>OY728145.1:13867769-15077565 GCA_963277665.1 Viscum album
ATAGTATAAAAAAAGGAGATCACTAAATATACATCAATGTTCTAGGTATTTTATAAATTGAAGGCTGAAAGGAATACATCTAAGGGGATATTGCAACCATTACCCATGCCAACATGGAAATGGGAAGACATCATTATGAAAATTTTCATTGAAATTATAAAGAAATATAGAGGAAACAATTATTTCTTGGTTGTGGTGGATCTTCTAACAAATAATGAACACTTCATTGTTATTCAAGAGGATTTCTCACTCGATCAATATTTCCAGATATACATAGAGAGGTGGTAAGGCTGCATGGATTACCATTATCGACTATATTCGATCAAGATCTGAGATTCACCACCATGTTCAGGAAAAGTATTTAACATGGCCCAAACACTGATTTTAACTTTAGTATATCTTATCATCCTTTAACTGATGTCTAGTCTGAGTGAACTATTTAGAGACCAGAAGAAATATTGAGAGTATGTTCTATAGAATTCAAATGAGGATGTGACCAACATCTTTATATGGTATATTTATCATAGAATAATAATTTCCAATCTAGCATCCAAATTACCCCTATGAATACCTTTATAATAATATGTGTATAACACCTACATGTTGGAATGAATTTGGGGAAATAATAGTGCTAGGTCCTGAAATTGTCAAGGAAATGGTGGAAAATGTTAAGATCATTCAACAAAACATCAAGGATGCTCAGAGTTTAAAGAATATATATACTAATAATCATTGATGAGACCTATAGTTTGATGTTGGATACATGTTATTACTCCATATATCTTCATTGAATAATGTGATGATATTTATGGAGAAGGGAAATCTTAGTCCAAGATACATCGACCCCTTTGAGAAACTTGATCACATTGAAGGAGTGGTCTACAAAATTGCACTCCCACGTAACCTATATCAAGTAAAATATGTACTCCATGTATCCCAATTGAGAAATTATATAACAGAACCCACATATATAATTGATATAGGGGTCATAACATTATATAATTATCATTCCTAAGACAAATAGCCGATGAAGATCTTAGATGATGGAGAAAATGTTCTTAAAAATAAGACAATGGACCTTTTCCAAGTGTTGTAGTGAAATAACGATTTTATAGAATTGATGTGGGAATTATAGGGGTTCATGAAATAGAGTTACCCACATTTGTTTTAGTGGGGGAAATGAAAATTTCGAGGGTGAAATTTTTTAAGGGGGAACAATTGTAACGACCCGAACATTAATAAATAAAATTACCATTTTGATTTAACAAATGCCTTACTATGTAATATGGTTATAGAAAACACATGAACTTATTTCGTTTTATTATATATAATTGAATTTAATTTACCATTATGTATCATTATAATTGATAATATATCCATTGAGAAATGATCACATAGTTAGTATAAATATAGGGTTTTAACAAATCCAATTGACACAAACAATGAAAGTGATGGCCTCAACCAATTGGACCATACCCTATGAAGCCTATTTATTGGAGCTTATAATTGAGATAACATCTCTTGGAGTTTCCCTTGACCAATACCAAGATGAGATCAAACAACTTAATCATGATAGAAATCATTTCTGGTAGATGTTCAAGCTCATCAAGAACACGACCCCAACCATGTAAGTTGAACCACCCATGAAATTCATACCCTCACACACATTACTCTAAGGGTGTTCTCTGGTTTATGAAAGGGATATGTATAAATACCCCAACATTATGATTATGTAAATTATATTTTTAGAATAGGGAAAATATTTTCATCTGGATATGGTTACCTTATAAATGATTTTTTTGATAAAATAAAACACAAATAGTATTTTTTGGTAATATTCAAATTAAATTAAGGAAATTACTTTGAAAAATTAATTTATTTTTTAAATAAATTTTTTTAATGAAATATTATTATTAAATAATTTTTATTAAATATTAATGATCATATAATTTGTATGAATACATATGTAAATTTTAAAAGGGTTCGAAAAATATTATTGTCAAAAAGCCCATCATTTTCAAAAAACAAATTGGTTATTATTTTAAAGAAAAAAATTCACATATTTGTAAAATTATTTAGATAAAACAAATATTATTTTTGGAATCAAAACATCAAAATTATCCAACCACAAATGTTTCATAATTTTCTGAGAAATTATACTTATCAGGTTAAAAATATATACTGTATAAATATACATTGTTTATTATGACATCATAATGATCCAAAAGTGATGTAATAAATACCATATAATGTATAAGGGACCAAATTTATATTTTATCATAAAGATAACGAGATTTTAAGTTTATTTAATTATTTTTATAAATCAATTCCTCCAAAACCTTTAATATTGTTTTGGTTTTAAAATCATTCCTTAAAGAGTATGACTCACCTAAAGATATGAAAGGGAATTATTTTAATATTTTCATCCCTTTATAAATAAAATAATTAAAACCAATCATATTTTTCAAAATATAAGTTCAAAAACAACTGTATGGCTTGTGGTTTTGGTTATTTTATTAAATAGAGTCTGAAACCTTAGTTTGTGAAATAATTATGAAATATCTACTCCTTTTCTTTTATAAACCCACAAAATATCCAATTAATATTCACTAAAAATATTTGGTTCATGTCCGTAATTTTCCCTACCAACTATATAGTCCATATAAGGCTCCCCAAGCTCTCAATAATCCACTCCCTATCATTTGGAGTCTCACACTCATGTAAGGGATATTTTTCTTTATCCTATTTATTCGAGTATCTTCCTTTACTTATGTATTTTATCTTAATTTTATTATGATGGGATAAGTTATTCCATATCCCCCTTACTATCCAATTAATTTTCAAGTTCTAAGAGAAAAAGTTTTGTCTCATCAATATATTTTATGAATATTTATCTAATGTCATTATGATGCCAAAATTTATCTATGATTTTTAATTCCAAATCAATTATGTAGTGAATACCATACCCATATCATAACAAGGGTATTAACCTTTATAAAAATATACCTAATTAACATGAGACATACATGTATTTATTCCACAGTACTTCATCATGGAGTGAAAGATGATGATGATGAATCAATGTTTTCTGATCTATGTGGAACACATTAGTATGAGAATGAATAAAAAGTGGCGGGTGATCCCTGAATTATATAGCGCTCCAATGAATTGGGTAATGTTTAATGTCATGATACATCATGTTTGGATAGGGATTGAACGTGATTATTTTATAGGAATTTTTCTACCATGACATTTTTTTCATTTTATCCTTGACCTATGTGTACAATGTTGGGTTTTTAGTTTCTTACACATTTATAATTTTATGATTATCCGGATATATCATGTGTCATTGCTCATGATTATAATTCCTACTCTTTTATACCCCATTAATATACCAATTTGCTAACATATATCACCTTATGCCGTGTTTCTCCCCTTACTGGGATTTATAACTCACCTCTTTCTTATGTTTCTCCCCAGGTTATCACATGTATTTTTAAAAGCTATTGAATTTTAGAAGCATTTTAAGGATTTTTTCAATAATGTTGTTGTATCCCATGTTAATGATGTTATTCTATGTACCTAATTCCCAAATACACTATATGTACCAATATTTGAGGTTTCATTATGACTATTTTTATGTAATAAATCTGGTATTCAAGTGTAATAATGAATTGGGTTATTATAGATGGTATCAGAGTATAATTTTAGTTATTTTTGGGATTATGATTAGAAAACTATAGAGAAGGAAATAAGGTTGTGAGTATTTATAAGAAAAAATCATATATATATATATATATATATATATATATTTTTTATGTGGTTTGTCAAGTTAATATATCCATGTATGGATACTAAAAGTTTATGTGGATATAGAACAAATATACCTAGGGGTAACAACCCCAACATGGTATGTCGGGCCCGAATCGATATAACTTAGTACACGACAACAGGCCCTAATGCCCACTTATTTTGACAAAAATAGAGGATATTATTTTGTAAATTAATATTATCATTATAAGCCATTATTATGGGAACAAAATATTCCCATAGGAATATATGTTAGGAAATAGATCATGGATAACAAAGATTCATTTCTAGAAATTAATAAGTTAAAGAAATAAATTTAATTTATAAGTTAAACTCTTAATATCATTGGATTAAATGTTTTTATCTTTAATAGTTTAAAAATACCCACCATTAATTTTCTTTTTATTCTTGCCGATGATCAAAAATATGATAAATTGGGAAAAAAGAAATGTGATGGGCATTATGATGACTAACCAAATGGGTTGTCCAACCAGATGGGAGTAGGAATTGTGATATTTATGACAATAATATATTAGCTGAATCAAGTTCTGAGTAGAAACCTACATTAGGAGGAGCATCCAAATCCCCAAAATAGTGAAACTTCTATGATTGAGACCATGATACGACAAATGAATACAATTTTCTATGGATCATATGATCCCTTAATCATGGAACAATGGATCAACTCAATTGTGATTATCTTTTCTATACGTAAATGTTCTAAGTAAGAGAAGGTTCTACTGGATATTTATGATATAGAGGGATAAGCTTATCAGTGGTGGACATTTATCAAGAATACAAAGCATGATGAAGATATTGAATTGATGCGGTTGAATGAATTTTAGAAAATGTTTTTTGATAAATATTTTCCTCTCACTCTGTGACTTATAATAGAAATAGAATTCTATTCCATAAAAAAATGATGAATCTATCAGTTACTATGAGAAAAACATCAATATAATTATATGATATGCCTTTAGCGTTATTGTTGCTCCGGAATTCAGGGTTGACTACTCCTTTGGTTGAATAAAACATATTCTACGAAAATCCATGGAGATCTGTGACATTGATAACTATGATAAATTTTTTTGATGTTCCCTCAAATTCAAAATGTATATGAGATAATCGCAAGAGTATCACATCGATTAGAAGTGGATAGTGGATTTTAATTTTGATATTTTTATGGAAAAATATAATGGTTCCATGAAATTTCAACATCCCACTTGTCAAAGGTGTGGAACAAAGAACCCTGTAAATTTCTTAAGTTGGATGAGGAGATTCTTTAGGTGTGTGAATGATGGTAACCTATCTAGTGATTACTTATAGGAGAAAACCACAAATGTAATGGAGAAAAGAAATACCCATGTAACCCAAAACACATCATTCATTACTTAAACTACAAGTAAACATGGCACTTTGCAAACCAATTTCTAAATCCAAGGGTTTTTAGAGACAACCAACAACCTACAAGGTGGAAAGGGTGAGATTTTTTCATCACAACTAATGAGGTGGACCTAAAAACGAAGTGGTGATAGGTATGATAGTTATTCATTCAAGAATATAGAACATAATTTTTTTCCAGTTCTATGTATTACTCTATATCAAAAAATATTAATAGAACTATTCATAAACCACCATAAAACACGGAAGTAGAGTTGTCGCTGAAAATAAAAAATGGGGAAATATTATATACATAGTATATAAACTATCCCTATTAAAAATTGTTGGTCAATATTCCCATAAATCGTTTCATACTCTCGTAGGTGGAATTTGATGCAATTCTAGGAATAGATTGTCTTTCTATATAAATAGAAAACATAAATTGCTGTGATAAGTAAATAACTCTCCATATTGTGAATCATTTTTAGATTCTGTACTAATTTAAGGAGGTAGAAACATATTATTAGTACCAACATCTCATGCAAGGATATTATTTCCCTATAATCATGAATTTGTTACTCAAATGATTTACTATAAGGAAAGAACCATCTTTGAAGACATGCCTATTGTTAGGTAATATGATTAGGTGTTTCACGATGAATTTTCTGGTCGTCCACCTAGCCAAGAGGATGAATTTTCAATCAAGCTTATACCTAGGGAATTTCCAAATTCCAAGACTCGATAGATAATGGATGTTATGGAACTTGATGAGCTGAAGAAATAACTATAAGAGAATATACATAAGTGTATCATATGCCCAAGTGCATTAGCATGGGGTTCACCAATCCCCTTTATCAAGAAGAAGAATGGGTTGATGTGCCTCAGAATTGATTATCGTGATCTAAATAAGATCAATGTAAAGCAAAAGTAACATCTTCAAGGGATTGATGAGTTCTTTGATTTGATAAATGGGGAAAATACTTCTCTATGGTTGATCTATGGTTAGGATATTACCATGTTAGGGTGAAGAATGAGGATATCCCTAATACTTATTTTCAGACAATGAAAGGGCACTATGAGTTCGTAGTAATTCCTTTCAGACTCACTAATGCTCCAAAAAACATCATGGACTTTATTAATATATTTTTTAGAAATTAAATCAAAAAATTTGTGTTATTCTTTATAGATTATATTCTCATATACTCGAAAACAAAGGAGGAGCAAGATGAGAAAATGATCATTGTGAAAAAGACATTGTGAAAGGAGAATATTTATGAAAAGTATAGAAAATTTGATTTCTATTTGAAAGATTTCTCATTATTGGGACACATCATCACAAACATGGGATATCTATGGACCCTTAAATAATAGAAGAAATTGAAAGATATCACAAGACAAAAAATGTGACAAATATATGTAATTTCCATGGATTAGCTAGGTATTATCATTGATTTATGGGAATTTTATAGCGATTTTCAAACCCTCTAAACAAGATAAATATGAAGCGAGTTTAGTTTTCCAAGAATTATGAATGAGAATAGTGATTCAAGGAGTTGAAAAGGAAGCTTATCACAACCTATATGATCATATTGCTTACAAGTTGATAATTTTTTACAGTATTTAATGATTCTTTGAAGAATGTATTGGTTTTTTTATTCATATTGAAAAACATTTAACCTATGCTTCATAGAAGTTGATAGTTGATGAAAAAAACTAACAAATGAAAGATTGGTATTTGGATATAGGGACCATTGATTTAAAAATATGGAAACATTATCTATTTTGGGAGAATTATTAAATATATGTGGAACACAAAATTCTCAAATATATATTCATAAAGAAAAGTATTAATATAAAACAATGAATATTATTGGATATGATCAAGGATTATGAATGATCAGTCCACTGCCATCCTGGTAAAAGTAATAATTTGGAAGACACTCTATATTGAAAGGATCTAGGGATTCTATCATCGAGGAGAATTGAGAGAGATCCAATATCCATATATTTTGAAAGGATAGAAAAGAGAATCATAATGGAAGTAACATCATCAATCCTTTCACAAATGATTTCTCAACTATATCTTTTAGATAGGTTAAAATATTATCAAAGGGATAATGTGGGAATTCAAAGAAAGTGGAAACTACCATAAATGTTAAATCAACATATTTCAGTATTAATGAACAAGGAATTGTGAAAATTTGGTCACGACTACATGTACCATCAAATCACAAGGTAAAGAATAAACTGCTGGATGATATAGATAGTTGGACCTTATCTATTCATTTTGGAATCCAAAAGATGTATTTGGATATATAAGATCACTATTGGTGGGAAAATATGAATATTGAGATCACTGAATATACATAAAAGTGACCGGTATGTTAGAATGTGAAGGATGAAAGTTAGACGTATAAGGGGATGATGCAAACATTACCCATACCAACATGGAAAATGGAAAACATAACTATGGGAATTTTCACTAGACATATGATGAGATATAATGGAAAAAACCTCATCTAGATGGTGGTTTATCTTCTAACATAGTCTGCACACTTCATTATGATCTGATATGATATATCACTAGATCAACATCCATGGATATACATTAGAGAGGTGGTATGTTTTCATAGAGTACCACTATTGATTGTATCCGATTGGGATCTGATGTTTACATTTAAGTTCTAGAAAATTATCCAACATACTCTAAACACTGATCTGGTATTCAGTATGCCTTATAATTCTCAAAATGATCGCCAGTCTGAGAAGACTATTGAGACACACGAATAAATATCAAGAGCATATTTTATGGACTTCAAAGTAGGATGTGACTAACATCTACCTATGGTCTACTTATAAAAAATAGTTTTCACTCAAGAATACAGATGATCCTCTATGAATCCCTTTATGGGAAGTGGTGCAGAACACCTACATGTTTGAATAAATTTGGGGGGGAAATTGCTAGGTCCTAAAATGGTCGACTAAATTGTGAAAATGTTTAAGAGAATTTAGAAAATATAAAGGATGCTCAGGGTTGATATAAGTGCTATAGCGACAATCATCGGTGAGGCCTAGAGTTTGATTTTGGAGACATGGTATTCCTCTGAATATCTCCATGGAACAAAATGATGAGATTTGGGAAGAAGGGAAATACAAGTACAAGATACTTCAGCACCTTTGAGAACCTTGATTTCATCTGAGTAGTGTCCTACCAAAATGCACTCCCACTTAACTTATCTCAAGTACATGATGTATTCCATGTATCCATATTGAGAAAGTAAAAACCAGGACCATTACAAGTTCTCAATCCAAAGGTGTTACTATTGGAGAATAACCTTTCCAATGTGGAGAAAATGTTGAAAATCATAGATCATAGAGATGAATTTAATCTAAATAAGACAATAAACTTTGTCAATTTTTTGTGGAGAAATCCCATGTCTGATGAAGTGATGTGGGAATCAGATGAGTTTATGAAACTGATTTACCCTCATCTGTTTTATTTTTTGAAATAAAAATTTTGAGGGAAAAATTTCTTAGGTGTAAAAGATTGTAATGACCTGATATTTTATAAATAAAATTACCATTTTGATTTAATTAAATGTATTATTATACAATACGGGTATAGAAAACATGTACAATTATTTTATTTAATTATATAAAATTAGATTTAAAATAATACTAAGTATCATTACCATTGATGTGATATATATTGAACAATGATCACATGATTTGTATAAATATAGTGTTTTAACAAATCCAATTAACACAAAAAAAGAAGTGATTACCTAAACTAATTGGATCATACCCTATGAAGCCCATTTATTGGAGGTTTTTTGGGATGTAGGATCATAAGGATTTTACATTGGCCAATCCCAAGATGAGATCCAACAACTTAGTCATGAGTGAAATCATTTATGGTAGAAGTTCTAGCTCATCGAGAACATGGCCCAAACCATGCATGCAGAACAATCCCATGAAATTTTCATTGTCGCACTCCTTACTCTTAGGTCATTTTCAGGGGTATTAAATGGATATGTATCATGAAAATTTCATTATCAGTTTGTGCATTACTTTATATATAAAAATGAATATATTTTCTTCCTATTATGGTTACTTTATAAATGATTTTCATCTTGATATAATAAAAAATTAATAGTATTTTTGGGTAATATTAAAATTCAATTAATGAATTTATTTTGATTAACTAATGGATTAGTTAAATAAATTATATTTTAATAATATATTATTTTCTAAATAATTTTTATTAAATATAAATTACTAGATAAGTTTTATAAATAGAAATGTAATTTCTATAAGGGTTCAAAAACTGTTACTATCAATAAACCCACCTTTTTCAATAAATTTTGATTATTATATTAAATGTAGAAAATCATATATCTAAAAAGTTATTCAGATAAAATGAATATTATATTTGGAATCATAACTTTAAAATTATCTAATGGTGAATCTTTCATAATTTTCTAAGACAGTATAGTTTTCGGGTTAAAATAAAATGCCGTATAAATATACCTTTTGTATTCTGAAATCATAATGACCCAAAAGTTATGTGATAGATATTATTAAAGGTATAAATGACCAAATATATGTTTTAAATTTATTTTATTAATTTTATAAATCCATTATGAATCCTCCAAAACCATAAATATATTTTATGTTTTTAAAATCATTTTATTAAGAATATGACTCACCTCCACATGTACAATGGAATTATTTTAATAATTTCATCCTATGTCCTAATAAAATAATTAAAAAAACTCCCATTTGGTATAAAACATTAGAAAAAACCATGTTAATGTTTTTTTGGTTATTTTATTATATAGAGTCCAAAACCTAAGTTTGATAAGCAATAATGAAATCCCTGCCCCTTTCTAACATAAATCCACCCAAAGTCTCAATTATATTCACTATAAATCTATGGAGAATTTCCATAATCTTACCTATCTTAATAGATTCATACCAAGGTAACCCCAAACTATAAAGAATCCCCTCCTAGGCATTTGGAGCCACAAACTCATGTAATCAATCTTTTCTTTTATCCTCTTTATTAAAGTATCTTATTTACCTTATGACTTTTATATTCATTTCCATATGATGGGATATGTTATTACATATCCCACTTATTATACAATTTATGTAAAAATAATGAGATACCCCCTTTCTCTTTAATCAACCCATTTTA
The DNA here is from genome assembly GCA_963277665.1 of Viscum album. NCBI lineage: Eukaryota > Viridiplantae > Streptophyta > Magnoliopsida > Santalales > Viscaceae > Viscum > Viscum album. The sequence goes on from OY728145.1 coordinate 13,878,160, forward strand.
TAAATTTTTATGTGATGCTCTTACGTTGCTAAAATTTCCACAAGATTTTCCATGCCAAAACAATTGTGTAGTGAATACCATACCCATTTCATATCAAGGGTATTAACCATTATACACATATAACTATATATCATGGGACTTAAATGTATGTATTACACACTCCTTGATCATGGAATAAAATATTTTGGTGAATGAATCCATGTGGTATGATCTATATGGAAGAGTAATGCATGAGAATAAAATGAAAGTGATAGGTTCACACATAATTATATAGCACTCCAAAGCATTGGGTAATGTTTACTCTCATGAGATTCCATGTTGGGATAGGTAGTGAACCTAATTTATTTATGGGACTTTTTCCACCATGATGTCTTGGTGTTTTAACCATGACTTATATTTATAATGTAGTGTTTAAAATTGTTTCCACATTTACCATGTTATGATTATCTTTCTATATAATTTCTTTATGTTCGTGTTTATGTTTCCTAATATCTTATTCCCCAAATATATTCCTATTTTATAACATGTTTCACCTTATTACATGTGCATTCCCTTAATTGGATTTATAGCTCACCATTTTCTTATGTTTTTTCCCAAGTTATCTTGGGAAAATTTAAAACCCATGGGATTTTAGAACCATATTAAGGATGTTTCAATAATTTTGTGGTATCCCTTGTTCAAGATGTTATTTTTTTTACTTAATTCTAAAAAAACTATACATATCAACCTTTTGGGTTGTATTATGTTTACTTTTATGTATTAATTCAACCATTAAGGTGTAATAAATAATATGGTTTAATGAATTGATTAATGAATTCCATTGTCACTTTATGTGTTTAAACCACATGGTATATTATTTAGAATCTAGGTCTTGGAATAACCAGGTTTGGTTATTTGGTTGTTTAACATCATAATATTTTAGAAAATATTTTCTTTAAATAATTTTATTTCATCGGTATATTATGTTACACAGAACACTGAGTATAAAGGAACCATGATACATAGTTAAACATTTATTATTTAAAGTGATATTTATAAGATAGACATCAAATTTTCAGGCCTGAATATTATTTACGACATTAAAAAAATTAATTTTTTTACTATATATAAATTAATTCATAAATTCTTAGTAATTAATCATTACATTTTTAGTAATTTTATTTTATACATCGGAAATACGCCTTCCTCAAAAATGTTATTATTTCATGTGGGAAAATATTATAATAAATTTGTTGAAATTTTAGATGTTTTATTTATTAAAAGTAATATTTTTTAAAATATAATATCAAAATTATGTTTTATGTTTTGGTATTTTTCTAAAAATATTGATTTTTCAATTGATAGTGAAAAATATTGAATTTTATTGAAATTGGTTTTTTTATTCACATGTTTTAAAAATAAAAAATTTATTTTAAAGTGGATTAAAAGTAAAATTTCATTCATTATATGATTAATAGTACAATTATATATATTATAATATTTTATATATATTAATTTTGTTTAAATTCATTTTTACTCTCTAAAAGGAATTTGATTTCTAAAATTTGATTTCATCACTTTTTATGAAAATATATTTAAATAAATTTATATTACTTAAAGGAACTGAATATGATGAATTATAAATTATTTATGTGTTAATTTGTTAAAATATATCCCAAGATTATTTTTTAAATTTTTATGATGAATATAAAATTTTGGGGAATAGTAAAAAATGGAGTATTTTTAAAATATGTTATATTTTATGTATTCTCCCACACATAAACAAAATATAATTTTTTTAAAAAATTATATAATAAATAAATAATTATAAAATAAAATAAAATACCATACACATATAATTATAAAAATACAATTATATTTTATTCCTTGATAAATATGAAAATCATTTTGAGTTCTGACACAGATCTGGTGCAACACTAAAAATGTAAATTTTTTTTTACTAAAGATAATATTTGTGATATAAGAAGTCCTTTATCTAATTTTTTATTAAATATTTTATATTATACTTTTTTATGGATATAAATTAATTATGGAGTGATATAAAAAGTGGCTTAACCTAATGTTTGTCTAATGCTTGTGCAACAATTAAAAATTAAAAATGGTATATTAAATAAGTTTTCATGGCCTAGATACGAGTTTCAATACATTCTGAATGAATATCAAGGTTAAATTGATAATACTAAAGGTATATTCAATATTTTAATTATTTTATATATTTTATGTATAAAATAGTAATGTTAAATTATTTTGCAATGTCGACACAACATCAATTTTATAAATTGAAAAAAATAAATTTTATTGAAAATACTAAAAATAATATATTTTGAAATAAATAATTTTTCCCATGAATTTTAAAGATCAACATGAAATTTTTGGGGTTATTTTAAAGTATTATTTTCTGAAATCACATTTTTATTTATGAATTTAAAGAAAAATTAAGTGAATAGTGTCAAAATTGACATTAATGATATTTTATGAAAATAATATTTTATAAAATTATTCAAAAATAAGAAAAAATAATGAAATGATACAATTATGAAATTATATGGTCAATAATATTATAAATTTTCCATTTAGGTAAAATTTTTCCCCTTATATGTAAAAACTAAAAACAATTTAATATTAAAAATTTTGTTAATATAGATAAAATTTAAGTTTGTTAGCTAATGTTTAATAAAACTAATAAGGTTTAAAATTACACAAAAACATATATAAATTATATTTTTTACGATATTAAATCCCTATATAACCTTATCTTTGAATCCATAGCCATTATAAATCATATTTATTGATAATAAATTTATTATAATTTAATCTTTTAAGAAATTACAAAAGAGACCCTCAACTCAATTAAAAAAGGGCACATCCTCCCTTACATATTCACACAATATTGACCCATATATCTCAAATATAAAATATCTATTTCCCTTATAAACATTCCTATGCAAAATATAATGGTTTTTTTCTTCCCAAAACACTAAAACTAGAACCCCTTTATAGGAGATGTAAATGATTTGTTTCAAAGAAGAGGTAATCACCTTAACAAATAAATTTATTTTCAACTTTTCTTTACCACCTATAAATCTACGGTATATATCATAATATACTAACTTCAGTATCATAAATATTCTAAAATTAAATTATTATTTTTTAAAACCATTATAAATTATCTTTCTCATCGAATAATATGTGAATGTATTTCTTATGTGTACATTTGACTTACTTGCTCCACGTAGTGATGCAATTAGTTTTCCATAACCATTTTCTATGGATTATTATTATGATGGAATTAATATTTTTATATGATAATTATGAAATATTTATACATTAGGAATTTTTTTATCGCATATAACTTATTACCATCCAATCCTTCGGTAAATGATAATGGCATTCATCCGTACGTGTGGACTACCACCTCCACAATATGATATGATTTATTTATCATTTATATTCTACATGGATTTTAATATGGAATATTTTTTTTTATTATATATTACATATATGATATAATAATGATATTTTAAATGTGACTTAATATTTAACCTAATATTGTTCCATTTATTTTAAAATGTAAATTGTGTTCATGCATACATACGGCATGTCGTCTCCATTAATAGTTTAATTGATTTTCTATATCCATATTTAATGGATTATGATAAATAAATATGTATATTATATTTATAACAAGGATATAATGTTGTATATGTTTTAATCATTATCAAATTAAGAGGGAAAAAACAAATGAAAACGTATATGAAAAAAGTAGTTATTACCAGAAATATGATTTTAATTAGGATTTACTAATATGTATATAATAAAAGGCTATAATTAAATAAGATATGGTATGATATATATAATTATGGTTCTATAATATATGTATAATAAACTTATATTTATTATAAAGGTGGTTTAAACATGTATGAATCAATTCGGACCTGAGGTAGGGTTTTTAATTCACAAAATCATAAATATTAAGGATTGTATATGTTCAAGACTCTGGCAGGAAGTATATTCATTCCATATCCATATTCACTAAAAATGTCTTAAAGAATATTTTTAATATTATTCTATTATTTTTAATATCATTTTTAGACATGTTTTACTTTTTTAAAATGGTCAAAAAGGAATCCTCATGCCATTTTCTAAATTTGGTATTTTGTGATTTTTCTAATAAAATATAGAAGGAATATATTTTTTATTATACATAATTTTCTTCTTTTATAAACATCATAAATATTTTTATTTTGAATGTTGCATTACAATTTATCAATTTTATTTTAAAGTAAAATTAATTCCATTATAATTACATAACATTAAATAATGAATTGATTTCAAAATGGAAAGGTTTTTTTCAAAAATAATTATTTCAACTGATCTTTAAAAATCATTTTCCATGTAAGATAAAAACCTTTGATGTTATTTATGATCTATTAAAAAAACAATCCAAGGATACCAGCCTTAATAATTTTCATGATGGTTTATTTTTATAATGAAAATATGTTTATTTAACACATTTATTTTCATGGGTTCTCACATAATGAATTGTATATGAACTAGTGAAACATAAATTTATTATTTTCATTATGTTATGGGTGAGACCTATATCTCCCTACACTGCATTGGGAAATGATTGAAAACTAATGAGGTAAATCTGCTAAGTGTGAACATGATTTCATATTCAGAATTGTATTCATGGATGTAAATTTTGATGTTTATAAGATTATTTTTGGACCTATCTTTCATGTCCATAAGATCAAGCATGGACCTGGTTTCTTGTCCATAGGTCTATATAAGGGCATGTTTTTATTTCATTAACATAATGAGTGAACCTATTTCTTTATAAACATATATCAAAAGTTATAACTTTATGTGTATGTGACAATTATATTCATTATGAAAATTCTATACTCTCAAGACTCATGTTCCATTATTTTTTTTATTATTTATGTCATATAAACTACCAAGACTTATGTCATGAATCAAGATAATGATTAATGATATCAAGGTTGTCGATTTAGCATTTTAAGATCATGTTCTAAAATCCATATTCTCATTTCATTCTTATATGGCCATTGATAACCCCATTTTTTACCCTTATTGAGCATTGGAGATCACCCTTTCTTAGGTTTAATGTCCCTAGGTTATGATGAATGGTTTTAGAAATGATATTTTAGGAAGAGTTCTGGTTATGAACATTACAATGGGAGATGATGTAGATTAATTATGAACTAGTTTTTTTGGTATCAAAGTCTCCAAATATCTAGACATATAAAATTATAGCAAGCACAATTTTCTTATATAATTAATATTCATCTATTAAGACGTGATATCTAGGTATAAATGGTATGGGTAACTATAGTTGGTATCGGGGAAAATTTCATTAAACATTGGAAAATAGGATGAGAAAACTCAAGTAAGAACCCTAGTTATAAGTCTATATATAGGATAAAACCCCAATTTTTTGGTAATGATTAATAATGAACTTCATTTAAACTAAGGTGTTATAAAAGATCATGTCATGATTTATGTAATGCCCCGACACCAGTTACCCAGATTCAGTGCATTATTACATAACATTAGCATGATCACAAGAAAGATCAAATCTCAAAAGACCGATTAGTTTAGTAGCCTTGGAAACAGTATATATATTCATAAGTCTTACATTACATCATAAAAATGAAAACAAAAACAAAATAGTATCCATAGTCCACACTCATATCACCACATACTATCCCTGCAGGTCATTCATAAATTACTTCTTCACATCCTGGGAAAAATAAAACATTGAATGGGGTGAGCTCAGATGCCCAGTAAGGATAACAATATAGCGGAAACTTTCATAAATAATCATAAACATTTAAGGCAATGTATAACTAAAACAAAATCCCTTTAAACTTGAACTTAAGCATAATATGGAAAAGATAAAATGAAATAATGTCATTTACTTATTCACATGGATATTCCACTAATTGAATAATCACATGCAATTTCAATAACCACTTTCATAATGATGGAATGAATAATGCCAGACTATCATAACCACATAGTCAAGGCCTCGTGCCAAGACTAAAAATAAGATTTTGTCAAGGCCTCGTGCCAAGACACTAGTTTTTCTCATGAGACCTACCGATGCATCGAGGAGCAATAGCGGGCTTCACCCGTCACTTATTAAGTCCAATGCATTCCTCATAAGAACAGGTTTAAACATAACATAAACATTCATATTAAAACTAGCATATGACATGTCAATACTTTCTCTATAAACCATGAATGGTATAAAAATAACACATCCACATTCAAACATATCACAAAAACTTCAATACAATATTGAAGTTTTTTATCATAATAAATCAACTTCAAATAAGCTTAAAATCCATCAAAGGATGTTGACATGGATGAAATCAAAACAATTTGAGAGAAATATTTCTTTTTTGGAAATCATTTAAAAGTCACATAATTATAAAATAAAACATTTACTTTGAAAATATTCTTATAAGCTTCTAAGGGAAGCATTGATTATTTATAACGGCGTAAAATAGCTGCATCCACTGTATAAGTTAAAAAAACATTCTTACTTTAATTCTGTCGAAAAGGATAAAAAGGACCTTGTTGGGAAAGTGACGGAAATATTCCTTTATAAACATCTTATAAAAAGGCAAAACAAGGGTATAAATGACTTTAAACCATATTCTGTAAAATATTAAGAATTTTTTGAAATACATTTTTAAGAAACATGGATGTGGATGATAAAGAGGTCCCAGTAGATAATTACGTATAAACAACCTCGAATAATGAAGAGATTGTGAAATAAACCCTTACCTTGTACTTTTCCTTGGTCGAGGGTTGGTTAACCTCCTGTATAATGGTGAAATAATTGTTATTAAATTATACAAGAATAATATACATTAATATTATATCATATATGATCTTTTAACATTTATTTGTTAATAACATCTTAGTATTATTGTCGTTTCGGGTGTTAATGGATTCATTTTCCTTTGTCTGTTTTGTTACGTAAGCCATGTTTGCTATGGATAGGTTCTATCTTATTCATATCCAGAATGATATAATGTCCTTAAATATTATTTTTAATCATCCAATAAAATTTATTCTTGAATGGATACGATGGGGAATAAATCTCATCACGTTCGTCGAGACGGTAATTCGTACGTACGCACGAGAGACAATATCATTATTTTGATATTAAAATAATATATAATTGGATGGTATATCATATAGAAATAATCTATATCATATTATATTTATTATTTACATGAATTATACATCATTATTACTCCCATCTAAATTATAATATATTTAATAACAATTACACCACAACGTGGAGACGGTAGGCCGTACGTACGCACGTATAGTGACATGTCATTCAAGGGATGGATAGAATATTGAATTTGTTTGTTCCATAATTATAATAACATCACAGTATATTGAAGATACTGGGGTTATTATTTTAGAATGGAAATAACAAGGAAATAAGAAGTTGAAGAAGAAAGGAACGTTAAGGAGGGTGGTTAAGACGTTACCTCTTCTTTGGGTTCTTCCTTTTGATTTGATCAAAAGGGCTCTATAGGTTGGCTTTCTGATCAAACTAAGGCCTCTAGGTTGAAGTTAGGGATGTTGGGAGGATATGTGGGAAAAGGTTTTCCGATCCAAATGGCTTTGAAGGTGTGAATTAATGAGAAGGTGAGTGACCTTTAATAAGAGGGGTGAGGGGATCCTTTGGAAAAGCTAGAAATATTATTTTAAAATAAATCCATATTAGGTTTATAATGGCTCAAAAGTAGATTATTTAAAGGTTAAGGTGGGGATATGTTGAAAACTACTCAACCAATAGATTTTAGATAGGTTTGGGTCACATTATTAACCTTATCTTTTATTTTTAACTCTTAGTTAATTAGTTTGACACCTACCATGTCACTTTGTATTTTTATATTATATAGTTGATAAACTTACTATATACATACAAGCGACCCCAAAGTGGTACATTAATGATACAACAATCATGATATAAGTCCTTTGGCTGAACCTTTGATTTTTAGGAATTAAATATCAATTAATAATATAATATTTTTTTTAAAAACTCTTTTAACTCTTCTTTGAATTAAATAATAATAAATGTCCTAATCTAATCCAAGTGGACATAAATGATAATATTTTATTCCTAAGGTTGTTTTTGGTCAAGATACACTTGTCAAATAGAATTCAGACATGTGTTAGGGTAATATTAATATCATTTTTACCCTTAATTACCCTATTTACTTTTTACCGTGGTAAATAAAAGTAAAAAGTTACTATTCACCAAAAATTATTTTTATCTTATTGAACTAAATTTTACTCCTTGATATTGACCGTGTCTCTTGGATTTTCGAAATTCCACTAACAGAAGCCGTAAAATTAAGTTTTATGTAAATTTCCAAATTCTCCTAGGAGGTGGGTAAAAGACGGTGAAAAGTTCAATAAACTTTTTATATATTTAAAATTATTCTAAACTAACTCCAATGAATTATATTGAACTTATATAATTATTATTTATATATTTTGACCATAGTTAAATTTAAATAAAATAAATAATTATTTAAATAAAAATTCTTTTTTAAACAATAACTCGGTGTTTTTTCATTATTCATCAAAAATTGAAAGTTTCCAGAAAAATACCAAAAATTCACCCTAGGCTAATTTCGATATTTCAAATCGAAATATGAAGTCCATTTTGAATGTTAAAATTTAAAAAATTTCAAAAATTGTGTATTCCAATTCATAACGGCTACTTGGATTGGTCGCGGTGTGTTAGAACATGAAGTTGCATATAACACACGCTACTGTATTATTCAAAGAGAATTGTACTGTAGAAGCTTGGGGTGTTACATTCTACCCTCCTTCAAATAATTTTGTCCTTGAAATTTCTAGAATATTACTGCATAAAAAGACTCAGGTGATTCTTCATCATAAGTTCCTCGGGTTCCCACATTGCCTCTTCCATCTTATGGTTTCCCCATAGAACTTTTACCAGATGAGTCGTCTAGTTTCTCAGCACTTGTTCTCTCATATCAAGAATCTTGATGGGATCTTCACAATAAGACAGATCGGGTTCCAGTTCTAATTCCTCATAGGTGAGTACATGCGTTGGTTCCGGCATGTATTTTCTCAATAGTGATACGTGGAACACATCGTGAGGTTTGGAGAGATTTGGTGGCATTTCCAAACGGTATGCTACAACCCCAATTCGTTCTAGAATATCGAAAGGTCTAATGTACATGGGACTCAATTTACATTTCTTACTGAAACGTATAACTCCCTTCCATGGAGATACCTTTAAGAAAACATGATCTCCTACATGAAATTCCAAATCCTTCCTTCGATTATCGACATATCACTTCTTCCTACTTTGAGATGCTTTGATGTGGTTTTGGATTACCTTTAACTTTCCCATCATTTCCTCCACTAGTTCTGGGCCAACAAGTTTTCTTTCACCAACATCATCCCAACTGGTTGGTGTGCGGCGTCTCTTTCTGTACAATGCTTCACATGGTTTCATCCGAATACTTGAATGGAAACTATTGTTATAGGAAAATTCTACTAGTGGTAAATATTGATCCCACATACCCTAAAAGTCAAGTGAGAGTGATATCAACAGGTCTTCTAAGGTTTGAATAGTTCGTTCTGATTGTCCATCTGTTTGAGGGTGTTAAGTAGTTCTCAAACGAAGTTTAGTATCCAAGGACTTCTGAAGACTTTTCCAGAATCTTGATGTAAAATGGGGATCATGATCCGAGAAAATCGATAGGGTACTCCATGAAGTCTCACAACTTTATTCATATATAGCCATACTAGACGTTCAAGTGGTAAATCCTTCCTTATATCTAGAAAATGTGCTGACTTGGTAAGACGATCAATAATGACCCATATTTCATCATTCCTTCTAGGAGTCTTTTGTAGTCCCATGGAAAAGTCCATCATGATATTATCCCATTTCCACTCAGGTATGGGAATAGGTTGCAATACTCTACCAGGTTGTTGCCTTCCAGCTTTCACTTGTTGACAAACCATACATCTTGACACCAAATCAGAAATCTCCCTCTTCATGTTGTCCCACCAAAAATGTTCCTTCAAATCTCTATACATTTTGGTGCTCCCATGGTGTATAGAGAAATTGGAACTATGAGCATCATCCAACAATTCTCTTTTTATATCAGGTATATAGGGAACACAAAGTCTCTTCCCAAACTTCAAAATTCCATCTTCATACACAAAGTCACTCAATTTCCCATCATTTACAACTTTAATCTTCCATTGTAACTCTTAATCACCTGTTTGAGAACTCTTTATCCTTTCTAGTAAAGATGGTTTGAAAACCATTTGAAAAATCATTGATGTTTCACCTTCCATGGTGATTCCCATATCCATCTTCACTAGATCCATGAAAATAGGATCCCTTTCCATTCTCATCACGTTCAAAAATCCATGATCCTTTCTGCTCAAAGCATCTACCACCTTATTTTCCTTCCCCAGGTGGTAGTGTATCATGCAATCATAATCCTTGAGTAGTTCAAGCCATCTCATTTGACTCATGTTGAGTTATTTCTATGAGAAAATATACTTCAAACTCTTATGATCAGTATAAATCTCATATTTCTCACCATAGAGATAATGTCTCAATATCTTCAAATAAAGGATTATAGAAGCTAACTCAATATAATGAGTAGGATAGTTTTGCTCCTGAATTTTCAGCTGTTGTGATGCATAATCAATAACTCTATCATTCTGGATAAAGACACAACCAAGTCCTTTCATTGATGCATCACTATAAATAACGAACCCATCATTCCCCGACGGTAGAGTCAATATATGAGAATTGACTAATCTTCTCTTAAGTTATTCAAAACATTATTCACACTCTTTTGTCTAGACAAATTTAACCCCTTTACTTGTGAGCTTCATTAATGGGTTAGCCAATCAGGAAAAATTCAGGACGAAACATCGATAATAACCTGCTAAACCAATAAAACTGTGTACCTAGGCTATACTCGTTGGTGCTGGCCATTCATGTATTGCCTTGGTCTTAGAAGGATCAATAGAGATTCCATCCTTAGAGACAATATGGAAAAGAAAAGAAATATCTTGAAGCCAAAATTCACATTTTCTAAACTTCCCATATAATTCATGTCTTCTCAGACTCTTCAATATAATGTGCAAGTGATTTTCATGATCTTTTTAGCTTTTGGAGTATACCAAGATATTATCAATAAATACCACTACAAAGTCATCAAGATATTCCTTGAAAACTATGTTCATTAGATCCATGAATACAGACGGTTCATTAGTCAGCCCAAAAGGCATTACTGTAAACTGGTAATGCTCGTACCTTGTTCGAAATGCTGTCTTCGGGATGTCTTCCTTCTTCACACACAACTGATGGTATCCTGATCAAAGGTCAATCTTTAAAAAGTATTGAGCTCCATGCAGTTGGTCAAATAAATCATCAATGATAGGTAGGGGATACTTGTTCTTTATTGTTATAGCATTTATCTCCCGGTATTCGATACATAACCTCATAGATCCATCTTTCTTTTTAACAAAAAGAACAGGGGATCCCCATGGAAAAACACTAGGGAGAATAAATACCTTATTACTCAATTCCTCTAGTTGTTTCTTTAGTTAAAATAATTATACAGTGGCCATTCTATAAGGGGTCTTCGATATAGGCCATGATCCAGGAATTAAATCAATGGAAAACTCAACTTCTCATTCTGGAGGATGTCCAGGTGAATCTTTCGGAAACACATATACATATTCTTTCACAATAGGTACATCCCTTATTTGAACATTGCTTTACTCACCCACAGTTATTTCATTCTCTTACTCCCCAATAATTGAATTTAGTTGAGCTACTAGGGGTGGATATAGATAAGAATTAGGTGGTGATGATTCTGCTCTAAAGATAAGGGGTTCTTTATCATCATCATCAAAAATCGTAACCACCTTCTTCTTATAATAAATCTTTGCATCATGGTCCGAAATCCAATCCATACTAAGGATTATATAAAATTCAGTTATGGGTATGACAATGAGATCAGCAGATAAGGAACATTTATATGCCCTAATGGGAATGTATCCACAGAACATTGTAGCAATGATACTTCCCTTAGGGGTTTTGATTGACAACTCCCTTGTTAAATAAAATTGGAAATATCTAATTTTCTTATCAAACTGGGAAGAAATGAAACTATTCGATCATCCAGAATCAAATAAATCATTTTCTAAACTTCAGGAAACCATTAAATTACCTACCACCATGTCTTTCGGAGCTTCTACCTCAGCAGTAGTGATATTATAATCTTGGCCTTGATCCATTGGCCTTTTCTGATGCAAGTTCCCCTGACTCTTTGGACATTAATTTGCATAATGTCCCATCTCTCTACAATTATAGCATTCCACATTGACAGTAACTCTCTTTCACTTACAATCATGAGCTTCGTGGCCTTTTCACCACACTTGTAATAGACTCTCATTCCTTTTAGGAAAGTACCGGGGTGTTTCTTCCCACATTTACTACAGGATGGATTTTCAACTTTTCCCTTCTTCAACTTATTTCTATTTTTAGATTGATCAGTAGATCTCTTCTTCTCTTTCTTTGCTTTAAAGTCATTATACTTAGAGAATTCTTTTTCGGTCTTAATAGCACACGAGACAATATCTTAGTACGACAAGAAGGTTTGTGAGACTAATGCTCGACGGAGAAATGGTTTTAACCTATCAAAGAAATGATCAATCTTACTTCTTGGGTTACGTATATAATCTGCAGCATACCTCACTATCCTTGTAAAGTTATCCTCATACTTTGCGACATTCTCATCCTCTTTCTGCCTCAGACTCAGAAATTTCCTTTCCATATCTGCTCGATGGTCTCGAGGAATGTATTTTTCTAAGAACAGCTCTTTGAACTCCCTCCATTCCATATCTGATACTTCATCATCTTCCTTTGTGTTTAGTATCAATGACCACCATTGATCAGTATCTCCAGTGAGGCGGTAAACTGCCATGATAACTTTTTCCCTTTCACTACTCCCCAAGGCATGGAATATTTTCTCTAAATAATTTATCCGTTGCTCAGCTACCATGGGATTTGTACTCCCATTGAATATTGGTGGTTGTTGCCTCATGAATCAATCTAACATTGATTCTCCACACTGCGAATCAGGGTTCTCCATATGGGTGAGGTTATTATTCATAACCGGAGTGAGTTGTCTCAGTATGGTGATTAGCTGTTTAGCACCAGTTGCATCACTAGCTCCACTATAATTATCTTGAGCAGGAGGGAAATCCCCACATGGAGTGCGTGAATTGATACGGTTTTCATTCCTTATACTAGGCACCATTTCTAAACAATTTCATAAACAAGATTAGTTTATGAATAGAAATACATAATTACAAACTTGCAAAACACTTAACATAGATTCAACAGTTTATGGATATAATCCATAATCATAAAAATGTTTTCTTTGAGGAAGTATATACTCATAAACCCATCATAATGGATTGTAAAGAAAATGATAATAATCCTAAGAATATCCCCCAGGAGTGTCGTAACCAAGAGTGAAACAAGACCCGTTGTCATGCACCAGTTCCTGTTTGAGTCTAGCTCAAAGCGTTGTTTTCGGGTTTTACCCCTAGGTACATCTGTGCCAAAGCCGCCTCTACCTACTCGTATCCAGACAGGGATGTATTGCTCGGAAAACTCACAAAATCTCTACAATACCAAAATTCTAGGAAGATTTTCTCTACTAATCCTCAAAGTCTATCTTGAGGCTATGAGCTCTAATCAGAGTTTATCTAAATCTAGCTTCCAAGGTTTGTACAAAACCTCCCTCTGATACCAACTGTAACGCCCTGACCCCAGTTACCCAGAGTCGGTGCATTATTACATAACATTGGTATGATCACAATAAAGATCAAATCTTGAAAGACCTATTAGTTTAGTAGCCTTGGAAACACTGGATAAATTCATAAGTCTTACATTACATCATAAAAATGAAAACTACAACAACATAGTCTCTATAGTCCACACTCATATCCCCACATACTATCCCTACTGGTCATTCATAAATTACTTCTTCACATCCTGGGAAAAAATAAAACATTGAAAGGGGTGAGATCAGATGCCCATTAAGGATAACAATATTTCAGAAACATTCATAAATAAGCATAAACATTTCAGGCAATGTATAACTAAAACAAAAGCCTTTTAAACTTGAACTTCAGCATAATATGGAAAATATAAAATGAAAAAATTCCATTTACTTATTCACATGGATATTCCACTAATCGAATAATCAAATTCAATTTCAATAACCACTTTCATAATAATGGAATGCATAATGTCAGACTATCATAACCACATATTCAAGGCCTCATGCCAAGACTACAAAAAATATTTTTTCAAGGCCTCATTACAAGACACTAATTTGTCTCATGAGACCTACTAATGCATCGAGGAGCTATAGAAGGCTTCACCCATCACTTATTAAGTCCAATGCAATCCTCATATGAACAGGTTTAAACATAACATAAACATTCGTCTTAAAACTAGCATATGAAATGTCAATACTTTCTCTATAAACCATGAATGGTATAAAAAGAACACATACACAATCAAACATATCACAAAAACTTCAATACAATATGGAAGTTTTGTATCATAATAAATCAACTTCAAATAAGCTTAAAATCTATCAAAGGATGTTGACATAGATGAAATCAAAACTATTTGAGAGAAATATCTATTTTTTTAAATCATTTAAAAGTCACATAATTATAAAATAAAACATTTACTTTGAAAATATTCTTATAATCTTGTAAGGGAATCTTTGATGATTTATAACGGTGTAAAATAGCCGCATCCGGCATATAAGTTAAAAAACATTCTTACCTAAATTTTGTTGAAAAGGATAAAAAGGACCTTGTTTGGAAAGAGACGAAAAGATTCCTTTATAAAATTCTTATAAAAAGTCAAAAAAGTGTATAAATTACTTTAACCCATATTCAGTAAAATATTAAGAATGTTTTGAAATACATTTTTAAGAAACATAGATGTGGATGATAAAGAGGTCCCAGTAGATAATTACGTATAAACAACCTCGAATAATGAAGAGATTGTTAAATAAACCCTTAACTTGTACTTTTCCTTGGTCGAGGGTTGGTTAACCTCCTCTATAATGGTGAAATAATTGGTATTAAATTATACAAGAATCATATATATTAATATGATATCATATATGATCTTTAAACATTGATTTGTTAATAACATCTTACTATTATCGTCGTTTCGGGTGTTAATGGATTCATTTTCCTTTGTCTATTTTGTTACATAATCCATGTTTTTTAGGGATAGGTTGTATCTTATTCATATCCATAATGATATCAAGTCCTTAAATATTATTTTTAATCATCCAATAAAATTTAGTCTTGAATGGATACGATGGGGAATGAATCTCATCGCGTTCGTGGAGATGGTAATCCGTACGTACGCACGAGCGACAATATCATTATTTAGATATTAAAATAATATATAATTGGATGGTATATCATATAGAAAAAACCATTATCATGTTATATTTATTATTTACATGAATTATACAACATTATTACACCCATATAAATAATAACATATTGAATAACAATTATACCACAACGTGGAGACGGTAGGTTGTACGTACGGACATATGGTGACATGTCATTCAAGGGATGGATCGAATAATGAATTTGTTTGTTCCATAATTATAATAACATCATAGTATATATAATATACTGGAGTTATTATTTTATAATGGAAATAACAAGTAAAGAAGAAGTTAAAGAAGAAAGGAACTTTAAAGAGAGTGGTTAATACGTTACCTCTTCTTCGGGTTCTTCCTTTTGATTTGATCAAAAGGGATCCTTAGGTTGGCTATCCGATCAAAGTAAGGCCTCTAGGTTGAAGTGAGGGATGTTGGGAGGATATTTGGTCAGATTTTGGCCAACCTAAATGGCTTTTAAGGTGTGAATTAATGAGAAGGGTGAGTGCCCTTTTATTAGAGGGGTGAGGGGCTCTTTTGGAAAAGCTAGAAATATTATTTTATAATAAATCCATATTAATTTTCTAATGGATCCAAAGTATATTATTTAAAGTTTAAGTTGGGGATAGGTCTAAAACAACTCAACCAATAGATTTTAGATAGGTTTGGGTCACATTATTAACCTTATGTTTTATTTTTAACTCTTAGTTAATTAGTTTGACACTTACCATGTCACTTTGTATTTTTATATTATATAGTTAATAAACTTACTATATACATCAAAGTTTCCCCAAAGTGGTCCATTAATGATACACCAATCATGATATAAGTCCTTTGGCCAAACCTTTGATTTTTAGGAATTAAATATCAATTTATAATATAATATATTTTTTAAAAACTCTTTTAACTCTTCTTTGAATTAAATAATAATAAATGTTCTAATCTAATACAAGTGGACCTAAATGATAATATTTTATTCTTAAGGTTGTTTTTGGATGATATAAACTTGTCCAATAGAATTAGGACATGTTTTAGGGTGATATTAATATCATTTTTACACTTAATTACCCTATTTACTTTTTATTGTAGTAAATAAAAGTAAAAAGTTACTATTCATCAAAAACATTTATCTTATTGAACCAAATTTTACTCCTTTATATTAACCATGTCTCTTGGTTTTTTGAAATTCCACTCACATAAGCAGTAAAACTGAGTTTTATGTAAATTTCCAAATTCTCCTAGGAGGTGGGTAAAAGACGGTGAAAAGTTCAATAAAATTTTTATATATCTAAAATTATTCTAAACTAACTTCAATGAATTACATTGAACTTATATAGGTATTATTTATCTATTTTTACCTTAATTAAATTTAAATAAAATAAATTATTATTTAAATAAAAATTCGTTTTTAAACAATAACTCAGTGTTTTTTCACTATTCATCAAAAATTGAAAGTTTTCAGAAAAATACTAAAACATCACCCTAGGATAATTTTGATATTCTGAATCCAAATATGAAGTCCATTTTTAAAGATAAAATTTATAAATTTTTAAAAAGTGCGTATTACTATTCATAACGGCTACTCGGATTGGTCGCGGTGTGTTAGAACTCGAAGTTGCGTACAACACACGCTACTGTATTATTCAAAGAGAATCGTACCGTAGAAGCTTGGGGTGTTAAAATTTAAATATTTATTATATCAAAATTTCCTGATTATATTGTTTTATAAGAATATTATAGTTACTCACACAATTTTTATTTGTTTTTAGTAAATGGAATTCACCTAAATGAATGATGTGAACAAATAATTTGACTACAAATGCAATGATCGACCTTATGAGAAATCGAATGGATTATGAGCTCAGATGAAATGTATTAGGAATATGATCATTAAACTCTCTCACTCCATTAGTGGTAAGATGGAACATATTGATGTTGCAAATTCACCAAGGAGGGATGAAAAGATCATTGAATATTTTATGTTACAAAAAACACCTTTTTTATGAGTATTATGATCCACTAGTTGATGATTAATTGATCAATGTGATGGAAACCATATTTTCTATTCTTCAGTTCTAGGACCTTGTAAACATTTTCCTAACTATTAATAATTTTTAAGTAAAACAAATTTATGGTGGAATATTAATAGGAACATGATCCTTGAGTTAAAAATTGACATTATGGAATGATTTGATTTTATGGGAATATTTTTTAGTAATTTATTACTAGGTATTCAACATAATACAATTTAAAGGTAATTACTTTATCTTAAGTATAATGATGATGAATCCATTGGTACATATGAGGAAAATTTTATAAGACTTTCAAGGTATGCTTCATGTTTAATCATTATAACTGAAAGAAAATTTGATCAGTTATTTAGTAATTTTAAAAATAGAGTTCATAATGATATAAGTATATGAGACTTTGAAAGATAAGAAGAAATGATTAAATATGAAATAAAAGTGGAAATGGATTCTAGAAACCATCAAGGTAGTTGTGATAAGAATAAGAAGACATAAATGTATTGTATATTCAATGTATTGTTACATGGAGGGGAAAATAGTTTCAAACTCATACTTGCTAAAAATATGGGATGGAGCACTTAGGTGAATTCAATAAAGGGAAAAGAAAATGTTTTAATTGTGGGAATCTTGAATATCAAGAAAAAGAAAAATAGAGAGATGTAAAGAGGCCACCTGATATAATGAATGGAGAGATATCTAAACATAATACACCACCCAGACATCATTTTAATAAATGAAAAGAGTTCAGGAACTATGTGAATAAAATGCTTAATATGAGGTATAATAAGGATAATAAGACACAAAAATCGATGAAGTTAAAGGAAAAAAGTGAAAGATTATTAATTTAAAAAAAATATCTGAATAATGAGACATATGGAACACTTATCCTCCACTAGAGATTAGGGGATTCCATGTTGACATTTGTTTGAATACAATCTATGAAAAACTTATCATTTAATGAAATTTGATGTGATTCTGACCAATTATTATCTCTCCCCAAAAAATTCCATATATTTTTCTAGTATAAAGAAATCATATTTTATATTCTGAATCAACATATGACCATCTATCTATGCTTTGATGAACGCAAACCTACCATGGAAATATTTATTGATAATAAAATTTATTATTTACAGAATAAGGGGTAAATTATCTTTTATAATAATTTATGATTTTTTGTGACCTTCTGGGAAATTAATAATTTACATTGGAGAACATAACATAAATGAATACACATTTTGGAATGATAATTTATGATTGATTAAATTTGTTATATTTGAGACCGTTAAAGTATTGGATGTCAAATAATTTTTGAGTTTTTAATATAGTTGATTTTAGTTTGTAGGAGAATTATGGTTAACAAGTAATGGAATGGATAATGTTGAAATTTGGATATTATTATTTGACATGTAAGTATTATTTATCATAAACTAAACTAACTATTTTTTTGGTAAATATGTAATGGATGATACAATGAATTATGAAACACATGATTTGTTAAAAGTGATTTTCAGATGAAACATTCAACTATAATATCCATCTCCAGTCATAAAAAATGTAGTGGAATTTGATCCAAGAACAGCCAATGGAAGGGATTATGCCTATCAAATAGAAAAAAATCAAATAGGTTTACTTCAATGATGGATTTATGTGGATAATAAAATAATATCTATACTGTAAGAAAAGGACCCAAAAATAAAAAATTTATCTATTTAGTTATCTTATTAAGAAATCAATGATCTTTTAACTTATCAAAGATTTATAGTTTTTTATGTTCAACCTTCTCATGTACAAGTTATTTATCTCTCTATATTAGTACATGTGTGTAAAGCCCCAACCCCAGTTTCCCAGAGTCGGTGAATTATTTTAATACATTGGCATGATGTAAGAAAATCATGTCCTGAATGACCGATCAGTTTAGCAGTCTTGGAAATAGATTACATATATGGACGTTACATTACATTATAAAATGAAAAACAACAACAACATTGTCTCTATTGTCCACATTCATATCCCTTAGACTATCCTTGCAGGTTAGTCATAATACACTTCTTGGAAATCCTGGGAAAATAAAACATAAGAAAGGGGTGAGCTCAGATGCTCAGTAAGGGTAAAAAATTTAACGGAAGATAACATAAACAATAGGCATGGTGAATAATTGAAAACACGTGCCTTTACAAATAATAAACATTAACACATTATGGTAGAAATATGAGCTGAGTAAATAATGACATAATAAAACATAGTCATGGGTATTCTACTAGTCGAATAACCACATAACCCATCAATATTATTTTCATAATGAGGGAATGTATAATGCCGGACATTCTGAAACATTTTGTCAAGGCCTCGACCAAGACGTCTAAAAATGATTAAGGCCTCAACCAAAACTATATATCAAATTGGGAAAGGCCTCAGAAAATTCCACATATAATTGTCTCATGAGACTTACTGATGCACCAAGAAGCTATAGAGGGCTCCACCCGTTACTTAATTAGTCCAATGCATTCCTCATATGAAAAGGTTGAAACATAACATAAACATTAGTATTAAAACTAGAATAAAAAATGTCAATACATGAACCCTAAACCATGAATGGTATAAAAATAACACATCCATAGTCAAATATATCACAAAACCTTCAATAAAATATAGAATATTTGTATCATAAAAAATCAACCTCGATCAAGAATAATATCTCATAAAGAATGTTGACATAGTTAATAATGATCAGTAAAAATCTTTGAGAGAAATATCCATTTTTCATGGAATCATTTAAAAGTCAAATAATTTATAAAATAATTAATTTAAAATATAGTTTTGAATAAAAGTGTCCCATAAAACTTTGAAACTTTTGAAATGAATTAACATTTTAAAACATTCATGCTGAAATAAATAAATCCTTAAAACCATTTTGAAAACGTGGACATTAATTAGAAAGGATTAAAAGAATAAACCATTAAAACATTAAAAATGATGTTTTAGTAAAAAAAATCCCTTAAAAATAATCCATTTGAAAAATATTTTATGAAACATGGAAATGGATAATAAATATGTCCCTGTAGATACTAATGTAAAAACTACCTCAGATAATTAGGAGATTGTGAAATTAACCCTTACCTTGCACTTTCCTTTGGTTAAGGGTACGTTTAACCTCATGTGTAATGACCATAGTATGTTATTAAATTATGTGAAAACCATATTCATATTTATTATATCATAAATGATTCATTTATGAATTTATACTACCCATTTAATAATGATTTCCATGTTAAATTAAAATTTTGGGCAATAATCGCTTACTTTATTGTACGTGTTTTAACTTGTTATTCTTGATCGTATCATTTAGATCATGATTTAAATACTTCCAGAATATAAAACATGATTTATATATATCATATATATTTAGAATATAAATATGTATAATAGATATATATATGAAATGGAAAACACCATTTATGGAGATGGTATATCGTACGTACGCATAAACGATGTTTCCATTTTTATATTGTATTGAATTGAAGTAAGTGAATAAGATATATGTAAGTAAATACACACACACACATATATATATATATATTAAGTAGAATTATTATGTAATATATTACATACTAATTAATAATATATATTTTTATAATCATCATTGAATGGTGAATGTGGAAATGAATCTCATTGCGTCTTGGAGACGGTAATCCGTACGCACGCACAAGCGATAATATCATTATATTGATGGTGAAACTATATGTAATTGGATAGTATATTATATATATTATACATAATATGTTATATTTATTATTTACATCAGTTATACTCATTATTATACCCATCCAAATAATGAAGTGTTTGAATAAAAAACTACACCACGAAGTGGATAAGGTAAGCCATACGTACTCATGTATGGTGACTTTGTAACACCCCAAGCTTCTATGGTATGCTTCTCTTTGAATAATGAAATAGCGTGTGTTGTACGCAACATCAAGTTCTAACACACCACAACCAATCAAACTAGCTGTTATGAATAGAAATACCCACTTCTTGAAATTTATAAATTTTATTTTTCAAAATGGACTTCATTTTTGGATTTGGAATATCGAAATTAGCCTCAGGTTAATTTTTGGTAATTGTCTAAAAAACTTCATTTTTTGATGAATAGCGAAACCACTAAGTGGTAGTTAAAAAACCAAATTTTTCATAAAACATAATTTTACCACTTTTGTGATTGGAATATCAAAAATCTGAGAGACACAGTTAATATCAAGGAGTAAAATTTGGTTCAATGAGATGAAAATAATTTTTGGTGAATAGTAACTTTTTACATTTATTTACCACGGTTAAAAGTAAATAGGATAATTAAGGGTAAAATGATATTAATATTACCCTAACACATGTCCTAATTCAATTGTACAAGTGTATCTCGAGAAAAACAAACTTAGGAATACAATATTATCATTTAGGTCCACTTGGATTAGATTAGGATATTTATTATTATTTAATTCAAAGAAGTGTTAAAAGAGTTAAAATCAAAGTTTATTTACTAAAACATTTTTAATATAGGGTAACACATAAGATAAATTCAATTATAAATATTAATTAAAAATATAAAAAAATTTCATACATAATGATATTTTATTTATAATTTTTAGACATTAAATAATTTAATTTATTTATGACACAATGATGATGCAATAATTACCATAATAGTGAAAAATTAAACTAATTGATATTATAAATACCCAAATAAATTGAATTTGAGACTTTTTATGAATTAAACTAATTTTATAGTTTAATATGACATGTTAGGATTTATTTAATTAACTTTATTTGAAGTAATCATTCTGTTATTATTTTCACAAAAATCAATTTTCCAAATAGTGTCAAAATTGACATAAAAGAGTTTTTAAAACAAATAATATATTATTAATTGATATTCAATTCCTAAAAATCTAAGGTTCGGAAAAGAGAATTATATCATGATTGGTGTATCATTAATGGACCACTTGGTGGTATCTTGGAGGAATATAGTAAGTTTATTAACTATATAACATAAAAATACAAAGTGACATGGTAAGTGTCAAACTAATTTACTAAGAGTTAAAACTGAAAGATAATGTTAATATAATGACCCAAACCTGTCTAAATTATATTGGTTTAGTGGTTGTCTACCCATCCCCACCTTAAACTTTAAATAATCCACTTTGGAGTCATTAGAAAGTGAATATAAATTTATTATAAAATAATATTTCTAGTTTTTTCAAAGGATCCCCTCACCCCTTTTATAAAAGGACACTCACCCTTCTCACTAATTCACACATTCAAAGCCTTTTGTCTCAGACAAAACCTTCCCAAATACTACCTCAACTTCCCTCACTTCAAACTCGAGGCCTCAGTTTGATCAGAAATCCAACCTAAGGAGCCCTTTTGATCAAATCAAAAGGAAGAACCTGAAGAAGATGTAATGTTTTCACCACCCTCTTTCAAGTTCCTTTCTTCTTAAACATCTTATTTCATTGTTATTATCATTATAAAATAATAACTCCAGAATCTTATATATACTGTGATGTTATTATAAATATGGTACAACCATATTCATTATTCTGTCCATCCTTTGAATGATATGTCACCATATGTGCGTACGTACGACTTACCGTCTCCACGTTGTGGTGTAATTGTTATTCAATAAATTATTATTTGGATGGGTATAATAATGATGTGTAATTCATGTAAATAATAAATATAACATGATAATGATTCTGTATATATGATATACCATCCAATTATATATTATTTTAATATCAAAAGAATGATATTTTCCCTCGTGCGTACGTACGGACTACCGTCTCCACGAACGCGATGAGATTCATTATTCATCGTATCCATTCAAATATAATTCTCATTTGATGATTAAAAATAATGTTTAAGGACTTGATATAATTCTGGATATGAATAAGATACAACCTATCCATAACAAACACGACTTATGTAACAAAACATATAAAATAAAATGAGTAAGTTAACACCCGAAACGACGATGATTTTAAGATATTATTAACAAAGAAATGTTAAAGGATCATATATGATATCATATTAATGTATATGATTCTTTTATTGTAACACCCCGAGCTTCCACGATACGCTTCCCATTCAATAATGCAATAGCTTGCATTGTACGCAACTTCGAGTTCTAAAACACCGCGACTAATCAAAGTAGCCGTTATGAATAGTAATAACCACTTTTTAAAATTATAGAAATTTTATATTTCAAAATGGACTTAATTTTTGGATTCGGAATATCAAAATTAGCCTATGTTGAATTTCTGGTATTTTTCTGAGAACTTCTATTTTTATGAATAGTGAAAAATACTTAAAAACATCTTTTTTAATCAAAATAATTTATAGTGATAAATTATACTATTTAGTGGTTTTAAATTATAATTAGAATATATTTTTACCATTTTATCCAATGGTGGTCATTATAATTAATTTAACATTGAAATTGGACATAAACAATTGCCAATCTTTTGATATAAATTGTTTCTTAAAAACACGCTATTTGTTGTGACAGCGGGAATTAATTATAAAATTAATTAATGCAACTTATATGTTTGGAAATTTGTAAAATAGACATCATTTTTGAATTCGGAAGATCAATTATATCTTAGGGTGAAATTTTGGCATTGTTCTGAAAAACTTCAATTTTTGATGAATAGTGAAACCACTAAGTGGTAGTTAAATAACTGATTTTTCGTTTAAATGAAATATTACCACTTCTGTGATTTGATTTTCAAAAATCCGACATACATGGTTGTCATTAAGAAGTAAAATGTGGTTCAATGAGATTAAAATAATTTTTTGGTGAATAGTAACTTTTAAGTTCTTAATCGCGATTAGAGGTAATTAGTGTAGTTTAAGGTACAAATAATGTTTTAATAATGTGAGATGAGCATGAAACTTGTCCTACTCCTATTGGATGAGTCATGGCCGACCAATAAAACCCATGGGTCAACTTGGGGGACCCCATGGAGCCACTTTAGTTGGAAAATGACATTAATATATATTTATTTAATGTTAAAATTAAATTGAAACAAACATGAGTTTTTTACTAAAACAGTTTTTAAGTGGGGTTACACAAGTCCAAATTTTGACTATAAATATTCATTAGAAAGTTAAAAAGATTTCCTACATCATAGTAGTTTTTTTATAATTTTTAGACATTAAATAAATTAAATTATTTATGACATCATTATGATGCAGCGATGACCTCATTATTTAACGATTTAAATAAAATGAGAAGATAATGAAAACTCCAAGGCTTACACTTCTCCAAAGCCTATTGGATGAGGAGATTTCGAAAACTTATCACCTTAGCCTCGAATTATATAAGTTTGGGACCTTTAGAATCCGAAAAGCATTGTGAAATAATGTAACATTTCAATCTTTCCAAAAGTGCCCCTCCTCTCCACTTATAAAAGGCCCCCACCTCTCCCACCTCATTTACACTTTCAAGCCATTTGGCTCGGAAAACCTCTTCCCAAATACTCTCCCAACTTCCCCCTCTTACTCCTAGAAGCCTCACTTTGGGCAGAACTCTTCCCAAGGAAGCCTTTGGCTCAAATCAAAAAGAGTTACCCGATTTTGAGGTAATGTCTTCTCTAATGTTGTTTTGTTTTATTTTTCTTCTCCAACCCCCTAAACTCTTTTTATTCATTTATTTTGTAACAACACCAGTATCCTAAATATACTAGGATGTTTTTATAATAAGGATTCGAACTAAACTTACACACACCTACATCTAATGGTTAAAGAACATACGGTTTCTGTGGATGGTGAATTTCTGCCTCACGAAACGATGATTGTTCAACACTCATATAACACCTTAAAAGGTGGCCATTAAGATGTCACTATTTTTATATATGATATATAATATGTTTATGTTTTACTTATGCTTCTGTATTTCTCATTTATTGCATACTTTATGATTTCCATTATGGGTAAAACGCGATAATTTCATTTTAGGAAGTGCGGACTACCGCCCCCTCAAAGTGATTTGAATCGTTAATGCCATATGTGGGATGTATAAAGGATGGAGTAAATGGTATTATACACTATATTATACTGGAATTATATTATACATTTATATCATTATAATTTAGTTCCATTAAATATGAAATTGAAATGAAAGTAGCGTTCATGCGTACGTACGGCTTACCGTCTCCATGAACGGTGCATTTCATTTCTTACATCTAAATGTTACGTAATATTATAAATGAATGTATATACTGGATATATAAGATATATATGACTTCTAAATCATGAATATAATTCTGTATATAATGGATATTCTACCACATGAAAAACTTGTAATTATAAGAAGTTTATTGTTGACTCAAGTACCAAAGATCGACAAAACGACCGTTATTAACTTAAATAATTACATAATGTTCATAACATTGTAATAAGTGATATAAAAAGGATAATGAAATTGAAAATGGTTCTTAATAAGGTAGATATTAACTCTAGTTTATTATTCAGGAGGTTAAAGAACGGTTGAGTCAAGTCGGACACAAGGTAAGGGAACTTCTTAACCCAATTTCCATTCTTTGGGTTAATCTCCTACTTTCAAATTATGTCATGATATTATTATGTCCTATCTTGTATTTTTACTTTCTTCATGTGTACCTATAGTGAATAAACATAATAGATCTATTTTATTTTAAAAATGATCTTTTTAAGGACTTTGTCTCAATCCCCTTTCATTGAGGCATATTTGGTTTTATACACGACTTTCTTTTATACGGTGTATAAACCCCTTTGACTTTTACATTTATTCAAAAGGAATCTTTTTTTATACGAAGCGTTTTGCTAAACGACAAAAGGGAATGTTTTTCTTTCCGTACTTATGCGGCGACAATGACTTCTCCGCCGCCGTGACCACTATTTGAGTTTCGGCTTCCTCTACAAGCCATCTTTTTTTTAATGAAAAATAATACAAAGTTTTAACTTTCTTTTATTTTGGTATTGAAAATGGTTTTGAAAGCGTTTTTATTATATCAATGTCTTGTATTGATATCTTGTGATTGAAATGTGGAAATTTTATGTTTCCTTTATGCATGTTTTATGTGATACGATTATGTTATGGTTTATGATATGTTTAAACCTATTCATATGAGGAATGTATTGGACATAATAAGTGACGGGTGGAGCCCGCTATAGCTCCTTGATGCATCGGTAGGTCTCATGAGACAACTAGACGTGGAATTGGTCGAGGCCCTTTCCCAATTTGATTTATGGTTTTGGCCGAGGCCTTAATCATTTTAGACGTCTTGGCTGAGGCCTTGACAAAATGTTTCAGAATGTCCGGCATTATACATTCCCTCATTATGAAAGTGGTTATTGATATTTCATGTGATTATTCGACCAGTAGAATATCCATGTGAAGAAGTGAATGGAATTATCTCATTTTACTTTTGCCATATTATGTTGATGTTCAATTTTAAAAGGCTTTTGTTTTAGTTATACATTGCCTTAAATGTTTATGTTTATTTATGAAAGCTTCCACAATATTGTTATCCTTACTGAGCATCTGAGCTCACCCCTTTCAATGTTTTAATATTTTCCAGGATGTGAAGAAGTATTTTATGAATGACCTGCAGGGATTGTCAGAAGAGGATATGAGAGTGGACTATGGAGACTTTGTTATTGTAGTTTTTCACTTTATGATGTAATGTAACGTTTACGAATGTATCTAGTGTTTCCAAGGCTACTAAACTAATCGGTCTTTCGAGACTTGATCTTTTGTGATCATGCCAATGTTACGAAGTAATGAACCGACTCTGGGTAGCTGGGATCGGGGCGTTACAGTTGGTATCAGAGGCAGTTTAGTACTAACCTTGGAAGCTAGATTTAGATAAACTCTGATTAGAGCACATAGCCCAAAGATAGACTTTGAGGATTAGTATAGAAGAACATCCTAGAATTTTGTTATTATAGAGATGTTATGAGTTTTCCTAGCAATACATCCCTGTCTGGATATGAGCAGGTAGAGGCGGCTCTGGCACAGATGTACCTAGGGGTAAAACCCGAAAACACCGCTTTGAGCTAGACTCGAACGGGAACTGGTGCACGACAACGGGCCTTGCTGCACTCTTGGTTACGACACTCCCGGGGGATATGCTTAGGATAATTCTCATTTTATTTACAAACCACTATGAAGGGTTATGAGTACATACTTTCTCAAATAAAACATTTCTTTTTATGATTATGGATTATATCCATAAATAGTTCAATTTATGTAAAGTGTTTAACAAGTATGGAATTATGTATTTTGATTCATAAACTAATCTAGTTTATGCCATTGTTTAGAAATGGTGCCTAGTGGAAGGAATGGAAACCGTATCAATGCACGAACTCCGTGTAGGGATTTCCCTCCAGCTCAAGATAATTATTTTGGATCTGGAGATACAACTGGTGCTGATCAACTTATTACCATTCTGGGACAACTCACTCAGGTTATGAATAATAACCTTACTCGTATGGAGCACCCTGATCCGCAACGTGGAGGATCAATGCTAGATCGATTCACGAGGCAACAACCACCAACCTTCAATGGGAGTACAAATCCTATAGTAGCTGAGCAATGGATAAATTCCTTAGAGAAAATATTCCATGCCTTGGGGAGTAGTGAAAGGGAGAAGGTTGACATGGCAGTTTACCGCCTCACTGGAGATGCCGATCAGTGGTGGTCGCTGATTCGAAACACAAAGGAAGATGATGACGTATCGAATATGGAATGGAGGGAGTTCAAAGAGCTTTTCTTAGAAAAATAATTTCCTCGTGACCATCGAGCAGATAAGGAAAGGCAATTTCTGAGTTTGAGGCAGAAGGAGGATGAGAATGTTGCAAAGTATGAGGCTAACTTTACAAGGTTAGCGAGGCATGTTGCCGATTATATACGTAACCCAAGGAGTAAGATTGATCGTTTCTTTGATGGGTTAAAACCATTTCTCCGTCGAGCTTTAGTATCACAATCCTTCTCATCATACGAAGATATTGTCTCGTGTGCTATCAAGACAGAAAAGGAATTATCTAAGTCTTATGACAACAAAGTAAAGCAAGAGAAGAAGAGAACGGTGGAACAAGAGACAGATAAAGGGAAAAAGGGAAAGAAGGATTTTCCATTATGTGATAATTGTGGGAAGAATCACCCTGGTACTTGCCTAAAAGGAATGGGAGTTTGTTATAAATGTGGAGAAAAGGGTCACCAGGCTCGTGATTGCAAGGGAAAGAAAGAGGCTGTCAAAGTTGAATGCTACAATTGTAGAGAAATGGGCCATTATGCAAATGAATGCCCTAAGCATCAGGGAAACTTACCTCAGAAAAGGCCAAGGGATCAAGGCCAATCTTATGCTGTGACTAAATTTGAAGCGGAATAATTAATGTATTGGTGCTTTTGGACTCAAGGATTATATTCTGGTTATAAGAATAATGTGATATATATAAAGATTGTACTGCAGTACTTTTTGATTTCAGTAAGGTTTTAATATGACTAAGGTAATCATATTTTTAGTATGTGACAATAAGAGAAACTAATCTTTGTTTGGGGAATCTGATAAATTGATTTTGGAATTAAGAGACCTTTTAGAGAAAGTCTGGACAGAGGTATTTTGGATAACTATAAAGGTTGGAGTGGATTAAGATGAACCTTGGATAGTAAATTTAAGGTTAAAAATTTTCTGGAGATTATTCTTGGAATACTATAGTTTTATGAAAAGGACAACCTGCAGGGTGGGGCATAACCCGTCGCGTCGGACAAATCTGCAAGAATCGAACCCACAATCATAGTGCGACAGGCCTTTATTTCCTACCACTAGCCTACAGGAAGCCCCTGGTTATTACAAATAATTTTACTAATCTAAATGGTATGTGTTAACATTTGGAACGTTATACAATTAGGATAAGTATAATATTTTTGAGTTCTATTATCTTTTTGAGTGAAAGATGAGTTGAAGGTTAAAACTCTAATTGTCAAGCATAAATATATATATACCTATCTCTTATTCAATGAATAAATTAATTCTTAAACTTTAGTAAAGGGGTATTAAAACAAAAAAATGTGTTATCTAAATACCTTATGTCTTGTTGAACTGATGATATTTTAAATCAACATAGATTGAAGGCTTTGAGGCCCTCAATTTGACAGTTGATTGTGATTGATGACTTCAATCACTCCCTACAAATATTTACATTTTTCCTCCAATTATATGTCTCTAATTGCCACCAATGTTCTCCTTATCGAGATCATAATTTGGTGGTGACTTTCTTATTTCCATTTCCCTCTTATTAAGACTAAATTTTATTAACCTTATTTCCGATGTGGGTTTTCCACAAAGGTATTTTCTCTTTTCATCCTTTTATTTTAAAAGAAAAATTTCAAATTGCGAGGACGCAATTTATTGAAGGAGGGGAGAATGTAACACCCCGAGCTTCCACGATACGCTTCCCATTCAATAATGCAATAGCTTGCATTGTACGCAACTTCGAGTTCTAAAACACCGCGACTAATCAAAGTAGTCGTTATAAATAGTAATAACCACATTTTAAAATTATAGAAATTTTATATTTCAAAATGGACTTCATTTTTGGATTTGGAATATCAAAATTAGCCTATGTTGAATTTTTGGTATTTTTCTGAGAACTTCTATTTTTATGAATAGTGAAAAATACTTAAAAACAACTTTTTTAATCAAAATAATTTATAGTGATAAATTATACTATTTAGTGGTTTTAAATTATAATTAGAATATATTTTTACCATTTTATCCAATGGTGGTCATTAGAATTAATTTAACATTGAAATTGGACATAAACAATTGTCAATCTTTTGATATAAATTGTTTCTTAAAAACACGCTATTTGTTGTGACAGTGGGAATTAATTATAAAATTAATTAATGCAACTTATATGTTTGGAATTTTGTAAAATAGAAATCATTTTTGAATTCGGAATATCAATTATAGCTTAGGGTGAAATTTTGGCATTGTTCTGAAAAACTTCAATTTTTGATGAATAGTGAAACCACTAAGTGGTAGTTAAATAACTGATTTTTCGTTTAAATGAAATATTACCACTTCTGTGATTTGATTTTCAAAAATCCGACATACATGGTTGTCATTAAGAAGTAAAATGTGGTTCAATGAGATTAAAATAATTTTTTGGTGAATAGTAACTTTTAAGTTCTTAATCGCGATTAGAGGTAATTAGTGTAGTTTAAGGTACAAATAATGTTTTAATAATGTGAGATGAGAAAGAAACTTGTCCTACTCCTATTGGATGAGTCATGGCCGACCAAGAAAACCCATGGGTCAACTTGGGGGACCCCATGGAGCCACTTTAGTTGGAAAATGACATTAATATATATTTATTTAATGTTAAAATTAAATTGACACAAACATGAGTTGTTTTACTAAAATAGTTTTTAAGTGGGGTTACACAAGTCCAAATTTTGACTATAAATATTCATTAGAAATTTAAAAAGATTTCCTACATCATAGTATTTTTTTTAATAATTTTTAGACATTAAATCAATTAAATTATTTATGACATCATTATGATGCAGCGATGACCTCATTATTTAACGATTTAAATAAAATGAAAAGATAATGCAAAATACAAGGCTTACACTTGTCCAAAGCCTATTGGATGAGAATATTTCGAAACCTTATCACCTTATCCTCGAATTATATAAGTTTGGGACCTTTAGAATCCGAAAATCATTGTGAAATAATGTAACATTTCAATCTTTCCAAAAGTGCCCCTCCTCTCCACTTATAAAAGGCCCCCACCTCTCCCACCTCATTTACACTTTCAAGCCATTTGGCTCGGCCAACCTCTGACCAAATACTCTACCAACTTCCCCCTCTTACTCCTAGAAGCCTCACTTTGGGCAGAACTCTTCCCAAGGAAGCCTTTGGCTCAAATCAAAAAGAGTTACCCGATTTTGAGGTAATGTCTTCTCTAATGTTGTTTTGTTTTATTTTTCTTCTCCAACCCGCTAAACTATTTTTATTCATTTCTTTTGTAACAACACCAGTATCCTAAATATACTAGGATGTTGTTATAAGAAGTATTCGAGCTACACTTACACACACCTACATCTAATGGTTAAAGAACATACGGTTTCTGTGGATGGTGAATTTCTGCCTCACGAAACGATGA
Source organism: Viscum album (assembly GCA_963277665.1). Classification (NCBI taxonomy): domain Eukaryota; kingdom Viridiplantae; phylum Streptophyta; class Magnoliopsida; order Santalales; family Viscaceae; genus Viscum; species Viscum album. Next base: position 13,909,967 of record OY728145.1, read on the forward strand.
TTGTTCAACACTCATATAACACCTTCAAAGGTGGCCATTAAGATGTCACTATTTTTATATATGATATATAATATGTTTATGTTTTACTTATGCTTCTGTATTTCTCATTTATGGCATACTTTATGATTTCCATTATGGGTAAAACGCGATAATTTCATTTTAGGAAGTGCGGACTACCGCCCCCTCAAAGTGATTTGAATCGTTAATGCCATATGTGGGATGTATAAAGGATGGAGTAAATGGTATTATAAACTATATTATACTGGAATTATATTATAAATTTATATCATTATGATTTAGTTCCATTAAATATGAAATTGAAATGAAAGTAGCGTTCATGCGTACGTACGGCTTACCGTCTCCATGAACGGTGCATTTCATTTCTTACCTCTAAATGTTACGTAATATTATAAATGAATGTATATACTGGATATATAAGATATATATGACTTCTAAATCATGAATATAATTCTGGATATAATGGATATTCTACCACATGAACAACTTGTAATTATAAGAAGTTTATTGTTGACTCAAGTACCGAAGATCGACAAAACGACCGTTATTAACTTAAATAATTACATAATGTTCATAACATTGTAATAAGTGATATAAAAAGGATAATGAAATTGAAAATGGTTCTTAATAAGGTAGATATTAACTCTAGTTTATTATTCATGAGGTTAAAGAACGGTTGAGTCAAGTCGGACACAAGGTAAGGGAACTTCTTAACCCAATTTCCCTTTCATTGAGGCATATTTGGTTTTATACACGACTTTCTTTTATACGGTGTATAAACCCCTTTGACTTTTACATTTACTCAAAAGGAATCTTTTTTTATAAGAAGCGTTTTGCTAAACGACAAAAGGGAATGTTTTTCTTTCCGTACTTATGTGTCGACAACGACTTCTCCGCCGCCGTGACCATTATTTGAGTTTCGGCTTCCTCTACAAGCCATCTTTTTTTTAATGAAAAATAATACAAAGTTTTAACTTTCTTTTATTTTGGTATTGAAAATGGTTTTGAAAGCGTTTTTATTATATCAATGTGTTGTATTGATATCTTGTGATTGAAATGTGGAAATTTTATGTTTCCTTTATGCATGTTTTATGTGATACGATTATGTTATGGTTTATGATATGTTTAAACCTATTCATATGAGGAATGTATTGGACTTAATAAGTGACGGGTGGAGCCCGCTATAGCTCCTCGATGCATCGGTAGGTCTCATGAGACAACTAGACGTGGAATTGGTCGAGGCCCTTTCCGAATTTGATTTATGGTTTTGGCCGAGGCCTTAATCATTTTAGACGTCTTGGCCGAGGCCTTGACAAAATGTTTCAGAATGTCCGGCATTATACATTCCCTCATTATGAAAGTGGTTATTGATATTTCATGTGATTATTCGACCAGTAGAATATCCATGTGAAGAAGTGAATGGCATTATCTCATTTTACTTTTGCCATATTATGTTGATGTTCAATTTTAAAAGGCTTTTGTTTTAGTTATACATTGCCTTAAATGTTTATGTTTATTTATGAAAGCTTCCGCAATATTGTTATCCTTACTGAGCATCTGAGCTCACCCCTTTCAATGTTTTAATATTGTCCAGGATGTGAAGAAGTATTTTATGAATGACCTGCAGGGATTGTCAGAAGAGGATATGAGAGTGGACTATGGAGACTTTGTTATTGTAGTTTTTCACTTTATGATGTAATGTAACGTTTACGAATGTATCTAGTGTTTCCAAGGCTACTAAACTAATCGGTCTTTCGAGACTTGATCTTTTGTGATCATGCCAATGTTACGAAATAATGAACCGACTCTGGGTAGCTGGGGTCAGGGCGTTACAGTTGGTATCATAGGCAGTTTAGTACTAACCTTGGAAGCTAGATTTAGATAAACTCTGATTAGAGCACATAGCCCAAAGATAGACTTTGAGGATTAGTATAGAAGAACTTCCTAGAATTTTGGTATTATAGAGATGTTATGAGTTTTCCTAGCAATACATCCCTGTCTGGATATGAGAAGGTAGAGGCGGCTCTGGCACAGATGTACCTAGGGGTAAAACCCGAAAACACCGCTTTGATCTAGACTCGAACGGGAACTGTTACACGACAACGGGCCTTGCTGCACTCTTGGTTACGACACTCCCGGGGGATATGCTTAGGATAATTCTCATTTTATTTACAAACCACTATGAAGGGTTATGAGTACATAATTCCTCAAAGAAAAAATTTCTTTTTATGATTAAGGATTATATCCATAAATAGTTCAATTTATGTAAAGTGTTTAACAAGTATGGAATTATGTATTTTGATTCATAAACTAATCTAGTTTATGACATTGTTTAGAAATGGCGCCTAGTGGAAGGAATGGAAACCGTATCAATGCACGAACTCCGTGTAGGGATTTCCCTCCTGCTCAAGATAATTATTGTGGATCTGGAGATACAACTGGTGCTGATCAACTTATTACCATTCTGGGAAAACTCACTCAGGTTATGAATAATAACCTTACTCGTATGGAGCACCCTGATCCGCAATGTGGAGGATCAATGCTAGATCGATTCATGAGGCAACAACCACCAAACTTCAATGGGAGTACAAATCCTATAGTAGCTGAGCAATGGATAAATTCCTTAGAGAAAATATTCCATGCCTTGGGGAGTAGTGAAAGGGAGAAGGTTGTCATGGCAGTTTACCGCCTCACTGGAGATGCCGATCAGTGGTGGTCGCTGATTCGAAACACAAAGGAAGATGATGACGTATCGAATATGGAATGGAGGGAGTTCAAAGAGCTTTTCTTAGAAAAATACTTTCCTCGTGACCATCGAGCAGATATGGAAAGGCAATTTCTGAGTTTGAGGCAGAAGGAGGATGAGAATGTCGCAAAGTATGAGCCTAACTTTACAAGGTTAACGAGGCATGCTGCCGATTATATACGTAACCCAAGGAGTAAGATTGATCGTTTCTTTGATGGGTTAAAACCATTTCTCCGTCGAGCTTTAGTATCACAATCCTTCTCATCATACGAAGATATTGTCTCGTGTGCTATCAAGACAGAAAAGGAATTCTCTAAGTCTTATGACAACAAAGTAAAGCAAGAGAAGAAGAGAACGGTGGAACAAGAGACAGATAAAGGGAAAAAGGGAAAGAAGGATTTTCCATTATGTGATAATTGTGGGAAGAATCACCCTGGTACTTGCCTAAAAGGAATGGGAGTTTGTTATAAATGTGGAGAAAAGGGTCACCAGGCTCGTGATTGAAAGGGAAAGAAAGAGGCTGTCAAAGTTGAATGCTACAATTGTAGAGAAATGGGCCATTATGCAAATGAATGCCCTAAGCGTCAGGGAAACTTACCTCAGAAAAGGCCAAGGGATCAAGGCCAATCTTATGCTGTGACTACATTTGAAGCGGAATAATTAATGTATTGGTGCTTTTGGACTCAAGGATTATATTCTGGTTATAAGAATAATGTGATATATATAAAGATTGTACTGCAGTACTTTTTGATTTCAGTAAGGTTTTAATATGATTAAGGTAATCATATTTTTAGTATGTGACAATAAGAGAAACTAATCTTTGTTTGGGGAATCTGATAAATTGATTTTGTAATTAAGAGACCTTTTAGAGAAAGTCTGGACAGAGGTATTTTGGATAACTATAAAGGTTGGAGTGGATTAAGTTGAACCTTGGATAGTAAATTTAAGTTTAAAAATTTTCTGGAGATTATTCTTGGAATACTATAGTTTTATGAAAAGGACAACCTGCAGGGTGGGGCATAACCCGTCGTGTCAGACAAAGCTGCAGGAATCGAACCCACAATCATAGTGCGACATGCCTTTATTTCCTACCACTAGCCTACAGGAAGTCCCTGGTTATTACAAATAATTTTACTAATCTAAATGGTATGTGTTAACATTTGGAACGTTATACAATTAGGATAAGTATAATATTTTTGAGTTCTATTATCTTTTTGAGTGAAAGATGAGTTGAAGGTTGAAACTCTAATTGTCAAGCATAAATATATATATACCTATCTCTTATTCAATGAATAAATTAATTCTTAAACTTTAGTAAAGGGATATTAAAACAAAAAAATGTGTTATCCTAATACCTTATGTCTTTTTGAACTGATGATATTTTAAATCAACATAGATTGAAGGCTTTGAGGCCCTCAATTTGACAGTTGATTGTGATTGATGACCTCAATCACTCCCTACAAATATTTAAGTTTTCCCTCCAATTATATGTCTCTAATTGCCACCAATGTTCTCCTTATCGAGATCATAATTTGGTGGTGACTTTCTTATTTCCATTTCCCTCTTATTAAGACTAAATTTTATTAACCTTATTTCCGATGTGGGTTTTCCACAAAAGTATTTTGTCTTTTCAACCTTTTATTTTCAAAGAAAAATTTCAAATTGCGAGGACGCAATTTATTGAAGGAGGGGAGAATGTAACACCCCGAGCTTCACGATACGCTTCCCATTCAATAATGCAATAGCTTGCATTGTACGCAACTTCGAGTTCTAAAACACCGCGACTAATCAAAGTAGCTGTTATGAATAGTAATAACCACTTTTTAAAATTATAGAAATTTTATATTTCAAAATTGACTTCATTTTTGGATTCGGAATATCAAAATTAGCCTATGTTGAATTTTTGGTATTTTTCTGAGAACTTCTATTTTTATGAATAGTGAAAAATACTTAAAAACAACTTTTTTAATCAAAATAATTTATAGTGATAAATTATACTATTTAGTGTTTTTAAATTATAATTAGAATATATTTTTACCATTTTATCCAATGGTGGTCATTAGAATTAATTTAACATTGAAATTGGACATAAACAATTGCCAATCTTTTGATATAAATTGTTTCTGAAAAACACCCTATTTGTTGTGACAGCGGGAATTAATTATAAAATTAATTAATGCAACTTATATGTTTGGAATTTTGTAAAATAGAAATCATTTTTGAATTCGGAATATCAATTATAGCTTAGGGTGAAATTTTGGCATTGTTCTGAAAAACTTCAATTTTTGATGAATAGTGAAACCACTAAGTGGTAGTTAAATAACTGATTTTTCATTTAAATGAAATATTACCACTTCTGTGATTTGATTTTCAAAAATCCGACATACATGGTTGTAATTAAGAAGTAAAATGTGGTTCAATGAGATTAAAATAATTTTTTGGTGAATAGTAACTTTTAAGTTCTTAATCGCGATTAGAGGTAATTAGTGTAGTTTAAGGTACAAATAATGTTTTAATAATGTGAGATGAGCATGACACTTGTCCTACTCATATTGGATGAGTCATGGGCGACCAAGACAACCCATGGGTCAACTTGGGGGACCCCATGGAGCCACTTTAGTTGGAAAATGACATTAATATATATTTATTTAATGTTAAAATTAAATTGACACAAACATGAGTTGTTTTACTAAAATAGTTTTTAAGTGGGGTTACACAAGTCCAAATTTTGACTATAAATATTCATTAGAACGTTAAAAAGATTTCCTACATCATAGTATTTTTTTATAATTTTTAGACATTAAATAAATTAAATTATTTATGACATCATTATGATGCAGCGATGACCTCATTATTTAACGATTTAAATAAAACGAGAAGATAATGCAAAATCCAAGGCGTACACTTGTCCAAAGCCTATTGGATGAGGAGATTTCGAAACCTTATCACCTTATCCTCGAATTATATAAGTGTGGGACCTTTAGAATCCGAAAATCATTGTGAAATAATGTAACATTTCAATCTTTCCAAAAGTGCCCCTCCTCTCCACTTATAAAAGGCCCCCACCTCTCCCACCTCATTTACACTTTCAAGCCATTTGGCTCGGCCAACCTCTGCCAAAATACTCTCCCAACTTCTTCCTCTTACTCATAGAAGCCTCACTTTGGGCAGAACTCTTCCCAAGGAAGCCTTTGGCTCAAATCAAAAAGAGTTACCCGATTTTGAGGTAATGTCTTCTCTAATGTTGTTTTGTTTTATTTTTCTTCTCCAACCCCCTAAACTCTTTTTATTCATTTCTTTTGTAACAACACCAGTATCCTAAATATACTAGGATGTTGTTATAAGAAGTATTCGAGCTACGCTTACACACACCTACATCTAATGGTTAAAGAACATACGGTTTCTGTGGATGGCGAATTTCTGCCTCACGAAACGATGATTGTTCAACACTCATATAACACCTTAAAAGGTGGCCATTAAGATGTCAATATTTTTATATATGATATATAATATGTTTATGTTTTACTTATGCTTCTGTATTTCTCATTTATGGCATACTTTATGATTTCCATTATGGGTAAAACGCGATAATTTCATTTTAGGAAGTGCGGACTACCGCCCCCTCAAAGTGATTTGAATCGTTAATGCCATATGTGGGATGTATAAAGGATGGCGTAAATGGTATTATACACTATATTATACTGGAATTATATTATACATTTATATCATTATGATTTAGTTCCATTAAATATGAAATTGAAATGAAAGTAGCGTTCATGCGTACGTACGGCTTACCGTCTCCATGAACGGTGCATTTCATTTCTTACCTCTAAATGTTACGTAATATTATAAATGAATGTATATACTGGATATATAAGATATATATGACTTCTAAATCATGAATATAATTCTGGATATAATGGATATTCTACCACATGAACAACTTGTAATTATAAGAAGTTTATTGTTGACTCAAGTACCAAAGATCGACAAAACGACCGTTATTAACTTAAACAATTACATAATGTTCATAACATTGTAATAAGTGATATAAAAAGGATAATGAAACTGAAAATGGTTCTTAATAAGGTAGATATTAACTCTAGTTTATTATTCAGGAGGTTAAAGAACGGTTGAGTCAAGTCAGACACAAGGTAAGGGAACTTCTTAACCCAATTTCCATTCTTTGGGTTAATCTCATACTTTCAAATTATGTCATGATATTATTATGTCCTATCTTGTATTTTTACTTTCTTCATGTGTACCTATAGTGAATACACATAATAGATCTATTTTATTTTAAAAATGATCTTTTTAAGGACTTCGTCTCAATCCCCTTTCATTGAGGCATATTTGGTTTTATACAGGACTTTCTTTTATACGGTGTATAAACCCCTTTGAATTTTACATTTATTCAAAAGGAATCTTTTTCTATACGAAGCGTTTTGCTAAACGACAAATGGGAATGTTTTTCTTTCCGTACTTATGCGGTGACAACGACTTCTCCGCCGCCGGGACCATTATTTGAGTTTCGGCTTCCCCTACAAGCCATCTTTTTTTTAATGAAAAATAATAAAAAGTTTTAACTTTCTTTTATTTTGGTATTGAAAATGGTTTTAAAAGCATTTTTATTATATCAATGTGTTGTATTGATATCTTGTGATTGAAATGTGGAAATTTTATGTTTCCTTTATGCATGTTTTATGTGATACGATTATGTTATGGTTTATGATATGTTTAAACCTGTTCATATGAGGAATGTATTGGACTTAATAAGTGACGGGTGGAGCCCGCTATAGCTCCTCGATGAATCGGTAGGTCTCATGAGACCACTAGACGTGGAATTGGCCGAGGCCCTTTCCCAATTTGATTTATGTTTTTGGCCGAGGCCTTAATCATTTTAGACGTCTTGGCCGAGGCCTTGACAAAATGTTTCAGAATGTCCGGCATTATACATTCCCTCATTATGAAAGTGGTTATTGATATTTCACGTGATTATTCGACCAGTAGAATATCCATGTGAAGAAGTGAATGGCATTATCTCATTTTACTTTTGCCATATTATGTTGATGTTCAATTTTAAAAGGCTTTTGTTTTAGTTATACATTGCCTTAAATGTTTATGTTTATTTATTAAAGCTTCCGCAATATTGTTATCCTTACTGAGAATCTGAGCTCACCCCTTTCAATGTTTTAATATTTTCCAGGATGTGAAGAAGTATTTTATGATTGACCTGCAGGGATTGTCAGAAGAGGATATGAGAGTGGACTATGGAGACTTTGTTATTGTAGTTTTTCACTTTATGATGTAATGTAACGTTTACGAATGTATCTAGTATTTCCAAGGCTACTAAACTAATCGGTCTTTCGAGACTTGATCTTTTGTGATCATGCCAATGTTACGTAGTAATGCACCGACTCTAGGTAGCTGGGGTCTGGGCGTTACATTTATAATTAAATAACAATTATTTCACCATTATACAGGAGTTTAAACTAACCTCAACAAAGGAAAAGTACAAGGTAAGGGTTTATTTCTCAATCTCTACATTATCCGAGGTTGTTTATACGTAATAATCTACTAGGATTTATTTATCATCCACATCCATGTTTCTTAAAAATTTATTTCAAAACATTTTTACTATTTACAAGATCATGGGTTAAATTAATTTATACCCTTGTTTGACTTTTTATAAGAGGTTTATAAGGGAATCTTTCCGTCGTTTTCCAAACAAGGTCCTTTTTAACCTTTTTGATAGAATTAAGGTAAGAATGTTTTTTTAACTTATATGGAGGGTGCGGCTATTTGTCACCGTTATAAAATTGTCGAAGTTCCCCTTAGAATCTTATAAGAATATTTTCAAAGAAAATTTTTTATTTTATAAATATATGACTCTTAAATGATTTCAAAATATAAAGAGATATTCCTCTAAAAAGAGTTTTGATTTCATCTATGTCAACATCCTTTGATGGATTTTAAGTTTATTTGGTGTTGATTTATTATGATACAAAACTTCCATATTGTATTGATGGTTTTGTGATATGTTTGACTGTGGATGTGTTATTTCTATACCATTCATGGTTTATGAAGAAAGTATTGACATTTAGTATGCTAGTTTTAATGAAAATGTTTATGTTATGTTTAAACTTGTTCATATGAGGAATGCATTGGACTTAATAAGTGATGGGTGGAGCCCACTATAGATCCTCGATGCATCGGTAGGTCTCATGAGCCAAACTAGTGTTTTCGAAAAAGGCCTTGAAAAAATCTTATTTGTAGTCTTGGCACGAGGCCTTGGCTATGTGGTTATGATAGTCTGGCATTATGAATTCCAACATTATCAAAGTGGTTATTGAAATTTCATATGATTATTCGATTAGTAGAATATCCATGTGAATAAGTAAATGGAATTATTTCATTTTATTTTTTCCATAATATGTTGAAGTTCAAGTTTAAAAGGCTTTTGTTTTAGTTATACATTGTCTTAAATGTTTATTCTTATTTATGAATGTTTCCGCTATATTTATATCCTTACTGGGCATTTGAGCTCACCCCTTTTCTATGTTTTATTTTTCCCAGTATGTGAAGAAGTAATTTATGAATGACCTGCAGGGATAGTATGAGGGGATAAGAGTGCGGACTATGGAGACTATATTGTTGTAGTTTTCATTTTATGATGTAATGAAAACTTTATAAATGTATCTAGTTATTCCAAGGATACAAAACTAATCGTTCTTTCGATACTTGATCTTTCTTGTGATCATGCCAATGTTATGTAATATTGCACCGAATCTAGGTATCTAGGGTCGGGGCCTTACAATTGGTATTAGAGGAAGTTTAGTACAAACCTTGGAAGCTAGATTTAGATAAACTCTGATTAGAGCACATAGATTTAAGATGGACTTTGAGGATTAGTATAGAAGAACTTCCTAGAATTTTGGTATTGTAGAGATTTTTTGAGTTTTCTAAGAAATAAATCCCTGTTTAGATACAAGCAGGTAGAGGCGGCTCTGGCACAGATGTACCTAGGGGTAAAACCTGAAAACACTGCTTTGATCTAGACTTGAACGGGAACTGGTGCATGACAACGGGCCTTGCTGCACTCTTGGTTACGACACTCCCGGGAGATATGCTTAGGATAACTCTCATTTTATTTACAAATAGTTATCAAGGGTTTATGAGTACATACTTCCTTAAAGAAAACATTTTTATGATTATGGATTATATCCATAAATAGTTCAATTTATGTTAAGTTTTTTATAATTATGGAATTATGTATTTTGATTCATAAACTGATCTAGTTTATGCCATTGTTTATAAATGGCCCCTAGTGGAAGAAATGGAAACCATATCAATGCACGCAATCCAGGTAGGGATTTCCCTCCTGCTCAAGATAATTATAGTGGAGCTGGTGATACAGATGGTTCTGATCAACTAATCACCATACTGGGACAACTAACTCAGGTTATGAATAATAACCTTACCCATATAGAGCACCCTGATCCACAACATGGAGGATCAAAGTTAGATCGCTTCATGAGGCAACAACCAACAACATTCAATGGGAGTACAAATCCATTGGTAGTTGAGAAATGGATAAGTTCCCTAGAGAAAATATTTCAGGATTTGGGGAGTAGTGAAAGGGAAAAAGTTATCATGGCAGTTTATCGCCTCACTGGAGACGCCGATCAATGGTGGTCATTGATTCAAAACACGAAAGAAGATGATGAAGTATCAAATATGGAATGGAGGGAGTTCAAATATCTGTTTTTAGAAAAATACTTTCCTCGTGACCATCGAGCAGATATGGAAAGGAAATTTCTGAGTCTGAGACAAAAGGAGGATGAGAATGTCACAAAGTATGAGGCTAACTTTACAAGGTTAGCAAGGTATTCTGGAGATTATATACGTAACCCAAGAATTAAGATTGATCGTTTCTTTGATGGGTTAAAACCATTTCTCCATCAAGCATTAGTCTCACAATCCTTCTCATCGTATGAAGACATTGTCTCATGTGTTATCAAGACAGAAAAGGAATTCTCTAAATCTTATGACAATAAATTAAAAGTAAGAGAGGAAGAGAACGATGGAGTAAGAGATAGATAAAGGGAAAAAGGGAAAGAATGACTTTCCATTATGTAAAATTTTTGGGAAGAAACACCATGGTACTTGCCTAAAAGAAATGGGAGTTTGTTATAAATATGGAGAAAAATGTCACCAGGCTCGTGATTGCAAGGGAAAGAAAGAGGCTGTCAATGTTGAATGATACAATTGTAGAGAAATGGAGCATTATGAAAATGAATTCCCTAAGTTCCAAGGGAACTTACCTCAGAAAAGGCCAAGGGATCAAGGCCAAGCTTACGCTATTACTACATTTAAAGAGGAATAATTAATGTATTTGTGTTTTTGTACATAAGGATTATATTTTTGTTATGAGAATAATGTGATATATATTAGGATTGTACTAAAGTCCTTTTTGTTTTCATTATGGTTTTAATATGACTAAGGTAATCATATTTTCAGTATGTGACAATAATAGAAACTTTACTTTGGGGGAATCTGATGTTACAATTGATTTTGGAATTTAGATATCTTTTACAGAGAGTCTGGACAGAGGTACATTGGATAACTATAATGTTTGGAATGGATTAATTTGAATATTGGATAGCATTTTTTAAAGTTAAAACATTTGTTATGATTATTTTTGGAATATTATGGTACTATAGTTTTAGTAAAAGGACAACCTATAGGTCGGGCGCTAACCCGTCACGTCGGACAAAGCTACAGGAATCGAACCCACAACCATATTGTGACAGACCTTTATTACCTACCACTAGCCTACAGGAAGTCCCTGGTTATTACAAAATATTTTTTATTATTATAATGGTATGTGTGTTAACATTTATAACCTTATATGATTAGAGTAAATATAATATTTTTGAGTTCTGTTATCTTTCGGAGTGAAAGATGAGTCTGTGGTAGAAATTAGTTGAAGGATGAAACTCTACCTGTCAAGTATATATATATATTTCACTTATTCTATGAATAAATTAATTCTTAAACTTTATGGATGGTATATTAAAACCAAAAATGTGTTATCCTAATAATTTATGTTTTGTTGAACTAGTGATATTTTAAATCATCATAATTTGATGGATTTGAGGCCCTAAATTTTACACTTGTTTGTGATGGATGACCTCAATCACTCCCTATAAATATTTATGTTTTTCCTCTAATTACATTTCTATAATTTCCACCAATATTCTCCTATTCGAAACCCTAATTTTGTGGTGACATTCTCATTTCCCTTTCCCTCTTTTTTCCCTATTTCAGAAATGGGTTTTCCAAAAAGGTATTTTCTATTATCAACCTTTTAATTTAGAAAATCAATTTCAAATTTCAAGGACACAGTTTATTTGAAGGAGTTGATAATGTAACACCCCAAGCTTCTACGGTACGCTTCTCTTTGAATAATGCAATAGCGTGTGTTGTACGCAACATCGAGTTCTAACACACCACAACCAATCAAACTAGCCGTTATGAATAGTAATACCCACTTTTTGAAATTTATAAATTTTATTTTTCAAAATGGACTTCATTTTTGGATTCGGAATATCAAAATTAGACCAGGGTGAATTTTTGGTATTTTACTGAAAACATCATTTTTTAATGAATAGTGAAACCACTAAGTGGTTGTTAAAAAACTGAATTTTTCATAAAACTTAATTTTACGACTTCTGTGATTGTAATTTCGAAAATCTGAGAGGAACGGTTAATATCAAGGAGTAAAATGTGGTTCAATGAGAGGAAAATAATTTTTGGTGAATTATAACTTTTTACTTTTATTTACCACGGTTTAAAGTAAATAGGATAATTAAGGGTAAAAATGATATTAATATTACCCTAACACATGTCCTAATTCTATTTTACAAGTGTATCTCGACCAAAAACAACCATAGGAATAGAATATTATAATTTAGGTCCACTTGGATTAGATTAGGAAATTTATTATTATTTAATTCAAAGAATAGTTAAAAGAGTTAAAATCAAAGTTTATTTACTAAAACATTTTTAATATAGGGTCATACATAAGATAAATTCGATTATAAATATTCATTAGAAAGATAAAAATATTTTATACATAATGATATTTTATTTATAACTTTTAGACATTAAATATTTTAATTTATTTATGACACAATGATGATGCAGTAATTACCATAATAGTAAAAAATTAAAATAATTGATATTATAAATACCCAAATAAATATAATTTGAGACTTTTTATGAATTAAACTAATTTTACCGGTTAATAGGACATGTTAGTATCGATTTAGTTAACTATTTTTGAAGTAATCATTCTTTTATGATTTTCACAAAAATCAATTTTCCAATAGTGTCAAAATTGACATAAAAGAGTATTTAAAACAAATATTATATTATTAATTGAAATTCAATTCCTAAAAATCTAAGGTTCGGAAAAGAGACTTATATCATGATAGGTGTATCATTAATGGACCACTTGGGGGTCACTTGGAGGTATATAGTAAGTTTATTAACTATATAATATAAAAATACAAAGTGACATTGTAAGTGTCAAACTAATTAACTAAGAGTTAAAACTAAAATATAAGGTTAATATAATGATCCAAACATGTCTAACTTCTATTGGTTGAGTGGTTTTCAACCCATCACCACCTTAACCTTTAAATAATCCACTTTTTAGCCATTAGAAACCGAATATTAATTTATTATAAAATAATATTTCTAGCTTTTCCAAAGGTGCCCCTCACCGCTCTTATAAAAGGACACTCCCCATTCTCACTAATTCACACATTCAAAGCCTTTTGGCTCGGCCAACCTCTGCCCAAATACTCTCTAAAATTCCCTAACTTCAACCTATAGGCCATAGTTTGATCAGAAAGCCAACATAAGGAGCCCTTTTGATCAAATCAAAAGGAAGAACCCGAAGAAGAGGTAATGTTTTCACCACCCTCTTTCAAGTTTCTTTCTTCTTCAACTTCTTCTTTCTTTGTTATTACCATTCTAAAATAATAAATCCAGTATCATATATATACTGTGATGTTATTATAAATATTTTACATCCATATTCAGTATTCTATCCATCCTTTGAATGACATGTCACCATACGTGCGTACGTACGGCTTACCGTCTCCACGTCGTGGTGTAATTGTTATTCAATAAATTATTATTTGGATGGGTATAATAATGATGTGTAATTCATGTAAATAATAAATATAACATGATAATGATTCTGTATATATTATATACCATCCAATTATATATTATTTTAATATCAAAAGAATGATATTGTTGCTCGTGCGTACGTACGGACTACCGTCTCCATGAACGTGATGAGATTCATTCTCCATCGTATCCATTCAAGTATAATTCTCATTAGATAATTAAAAATAATGTTTAGGTACTTGATATAATTCTGGATATGAATAATATACAACCTATCCATAACAAACATGGCTTATGTAACAAAACATATAAAAGAAAACGTGTAAGTTAACACCCGAAATGACGATAATTATAAGATATTATTAACAAAGAAATGTTAAAAGATCATATATGATATCATATTAATGTATATTATTCTTGTATAATTTAATAACAATTATTTAACCATTATAAATGAGGTTAACCTAACCTTAACAAAGGAAAATTACAAGGTAAGGGTTTATTTCGCAATCTCTTCATTATCCGAGGTTGTTTATACGTAATAATCTACTGGGATTTCTTTATCATTCACATCCATGTTTCTTAAAAATGTATTTCAAAACATTTTTACTATTTACAAGAATATGGTTTAAAGTCATTTATACCCTTGTTTGACTTTTTCTAAGAGGTTTATAAAAGAATCTTTCCGTCGTTTTCCAAACAAGGTCCTTTTTAACCTTTTCGACAGAATTAAGGTAAGAATGTTTTTTTAACTTATATGGCGGGTGCGGCTATTTTCCGCCATTATAAAATCGTCTAAGATTCCCTTACAAGCTTATAAGAATATTTTCAAACAAAATGTTTTATTTTATAAATATATTACTCTTAAATTATTTAAAAATAGAAAGAGATATTTCTATAAAAAGAGTTTTGATTTCATCTATGTCAACATCCTTTGATGGATTTTAAGTTTATTTGCAATTGATTTATTATGATACAAAACTTCCATATTGTATTTATGGTTTTGTGATATGTTTGACTTTAGATGAGTTATTATTATACCATTAATGGTTTATGAAGAATGTATTGACATTTCGTATGCTAGTTTTAATACGAATGTTTATTTTATGTTTAAACCTGTTCATATAAGGAATGAATTGGACTTCATAAGTGACGGGTGGAGCCCGTTATAGATCCTCGATGCATCGGTAAGTCTCATGAGACAAACTAGTGTCTTGGAACAAGGCCTTGAAAAAAATCTTATTTGTATTCTTGGCATGAGGCCTTGGCTATGTGGTTATGATAGTCTGGCATTATGCTTTCCATCATTATAAAAGTGGTTATTGATATTGCATGCGATTATTAGATTAGTAGAATATCAATGTGAATAAGTAAATGGCATTATTTCATTTTATTTTTGCCATACTATGTTGAAGTTCAAGTTTAAAAGGCTTTTGTTTTAGTTATACATTGCCTTACATGTTTATTCTTATCTATGAAAGTTTCTGCTATATTGTTATCCTTACTGGGCATTTGATCTCACCCCTTTTCTATGTTTTATTTTTCCCAGGATGTGAAGAAGTAATTTATGAATGAACTACAGGGATAGTATGAGGGGATAAGAGTGTGGACTATGGAGACTATATTGATGTAGTTTTCATTTTATGATGTAATATAAACTTTATGAATGTATCTAGTTATTCCAATGCTACTAAACTAATTGGTCTTTCGAGACTTGATCTTTCTTGTGATCATGCCAACGTTATGTAAGAATGCACCGACTCTGGGTTTCTAGGGTCGGGGCGTTACAACTTTGTCATTCATAGGATGGATAGAATAATGAATATGGTGGTACCATATTTATAATAACATCAAATTATGTATGAGGTACTAAGTTATTATATTGGTATGGAAACAACAAAGAATGAGGAAGTGGAAGAAGAAAAGAACTTGAAAGAGGGTGGTGAAATTATTATCTCTTCTTTTTGTGTTTCCTTTTGAGTTGATACAAAGGGATCCTTAGGTTGGATTTCAGATAAAAGTAAGGACTCGAGGTTGATTTGAGGGAATTTTTTAGGATATTTGGGCAGGTTTTGGCTGAGCCAAATGGCTTTGGAGGTGTGAAATTAAGAGAAGGGGAAGTTCCCTTTTATAATAGAGGTGTGGGTTTCTTTAGGAAAAGCTTGATATATTATTTTATAATAAAGTCATTTTCAGTTTCTAATGGCTCCAAAATGAATTATTTCAGCGATAAGGTGGGTATGGTTCAAAAAACTCACAACCAATAGTTTTTATATAGGTTTAGGTAACCATATCAAATTTATCTTTTAGATTTAACTCTTAGATAAATACTTTGACATTTACCTTGTCTCGTTGGATTTTTATATTATATAGTTAATAAACTTACTATAAACATTCAGGAGAACCCAAAGTGGTTAATTAATGATACATATATCATTATATAAGTCTTTTTTTAGTACCTTATATTTTAAGGAGTATTATAGATTTTAATAATATAATATTTTATTAAAAAACTCATTTATGTCAATTTTGAAACTATTTAGTATTTGGTTTTTGTGAAAGTCATCACAACTTTATTACTTTAAACCAAATACATTGAACCAAACCTAACATGTCATATTCACATATAAAATTCGTTTATGTCATCACAAATATCAAATTATATTTATTTTAATATTTTCAATATCATTTATTTGATTCTTTTATTAATAAGGAAAATAATGCATCATTATAGTGTCATATATAAATATATTTATTTTATGTCTAAAAAATATAAATAAAATATATTGATGTAGTAAATATTTTTATATTTCTAATGACTATTTATAGTCTAATAGATCAATTATATTACCTCATATAAAAATTGTTCTAATAAAATCTATTTGTTTTTGTTATTTATGTCTTTACTTTAGATTATTTAATATAAAACATCATTATCACTCCCAAGTGGCTCTATGGGGTCCCAAAATAGACTCAAGGATGCCCATGGTCGGAAATTTATCATCCAATAGGGTTAGGACACATGTTAGGAAAATTTAATATTATTATAATATTATTTTGTTACCCTTATTTACCGGATTTACCCTTTAACCATGGTAAATAAAATATTTACCGAAGTAATTATTCATAATGTCTAAAAATAAAAGTTACTTATTTACACAATTTGGACCTCGTGATTCCAAATATGGGATCCATTTTTCCAAATTTAAAACACATAATTGGAAGAAATTAATTTAAAATTAATTCACGTTGTCAAAACAAAAAACTTGTTTTTAAGAAATAATAATTATCAAAAGATTAACACTTGTTTATGTCCATTTTAAAGGTGAAATTACATCCAATGACATAAATTATATTAAAGGATAAAAATATATTCTAATGATACTTTAAAACCACTCATATTAATAATTTATCACTATAAATTATTTCGATTAAAAAAGCTGTTTTTAATTAAAATTTTGTTTTTTTACTATTCATCAATATATGAAAGTTATCAGAAAATTACCAAAAATTTATCCAAACTAAATTTTTATTAATCTACTAAAAATATTAATTTAATTTCACGAAATTGAATATATAAAAGTGTTAAATATTTTATTTAAAAAGGGTTCTCCATTTAAAGGTGGAAAACTGTATTTTTTGGAAAATACCTCTTTTATCTTAAAAATTGAATTTTATATATATTATGTCTAAGAAAACAAAATATGAATGTTAAAATTATACAGGATATATAAAATTAAGAATGTGGTTAATACTATTCCTAACCTCTTTTTTGAATGGCTAGTTTGGTAAGTCGTGGTGCGCTTGAACTCGGTGTTGTGTGTAGCACAAGTTATTGAAATACTTTAAAGAGATAACATACTATGAAATCCTGGGGTGTTACATTGGGAATTAGTTTTCTATTCCATATAAATTTTGTCATGTACCTCATTCCCTTCATGTGATAAAATTCTGCCTCAATATACTGAGATTGACCCGTTTTTAACGAAATATTGTCACCATACAATGTCTTGATTTGAACAATGAAATAGTAATTGAGACATTGGTGGTATGATGAAGGAATAGATACATGTTGATGTATCCAAGGCCTTCCTAGAAGAATGTTAAAGGTTATGTCCTGATGGACAACCATAATATATAAATTAGACATAAGATCTCCAAACTATGTTATGATTGTAATCTCGCCCAGAGGTTCTTGCTCATTTTTTTCATTAGCTTGAAACATTAAAGTGGAAAAAAATAAGTCATATTCAGTGAGGACCAATCGAAAAAATGTATGAATAGTAATTAACTTGACTCCTGGGCCATTATTAATGAAGGCTCGTTGGATGTCTGTATCAGTAACCCTGCCATATTGATACAAGGGCCTAATGTGTCATTGTACAACATCATATTTATCTTAATCCGTAAAAGTTATAACTGAATGTCATTCAGCATGATCATTCTCTATAAGGTATACCTCAGTAGTAGAAACTTTGGTTACAAACTCTTAAGGACTTGAAAACCCTTCAATAAATGGTTCTCGAAGATCTTTTGATAGATTCAAGGAATCCAAGATTGAAATATTTTCCAGTACTTAGGATAACTGTTTCAAAACATTGTACTTTTGGTCTAGAGGTATGCATTTTCCATCATGGAGATGCATTTTTTTAGGTGTCTTGGATGTTGACACTCCGGATGTAGATACACCCTATATCGGAGAAGAAGCTGGAAATATGTTGGTTTATAGTAGATTAGACTGACTAGGTCTATTTACATGTGGAGAGAATGATAGTGTAACATCTAATATTTCCTCCAAAATAATCATTTCAGGACCTATCCTATCTTGTCAGGAAGAACTTCCTTGTTCTTGTTGAGCCCGCTGAAGGGAACTACCACAAGTTTCTGCTGCATATACAGTTCTAGGAGGGTAGAGTTAAAATAATGGCTTCTAGAATACCGATGTCTTCCCCTATATCCTCGACCTTGGTTTCTTCCCCTAGTTACCTAGTTAGGTACATGGTATTCCAGGTCATCATAACCAAAATCATCATTTACATAGGGATCCATTATGTATATACCATTGACGGAACCAAAGATCAATCCTTCATCTGATGAATATTCTTCTTGAAAGGTTGGTTCGGGTTGTGTAGTTTGCAGAGGTAGTACCCATTCTTTTGAAATATATGGAATGAAATCATCAAGAGTCAAGGACATATTTGGCCTTGAAATGAGATCATTCTCTTCTGAATACTCTTTTTCCTTTTGATCATGTCTCTTCATTGAGGATTGAACTTTGGAGCACTGATTTTTTGATGAAGGTGGTTTTTCTGTGGAGCGAGTGGCAGAAGACACAATCGGTTGTTTTAAATATGTTCATAAAATGTCATGATTTCGGTTGATCATTTTCCTGACCATCCAATCATCATATTTCTCCACATTTTTTCTTTAGACTTCCTATCACTCGCCTTCTTCCCCTAGATCAATAGCAGTAACCCATGTGACCTAGTATGATAGACTTTTCAATTTCACTTTTCCATATTCTTCCATTTTTTTCCGGAGGTATTTAGAAAAACACTCCTAAATAATATGCCCCCACAATTGGTGAAAGGGAAAATAATTCAGAAGATCTTCCTATCCTTTATTTTTTGGTTTCATCGACCTAGGAAACTGAACAAAGTTGTTTTCCAAATCTGGGATGATGTAACCGACAACCTGTTCATTATAAAAAGAATAAACTTTGTAATTTAACTCAAATTATCTCCACTTTTGATCTCTTTTATCATCATGACAAGGTTGTCATTGTTGCTGAAACTCAGGAGGTGGATCCCTTCTATATGATGAAGGTTTTAAAGATAAAGTAGGTATAGGTGCTTTCTTGAGTGTGACTATAGTAGCCTCTTCTTTCCCTATTCTCCTTCCCAGAGCTGATGTAATTACTTGAGATTTATCTTTAGTTTCCAAAATAAAATCCTCCACCTATTAGACAATTGAATAAACGTCTTGAAACCCTCATATGTATTTCATTAGGATCAATGGTGTGCGTAACTCATCACATAGATTTTTCACACAAATTCGATAAAACTCTTCATGAGGGAGTTCAATATTTAAGGAATATGATAATCCTTTTCATTGAGAAATGAAATATGAAACTATTTCATTTTCCATTTTTTCAATTTTTAGATGAAAAACTATTGTCTTGGCAGAGTTGAGCTGAATTGAATAAGTAATTTCTAATGGATATCTTTCCATCAAATAATTGATCAAGATTAAAAACTTGTATACTAGAAAAAAGCCAGTCCCTATAATGATTTCACAAAGAATCTGATATTTACTACTTCTTTTTTGTTGAGGAGTCCCCATCATGGGATCACAAGAAGAAATAAAATGCGTTAAGTGTTGTTTTGGATATCCTGAACCATTAAATATTGGGAATGTAGTATTCAAAAAATTTGGTGTGGGAGGGATCAGATCCACCCATTCAAGGTGATCTCTCTTTTTCGGATATACTAGTGCAAACCGTTCTTTCATAGCTACCAATCGAGTTGTTAATTCCTCAATTGGGTTCATAATAATTTGGGAATATCTGAATGAGCTGGGAACTATACAGGTATAGAAAATGGAGCTTCAACTGGTGCAACGACCAATAAAACCACTGGTGGTGGTGCTATTGGTATTTTTCTTGGATAACCCATGAGGATAGGCCTATAAGGATGTGTTTGATCCTACCTTGGATGTGTAACCAATGGAGGGAATTCAATGTATGCATCTTTATTTACAATAAATACTCTTTGATGAGGAGTTCCTACTAGATTTTCAAGTTAAGAATCTTCCTAGGGAGCTTGTCTAGCATAAATGATGCTTCGAAGTAACTCTATATTGAGTCTTTTCAACTCTTTCATCTCCCCTTATTGATAAGAAAACATTCTTCATGTGAAATAGATTTACCTTCTCTAGTGGAAAAGTTATATGTGATATGACTTTTACCTTTCCCCTTGTTAGATGGATTTTGAAGGGGTGGGAGTTGGTTACTTGAGGGCATACCGAGATTCTAGTTAAGCCTCTAATTTTGGGTATGCACACCTCCTTCATTTTCTTCAGTGTTTACCATATTATGGATAAGAACTTCATCTTCTGACTCCCCTAAATTGGACCCATTCTCTCAAGGATATTCTACAATGGTATTAATGTCATTTACTGAGGCATAATGCATTAATGGAATTCTGTCAGTATCATTGTAATATCATCTTCTTCTGTATCTTCCATGAGACTCTGTTCTCCTATATGATGAATTCCCAGGAACTGTTTGAGGGATAGTAACCCTAAGGGAATCCTAGGATAGTTTAGTTGTGTGTTCAATTTTTGGCTACTTCCCTAATCGGGAGAAAACTGAATTCTGTTGAGGATGGGATTGTAGATGTGAAACATCCCCCAGCCCTGTAGGTAGGGGTTGTTCCATTTCTACTTCTTCAAACCTTCTAACTTTGGTTATTTAAATCAAAGGTTGAATTAAACCATCCCCTATCCCTACAAGTTGGGAGGATCTTGAACTATTATAGCTGAGATTCATGCATATTCCCTTCTAATTTTTCAAATTTTGGTTCGAAAAATAGATGGGTTCATTATACTACAACCAATCAAATCTCCTATTCCGGAATATCACTATGATATTTTAGACATTTTCTCCATTTTATGGCTGAAATCCTCTTAGTGAAAGGCCTACTTAAGATTATCAAATGCTTGATGCAAAAGTATATCAACCGATTTCATTCTGTGGGCCTGACTCTGATGAGAGCTAGTTGAGGCCTCTTCTTGAGCGTATACTTGATTACATACAAAATCTGTTGATTATATCTAGTCATGAGAAATAATATTGCATTACACCACATTTAGGTTTCATTGTTGATTCTAGAGCACAGTGAAATTAAATGCTCCATGTGCACCCTATCCTCTAATACGGACACCAAATGGGGTATCTGAAATTAAATGGTGTAGCCTCTTTAGTTCATCAAGGCATTCATGCTGAAGGGTTCTCTACTACTTTTCAACCTTTAGAAGTCGGGAAAATGAGATCAATTCCAAGTCAATTTCACGATGAAACCCTTATATTACCTTTACATGATATTTATATTCATCATATGGTAATAATTTAGTTTTCAAATGATGAAGAGTTTTCCATAAGTCGAGGCGGACATCATGAATGCAATCTTCTACCATAAATTCTGGAATGTTGTATTGAGATTTTTCCAAAGGTTATAACAAGACTGATACATATCCTTTAGCCAATTATTTTCTCATGTTCAACATGTTTTCATCATATTTTACAAGAGGATTACCTACTTGGTCTGACCAAAGAGGATGCTTCTCAGTTTTTTTATCAAAAATAATGGAATCTGTCACTTTTTCCTCTACCATATTAGATGATAAATGACCCAAGGGAGGTTCAAAAAATGATTGTACCCTTAATATGTCTTCTGGTTGAGAATGTATTTCACCCATTAATGACAAGGAATTATACATGATTGGCTTTGTATTGTCAATTTCCTTGACATAAGAGGGATTTTTCATAACTAAATTGTCTGCTAGGGAATTATCTTGACAATGTGAAACACTATTACAGAGAGAACATTCACAGAAAATTCCATCACAAGGAGGAAAACCATGGTGGATTATAGCAAGGGATAAATCCTCTTGCTCCTTGGTCTTCTGGAAACACAGAGGGTTTTCGTGGCTCTCTTCCGAAGATACGCTCTCTAGATAGACTGAATTTTCATGAAGCAAGCCATCTTGATGAAGTCTCCGATGTAGAAATTCAAAGTTACTACTACTACTCCCCTAATTTTGTAATTATAGGGTAGGATCTTGAGCTGCAACAGATAAATTTCTGAGGGATTCAAGAACTCCTACATTAAGAAGAGACAAATCGCATATTGGATCTTGATTTACCAAATGTTTTTGGTGATAATTCTTCTTGGATGCTATCTTACACATAGTTAAGGCCACTTTTTGGGTGAAGTGCTTATCGGGGTCATGTGTATGTGCTTCCATTGGAGTGGTTATTAGAATGGGTCGATTACCTCTAATTGGAAAGGGAGTATGTTCTCGTTCGGGTTGTCTGTATTATATGAGGGAGCATGACCCATAAACATCCTAGACTAGAATAGAGGTTTGTATATGCTCTAGGATGGCATGATAATGTTTCATCCTTGGTGTGGGGATAGAGTTATGTGTATATTCCCCTACTAATTCTGAAGTTACTATTATGATATTCTGACATGATCCCAGAATATGGAAAGGAATTTGTTTTTTCCCTTTCACTATTGCTAAACTATGTTTGGTAAATTCTACGAAGGTAATGGGAATATACGTCCATTACATATCTAGATTAGGTTTATGTGTTGGCTCCTATCCACTATTTCCTATCAGTGGATACTGATAGTACTCATGTATGGGGGCATAGAGTTGAGTCTGCCCCAGGTTTTTCATCGGAGCTTTCCGACTGACTTCTCCAATGCTGTCAAACAAGACTGTGGGAAGGCTTGATGAATTTTGGCAGGTGTATGTGTCTACTAGCTATTTTTCATCAAGCATGGTTGACATACTCCTTTCAATGCTGACAGATGAAAGTGCTTGTTGAATTTGTGAGTGTAGGTAGGTGCATGTTCTTGTTTACCAATTGTCACTATATTTTATTGGTGAGCTTCCTTGAATGCAGTCGGACGAACTTACTGACTGGATAATAGTTTGTAAATAGGTGTATGGGCCTATTCACGGTACTCCACTAGATTTAACTGGTAGGATTGGTGGGTTGCTACCAGGAAATTCAGCTGGCTTGTGGAATTAGGATGGATGGGTGTATGTGCCTGCTTGTTTTTTACAATCAAGTAAGGCTGATAGAATTATCTAGATGGGGAAAAGGTAAGAACCTGCTCCCTGTTTATCAGATGTTGTCAACATTAGTTCATCTTGCACCCCTAGGTATGAGGGACCTGGGCCGAACAACTAAAGGAAACACCCCAATCATGTTGGGGGTTCGCTGTCGGGCTATTCTACTGGTGGAGATTGTTGGTGGGAGTCATTGGGAAGGACCCATTAATATTATAATTGAGGGCATGAGTGACCTCTTTATCCAAATCCCTATAGTATGGGTGGGACTAGTTTTTGCGTTCTGGGGATAAAGACCCAAAACTATTGAAGGCAGTAGTTGGTACCATCTACTTTATAACCACCGGACATCGGTGACCGGACGATCGAGGGTTTTGGTTAACTTAGAGAGCCTGTCGGGCAGCCTACAAGGTTGGGATAATGTTGTTTTGATGTTATTCCCTTACCATTATATTGGAGACCCAATGTTGAAGATACTGAGTTGGTGATGACATCCTTCCAGCAGATGAGGATCCATCTTGAGTAGTGGTCAGGGCATTCATGAATGCAAACTTAAATGAACCCATTTGGAGTGAAGGGTGATCTTTGAAAAAACATGAAAAAAACAATAAAATCCATTAAAGAAACGTCTTTTATATGGATAAATGCATGATTGATACCTTTGCCTGGCCTTCCATTATCAATTGATAGCTTCATGAGAGGTTGGTAACACTATTAACCTAGTTAAGGATTCACAGCAGGTTCACCATTTTTTTTGTAGTTCGTTGGAACATGTGATATGGTTAAGAATCACTACTTCCAAGAGGTTTCCATTGACTTTATTCATGGAACTGGAAAGATCCAACAATTCTTTATCCAAAAGGGACCTGCTTTCCACATGTAGTCATTTGTTGAGTTTAAACTTACGATACTTAAGAACAAGCATTGGTCGAGAGGATGGGAGGTCGGACTCATCACACACTTTTACGGGTATTTATTGTCTAATCTAGGACTCTCTTTATAGATTTGAGATATTTTCATGAATCATTATTAATTCAAAAGGTATAAAATGTGTTTCCTTTCGAGTTTTCAATCTATTATTATCATGTATGAAATTTAGAATCATCGGTATGTATTTGAGGTTATTCATTAATGGAGACATTCATATGTAATCGAGGTTCTCCATTAATGGTATCCTCTCATATAATATTTATATATTCTTTTAATCATCATTATGATGATACTGGTTTTTAAGCCACTCAGTGGGGAACTTTGGAATTTATCTTCATCCTAGGAGAAAATATTTTGTTTTGATGTTGGGATCATACCTATAAATGGGCTACCTATTAATCTTTATGAAAGGAATCTGTACCCTTATAGTTTTATGTCACTTAATAGGACACATCATAGCTTTTAAGTTCATGTTATAAGGACCAAACTGTAGAGTTTAATGTCATGTGGTAAGGACATCTAAGAGAAAGGTGCTTAGTCAAGGTTTGGCATGGGACTTATTCCTAAGGATCCCAAGGAACTTGAAAAGAATATTGGTTTTCAAGTAAGATTAGAACTTTTTGGGAATATGGCCTAAGAAGAACTGTTTGTTTGATGTGTTGGGTTTGAACCTCAAGGAGGCTTCTTACATATCCCATTTGGATGAGAATCAAAGCCTATGTAGTTCGATAAGTCTCATAGGAGAGTGTAGTCCTTTGAGAGAAATGATTTTGGGCTTACTTTCTGAAAAGGATGTCTTGGTGATTTGGGGGATTAATTCTATGTTTAGTCCTAAGGAGGATGCCTTAATTAAGGGAATTAGAATTGGATTCCTAAAGAGGATATCCAGTGAGATCGGGGCCTAATAAGGCTTCCTACATATCCAAATTATGGTGGGAATCAGAGTTCTTTTAGTTAATTCACCATGGGTGTTTGATAAAATGTTGTAATAATCACGAATCTCTAAACACATGTGAGTCATGATCAGGGTGAGAAAAAATAGGTTGTAAATGATTCAACAAAGTCACCCACACTTTTCCTCCTCCACTGGTGGAGGGGGACGCACCTACAGTGGTAATGGTGGACGGGGGCGAGGTGAAAATCCTTCCCTTTATTTTCTTTACATTGTAAAAGGGTCCAATATAAGGAAAGGGTGAAGGTGAAGGAAGTTGAGAGGAGAAATACTACAACCTCCAACTTGAAAGTTTAGGGGATTACATCAGGATGGCTTCCCTAAAATTGGTCCTGGTAAGGAAGGAAGACTTCTCATTTGTTTAAAAATAAAATTAGGTGTGAACCATACATTCCCAACTAGAGATCTGAGGTTATGAGTTGTAGAGAATAAAATGGGAGGAAAGAACCCAAACCCTAATCCTCCAAATCGGGAACTCCCCTACACTATTCCAGGGAGAAAGGTCTATGTGAAAGCTGATATACAAACCCACAGACACTCCATAAATCTCAACCCCATTGTGAAAAAATTTTGGGAAAACTCTAACTACAGATATAAAAACCCAAATAGTAGACATGTTGATGTGTCTTTCCCAAAGGCTTGAAAATTTAGGAGGTTTTGGTGGAGGCTTCAACATAATCCCATTCAGACAAGAGATCTAATGAAGAATAATTCTTTCCATGGATGGCATTGAAGAAGGCTTGCTGGCTTGTAGACTAAAGTAAGTAGGTGAATCAAAGAATGGCACCCAAGTAAGTATATGGTGTGCAAGTACGGGCACGCAAGTAGGCTTGGGATACCTTATGTTCACTGAAGTGATGAACAACCTGGATGTTAATACTTTTTCAAGACTTATCTCAAGCTACCAAGAGTATTCATAGGTATTCCTAGAAGTGGGGCGCTCAAGTTACTTTGAGAGGAATTGGTGGTGTGAAAGTGTTTATAATTCAAGGAGGTTGGGCGCTTTAGGCGCGTAAGTGTTATGGATTTAAAACACTAAAAGGACTTGATTTCTATGATCCTTCTTAAATTCCTTCACTCTAGGTGTTAAAGAACTACCTTGAATGTTTTAGAAGACTTGGGAGAAGCACTAGGGAAACCAAAGCAGCAATTAGGCTTCAAGGAAATTAATTCATACAAATGAAGGACCCAAGGGTCTATTTATAGGCAAATAAGTGACTTTGGGTGAAATGGTGGTGGGACGTGCAAGTGGGTTGTGCGCCGACGGATCCTTGGCTTGACTATGGTGATCCAACTTTCAAGCCTTTGTAAATCTGGATTTTCTTCATGTTTTTTCTCCTCTTTTTTCAGAGTCGTTTCCCTTTGTCACTTTTTAGACTCTATGATAGAACGGATTGTCAACATATTGTTATTAGAAAAATCTATGAGATCTATTGGTCAAAAATTTCCTTGATCCATTTTTGTTCTCTAAGGTCTCCACCAACGGATCTACTATATATGCTATGGTTACTTGGATAAACTTGTGATTTGGTTATAACTGTGTATTTATAGAGGATAGTATGGTTATTCATTTAATTAAAAAAATTAATAAATATATTTACTTTATTTAGTTATTTATCCCATGGTGTCGATCAAAACAAACACCTGACACAAAAAAAATATTATATCACACCATGGGTAAAACCTATGTTCTTCATTTAATGGATTTATAAAATTTATGGCTTGAGAATCCAAAAAGGGGTTATTTAATTGTTTCTAAAAAACTATACGTGCATGATAGAACATATTTAAATTTTTATTAAATCAACTAAGGCTCACCGAGCCTCAGAATCTGAATTTGTCTTTTTTTCTCCAAATATATACGTTGATATATTCTTAATTATAAAAAAGGAAAAAAATAAGGATGTTACACTCTCCCAAAATTAGGTATTTGGAATCCGAAAAGAAAAAAAAGTATTAAAAAGGTGGTGGTTTTGTGATCACATATGGGTCATCTTTACCAATGTTCTCTCTTGTAGATTCTCATGTTAAAACTTCTCATGTACTAAAGGAATCACATTACCATGAATGATCTTCTCCTACCAAACCTTGGTTTACAATACTACACTATAAAGGTTTCTCCATCCTATATGTTCGTCTTTCTTTATTGGATAACATGAGAGAGTCCATGAGCATAGCTCCTAAACCGTGACACATAAAAGATGTTATATACATGGTATAACTACAGTTGTAGGGATAAGTAGTACACAACCTTAAAACCCCTACATAGTATTTCGAAAGGGTTGATGAATCTCAAATATAACATTTCAAACCTACCAAATCCCCACAATCTATTTTGAGATGAGACACTTAGAAAGACATGGTATCCCTCCCCAAACACCAAATTCCCCTTCATCTATTCTAATGAGGCGTCAAATGGCTATGGGATATATCCATCTACTCCTCCATGATCTAAAAAATCTCTATCATCATTCTCTCTAACTCTAAGACCATGAGTGCAGACACTCCAGGGTCAATCAAACATAGTGGTGATTGGAAGGGGCTCTAATAATAGGACTCGAATGGCTCCATTATAATGGTGGAATGGTATATATTGATGTATGAAAACCCCACCAGGGGTAGGTGATCCTCCAAACTACGAACAAATTCTAACATGAAATCCCACCAGACCTATAAAACTTTAATAGTCCTCATAGTTTGGTCATTAGTCTAGGGTGAAATATTTTTCACCAAAAAAACTAATTCCTAGTGGAATATTTTTATTTTATAAATAATATTGATTTATATGAATCATCATGTTCTGAAACAGTCAATTTGGTAACTCTATGAATCATTAATATCTCGTGTACATAAAATAATCCCTTAATATATACTAAACTCTTCTATAGTATAGATAGAAAGTAATATAAGTTGGTAAGTGAGTCAATTATCACCAAAATAGAATTTTTCCCTATAGACATCTGTGGTAGTCCCATCATGATGTCCATTAATATACCACCAGACTTTCACTTCAAAATCTCATGGGTAGTTCTAAAACCATTGGAACATAATGATCAACCTTCATTTAGTGAAATTTATTGAATTAGAGTCAAAATTTGTGGAAACCTTATTTATCCCTAAACACTAGAACTGGAAATAAAGATCCTGGTACTTCTTTTCCACACCTGGATGTACCACCATAGATTATGTATGAAAATATATTTGAGCCTACCTAACATTTTTTAGATTTGGTGGAGAAATATCCATCAAATTTAGATATTTCATCCCTAGATTTTATACTATGAGAAACTGCAATAAGGGAAACTCCTCTGATGCCTCACATAGATTTCACAAATAAGATATCATGTTAAGAGAATCTTACACCATTCTATCATTACTGAGAGTATAGAATATCTCAATTTCATAATCTGGGAGTAACTCTATCCATTTATACTATCTCAAGTTAAGATCATTTTATGATAATATATACTATAGACACATATTGTTAAAATTGATAATAAGACTCTCATGCATAAGGTAGTGTCGCTACATCATCAGGGAAATTACTACCCCTAGAAACTAAATAATGTGGGTTTTATAGTTCTACACATATGGCCTCCACTATCACAACCCTTATTAAATCACTTCTTTCTTCTGAATCAATATACAACCATGTTTGATCTAGGAATAATAACAAAACACTACGTGCTCAACACCCTCCACTATAAATCTCAGGATGGGAGACCACACAAATATTTAGAAAAACTCATGAAATTAATGTTGGTACCTCTATATAAAAATGAATGTATACCCCTTTAGGGTCAAATTAGTAAAATTTATCGATATCCAATTCTAATTGGTAAGAAAGTTTCTAAATTATCATGCCAAAAAGTGGAATCTCTATACATCAATCACGCTCTTTGGTGGCTCCAAAAATAATACTGACTCAATTATTTTTGGATCCAATACTAAACCCTATATTGATATTACATTCCCCATAAAGTGGTCCACTAAAATCCAAAACTGACATATTGATAACCTCCCATAATACTAAATCTGTTAGATTATTTCCAAGACCATCCTTAAGTATTTTGTCGGTTCATCCTTAAAGACCAAGAACACCATAATTCCATTGATAAATACTACCTCAGAATAGTCTATGAATTTTCTAAAGATATAGTTCATGAGTCCCATGAACATATATTGGAAATTTATCATACTAAAATGAATCACCATGTACTCATGATGAACATAGAAACATTATAATTCCATCTTCGATAGATCCAAATCTCATACTTGGAGATGGTGATAGCCTAATTAGAGGCCTGTCATTGATAAAAATCATTCCCATGTCAACTGATCAAAGAGGTCATAGATCCTTGGTAGTGTATACTCATTATTCAGAGTCACTTGGTTCAGGAAATGATAATCTAAAAATAAATTATTCCCCCCAATTTCCTTCTTCAAAAAAACAATGTGTTTCCCCCTGTTGACCCACGATCTATGATAAATATTTTCCCTTGTAAATCCTCTAACTACACCTTCAATTCACTATAATTTTTGGGATTCATATGATACAATAGCATATATTTTAGGGAATTATATGGATGCAACTAAATAAATAATTTTATATATTAATGGAGTTCTTATAATGACACGTCCTTAGGAAATATGTCCCTATACTCTGCCACCACTACAGGAAGATGAATTCCCATAGAATCCACCTCTATAAGGGTAATACTTTCCAGCAGATGAGTAATTGGCTGCATAATCATCTGTATGAACCCATTTTTATTTTTATGGGTTTACTTATCACCCATTAAGAAAAACCACATCCCATCATCAGGGAAGCACTGCATCTTTCACAAAAAATAATCAATGTGGGAATAAACTATGGATATAGGGTCCATAACTAAGATGATTTCATAAGGCCTCATGGGATCTACATATAGATTCCATACAAATCCCTCTCCTCATAGATCCATCTCACACTATCAATATTGATTTGAAATCACCGATTCACCCTTGTTTAGTGTCTCCAAGTTCTAGGGATGAGGTAATGGCACCACAAGAATCTCTTTGTCTCCTATAAAAGAGGTGGAAAGAAATTATTTTCCTAAACCCATGTTAATTAGTAATAAAACTAAAATAGATAAGACACATATCATAACTTTAGTTATACCTAAATCCTCATTGTTATAGGCCTCCACTACATGTAGTGTCCATCATCCCATACCACCAGCTTCATGATCCTAGCTTGGACAACATTGGATTTATGGTGGAAATAAGTAAAAACATGCATGCTACCTATAGCTACCCCAAATGACACTTTTCCATGTAAACCCCAAAATACCACCCTGAACATACCACTATATTTTCCTAGGAGGTCTATGGAGCATCTCTATATTAATTTTATGATGGTTCAGTAAATCCCAAGAGATGTGTCCCATACTATAATAAGAAAAAACACCACCTCTCTCTAGTATAAGTAAGACTATCCACAATGATCAAAACCAGAAAACCTCTATCATGTGATCATCTCTTGATAAATCTGGCACATCTAGATCCATATGTCCTCCATCAACTACCCAATTCTGTGGTCTCTACTCCTACATTCCCACTACTAACACCAATAGTCAACATCTGCTTGTCTGTAAATCATTGTAACATTATGGCTCACTCTAGTAATCCAACACATGTGGTAATGAAAATAGATATGACAGAAGCCCAGATATCTCAAAATAGACCTCTATTGAAGGTCATTGTATGAAAAAAAGATCTCCAACTATATATACAAAGTATTTTTTGAGGATGCTGAACCTCAAAGAACACTCAGTCACCATCATTCTACCATATTGAAGATACATATGCTTCTAGATGCACACCTCTTGAAACATGGGTAGATTGAAATCCTAAATAAAAATATATTGAATGTATGAATATAATAAATACATCTCATTATGTGTTTTAGTGTCTAGAATTTACCACAACCTAATAGATCCTCGATGAATAATCACCTCAAAGACCACCATATGATATGTAGGTGTCCTTATAGGGTGAAACAATTATGTATCTACCTCTTGATAGTCCGCGTATGCCTAGGGGTCTGTCTCAGGAAACAAATATGAGGTAACTACCTATAAAAACAATGTAGTGTTCTCAACCAATTCATATCCTCATCCAGAACTACAGTCTAAACCTATTTCTCAAAGAGTGGTAGAAAAACTAGAACACCACTTAGAGGTACAAACTCTTGCGCATATCCCTACATTAATTACTCATCATTGGGAATATCCTAAATAGTATCCATCTTTGGAATACTAGATGGATTTCTTCACGAAGCAATGTTGATAGAAAACCAAGATGTACTATGATAGAAGATTATAACCAGGGAGCTGACTTATTTAGTGTAATGAAACAACAACCTAATCCTATAAGATGTATATACCATTGTTTCCAAAAAAACTAGTGCATTAATATACCAAGTCAATAATTATGTTTTCATATTTTTGGGGAATGTATACATTATTCTTCAGAACAACACTAGATTACAAGACTTGATAACAAAAGTCAAAACACTTTTACAATGATTCCATAAATCCAAAACCAAACAAAACAACAAGACAATCACAAAACTCTAGTCTTAAGATGAACTTTTTCTAATACAACCTTATCATGGTGTGACCAAATAGGGACCATTTCTATGTTGATAAGATGAGTGTGAAACCTCAAATCCACCCCAAATAAGCTAGGGATTAGTGATCATCTAAGAGTATACATATTTCACAGAAGATAGGGCTTAACATATGGTACCTCTATACACAAACCCAACTCTAAATTCCCATGAAATGAGTAAATATAAAACAACTGTTACCAAAATTCACACATAACATGTATCCAATATTAGTGTATCAAAAATTAATAGAGTGGAACAATGGTTTAAATACAATACCACATAAAAAATGATAAAGGAGTCTATCCTACTAAGTTGGAGGTGGTAGTTATCAAAAGCAACACCTTGTCGAACCATGGAGACTTGATCTCACTATTATCTTCCTACTCTTGGTCCTCCTAGGAATATGTGAATTGATTTTTTGTCTTCATAAGACATGACATGTGTGGGAATATCCCATGTAGGGTTTAGTATAACAATTCCAAATATGGATTCCCTGAAATTAACAAAAAAGCATCCTAAGAGTAATCAACTCATCATGACAATAGTATGAACACTTAATATGAGACATAATAATAATAAACCCCATTATACTCATGATAGACTCCATATATAAAAGAGGACTCATGCATTGTTCTCACCACAATATTCTTCTTGAGGATTCAAGGTGTCATTCATCTGGAAGATGTCCCTCCACAAGCCATGCAATCATTGATGGTTCACTTAATAGAGGTTTTTCTCATTCGGCGGTTCCAAAGTACTTAGTGGATCTATGAAGATATCAATAAAAATATAGGGGATCACACCATGGACCACTAAGGTACACAAAAAATACAATCTACATTATCCACTATGTTAAGGGTTATATGACCATATATGTTTGTCATGAAGATTACCCAAACCTCACCAAGGAAATATGATATGATAGAGGATCCCACCATAGGCCTTGTAGAGGGATTTATAAAACTATATCTGAAACCAACTTGGAGAGGGATCACAATCTTAGGTTTGCAATATAATTCCACATGGTACCATCATAGGGATGGATCAAGGGAGCACACTCAACTGAGACCTATCCAAACTAAAAAGATAGAGGGCCCCAACCAAGCCTTTAAAGTGTACATGGTATTTAATAGGTAATACACCTCATCTCTTTCCTACCCTGATTCCACCCATGTATCACCATATCACTTGACATTTACTTCCAATTATACACATTATGTTATCTCTTGATATACAATGTGTAGTGTTCGAACTGACACTCAGTTTTTCTCATTCCTGTGTACTTGTATATCTGGTTGTTTCAGTGTGCTTCAGGCCCTACCATCATTTTTAGTTGTTTCTAAACACTGGGTTATACCTGTGTACTTTGGCTGTTCTCAAGGGAATATATTTTTCCATTCCCATGTACCCTCTGGGGAAATTTTCGAGCCACCGGAACCGATCCACATGGTCTATAATACATATCCCACAACATGTGGTATTTTCTCAGTTTGAAAAAACTAGTGTCA
Organism: Viscum album; assembly: GCA_963277665.1. Lineage (NCBI taxonomy): Eukaryota > Viridiplantae > Streptophyta > Magnoliopsida > Santalales > Viscaceae > Viscum > Viscum album. The sequence goes on from OY728145.1 coordinate 13,943,845, forward strand.
CTGAAGGGGTACTATATAGTGTGTGTCCTTCGGACTACACACCATGTAGTCGGTAATTTTATAGAAATTATAGTGCACTCATACATTTGAATCTACACTACCAACACCACCTACCCCTACCAATCTCATTGATGAAGAAGTATATTTATCTATATGAGCATGTTTTTTGTTGTCATCTGTAACGCCCCGACCCCAGTTACCCAGAGTCAGTGCATTATTACATAACAATGGCATGATCACAAGAAAGATCAAATCTCGAAAGACCGATTGGTTTAGTAGCCTTGGAAACACTAGATATATTCATAAGTTTTACATTACATCATAAAATGAAAAACTACCACAACAACATAATGTTTCCACAATCCACACTATTAACCCCTCATAAAATCCCTGCAGGTCATTCATAACTTACTTCTTCACATCCTGGGAAAAATAAAACATAGAAAAGGGGTGAGCTCAAATGCCCAGTAAGGATCACAATATAGCGGAAACTTTCATAAATAAGAATAAACATTTAAGGCAATGTATAACTAAAACAAAAGCCTTTTAAATATGAACTTTCAACATGGTATGGCATAAATAAAATGAGATAATGCCATTTACTTATTCACATGGATATTCTACTAATCGAATAATCACATGCAAAAATCAATAACCACTTTCATAATGTTGGAATGCATAATGCCAGACTATCATAACCAAATAGCCAAGGCCTCGTGCCAAGACTAAAAATAAGATTTTTTCAAGGCCTTGTGCCAAGACACTAGTTTGTCTCATGAGACCTACCGATGCATCGAGGAGCTATAGCGGGCTCCACCTGTCACATATTAAGTCCAATGCATTCCCATATGAAAAGGTTTAAACATAACATAAACATTCGTATTAAAACTAGCATACGAAATGTCAATACTTTCACTATAAACTATGAATGGTATAAAAATAGAACATCCACAGTCAAACATATCACAAAACCTTCAATACAATATAGAAGTTTTGTATCATAATAAATCAACTTCAAATAATCTTAAAATCCATAAAAGGATGTTGACATAGATGAAATCAAAATTCTTTTTAAAGAAATATCTCCTTTTATTTTGAAATCATTTAAGATCCATATAAAATAAAACATTTTCTTTGAAAATATTCTTATAATCTTGTAAGGGAAGCTTTGAAGATTTTATAACGGCAGAAAATAGCCGCACCCGCCGTATAAGTTAAAAAAAACATTCTTACCTTAATTCTGTCGAAAAGGTTAAAAAGGACCTTGTTTTGAAAACGACCGAAATATTCCTTTATAAACCACTTATAAAAGTCAAAAAGGGTATAAATGACTTTAACTCATATTCTAGTAAATAGTAAAAATGTTTTGAAATGCATTTTTAAGAAACATGGATGTGGATGATAAAGAGATCCCAGTAGATTATTACATATAAACAACCTTGGATAATGAAGAGGTTGTAAAGTAAACCCTTACCTTGTAATTTTCCTTGGTTGGGGTAGGTTAACCTCCTGTATAATGGTGAAATAGTTGTTATTAAATTATACAAGAATCATATATAATAATATGATATCATATATGATCTTTTAACATTGATTTGTTAATAATATTTTAGAATTATCGTCGTTTCGGGAGTTAACTTACTCATTTTCTTTTATATGTTTTGTTACATAAGCCATGGTTGTTGTATCTTATTCATATCCAGAATGATATCTAGTCCTTAAACATCATTTTTAAATCATCAAATGATAATTATACTTGAATGTATACGATGGAGAATGAATCTCATCGCGTTCGTGGAGACGGTAGTCCGTACGTACGCACGAGCGACAATATCATTCTTTTGATATTAAAATAATATATAAATGGATGGTATATAATATATACAGAATCATTAACATGTTATATTTATTATTTACATGAGTTACACATCATTATTATACCCATCCAAATAATATTATATTGAATAACAATTACACCACGACGTGGAGACGGTAGTCCGTACGTACGCACGTATGGTGACATGTTATTCAAAGGGTGGATAGAATACTGAATATGGTTGTACCATATTTATAATAACATCACAGTATATGTGAGATACTGGAGTTATTATTTTAGAATGGTAAGAACAAATGAAGAAGAAGTGGGAGAAGAAATGAACTTGGAGAAGGGTGGTGAAATCATTACCTCTTCTTCGGGTTCTTCCTTTTGATTTGATCAAAAGGGCTCCTTAGGTTGGCTTTCTGATCAAAATAAGGCCTCTAGGTTGTAGTGAGGGATGTTGGGAGAGTATTTGGGCAGAGTTTGGCCGAACCAAAAGGCTTTGAAGGTGTGAATAAATGAGAAGGAGGAGTGCCCTTTTATAAGAGGAGTGAGGGGCACCTTTGGAAAAGCTAGAAATATTAATTTATAATAAATTCATATTCGGTTTCTAATGGCTCCAAAGCTTATTATTCAAAGGTTAAGGTGGGGATAGGTCGAAAACCACTCAACCAATAGAATTTAGACAGGTTTGGGTACTTATATTAACCTTATCTTTAAGTATTAACTCTAAGTTAATTAGTTTCACTTTTACAATGTCTCTTTGTATTTTTATATAATATGGTTAATAAACTTACTATATACATCCAAGAGACCCCCAAGTGGTACATTAATGATGAACCTATCATTATATAAGTCTCTTGGCCGAACCTTAGATTTTTAGGAATTTAATATCAATTAATAATATAATATTTGTTTTAAGAACTCTTTTATGTCAATTTTGACACTATTCAATAGTTGATTTTTGTGAAACTCATAACAGATTGATTACTTCGAAAAAAGTCAATTAAATCAATACTAATATATCATATTATCCTATAAAATTAGTTTAATTCATTAAAAGTTTCATATTATATTTATTTGGGTATTTATAATATCAATTATTTTAATTTTTCACTATTATAGTAATTAATGCATCATCATTGTGTCATAAATAAAATAACTTATTTAATGTCTAAAAATTATAAATAAAATATCATTATGTAGTAAATCTTTTTATCTTTCTAATGAATATTTATAATCTAAAATCCAACATATATAACCCTATGTAACAATTGTTTTCCTAAAATATATATGCTTGTGTCATTTTTGTATTCATTTTAACTTAATTAAAATAAAGTGTCATTATCACTTACAAGTGGATCCATGGGGTCCCAAAATCGACCCAAAGATGCCCATGGTCGACCATGTATCAACCAATAGGGTTAAGACACGTTTTAGGGTAATTTAGTATTATTATAATATTATTGTTTTAACCCTTATTTACCGGATTTACCCTTAACCATGGTAAATAAAATATTTACCGCAGTAATTATTCAAAATGTCTAAAAATAAAAGTTACCTATTTACACAATTTGAACATACGGATTCCAAATATGGAGTCCATTTTCCTAAATTCAAAACACAGAAGTGGTAGAAATTAATTTAAAATTAATTCCCGCTGTCAAAACAAAAAGCGTGTTTTTAAGAGATAATAACTATCAAAAGATTGACACTTGTTTATGTTCGGTTTAATTGTAAAATTATGTCCAATGACAAAAATTATATTAAATGGTAAAAATATATTCTAAATATACTTTAAAACTACTAAAATTCATAATTTATCATTATTATTTATTTTGATTAAAAAAGTTGTTTTTAATTAAAATTTAGTAATTTTCACTATTCATCAAAGTATGAAAGTTATCCGAAATGTACCAAAATTTCACCTTAGGATAAATTCGATATTCCGAATCCAGAAATGAAGTCCATTTTAAAATATAAAATATATATAATTTCGAAAATTAGGTATTACTATTCATAACGACTAGTTTGATTGGTTATGGTGTGTGTTAAAACTCAAGGTTGCATACAACACACACTACTGTATTATTCAAAGAAAGCATACCGTGGAAGCTTGGGATGTTTCATTTTAAATTTTTGATGTCCCCATTTTGTCAAAAAGTTTAAAATATTGTATTTAAAAAGGGTTCACTATTAAAAGTTGATAAAAGTGCAATACTGAAAATGAATTTGTTCTTGCATTATATCTAAGAAACTCATAATATGGATTCTAAAATTATAAGGATTATATAAAGTTTAAAATTTAGATAATACTATTCATAACCTCTTTTGAATGGATTTTTTTTGTAAGTCATGGTGTGATTGAACTCAGTGTTGCATGTAGTGCAAGTTATTGAATTATTTTGAAGAAATAACACACTATGAAATCTTGGGGTGTTACATTCTCCCCTCCTTCAATAAATTGCGTCCCCGCAATTTGAAATTGTTCTTCGAAAATAAAAGGTTGAAAATAGAAAATATATTTGTGGGAAAACCCACATCGGAAATTGGGTTACTAAAATTTAGTCTTAATATGAGGAAAAGAGAAATGAAAGGGTCACCACCAAATTATGATCTTGATTAGGAGACCATTGGTGGCAATTAGAGACATATAATTGGAGGAAAAACGTAAATATTTATAGGTAGTGATTGAGGTCATCAATCACAAAAAAGTATAAAATTGAGGTCCTTAAACTCATCAATCTATGATGATTTGAAGTACCATCGGTTCAACAAAATATAGGGTATTGGGATAACACATTTTTGACGTTTCAAAATATCTTAGTTGAAATGCCACCTCGAAAAATGAATTAATGAGGCCTCTATTTAAAATAAAGAGTGGAAAGTATGAAGATTACCGAAAATAACACATACTAGGGTTCCATGTAGGAAAATATGGATATGGAGGAGAAATATAACCTTCAATTATCTGATGGAGAGTGGTAGAGAACATGGCTATGAAAAGGCCAACAATCCCAAAGCCATAAATTAGTTATGATGTAAGGTACCATCTAGGGAAACATTTTTGTTCTAAGTTCCTTTTATTAATGTTGAGGAATTTATTTATGAGATTGGATAAGATCATAAGGAGATATACTTACTTTATAATCAGAGTTTTATCCATTAATAAGTTTCTACCACAAACTCATCTTTCACTCTAAAAGATAATAGAAAGTAATTTTTTATTTATTTATACTATTCGTACAGGGTTCCAAAATAAATGAATTTATATTTCATCTACCAGATCTTTTAAAAAAAACTACATTATTTAATCCAGGACATCTCGTGGGCCAGTGGTAGGTGATACACCCTTGTCGCCCTTCGGTTGCGGGTTCAAGTCTCGCAGCCTTGCCGGACGCGATAGGTTGCCGCCCGACCTCCGGGTTGTCCTTCTATGGCAATCCAAAATAATCCAAACTAGAACTATCCAAAATACTTCTTTCCAAACTCACAGTCCAACATTTATAAGGAAGGTAAACATAATGTAGATCCTTTTTACCCCGTAATAGCATTTGAATACCTTCATCATGTATTACCATATTCCTTATTGATTACATTCATGCTCCCTTATTCCATATAGAATGCTGGATATATTTCATTAATCCAAAAATGTTTTAAACCCCAACAATGATGGAATATACAAATCATTAATCAGTTCCAAGGTATTCCAGAATATCCAATATAATTTATCCAAAACAATCACATATTATTCCAAAATCACTACCTCAGTATCAGAATTATATTATGATTTATCATTCTCTCAACCATATATTTTCCAAAAATTTATCCTGCTATTGAGTCACTTTTCTTTGTTCCACACAATCTCAAGTCCTTAATGAAATAGTACTGCAGTACAATCCTTATATACTCCATAATTATTATAACAAGTACATTGTTGATACAACACTCAATTGACATAATCAACAAAAGAACTCTAATCATTACTCTTCATCTGTGGTAGTATCATAACTTGATTATTATCCAATAACATCATTTGCGGCATAGTCTGATGACTGGGACATAGGTTCGCGTAGTGTCCAAACTCCTTGCAAATGAAGCATTGTACATTTAAAACCATTTTCTTACCTTTGCAGTCACGTACTTTGTGCCCTTTTCCTCCACACTTATAACAAACTCCCATTCCTTTCAGGCAAGTTCCAGGGTGTTTCTTTCCACAGTTACCACATATGGGAAAATTCTTCTTTTCCCTCTTCCCTTTATCCATCTTTCTCTCTTCTATCCTTTTCTTCTCTTGCTTCCCTTCAAATCCATAGGACTCAGTAAAATCTTTACTTATCTTATCAACACATGATATTATTTCTTCATATGATGATAATACATGGGAGACTATTTCTCTTATAAATTCTAGCTTAAGACCATGAAAGATATGATCCTTCCTTCTCTTTGGATCATGTGCATTTCTGGAGTTCTCATTCCTTCTACTGGGCGCCATTTCTAAAAAATGGCATAAACTAGATCAGTTTATGAATCAAAATACATAATCCCATACTTATAAAACACTTAACATAAATTGAACTATTTATGGATATAATCCATAATCATAAGAATGTTTTCTTTGAGGAAGTATATACTCATAATCCCTTCAAAATGATTTGTAACGAAAATGAGAGTTATCCTAAGCATATCCCCCGGGAGTGTCGTAACCAAGAGTGCAGCAAGGCCCGTTGTCGTGCACCAGTTCCCGTTCGAGTCTAGCTCAAAGAGGTGTTTTCGGGTTTTACCCCTAGGTATATCTGTGCCAGAGCTGCCTCTACCTACTCGTATCCAGACATGGATGTATTGCTCGGAAAACTCATAAAATCTCTACAATACCAAAATTCTAGGAAGTTCTTCTATACTAATCCTCAAAGTTCATCTTAGGTCTACGTGCTCTAATCAGAGTTTATCTAAATTTAGCTTCCAAGGTTTGTACTAAACTTCCTCTGATACTAACTGTAATGCCCCGACCCCAGTTACCCAGATTCAGTGCATTATTACATAACAATGGCATGATCACAAGAAAGATCAAATCTCGAAAGACCGATTGGTTTAGTAGCCATGGAAACACTAGATATATTCATAAGTTTTACATTACATCATAAAATGAAAAACTACTACAAAAACATAATGTTTCCACAATCCACACTATTAACCCCTCATAAAATCCCTGCAGGTCATTCATAACTTACTTCTTCACATCCTGGGAAAAATAAAACATAGAAAAGGGGTGAGCTCAAATGCCCAGTAAGGATAACAATATAGAGGAAACTTTCATAAATAAGAATAAACATTTAAGGCAATGTATAACTAAAACAAAAGCCTTTTAAATATGAACTTTCAACATGGTATGGAATAAATAAAATGAGATAATGCCATTTACTTATTCACATGGATATTCTACTAATCGAATAATCACATGCAAAAATCAATAACCACTTTCATAATGTTGGAATGCATAATGCCAGACTATCATAACCAAATAGCCAAGGCCTCGTGCCAAGACTACAAATAAGATTTTGTCAAGGCCTTGTGCCAAGACACTAGTTTGTCTCATGAGACCTACCGATGCATCGAGGAGCTATAGCAGGCTCCACCCGTCACATATTAAGTCCAATGCATTCCCATATGAAAAGGTTTAAACATAACATAAACAATCGTATTAAAACTAGCATATGAAATGTCAATACTTTCACTATAAACTATGAATGGTATAAAAATAGAACATCCACAGTCAAACATATCACAAAACCTTCAATACAATATAGAAGTTTTGTATCATAATAAATCAACTTCAAATAATCTTAAAATCCATCAAAGGATGTTGACATAGATGAAATCAAAATTCTTTTTAAAGAAATATCTCCTTTTATTTTGAAATCATTTAAGATCCATATAAAATAAAACATTTTCTTTGAAAATATTCTTATAAGCTTGTAAAGGAAGCTTTGAAGATTTTATAACGGTGGAAAATAGCCGCACCCGCCGTATAAGTTAAAAAAAACATTCTTACCTTAATTCTGTCGAAAAGGTTAAAAAGGACCTTGTTTTGAAAACGACCGAAATATTCCTTTATAAACCACTTATAAAAGTCAAAAAGGGTATAAATAACTTTAACTCATATTTTAGTAAATAGTAAAAATGTTTTGAAATGCATTTTTAAGAAACATGGATGTGGATGATAAAGAGATCCCAGTAGATTATTACGTATAAACAACCTTGGATAATGAAGAGGTTGTAAAGTAAACCCTTACCTTGTAATTTTCCTTGGTTGGGGTAGGTTAACCTCCTGTATAATGGTGAAATAGTTGTTATTAAATTATACAAGAATCATATATAATAATATGATATCATATATGATCTTTTAACATTGATTTGTTAATAATATCTTAGAATTATCGTCGTTTCGGGAGTTAACTTACTCATTTTCTTTTATATTTTTTGTTACATAAGCCATGGTTGTTGTATCTTATTCATATCCAGAATGATATCTAGTCCTTAAACATCATTTTTAAATCATCAAATGATAATTATACTTGAATGTATACGATGGAGAATGAATCTCATCGCGTTCGTGGAGACGGTAGTCCGTACGTACGCACGAGCGACAATATCATTCTTTTGATATTAAAATAATATATAAATGGATGGTATATAATATATACAGAATCATTAACATGTTATATTTATTATTTACATGAGTTACACATCATTATTATACCCATCCAAATAATATTATATTGAATAACAATTACACCACGACGTGGAGACGGTAGTCCGTACGTACGCACGTATGGTGACATGTTATTCAAAGGGTGGATAGAATACTGAATATGGTTGCACCATATTTATAATAACATCACATTATATTTGAGATACTGGAGTTATTATTTTAGAATGGTAAGAACAAAGGAAGAAGAAGTGGGAGAAGAAATGAACTTGGAGAAGGGTGGTGAAATCATTACCTCTTCTTCAGGTTCTTCTTTTTGATTTGATCAAAAGGGCTCCTTAGGTTGGCTTTCTGATCAAACTAAGGCCTCTAGGTTGTATTGAGGGATGTTGGGAGAGTATTTGGGCAGAGTTTGGCCGAACCAAAAGGCTTTTAAGGTGTGAAGAAATGAGAAGGAGGAGTGCCCTTTTATAAGAGGAGTGAGGGGCACCTTTGGAAAAGCTAGAAATATTAATTTATAATAAATTCATATTCGGTTTATAATGGCTCCAAATCTTATTATTCAAAGGTTAAGGTGGGTATAGGTCTAAAACCACTCAACCAATAGAATTTAGACAGGTTTGGGTACTTATATTAACCTTATCTTTAAGTATTAACTCTAAGTTAATTAGTTTCACTTTTACAATGTCTCTTTGTATTTTTATATAATATGGTTAATAAACTTACTATATACATCCAAGAGACACCCAAGTGGTACATTAATGATGAACCTATCATGATATAAGTCTCTTGGACGAACCTTAGATTTTTAGGAATTTAATATCAATTAATAATATAATATTTGTTTTAAGAACTCTTTTATGTCAATTTTGACACTATTCAATAGTTGATTTTTGTGAAACTCATAACAGATTGATTACTTCGAACAAAGTCAATTAAATCAATCCTAATATATCATATTATCCTAGAAAATTATTTTAATTCATTAAAAGTTTCATATTATATTTATTTGGGTATTTATAATATCAATTATTTTAATTTTTCACTATTATAGTAATTAATGCATCATCATTGTGTCATAAATAAAATAAATTATTTAATGTCTAAAAATTATAAATAAAATATCATTATGTAGGAAAGCTTTTTATATTTCTAATAAATATTTATAATCTAAAATCCAACATATATAACCCTATGTAACAATTGGTTTCCTAAAAGATATATGCTTGTGTCATTTTTGTATTCATTTTAACTTAATTAAAATAAAGTGTCATTATCACTTACAAGTGGATCCATGGGGTCCAAAAATCGACCCAAAGATGCCCATGGTCGACCATGTATCAACCAATAGGGTTAAGACACGTTTTAGGGTAATTTAGTATTATTATAATATTATTGTTTTAACCCTTATTTACCGGATTTACCCTTAACCATGGTAAATAAAATATTTACCGCAGTAATTATTCAAAATGTCTAAAAATAAAAGTTACCTATTTACACAATTTTAACATACTGATTCCAAATATGGAGTCCATTTTCCTAAATTCAAAACACAGAAGTGGCAGAAATTAATTTAAAATTAATTCCCGCTGTCAAAACAAAAAGCGTGTTTTTAAGAGATAATAACTATCAAAAGATTGACACTTGTTTATGTTCGGTTTAATTGTAAAATTATGTCCAATGACAAACATTATATTAAATGGTAAAAATATATTCTAAATATACTTTAAAACTACTAAAATTCATAATTTATCATTATTAATTATTTTGATTAAAAAAGTTGTTTTTAATTAAAATTTAGTAATTTTCACTATTCATCAAAATATGAAAGTTATCCGAAATGTACCAAAATTTAACCTTAGGCTAAATTCGATATTCCGAATCCAGAAATGAAGTCCATTTTAAAATATAAAATATATATAATTTCGAAAATTAGGTATTACTATTCATAACGACTAGTTTGATTGGTTATGGTGTGTGTTAAAACTCAAGGTTGCATACAACACACACTACTGTATTATTCAAAGAAAGCATACCGTGGAAGCTTGGGATGTTTCATTTTAAATTTTTGATGTCCCCATTTAGTCAAAAAGTTTAAAATATTGTATTTAAAAAGGGTTCACTATTAAAAGTTGATAAAAGTGCAATACTGAAAATGAATTTGTTCTTGCATTATATCTAAGAAACTCATAATATGGATTCTAAAATTATAAGGATTATATAAAGTTTAAAATTTAGATAATACTATTCATAACCTCTTTTGAATGGCTTTTTTTTGTAAGTCATGGTGTGATTGAACTCAGTGTTGCGTGTAGTGCAAGTTATTGAATTATTTTGAAGAAATAACACACTATGAAATCTTGGGGTGTTACATCATCCATAATCTAGCCACTCAAACCACATGTGAATCATCTCTTATTACACCATTCCATCATTTCATGCCAAATAGTGGAGAATGGTTACCTTGATCTTGTCCACTTCTACATCTGATCATCCACTATCATCATCATACCTCGATCAATTCATTGATTACGAATTCAAACCCATATTATTGATCCATTACACCAAATAACTATCACACAATGATGAAATATTGGGTTTTTTTTGAACCATCAGCCAATAGAAATGTTGATGATGAATATGGGAATAAATGAGGAAGAAATAAATTTAAAAAAAAACTAGAAAGAAACTTAATTTGTTATTTATTTTGGACTCTAGTTTTCTACATTAGAATGATAAAAAAATATTAAAAAATAAATAATATCTATTCACTAAATACTAGGAAGATAAACCCACACCCTAATGCTTTAATGAATCATGAATCAATATTTTCGTAGTTTTAATTCCCTTATTTCATGGAATATTCAATGGAGAAATAAAATAATGGAAACAGATGACCTATATCAGATTTAGATTGATTGATGTTAAAGAATGGTACCACATTATTTTCATTGCTAAGATCAATCAATTCCATCATTTAAAATGATTCTTGAGCCATTTTCACTCAACAAGACATCCTTCAAAGCCTCCTATTTCGATCAAAAGGTTTTATAGAAAACCCTTTGAATTGGCTATAACATTGAATTTATAGACGATAATTAGGTTTGGATTTTAATTAAACATTTAAATAAAAAATATTAAATTTATTTAATTATTTCACCCATGGTGGAGGTCAATCCAAACACCTAATGCTGAAACATGTTACCCCATGATGAGGGAAAACAATGTTTTAGGTTTAATGACAGTATCATATTTATGATTTGATAATACATTCATGATATGTCCAATTAATTATGAAACAATGTACAATAATGATATAATATATTTAATAAACTTATTATATCTACATTAATCCCCTCTGAGACCTAGAATATCTTCCCATTTCAGTTTGTGGCTCTCAAAATAATTCTTAATATATTCAAAAGTATTACAAGGGAAAAAAATTTATTACACATGTTTCCTAGATTTTGGAGGGATTTGGTAAAATCACTTAGAACTTTTTGAGTTCCCATATAATAATATTTATGAGGTGACTATATAAATGGGACCATATGAGGAACTATATGGAAGTCCATGTTGATAACCCTTGCAATGTATAAAATTGGGTGAATCAAATTTATTGTGATTGAGTCTTATATAGGAGACATTATAGAGTGTTTAAGTTATCAAGAAGAATATAGTTGTGAACCAGTATAGAGAAGAATCATTATAATATATGTTGTTAAATTCTAGAGTTTAAAGTGGGTAAACATATGATCCATCAGGTTTTACAGAGATTGGAACACCTTTAGATTTTTAAATCGTTGTTGTTGGATCCCAATTATATTAGACCATTTCATATTTTGGATAGTATTTTACCATTAGAATGATGATTGGATTTCCATATTGGTATGGTTATATGCACAATATTTTCATGTGTCAAGAAATTTTTAGTATCACTCTGAACCTTCGTCTGTGATAAATGTTGATGATATTGAGTTTGAGGTTGATGCATACATTGAGGAGAAACTAATTCATGTCGTGGATCGTAGTTATACAATTATTCTGGGGTAATAATATTTTATTGGTCTGAGTGTTGTGGAAGCATGGATGTGTTTTGGAGGATACATGGGAGTGGGAAACTAATATGTATTCCCATTGGTCACATATGTTTAACATTGGAGGCTTAGTGATGCATGAGAGTACTTCTCTAGGAAGGCATGTTATGAGGAGGGGAGGTTGTAAGATCTTAAAATTCTGATGACGTATGTTTGGTTTTCAAATTTAGTCAAAATCGATTAAAATGGTTAATGAAATGATTACCAGGAGTAGGTAATGTCATGGGAGTGTCATGGGGGTCGAATACATGAAATGGTCATAAGACGTTCATACTGTACAAGGTGCACAATTGAAAAATGGTTAGTGTTAACCATTCACCAAGTCCATGTATCCTGGTAAGGGAGGAAGTGGGATTTTTAAACCATGTGAGGTATCCTATGAAACTTGAAGACTTGATCCCCTTGGATAGAGGAAACCACATGACCACCACATGGTTTTACAAACCATGAAGTTGGCCAAGAAAAACTGTATATCTTAGTTTCCTCTTTGTTTTAGGAAACCACATAGATAGTGAACCGTTTTGAAAGAAGTGCAGTCAAAATATTCACCTGTTAAAATGTGTAATATTTACCATTTTCAAACACAACCATAAAAGGATCTTTCTTTATTTTTTTAAACCTTTCTTCTATAAATGTATGGGGTATAAACCAAGAGCTCCCAACTTCTCCAATGACCATTCTCTTTCAATTATAGATATGTTTGTGTGATGTTTAGTGTATATCAATTATTTTGGTATGTATATGAGTATTATTTCTTATATTTTCTATAAAAACCATGGTTAGTAGTTTTCCATTCTTCCAAAGATCCAAAACCATACTTTTTCTAGAATCCATTGATTTTTTCATAGTAATTTTTTGTTCAAATCATGGGAAAAGGTTGATAGAATTATTGTATACATGCTTGAGGTAGGTGGTCTATAAGATTTATCCCATATTCATGATATTATTCTTTTGTGTGTGGTTGTACCATTGAATTTTAATGATGAACATTTTTTTACAAGAGAAACAATAGAACATTTGGAATTAAATTAATGACAGAGACCCTTCTAAGACCCCAATTAGATTTTGTGACTACTATCTAACTGTGATTGAGGCCACCCTTGGGGTGTGATTACACATTAAAATCGAGAATATAGTGGTTATATTATAAATTAATAGGTTTATCTGTTTAAACTGGTTACTCTTTATTGTTATACGTGTTATCATAGAATAAGAGGTTGTTTTACTTTAGGGAAGTTAAAAATATTAAAACATGGTTATGAGAAGGAATGAAGATTTTTTTGGAAAGTGGTTGTCTGGGTTATTGAATGATTTTTATAAAAGAAATCTGACGGTTTCATAATACAAACAATTCATTAAAGTTTTTAATGTGAAATAGAGTTTATGGATTTTTTTTATTTATACCATAGTGGCCAATGATTATTGGTAAATTGGAATGTTGTACACTTTTTATTGTTTGTAATGCATTAAAAGGTCACTGATGATGAACCAAAAATAACGATGATAATGGAATGGGTTGAATGGTGGATTGATGTTCTAATATGCTAAGGTATGGTGGGATGTTTGACTAAGGCTCTTTATCCTTAGTGTGGTCCATAATGATTCTCTAGGCAGCACTGATGCATTGCATGGTCTGGTCTAGAAAGAAGGTATGGGAACCACTGATGAATTATATGGTCTTGTTCAAAATGATTATCTAGGATTCACCAATGCATTGAATGGTTTGAATTTTGGATTGATGATCCATGATCACTTGGTTGGATATGGTATGGGTACCTATACCGACGCTTCAAGGTAGAATGTTTTATACAAAATTTATTAATTAATTCATTTTTGACTTAAAGTGTTTAACCTACACTATCTATGGATAAGATTTATGATGCGGGATGAAGAATTCTTGGTTTTATAGGACCAAAAGATTAGGGCATATCCCTTTTTATTGATAACGGAAATAAAGGACAACAAGGAGAAAGATGGGGTCATACCAGCACACATGCCATCATACCCAAGGTGAACCAATGAAAAGAAGAACTCAATAGTCAAAGTCGCATTGATAGGAAGTGTCATACTCACTATCCCAGTCAAGAATCATAATCAAGGGGGCTATGAGTCCTAGTGACCATAGTTGGCTTCAGGTATAAGTAGTCCTTTCTCGATCTCACTTTCTTAGGAGGGGCAGGTTGGAAATATTCAACTTCCACAACAACATTTTTCCATTTGGACAAGACCTGACTGTAAGTTGGTTTTCTGGGGGAGTCATCTTCTACATCATCCCACATTCCTTTAATTCCCTTCATTTTCTTTAACTTGTGAATTTTCATTTGGGTCTTTGAAATCATATCTCCATTACTCGGAGTTTGTTTCTCCTTAAGCATAGGGCCCAAGCTTATCTCGGGATCATGCAATGCAGTGTTGCACTCCACTATTTGATACACCGGAAAAATATGCTCCAAATAATTGTCCACTTGAGGCTCTTGTTCAATTTATGCATCATCCACTACTTTTGAATCATTATCAAGTTTCTTCCTCACTTTCTTCTTACAAGAAGTCCCATGGAGCCCTTTTTAGAGCAAAACGTGCATACAAAATTTTTACAACACTTTTATTTGACCTATATGATAACTTGACAGTTAGAACAGAAGTTAGGAAGTCTCTAATAATCCACCTTTAGAGAGATATCATCATCTAAGAAGACAAGACTATATTATGAATTGGCATGTACTTAAATCAACTTACACTAGAACCCTAGCATGATAGCCAAATTTCGCAGCCTCGGTGGTCATGAACATTTTAATTGGAATACCCTCTGTAGAGGCAATGTCAAAAAGAATTTTAGAATTCCATAAGATCCAATAAAGGCCAATAATTTTAATCCAAACTGGAACCCTGGTATTTTTTAGGGAGAAAGGGTTAAAATGAAAATCCCATTCTAGAAAGCATACCATACCTGGCTTCAGAGAAATTGACCTGAACACCTAAGCTCTCCGTTTGATATACTCTGATGGAAAAATAATATGACAAAAATCCACATCCCATAAGCATGCATATCGAATCAGAAAACCCCCATGTAGAGGTTAGTTTTCGAACTAAATCATCAATCCTCCAAATTTTTCCTCCACTTGGAAGAACAAGTCTAGAAATAATTGAATGCTCACAGATCCTGAATCTGTCAAGTATAGCCAACCTATTAGAAACAACATGGGAAGTGTAACCCTTTTTATCAATACGTTCAAAAATACCATCACACACAAATGTTAAATTCCTTCTATCATAATTCCCTCAAATTCCTCCAAGACCCCTGATGGATTTACCTCCATCCTTCAATTTACCAGATGAATGACCGGTATACACCTTGTCCATCTCCACCTTTTCCACTGCAGGTCGAAACAACCTGTCAATAGGGCAACTCAATTCCACTTTTCCCATCTGAACCGAGTCCAAGGAGTGATTTTCATTCACCCTATCCACTGCAAGTTTAGATTACTCATAACCCGAACACACTTAGAATTGTGAAACTGACTCCTTCAAATTAGGTAATTCCACCTCAAACTCTTCACCACCACAGGTAGCCGGAAGTCAGATATGGACACCATCGAGTTACGCACAACATCCAATCTCTCTAAATCTGCATTGGCTCCCATAAGAATGTCAGACTAATCATCCATAACAGAGATCTGTCGCCGATCTTTCGATGCGGTGCCATGGAAAACCCGTCGGGAACCCTGATCCTCGCCGGAGACCACTAGAATCAGATCTGGTATAGATCTACTGATCTCCATCGCAGTGGATACAAACAGCTTAGAACTACAGTTTGGAAGATGGGAATGAGCCGCCCATGGAGCTGTAGTGATCTCTACACCATTGAGTAGGGTGGAACCAAGAAAATGAGGAAGAGCCATCTGCGAGGGAACCTAGATCTGGAGAAGACCAGAATCGCCATGAGGGGAACCAGTAAGACCATGAAGCTAGTTAATAATTGATTAATTTTAAAACATTTTTTCTTCACTAATTCTCTGTTATTATTTTATTATTATAGATACACTATTATTAGGCTATATATTGATTTAGACATCATTTGTGGTGGCCTAATCAGTACTCACACACTACTCGAGCCACCAAGGTACCTATGTAGATTTCCTTTTTTTAGTCATTATAAGGTAGGAATCTATGTAAGAGATAGTTGAGTCAAGAATATGAGATGGAGCGTGGATGGGGGAACTATATTGATGGCATGACTTCTTTTAGGGATTCTTCGTGTGTCTTATTTTTTGGAAAAAGAACAAAATTATGGAATGGGATGTTAAATATTTTGGTATGTGGGAATTGATCCAGTTTGGAGAACTAATTTCATGATGATTGGTTTCTTACTATTGATACATTGGTAATTGTTTATATTTATTTATGTTGTTGTCTTACTTTGGAAAAGAGGGTATACTCTACCTAGGTATCTCGATAGAACCTCATTACTAGTCGGAAACATATTTAATATAAGGAGGTATTCTATAGGTCAGGTGGTGATAAATATTTGGGTAGTGTTAAATTGGAATGTGGTCCAAGATGTTACAGGAAAATACATTCATGATGAGTATGTTAAAACAATGATTCCATTCACATTTTTAGTAAATAGTCAAAAGTTTCTCGTTCAAAAATAAAATGAAGTTTCTGTTGAATAATTTTCATTGAATTTAAAAAATGGGTAAAAATTTAATTGAAAATTCATATTATAATACTAAAAAAAATTGTGAAATTTTTTTGACGAAAATATGGAAATGGAAGAAAAATATTACCATCCAAATAAAAACAATTCATTTTTCCTTAAAACATTTCTTTCGATATATTTATTACATAAAGACATAAAATTGGAAGGAATAATTTTAATTTATAGAAATAAATAGAGGAGAATAAAATATATTCATTTTAATGAAGAAATATCAAATAATTACCCCAATTAAGACATTTACATAAATAACCTCAAAGATGATGAGATTATGAGATAAACCCATTTTTCATGTTTGAATTGTTTCAAAATAACTATAACCACAAAAATAATAAGATAATTTTTTTTATTTCTATAACATAACCATATATATTCTAATAATATTATATTTTATCCACTTATAATATTTCCAGACCCATTTATTAAAATTTATTATTTAAAATAGTAGTTTCTCATCGTTATATCTCTTATTTTTCATGTAAGTTTTGGTTTGGTTGTTTTTGTCCATTCATCTATATGATGGTACCATAACCTCAATAATTATAATTATGATATAAATATCATATATATATATATTAATTATATACATATTTATAATCATCCATTAAAATAAGATATTGAAAAAAATTACACTATTTATAGTGATGGTACACTGCACGTACGCATGAATGCTATTTTAAATTTATGATGGTTAGAACAAAAAAAGGAAATATTAATGCACCTTTAAATAAAAAAAATATTTATATATATATATAATATTCATTAAATCAATACATAATACCATCCATGCTAAACTAAAATGAGAAAATAATCAAATCTTCTCTTGGAGGTGCTTCCACAAGTATGCACAAGCAATGTTGTTGTTTTACAAAAGATGTAGAGACAAAAAGAAATATATTATATTATAATACTAGAATCATAATTATATAATAAAAATAATAAATTGACATTACACACATCATAACAAAAATACAATAAATATGATGATTTAAAATGAATTGTATCACTATGTGGAGGCGGTAGTCTACACGTATACACAAGTGATACGTTCACATCCCATTTTATGTAAAAGGGAATGAATACTAATGGATTCAATAAAAAATAATATTTCAGCATGTTATTTATAATATATTTTTTATTGTATAATAAAAACCATATATTTTATATTAGGTATAAGATGAAATAATTTGAAAGAGGTTAGGTAGGATGAATACATTTCCTTCGGTGGTAGTCCTTTAGATTCTTTCCTTAGGACCTTTGGAATTGTGTTCTAATAATATAAGAGCAATTAATTAATGGATAGGGTAATTTAAATGAGAGTTCTTTAGGGTATGTTTGAGCTAGATAGTTCAATGTTGTTTAAGTAATAGAGGTAAGGGGTGTCCTTTAATTAGTGGGTGAGAGGGCGCACATGGAATTTCTTAAAAGATTTAGATATAATAATTTCACACTCAATAAAAATCATCCAAATTGATAGATTATAGAAGGTGGGAGAGTATGAGGTCAAACTATGGCCATGAAATAGGATCTAGAAAAGCTTAATTGGAAAATATACCCTTATCTCTTTGTTTGAACCTAGTACACCGATTTTGACCTTAACCGTCGTAACAGACTTTACTCTCACTATTATTTTTTATAACCCAAAAGTAGGTTTACCTTATTAATTAATATCAATAATTATGATTCCTAAAAAAGAAACTATTTTATCAAATTCAATTAACAAAAAATTAAAACTTTAATTTAAAGTTAAACTTGAAAAACTTGATCAAAATATGTTTTCAATAATTTTTTACTTAAGTTGACAACAATTTTATACCAAAGTACAATATAAAATTGATTCAAATGACATTAATTAGATTATAAATAAAAAATTGAATTATTTTATAATTTAAACCACTTTAAATAAAAGGAAAGTTTTTAAATGATTAATATGAAAATATAGTTTTTAATTAAAATCCTTATTTTCACTATTCCTTTAAAATTAAAATTTTCAGAAAATTATAGAAACTTTATTCTATGAAAATTTTGGTAAGATTATTTTGAATATCTTGTTAACATCATCATATAAATATTGGAAAAGTGGAATAAATAAATTCTACTATTTTCCTAAAAGATGAATTAAAAAACATTTTTGAGGGAAACTATATTTTTGAAGCATGTAATCACTATAATAAGAATTAATAAATTCAAATGATATCAATCCTATATGTTATTTTCATAATGTGGTTAATCCTATTCATATCACCAATTTTATTTCAATGTTATAAAAACTGCATTAAAATAAAAGTAGTTTTTTATTATAATGTAGTTCTCTTAAAGAACATTTTTTTATTTTATAAATGATATTTAACAATAATTGTTTATTTTATGATAAATATATTTAAAAATATCAGAGTATTATAAAAAACATGTTAAGTGAATTGATACATTAAAAATTATGTTTTTAATTCTATTTTAAATGGGAAAATATAATTTTTCTCCCATTGGACAAGGAAATAAAACTATAGATTCCCTTTTGGGGTCCATAGAACCTCCTCTCTCTATAGATCCTAATTTTAAGGGATTAAAGTGTTCAGGATATTGGAAATTAATGGTTAGATCCCTTTTAAATCATCATTATATATCGACTAGTTTTACTTGGAAATAAATATTATATCTGATTATGTGTGGATATATATATGATTTATGATGTGTTTTGATTTTATATGGATTAGATCTATTTAATGAAAAGAATTTTTCTCTAGGATATAGATGTTTTATTTTTAATTTTTCATTTCCATCAATCATTCTGTGGGAGGTAGAATATATCTATTCTATACTTGATCAAAAATGTGAACTCATGGATATTTAAAGTAATTTATTTTTATTTAGTGTTAACTCATGTCTATTTATTATTAAACCCCCTTTTCATGAAAATTTGGAAATATTAGATTTGAATGGTTTTTCGGGAATATAATATTTCCATGTTTTGAAATATGAATTTTGGATGATACATTAAAGTTTAATTATTAAATTATTTAAAAATAATTATTGATTTAAGAAGTGAATTAGTGTGTGAATGTGGCATACATGGGTGATGAGTATACATTATTCCATTAGATATGGTTTTTATATTATGGAATTGGAATAATCAGGAATACTGGAGATACCTTTAGAATGGTAATCTAGGGATGTCTAGGTAGATTAGTGAGTAACTACTCATGAGTTTGTGATAGTCACCAAGAATTTATATTAGTGTGTAAATGGGTAATGGGTATTCCAAGTGGGGTTAAAAGTTAAATTTTTTTAATGTATAATTTAAATATTTTTAAACTGGTAAACTAAATTGATGTTCCTCTCTTTTGTTTAAAAATGTATTTTTAATATTGAGATATATGGTTATTATCCTAGTGGAGTGCATAGTATTATTTTGTTTTGTTTAATGCCATGTTTGATTAAAAAACCATGTATATGCAATTTTTTTTGTATAAAGAAACTATTTTACATGATATAGGAAATAAGGGGATTTTATATTTCTCTAGTTGTTTCTATTGATGTAGATATCTTCATATGGAGTTTGTATTTGGTCATATACTTGTAGTATTAAGTGGTTCTACCCTAGTTTTATAGTCATGATTTAATTGTTTTTCTTTTATTTCATGGTTAATTTTTTTAGCAGTTACATTTAAATTACGGTTATAGGAATTTTTGGTTATATTTTTTGAACTTCATGCATAATATAGTTTCCATTAGGAATTTTATAGTTTAATGATAGGTTTTTATTTTAAGGGTAATTAATTCCCTAGAGTTTTTTAAGACCTTGAAATTTAATACAAAAAATCTCTATCTTCGAGTTCTTGCCTAATATTAGTTTCCCCTCATCTCCTTCCAAGATATTTATTATGGTTGGTATGTTAAAACTGGTATCAGTTTTGGTCAATTCATCTTATTGGGATGGTAGAAAGGAAATTGGGAACACTGAGACATGAAATGTATAACATTAAAATAGGTATCTAACCTATTTATAACGAACATAAATTTTCTAGACTAGTCTGGGAATAAAAGATATTTTGATACACATATAGTGATGTATTCAATTCAATATTGTGGGTTTAGCCTATGACTATATCATAGCATACATCAGTAATGAAACGTCCCACTAGGATTTCATTTTCATTTTTCATTTTTTAGGATTTTTGTAAATTGGTTATATTGATGTTCTATTAATGATTTTTATTATTATAAACCTTCAGTTTCCAAATCATTGAAAACTATGTGGTGTTTCTTACTAACTATAGAAAAATGACACTGGTTAGATGACTTAGAAACCAATAGGATGTGACAATAGATAATGTAGTGGAACCTAAACTATAGGTGAAACAATATATTGTTCAAGTAATTTTTCTATATTTTTAATATGTTTATAAGGGAAATTGAAATAGAAAATAGAAACATTCAAGTAATTATATATAGTTTTAGAAATATAATCTACCAACCTTTTGGGGGATTCAGAACCGGAAAGGTTTGACATATAGATTAATAGAATAAACAAGATATTTTATTTCATGAAAACCCAACTTGATCTAAAGATCATGTTATCAGTATATATACTGGATTATATTGAATAGAAATGGTGGGATTTATCAATCAAAGGTAAATTAAACCATGTTCTTTGATATGATTAATTTGAATAATTTGTTTGAATGTAATTCTACCCCACACCTTCAAGATTTCCAAAGTGATAAATTTACTTATCCGAACGAATGAAATTTTATTAGTGAAATAATATGAAGCTAATTTTATGAACATAGTTTATTTTTAATACAAAAGTAATTTATATTGAATCCTTAAAGGAATTCATATTTGAGTCTGGACTTTGACCATAAATTCATTCTATAATATTTGTTATCTTTATTACTGATTATACATACATATTTAATATAGTGATAGTGGAAAAATAGATAATACTATAAAATATATTGGATGGAGTACATTGGTCTACACTAAAGTAGGTGAGAAATCTAATGTAAGAATTAAGAGAAAGAGGGATAACTACAGTCATGGTTGCAGTGAATCATAAAATCATACCACTAAATCAGTTTACTTTCCTCCATATCCCAATATAAATACCAGATGTTTCTAATGTGTTTCATTATAGAATATAAAGAAACATTGTATGACACCACCCAAATCATGTAAAAAATATAATCAGATTTGAAATCTTTAACATTATTTCTCTAACAATAAAAATTTATTTTCTAGCAATACATATCAGGTATCTATGAAGTATTATTATTCGAATGGAAAATCACATCAGAATAGTTCTCATCCTCACAACTGAGTGGACTAGGGTGAATCCCAGAATACCTCAAATCCGAAAATTATTGAAAACATAGTACGAAAAGAAAAGAACTAGGGGGATTGAGTATGAAGCTTTATGGTGATGAGAAGATGATCAGATAGGATAAATTAGGTCCTTCAACTGAATGAGGTATCATTATTATTAAGTGAATATTTTTGTAAATAATATTTGATACTAGGGTATCCGACCATTTTATTGTTTTACATGTTTTAAATCAAATTGAATTATATATTGAGATGATTCCACACGTGATGAGTATCTTGACCTATCTCGGATAATAAAAATAAAAATGATTTAATTATATAGATTGTTCAATAAAAATCGATGAAGTATTTTTTTTGGAATTTTATATTTTGTAAATGTGTGAATTTGAATAAATCATATGATAGAATTTTTTTAGTTGGCTTCAATGCTCAGATGAGATATTATGGGTGAAGATTATTGATTATATCTCTTCATTTGGAAATTAATCTATTTAACAAAGACTAAGATTTGAAGGATGTCAAAAGAGAACCTTTAGAAAAATTAGTTCGAATAATTTCACTACAAAAGAATTGGTCACTTTCAAGAATAATATGAAAGAAGATATTTTCCTACCATTGTGGAATAATATTCTGATGTATTTCTAGAAAATTTGACCTAGTTTCCATTTGAAAGGGTAATAGAATATTTTATTGATCTTCCTCTTGGGTGAAATAAAATTTCATATCCATTGTATTCAATGATAAAAATATTATTTACGTAATTGAAGTCCTAATTAGAAGAATTGTAATTTTAATGGTTCATATGACTGAGTACATCATCTTGGATGCTATAATTTTTTTTCATTAAGGAAAATAGTTTTTAAGACTATGTGTTAATTACCATAAACTAAATCTGGTTATGATAAATAATAGATATCATTTTCCATGAATTGATGATATTTTTTCAATTGAATGGATCCCAATGGTTCAATAAAATAATATAAGGTCTGATTATCCCTTATATTAGGTTAGGAAAGAGGATATTTCCATAAAAGTTCTTAGGAGTTTCTATGGTCATTATGGATATTTAGTTACTCCCTTTATTCTAGGAAGTGATGCACCATTTTTTATTCAATTGATGAATCTTCAATTTCAATGGTACCTTAACACTTTTATTGTAGTTTTTGTTGATTACATTATGATTAATCCATGAATTAGAAAAGACCATGAAGAACATTTAGAAATTTTTTTGATCACATTTTGAGTATAATTCTATTTTATAAAATTAATTAAATTATATTTTTGGATATAAAAGGATAAAATCCTTTGCAAGGTCATTTATGAGTAATTTATATCAGCAGATCCAGAAAAGATATAAGTTTTAGAATCTTGGAAACAATCAAATAATATCTTTGAGATACAAATATTTATAGGTTTAATAGGTTATTATCATAACATTATTCAAGATTTCTAACATGTTTCATCATCTATGTTAGATCTATAAAGAAATGGAACTCCATTACAATGGGTTGATCATAATTTGCATTCATTTTCTGATATTAATTCCATTATTACTTCAGCACAAATTAATATCTTATGAGAAACTAGGAATGGGTATGTATTTTTCTCTAATTCCTATGGATTTGGACATAGATGAGTTCTCATTATAGGATATGTTTTTATAACCTTTGGATCATGATAGTTGAGAATAAAAAGAATTAATTTTCTGACCCATGACATGGAATTTTATATGGTGGATCAGGCTTTGAAAAGAATGTATCATAATCTATTCGGAGAGAAGTTCATTGTCTTCAGAGATCACACAATATTGGAACACATCATTTCACAAGAATATTTGAACAAGGGAGAAATTTGTTGGATGGAAACTATCAAAATGATTGACATTTAAAAAGTTTATTGACTATAAAAAGGAAATTATACAGATAATTATTTGTGTTGAATGTCATATAATCAATTCGATTGAGAAGAATTTGGTTAGTGTAAATTGATGAGTATTGTTGTAGATTTGAATTTATATTTCATCAAACAAAATGAAATCACAATATTGTTTTTAGTGACTCTCAGACCTGATTTGGTTGATCTAATTCAAGGAGTCTCAATTATTAGATACTAATTTTATTGATTTTTTTTAAAAACATAATGTTGGGGAGGCTAATGGTGGATAGACAAAAGATGGTGAATATGTGATTATTTTTATAATTGAAAAGTTCTTATACAATAATGTTAATAAAAACATATTTCAATTTATCATAATTCTATGTGGGAAATTCATGAAGGAATCCCAAAGATGTACATGGAACTGAAGACCTTTATGGCGGCTATGTGTGAAAAAAAATTTCATTGATTATGTAATAAAATTTCTAATATATAAGCAGGTCAATACTAAGCTTCCTCAAAAATATGAAATGCTAAAATTCTGGGCTACACCCATATGGAAATGTGAGTAGATAACTATGAATATTGTCATAGGTTTACAATAAAACATTCATAAGAAATATTAAATCGTGGTGGTTGTGGACCAACTAAAAAATTCAAACCACATTATTTTGATTCAGTAATCCAATATGACATTTGGATCAAAAAATATGTTTATTCAAGAGATATTAAAATTTTATGGATTTCTAGTCTTGAACATATCCAATAAAGATCCCCATTTTATGTCACAGTTATAGTAAACATTACTACATTATTTGGGTACCATGATGAAAATAAGTATAACTTATAATCTTTAAATAAATTATCATTTAGAAAAATATCATACATGGAAGGTGTCACATCCATGATCTCATTTTTAGGTTTTTTTCAATTTTATTTTTGGCCTATATTTTCTCCCTTAGGATTCCTTTGATTTTTGGAGAAAAATAGAGGATTTGGGGGGGTACAGGACCTTGTACACAGTTGGAAGATGTTTATTTGTAACCGTGAACCCACTCCGAAAACCATATGGCAGGAGATAGAACATACAACATGACCTCAACATGACCATGAACCTTAGGATGGTTAACCATGTGGCAGTTCATTCCTCAGACAAAACACTCTGCACGGTTATCACACGGTTTTCCAAACTGTTTGGACTAACTGTGTGCTTCGTCCAAGTCCTTAAAATTTATCTCTCCTCTTGATTTTAATACCCATAACACTCCTTTTATCATCCCATTTGGGATTTCCTATCCTAATAGGGACTCACCCTCCTTCCTCCTCCCTCAGATCATCGATTTCTTTCTACATTTGGCACGGTTCTTCCTGAATCATCAAGGTAGCCTTCTTCATTCTCCCAATCTCCCTCTATATTAAAGTTTCCTATCTTGTTTGGGGGGGTGGGGGTTTGCATTTCTCTTTCCCTAGGTTTCTGATTTTAGTGTTATATATTTACATTCTTTGTTCTATACCTTGTATTAGGGTTTGATCTTTCCTTCTTGTGGTTGGCTCATGGCGCAGTTGGAGTTTCACACCAATCTTCAAAACTATCTCCACCCAAGGTAGGTGATTCCATGATTAAACATTTATTCATGAATTTATTAGTCTTTATTGTGTTCTTTATCATGTTTTATGAGTGGTTAATGTGGTGAGAATGTAGTTTTGTAAGAGATTTATTATGTTGTTGTTTTCAAAATGGAATTTACATGTGAAATTGGTGTATTTTTTATGAAATCCCATATTTTATTATTTTTAAATGTATTGTTTATTGATTAAATGACTTATTAAATTTTTTCTGTGAAGTGGATCATGGTTGGAAAGAGTTTTGGGTGCATATGGGTTTAAAAAGAGGTTTTAGTTTTGAAAAAGGGGACTTTAGTGTGTGCAATGCCTTGAATGGCTTGTGAAATGTGAAAATGATTTATTATGTGAAATGTGAAACTTGTTGAGCATTAGGAGAATCTCAGGTTGCTAGAATTTTAAACTATGACAAGCATGATAGTGATACTATGGTGGTTAAGTCTTGGTTTCACTTCACGAGATTTAATATGACAACACTAACTAAATATTGATGATGATTGGAGACCACTAGAATTTTGGATGTTTCTCCTTTCTAGTGTCTAGTGCATGGGAACATAGATGATTATGGATACTATGCCACTTTACACTGATAGTTGAGGTTCTAGGTTCCTATTTACTAGCTATTACCCATAGGGTCTCTCCCATGATTGGTTCCCTTGACTACATTTTCCTCAATTCCATTATATATTGTGGCTATTGGGTTAATTAAAAAGTAAAGGTGTTTGTATTTAAACCTACATTCCTATAGAAGATGTTTTCTTTAAAATTTATTTCATTTACATTATTGTAGAATTTCCTTCCAATTTTTAAACTTTCATGTTTATTTGTCATTTAACGTTTAGAGCATGGAATCCTTTTAGTTGGAAACCTACTGGGAAATAGCTCAAACCTTGATTAAACCTTTGGGTGTAAGAAGAATTGGTCATTTTTTATATAGTTAAGGGTAAAGATTTTGGTGATGGTGGTTCGGGATGATAGTGATCTTCTTGGGCGGTGTTGCGGTGATGGATTGAGGGAGATTTTCCCCATGACTTATGGTGTTTTTGGGTTCTTTTTTTGAAGTAGATCTTTTTGGTTTTGAGTAAACTTGTAGAATTATTTGAAACAATTTAAAGGATTGTTTGGTTTGGTTTTCCAACATTGGTTTATTTTATATTGATGGTTGTTTTATATTTGTATGTTTGGGTAAATCGTTCCCACCTGCCTGTATTAATACACGGGACTAATGCCAACCTATGGGGATCAAGAATGCCCTTCAGGCCATGCCGCAAACTGGGATAGGTGCCAAGTCTAATGGTAACCAAGATTGGTTAGAAAACAAAATTGTATCAGAGCAAGTTTTATCTCTCTGGTTCCTGTTATTTTGGATGAGTCTGGATAGACATGAGGCAGGACTATTGGGACTTGAAGATCTGGTTGTGAGTTGAGTGTATGGCTTGTACACATCGTGACAGACCTCGAGCCGTCATGGGATGTCAGGATTATTTCTTGGATTCTCTTCCAGATGGGATGTGAAGGTTTCAGACTATACGTGGACATTGGGTGGAAGGGGGGGATCAGTTTGGTCATGTTATGGCTTGGTCATTATAAGGCTTCAGCATTTTGGTTTTTGGATGTTTATTATTCTTGGAGAAATTTTTCAGACCTGATTTATAAATGATGTTCTTATGTTACTATTTATTCTTTTAGAAAAAATCCTACCCTAGAGAGTTCCCCTTCAATCATGGGAAGAATCAAGAGAGAGTTCTATTTCTTTACTTGATCATAGGTTGGTAGATGTTTTGTTTCGAGCTGTTCATGCCTTAGGATAGGAAGAGGTTCCTATTAGTACTTCAGTTAGGGAATATGAGCCTATATATTAGAAGGATAAGGCCTAGGACATCTTTAATAGAAAATATAATTCTTTCTGAGGTTTCTCGATACCTCAAGAATCATAGGAGTGGTTCGAGATGATATAGAGCATGTTCGAGTTCCTAGATACTCCTGATGAGATTAGGGTAAAAGTTTGATTCGTTTCATCAAGAGGGTCCCAGTTAAAGGTGGTGGAACTCAGGGATTCAAGTTGTGAAGCATGAGTAGATGATATAGAAATACATTAAGCTATTATTCAACAAATAATACTTCCCCAAACACTTGGAATATGTGAGATCCTGGGAGATCATGGATCTTGATTAGGGGGACCAGTCGGTGATGGAGTATGTTAACTGATTTGAAAATATAGAACAATATTCCCTATAAATAGTCTCCAATGAGTAGATGAAGGATCATAGGATTGATAAAGGTTTGTGACCAGAGTTATATTCTCATGTTTTTATGTTCTGTCTCAAGACATGTGCTGATGTTTTTTATCAAGATTGTACAGTAGAGAACGACTGTTGGGGGAGGTCGGGAACCATTGGTATATTGTTAGTAATGGGAAGTCATAGCTTTTCAAAGAAGAAGATTAAACATCATGATAAAGAGAATAAGGGAAGTGTAATCTCAATACAACATTCCTAGTAGCCTTTTACATGGATTATAATGAAGGGTCCGTTTTGTGACACCAGTGTGGGAAGGTGGGACAAACTCGACCGGCTTGTACGTCTCCTTCCAAATCCTATCATCAATGTGGAGAGTTGGGGAACTTGAAATGATTCTAAAGAGCTACAAATATTTATTAGGGAGGTTCATGATCAGTGGATTATAGAGGTATGACAACCCAGTCAGAACCATATAGGATAGTGGGACCTCGGTTTGGAAGTCGAATTCATATGACAATATCATGATCTGGTCAGACTCAGGTCAGAGCAGAGCTGTAGAATAGTGGTCCTGTTTATAATTTTGTAGAGATGAGGCATCGTCATTTAGTAGATCCAGCACAAGTGGGATATGATGTAGGGGACTCGATGGTTTGAGGTTCCATTATGATTCCATCATATTTATAAGTTGTTCTCTTTAACATCGGTGCATCATTTTATTTTATATCTACTAGTCTTGTGAGACTATTGAATTTTCTAATCGATTTGTTGTCTTTTTTGATGGAGGTTGTGATGTTGTTGGGTAAGAAGAAGGATCAAGTCCTTAGGATCCCATTGTGTGCGCTTTCAAAGTCATGGTTTTAGATGGTGTGGGACTTCTTAGTCCTGGATATGGACCTCTTTGATTTGGTTCGTGGAATAGAATAAATGGTGTGCTTCCAAGCACACATTGATTATTATCATTGGTAAGTTATTTTCATGTAACATGATGGAAGTGCTCAAGTTTTCCTTAGAGAATGGGATCCTCTGTCTGGACAGTCCATACCTCCACTCCTGGAGTTGGTTAATCATGATTTTTAACTATCATCACTCATGGTTGAGGATGATGGTGGTGTTCCTTAGGGAGGATTACCTCATGTAGTTGATGTTTTCCTAGAGGTATTTCCTTTTGATTTTTAAGTTCACCCGTGGAGTAGGATGTGGGTTTCTCAATCAATTTAGATCCAGAATTACACCCAATATATATCCCCTCATATCATATAACCCCATTTAATTGGGTGAATTAAATATAAATCTATAGGATTTAGAATCCAAAGGGTTTATTTTCTCGAGCCACTCACCTTGGTCCACTCCTATTCTTTTTTGCAAAGAAGGTCAATAGATCATTCCAGTTTTGTATGAACTACTGGAAGATTAATAAGTTAAACATCAAGAATAAGTACCCATTTCCCCAAATTGATTATTTTTTCTACCATGTGAGAGGGGAAAAGTGGTTTTATAAGATTGATTTGTGTTTCTCTTACCACCAAGTTAGGGTAAAAGATAAGGAAATCCCGAAAACGGATTTCAGAATCATGTACAGCCACTTCGAGTATTTTTTTCATGCCTTTTGGACTGACAAACACTCTATAAGTTTTTAGGGAGCTCATGAATAAAATGTTCCACTGTTATCTCATTTCTTTTTTTGTGGTATTTTTGGATGACATCCTAGTCTACTCCAGATCTAAAGAATAGAATGGGAATCATTTAGGAATTGTTCTGGGAACATTGTGAGATTGTCATTTTTATGATAAGATCTATAAGTGCACTTTCTTGATCAGTGAAGTGAATTTTCCAGGCCAAATTATTTCAGAGAAAGGGGGTTTGGTAGACCCAAAGAAGATTAGTGTTTTTATGTCATGGGAGAATCCAAATAATGTGTTCAAGATCAGAAGTTTTCCCAGCCAGAAAAGATATTAAGGGAGGTTCGTTCATTATTTCTCTCGGCTTTCCTCCTCTATGATCGTACTCACCCAAAAAGGGTAAAGTTTGAATGTATCCAATATTGTTAGGAATATTTTGAGGAGCTAAATAGGTAATTGAATACTGAGCCTATATTGATTTTTCCAAAATCAGGATAGGGTAATGTGGTTTATTGTGATGCTTCAGGTATGGGTCTTGGGTGTGTGCATAAGCAGGATGATCTCATGGTGGATTCTGGTTCTCACTAACTCCGACAACATGAGAACAATTACCCAACCCATGAAATTGATTTAGCAGCAATGATTCAAGCTTTAAAGACATGGACTCACTACCTTTTGGGGGTGAAGTTAGTGGTCTACTCTAATTATAAGAAATTAGAATACATCTTCTCACTAAAGGATCCCAATTGTAGGTAGCGCCATTAGATCAAATATTGATAGGGATTTGACATTGATATCATTTATAACCCAGGAAATGGTAATGTGGTGGATGATGCCTTGAGTAGGACTGTTTCAGTGCAGGCATTGTGTTAGTATAGCGATGAGTGTACATTGAAGGGCCTCTTTTTCTAGATGCTCTTAGAGACCGAGGAGAAAAGTTGAGGTGCATTCCTAGAAAGTGTGAAGTTAGCTTCATCTCTTCAATAGCTGGTTCTGCAGGTGCAACCTAGTGATGAGCTATGATAGAAATCTAGGAATCTTCTTCATGTTGGGGATATATCCTCTGATTGATCATTGTCTCCTGAGGGGACTCTGTATTTCCCTGCCCATTTCATGGTGTCATTATCACTAACAAAGTTGGTGATGCAGGATAACCACTATTCTCAGTGGTCCATTCATCATGCTGTCACCAAGATGTATTATGATGTATTTCAGCAGTTCTGGAGGTCGGGTATGAGATATGACATATTTGAATTCATATCGAGATGTTATACTTTTCATCAAGTGAAGGTAAAGCATAAGAGGCACTCTAGTTTTCTTAACATATTACCCATTCCTACCTGGATGTGGGAAGAGGTCACCATTGACTTCATTATTTTCTTACATTGTACCCCTAGAGGAAGGAATGATATCTAGGTATTGATTGGTTGTTTGACCAAATAAACCCACATCATTCCAATCAGAGATTCAGTGAAGGTGGATGAGCTGGGACAGTTGTATGTTTAGTATGTGGTTAGGATTTATGGTGTGCTCTCAGCAATTGTCTCTGAAAGAGACCCTTGTTTTACCACTCAGTTTTGGGAAGGACTTTAGAAGTAATTGGGGTCATAGTTCAAGATGAGCACAATATACCACCTCCAAACATATGGTTATATGGAGTGGGAAAATCAGATTCTAAAGGACATGCTTCGAGCATGTGCTTTGGATTTCAAAGGCTCGTGGGATAGCCATTTGGGGTTGTTTGAATTCCGTTATCATAATAGTTACCAATCCTCTATTATAATGGCTCCATTTTATGTCCTCTATGGTCAACCTTGTTGGTCTCTATTATGTTAGGATGAGGTAGGTGAGACCTCACTTTTGGGACTGATCCTTCTGCAGGAGATGTCTGAGAAATTTAGGGTGATTTGGAAGTGATTTTTTATAGCTTAGACTCACCTAAAATCATATGTTCGATGAGAGGAATCGATATGTTGTGTTTTCAATGGGAGATAAGATGTTCTTAAAGGTGGCCCCTCCCTTGGTCCATCATTGTTTGGGGAAGCATGGAAAGCTAACACTGAGGTATATCGGACCATTCAAAATCTCCGAGTTGATTGGAAAGGTGGAATACAAGTAAGCCTTGGATTCTCTGTTATCATCAATTCATGGAGTAATTCATGACTCCCAATTGAAGAAGTATAATTTGTAACTTCCTCGTGTGTTCAATTGGGAAGAATTGGAGTTAGAGCTCGATTTATTTGTGGTTGAATGACCAATATGGATAGTGGATTACCAAGAGAATGTTCTTCATGGGAAGTCTATTCTCTTGTTCTGCGTCCTTTGGCATCATAGGAATGACAAACATAAAACTTGGGAGTGGAAGTATTGGCTAGAGAAAAAGTAATCATATTTGTATTCCAAACAAGTCTCAGTTTAACTTTATGAGGGAAGAAAGTTTCCATGGTGGGGTGAATTTTCAAATCCTTGACATCTTTGTTTGGTATTATTTCTATTTTATTTTTGCCCTATCTTTTTTCGTTTGTTTCCCATTTAATTTTAGAGAAAAATAGAGGAGTTGGGTGGGATGGGCCCCTAGGAATAGTTGACTCATGGTTAGCAGTAACTGTACACCCACTTAGGATACCGTGTGGTAGGATACAAAACATACTACATGACCTTATTATGGTCAATCACCTCATCCCAAGTAACTATGTGGCAGGTCATTACTTAGACAGAATGCTCCACATTGTTACCACATTTTTTTCCAAACCATGAAGACTAATCATGCACGATGACCAGGTCATGAAAACTTCCCCATTCTCTCGATTTTAACACCCTTAGCCCTCATTTTCTCCTCCACTTCAATATTTCCTACCCTAGTAGCCCCTCATCCTTCTTTTTCCTCCCCAAAATCATTGATTTATTTTCGGACTTGGTGTGTTTCATGCCCAAATCATCAATTCGTCCTTTTTCCTTCTCCCAATATCCCTCTATTATAGGGTTTTCTCTATTATTTTGGAGGTTTACTCTTTTCCATCCATAGGGTTCTAATATTATGGTTCTATTTTGACATTCTTGGTTTGATCCCTTAGATCAGGGTTCAATATTGCCTTCTTGTGGTGTGGTCGAGGTATATTTGGAGTTTCGCACTAATTTCCCGAACATTCTCCATATGAGGTAGGTGATTCGATGCTTAATCATTTCTTGATGAATTTATTAGTATTTCTTATGTTCCTTAGCATGTATTATGAGTTATAAATGTTGTTCAAAATAAGTTTTTGAAGATATTTGAGGCCGGTTTTTTAAAATAAAATTTAGTTGTGAAATCAGTGTATTATTGATGAAATCTCTTATTGTGTTATTTTGAAATGTTTTATTTATTGATTAAATGTCATATTATATTGTGTTTATGAAGATAATGATGTTTGTAACGAGTTTTGGTGTGTTTTTGGGTTTGAAAAGTGGTTTCAGGTATGCAAATGGGGACTTTGTTTTGTGTAATTCCTTGTCTGGCTTGTGAAATATAAAAATGATTTCTTATGTGAAATGTGAAACCTGTTTAGCACTATAGGAATCCCAAGTAGCTAAGATAAAGGACTAGGACTAGCATGATAGTGATATAGAGGTGGATAACGCTTGGTTTCACTTAGTGGGATTCATGATGGCAACAAAAAATAAATATTGATGATGATCGGAGACCACTACAATTTTTGGATTTTACACCCCTCTAGTGGATTGTGCATGAGAACATAGATTATTTTGGTTCCTATACCACTTTACCCCAAGACTCGAGGTTCTAGGGTCCTATTTACTAGCTAGTACCCATTGGTCCTCTCCCATGTTTGGTGTGCTTGAATACATTGCTCTCACCGTCGACATACAATGTGGATTTTGAGTTAATTCAAACGTAAATGTGTTTTTATTTAAAGTTTCATTTTTGTAAATATTGTTTTCTTTAAAACTTATTTCCATGACATTATTCTATAACTTTCTTCCATTTATTAAACTTTAAATTTTATTTGTCATTTAACGTTTAGAGCATGGAATCCTTTTGGGTGGAATCCTACTAAGTAATAGCTCACACCCTACTTATACCTTTAAGTGTAAAAAGACTTAGTCATGTTTCATACAGGTAAGGGTAAATCTTTTGGTGATGATTGTTTAGGATGCAAGTGATTCATTTGGGTGGTGTTACGGAGATTTCTTGAGGGAGATATTCCCCTTACCTTATGGTAGTTTTTTTTATTTTCTTTAGTATCTCTCTTAAGTTTTGTATAATCATGTAGACATACATCTACAACCCTATTAAAGATTTCTTGGTTTTGTTTTCTAGCTTTGGTTTATTTTATATTGATGGTTGTTTTATATTTTAATGTTTTGGGAAAATCATTTACAAGTTCTTTTATTAATACCCAAGAACTTATGCCAAACTGTGGGGATTGGGAATGTCATTCGGGCCTAGTCATAGATTGGTTCAGGCACTAGGTCAGACGGTAACCTGTCATGGTTCATGATAGAAGGCATTCCTCAAGCTTCAATTTTGGATTTTGGTGGCTCATCTGAGGATACTTTTACCTCAGTGGATTCATATAAAATATTTTATCTGGGGGAAATAAATATGGATCTATTCATGGTATTTTATGACCATCCATGACATTGTAAAATAAATTAGTTAGATAATGAAGATACTTTACTATTAGTGTGTAGCCTTATTCATGAGATGACTAGGAAAATTCAGATGAGTAGGAAAAGGATGATTGAGGTCCAAGTCCAATAGAAATTTTAGTAGGATAATCATCATCAACCACTATACATTGTTATGGGATATAAAATGTTCTTGAATGTCTCTTCAAGGCTGTGACAACATCGATTGGGTAAGTATGGAATGTTTTATCCTTAGTAAGTTCAGCTTTTTTAAATAAATGAATTAATTGGTGATCTTTCTTATGAGATGAATTTATTATGATGGTTATGTTTTTTTTGATAATTTCATTAATGTGTCTCAATTGAGCATATATCGGACTGTTAATAGCCATATAATTTCATTGGAACATATTGATCTTCAACCATATGCTATATTAGTTCATGATAAGATCCATATCTTGGATAAGTATGATATGGCCTTTTGTGGAGAATGTATTCCATTGTTTAGACTATTATGGAAGCATGGTGAAATTATAGAGTATATATAGAAATGTGATAAAATTGATACTAGAAAAGTGTCAATAAATTTTTAAAAGCACCAATAATAACCCATTTTTAGTTAAATAAAGTCTAATGAAGGGGAGAATTAGACTAATTTGGATTGAGGTACTTCAACCATTTATTATTTATCTGAGTTTTTATAATTTTTTGGTTGAGTTTTAACATAATTTGAGGATATTTTTTTGTTTTGGAAGATTTTTTCATGAATCATGGTTTTATAAATGTATGGGGAACCTGTAAAAATTCACTATAAAACCATGAAATAGATTATAAGAGTTACAGTGAAGTTACACTATTACTAAATTGTTTATATAAATTTCCTAAAATGTACATTTTTATGATAGGGAACCTTTCATGATTGATGAGAGGTTTTCTAAACCATGAATCCGAATTATGAGACATGCATTAATACATCCAAAAAATTAATTTCTTTTCTATATTAAAAAAATATTATTTTTCTCTCTTAATCATAGTCTCTCAAACTATAGGTTTCATTTTATATTTATTAAAACCACCACTCCTTCTAGAACTTGACTTCAAAGGATTAAAGTGCATCAGATCTGTGAGATTGAAGGTAAGAACCCTTTTCTCTCATCCTTTCTCACTTATTTCTGTAACACTCCAAGCTTCCACAGTACACTTCTCTTTGAATAATATAATAGTTGTGTGTTGTACGCAACTTTGAGTTCTAACACACACCACAACCAATCAAACTAGCCGTTATGAATATAAATACCCACTTTTTGAAAATTTATACATTTTATCATTCAAAATGGACTTTATTTTGGGATTCATAATATCGAAATTAGGTTAGGGTGAATTTTTGGTACTTTTCTGATAACTTTCAAATTTTGATGAATAGTGAAAGTTACTAAACTTTAATTAAAAAAAATCAATCAAAATAAATAATAGTGATAAATTATGAATTTGAGTAGTTTTAAAGTATATTTATAATATTGTTTTACCATTTAATACAATGTTGGTCATTAGACGTAATTTCACATTTAAACCGGACAAAAACAAGTGTCAATGTTTTGATAGTTATTATTTCATAAAAACACGCTTTTTGTTTTGACAGCGGGAATTAATTTTAAATTAATTTCTACCACATCTATGTTTTGAATTTGGAAAAATGGATTCCATATTTGGAATCATGATTTCCAAATTGTGGAAATAGGTATCTTTTATTTTTAGACATTTTGAATAATTACTTCGGTAAATATTTTATTTACCATGGTTAAACGGTAAATCCAGTAAATAAGGGTAAACAAATAATATTATAATAATATTAAATTACACTAAAAAGTTCCCTAACCTTATTATATGATACATTTCCGACCATGGGCATCTTTAAGTCGATTTGGGGACCCCATTGATCCACTTGTAAGTGATAATGACCCTTTATATTAATTAAGTTAAAGTAAATACAAAAATGACATAAGCATATATCTTCTAGAAAAACAATTTTTACATAGGGTTATATATGTAGTATTTTCGACTACAAATATTCATTATAAATATAAAACGACTTCTTAAATAATGATATTTTATTTATAATTTTAAAACATTTAATAATTAAATTTATTTATGACACAATAATGATGCATTATTTTTCTTATTAATGAAAGAATCAAATAATTAGAATTATAAATGTAAAATTAAATATAATTTGAAATTTTTGATGACATAAAATAATTTTATTGGTTAATATGACATTTTAGGATTTCTTAAAAAAATTTGGTTCGAATTAATAAATTTTTGAAGACATTAACAAAAATCAATTATTGAATAGTGTCAAAATTGACATAAATGAGTTTTTAAAAAAACTATTATATTATTAATTTATATTCTATTCATAAAAATATAAGTTTTGGAAAAAGGACATATGTAATGATATGTGTATCATTAATGGACCACTTGGGGGTCTCTTGGAAGTATATATTAAGTTTATTAACCATATAATATAAAAATACAAAGTGACATGGTAAATGTCAAACTAATTAACTAAGAGTTAAAACTAAAAGATAGGTTTAATAATGTGACCCAAACCTGTCTAAAACCTAATGGTTGAGTTCTTTTTGACCTATCCCCACCTTAGACTTTAAATAATCTA
Organism: Viscum album; assembly: GCA_963277665.1. NCBI lineage: Eukaryota > Viridiplantae > Streptophyta > Magnoliopsida > Santalales > Viscaceae > Viscum > Viscum album. The sequence goes on from OY728145.1 coordinate 13,981,169, forward strand.
CTTTTAAGCCATTATAAACCGAATAAGAATTTATTATAAAATAATATTTCCAGCTTTTGCTAAGGTGCCCCTCACCCCTCTTATAAAAGGGCATTCCCCCTTCTCTCAAATTAATACCCTCAAAGCCTTTTGTTTCAGACAAACCCTACCCAAATATCCTCTAAACTTTTATAACTTTATCCTAGAGGCCTTCCATTATTTATAAAGTCAACTTAAGGAGCCCTTTTGATCAAATCAAAAGGAAGAACCCGAAGAAGAGGTAAAATTCTCACCACCTCTTTCAAGTTCCTTTCTTCTTCCACTTCTTCTTTATTTGTTATTTCAATTCTAAAATAATAACTCTAGTATATTATATATACTATGATGTTATTATAAATATGGTACAACCATATTTAGTATTATATCCATCCTTTTAATGTCATGTCAACATATGTGCGTACGTACAACTTATCGTCTCCACGTCATGGTGTAATTGTTATTCAAAACATTATTAATTGGATGGGTATGATAATGATGTGTAATTGATGTAAATAATAAATATAACATGATAATGATTCTTTATATATGATATACCATCCAATTATATATTATTTTAATATCAAAATAATGATATTGTCGCTCGTGCGTACGTACGGACTACCGTCTCCACGAACTCGATGAGATTCATTCCCCATCATATCCATTAAATTATAATTATCGTTTGATGATTAAAAATAATGTTTAAGGACGTGATATCATTATGGATATGAATAAGATACAACCTATTCATAAAAAATAAGACTTATGTAACAAAACATATAAAAGAAACGACTAAGTTACCACCCGAAACGACGATAATACTAAGATATTATTATCAAACCAATGTTAAAAGATCATATATGATATCATATTAAGTTATACGATTATTTTATAGTTTAATAAAAATTATTTTACCATTATACAAGAGGTTAACCTAACCTCGACCAAGGAAAATTACAAGGTAAGGGGTTTTCATCTCACTCCTTGTTCCCATGAGATTCATTTCGTATTGAAACTATTACCTTTTGTGTGGTGTATGTACTACCCATAATTGTATTCTTTGTATAATACACTTTAATTTATGTGTATTTACATATTAATTGTATGACACATCTTTCATGGGGTGTATGTTTTGTAAGTTACCAAATTGGTAAGGGTTAATTCCTCAATCTCATTATTATCCGAGATTGTTTATGTGTAAGTATTTACTGGGAAATTTTTATCATCCATGTAAATTTTTCATAAAAATGATTTCAAAATGAATATTGTAAGGATTTGTGAAAGGTAGTCTTTATCAAGATCAGAATTTTAAATGTTTTAGAGTTTTATCTTTTTAAATCTTTTTAATTAATGTCCATGTTTTCAAAATGATTTTAAGGATTTATTTATATGGACATGAATGTTTTGAAATGATAATTATTTTCAAAAGTTTCAAAGTGGTATGGGACACTTTGATTCAAAAATATCTTTTAAATTACTTCCTTTAAAAATGTGTGACTTTTAAATGATTTCACAAAAATTATATTTCTCTCAAAAAGTTTTACTCATCATTTTTAACTATGTCAGCATACTTTATTGGATATTATTTTTGATTGAGGCTGATTTATTATAATATAATATTTCATATTTTGTTGAATGAGTTATGATATTTTTGACTGTGGATGTTCTGTTTTTATACCAATCATGGTTTATGGTTAAAGTATTTACATTTCGTACGTTAGTTTAAATACGAATGTTTATGTTATATTTCAACCTTTTCATATGAGGAATGTATTGGACTTAGTAAGTGATGTGTGGAGCCCGCTATAGCTCCTAGATGCATCGGTAGGTCTCATGAGACAACTAGACGTGGAATTAGCCGAGGCCCTTTCCCAATTTGAGTTATGGTTTTGGTCGAGGCCTTGACAAAATGTTTTAGAATATCCGACATTATACATTCCCTCAATATGGAAATAATATTGATGGTTCATTTGGTCATTTGACTAGTAGAATACCCATGATTATTTTTTATTATGGAATTATTCACTCAGCTCATATTCTGGCCATAAAAGTATTCATGTTTATTATTGGTAAAGGCATGTGGTTTCAATTATTCTCTATTATTAATATTTATGTTATCTTCCGTTGTATTTCTTACCCTTACAGTGCATTTGACCTCACCCCTTTCCATTTTTTATTGTTCCCAAGATTCCAAGAGGTGTATTATGATTGATATGTAGGGTTAAGCTAAAGGGTATAATGGTGTTCTCAAAGAACTATTTACGTTGTGTTTTATGTTTGAAATTGTAATGTAATGTTAATGTATGTAATATATTTTCCAAGACTGCTAAACTGATTGGTCTTTCGGGACATTATTTCCTTGTGATCATGCCAATTTATTAAGATAATGCACCGACTCTGGGTAACAGGGGTCGGGGCGTTACAGTTGTTATCAGAGGAAGTTTAGTAAAAACCTTGGAAACTATATTTAGATAAACTCTGATTAGAGATCATAGCCCTAAGATAGACTTTGAGGATTAGTATAGAAGAACTTCCTAGAATTTTGGTATTGTAGAGATTTTTTGAGTTTTATTAGCAATACATCCATGTTTGGATACGAGAAGGTAGAGACGGCTCTAGCATAGATGTACCAGTGGGTGAAACCCGAAAACATTGCTTTGAGATAGACTCGAACGGGAACTAGTGTACAACAACGGGACTTGCTGCACTCTTGGTTATGAAACTCCCTAGGGATATGCTTAGGATAATTCTCATTTTCTTTACAAACCATTATGAAGGGCTTATGAGTATATACTTACTCAAAGAAAACATTTTTCTGATTATGGATTATATCCATAAACTGTTCAACTTATGTTAGGTATTTTACAAGTTTGGAATTATGTATTTTGATTAATAAAATAATCTAGTTTATGCCATTATTTATAAATGGAACCTAGTAGAAGGAATGGAAATAGTATCAACGCACGTACTCCATGTAGGAATTTCCCTCCTACTCAAGAAAATTATAGTGGAGCTGGTGATACAACTGGTGCTGATCAGCTTATCACCAAACTGGGACAACTCACTCAGGTTATGAATAATAACCTTACCCGTATGGAGCACCTTGATCCACAATGCGGAGGATCAGTGTTGGATCGCTTCATGAGGAAACAACCACCGACATTTAATGGAAATACAAATCCATTAGTGTCTGAGCAATGGATAAATTCCTTAGAGAAAATATTTCGCGCTTTGGGGAGTAATGAAAGGGAAAACGTTGTCATGGAAGTTTACCGCCTCACTAGAGATATTGATCATCGGTGTTCATTGATTAGAAACAAAAAGGAAGATGATGAAGTATCAAATATGTAATGGAGGGAGTTTAAAGGAATTTTCTAAGAAAAATACTTTCCTCGAGACCATCAAGAGGATAGGGAAAGACAATTTCTGAGTCTGAGGAAAACAGAGGATGAGAATGTCACAAAGTATGAGGCTAACTTTACAAGGTTAGTGAGGCATGCTGCAGATTATATACGTAACCCAAGAAGTAAAATTTATCGTTTCTTTGATGGGTTAAAACCATTTCTTTGTCAAGTTTTAGTATCGTATTCCTTCTTGTCATACGAAGATATTGTCTCATGTTCTATCAAGACAAAAAAGTAATTATCTAAATCTTATGACAATAAAGTAAATCAAGAGAAAAAGAGAATGGTGGATCAAGAGATAGGTAATGGGAAAAAGGGAAATAAGGATTTCCATTATGTGATAATTGTGGGAAGAAACACCCTGGTACTTGCCTAAAAGGAATGGGAGTCTGTTACAAGTGTGGTGAAAAAGGACACCAAGATCATGATTACAAGGGAAAGAAAGTTGTTGTCAATGTGGAATGATATAATTGTAGAGAAATGGGACATTATGCAAATTAATGTCCTAATCTCCAAGGAAACTTACCTCAAAAAAGGGAAAGGGAGCAAGGACAAGCTTATGATGTTACTACAGTTGAAGTTGAATAATTATTGTATTTGTGTTTTTAGATTAAAGAACTATATTCTGGTTATAAGAATAATGTGATATATATAAGGATTTTACTGTAGTACTTGTTTTTTTAATTAAGGTTTTAATATGACTAAGGTAATCATATTTTTAGTATGTGACAATAAGATAAACTTTAATTTGTTTGGGGAATCTGATGTTACAATTTATTTTGGAATTTAAATACCATTTATAAAGAGTTTGAAGAGAGGTATTTTGGATAACTATAATGTTTGTAATGAATTAAGTTGAACTTTGGATAATATTGTTTAAGGTTAAAACATTTCTTATAATTATTTTTGGAATATTATAATACTATAGTCTTAGGAAAAGTACAACCTGTGGGTCAGGTGATAACACGTCACGTCGGACAAAGCTTCAGGAATCGAACCCACAATCATGGTGCGATGGGCCTTTATTACCTACCACTAGCCTACAGGAAGTCCCTGGTTGTTACAAAATAGTTTTCATCATTTAAATGGTATATGTTTATATTTGGAACCCTATACAATTAGGATAAATAGAGTATTTTTGAGTTGTACTATGTTTTGGAGTGAAAGATGAGTTTGTGGTAGAAATTTATTAATGGATAAAACTATAATTATAAAGTAAGTATATCTCTTTATGATATTATCCAATGTCATAAATAAATTCCTCAACATTATGAAAAGGAACTTAGAACAAAAATATTGTCCTAGATGGTACCTTAGATCATCACAATTTTATGGCTTTGTGATTGTTGTCTTTTTCATAGCCATTTTCTCTACCACTCTCCATCAAATATTGATGGTTAGATTTATCTTCCATATCCATGTTTTCCTACATGGAACCCTAGTATGTGTTATTTTTGGTAACCTTCATACTTACCACTATTTATTTTAAATAGAGGCCTCATTAATCCATTTTTCGATGTGGGATATCAACTAAGATATTTTGAAATGTCAACAACAAGTTTACAATACCAAGAATAAATTATGAGTACTCAATTTATTGAAGGAGGGGAGAATTTAATACCCCATGCTTCCACGGTACGCTTCACTTTGAATAATACAATAGCATGGGTTGTTCGCAACTTCGAGTTCTAACACACACTACAACCACTCAAACTAGCCGTTATGAATAGTAATACCCACTTTTTAAAAATTTGTACATTTTACCTTTCAACATGGACTTAATTTTTGGATTTGGAATATCTAAATTAGCTTAGGGTGGATTTTTGGTACTTTTCTGATAATTTTCATATTTTGATGAATAGTGAAAATTACTAAACATTAATTAAAAACAACTTTTTTAATCGAAATAATTAATAGTGATAAATTATAAATTTGAGAGGTTTTAAAGAATATTTAGAATATATTTTTACCATTTAATATAATTTTGGTCATTGGACGTAATTTCACATTTAAATCGAACATAAACAAGTGTCAATCTTTTGATAGTTATTATTTCTTAAAAACACGCTTTTTGTTTTCACAGCGGGAATTAATTTTAAATTAATTTCTTCCACTTCTGTGTTTTGAATTTGGAAAAATGAATTCCATATTTGGAATCAGGGTGTCCAAATTTTGTAAATAGGTAACTCTTATTTAAAACATTTTGAATAATTACTTCGGTAAATATTTTATTTACCATGGTTAAAGGGTAAATCCAGTAAATAAGGGTAAACAAATAATATTATAATAATATTAAATTACCCTAAAACGTGTCCTAACCATATTGGCTGATACATGTTCGACCATGGGAATCTTTTTGTTGATTTGGGGACCCCATTGAGCCACTTGTAAGTGATAATGATACTTTATATTAATTAAGTTAAAGTAAATAAAAAATGACATAAACATATATCTTTTAGCACAATAATTTTTACATAGGGTTATTTATGTTATATGTTTTACTATAAATATTAATTATAAAGATATAAATATTTACTACATAATTATATTTTATTTATAATTTTAGGAAATTGAATAATTAAATTTATTTATGACACTATAATGATGCAGTATTTTCCTTATTAATGAAAGAATCAAATAATTGGTATTATAAATATTAAAATAAATATAATTTGAAAATTTTGTTTCCATAAACCACTTTTATTGGTTAATATAACATGTTATGATTTCTTAAATTAATTTGGTTCGAATTAATAAAGTTTTTAAGACATTAACAAAAATCAATTATTGAATAGTGTCAAAATTGACATAAATGAGTTTTTAAAATAAATATTATATTATTAATTGATATTCAATTCCTAAAAATCTAGGGTTCGGCCAAAGGACATATATAATGATAGTTGTATCATTAATGGACTACTTGGGGGTCTATTGGAAGTATATAGTAAGTTTATTAACCATATCATATAAAAATACAAAGTGACATGGTAAATGTCAAACTAATTAACTAAGAGTTAAAACTAAAAGTTAAGGTTAATAAATTGACCCAAACCTATCTAAAACCTATTGGTTGAGTTTTTTCCAACCTATCCCCACCTTAGACTTTAAATAATCTACTTTTGAGTCATTAGAAACTGAATATGAATTTATTATAAAATAATATTTCTAGCTTTTCCTAAGGTGCCCCTCACCCCTCTTATAAAAGGGCACTCCCCCTTCTCTCAATTTCATACACTCAAAGCCATTTGGTTCGACCAACCCATGAAAAAAGATCCTCTAAACTTCCCTCAATCCATTTTAGAGGCCTTCCTTTAGTCAGAAATCCAACATAAGGAGCCATTTTGATCAAATCAAAAGGAAGAGCCCGAAAACGAGGTAAAAATATCACCACCTCTTTCAAGTTCCTTTCTTCTTCCACTTATTCTTTTTTTGTTATTTCAATTATAAAATAATAACTCCAGTATCCTTTATATAATTTAATGTTATTATAAATATGGTACAACCATATTCAGAATTATATCCATCCTTTGAACGACATGTCACCATACGTGCATACGTACGGCTTACCGTCTCCACGTCATGGTGTAATTGTTATTCAAAACATTATTATTTGGATGGGTATGATAATGTTGTGTAATTGATGTAAATAATAAATATAAAATTATAATGATTCTATATATATGATATACCATCCAATTATATATTATTTTAATATCAAAATAATTATATTGTCTCTCGTGCGTACGTATAGACTACCACCTCCACGAACGCGATGAGATTCATTCCTCATCATATCCATTCAAGTCTAATTCTCATTTGATGATTAAAAATAATGTTTAAGGACTTGATATCATTATAGATATGAATAATATACAACCTATCCATAAAAAACACAGCTTATGTAACAAAACATATAAAATAAAAGGAGTAAGTTAACACCCGAAACGACGATAATACTAAGATATGATTAACAAATCAATGTTAAAAGATCATATATGATATCATATTAAAGTATATGATTATTTTATAATTTAATAACAATTATTTCACCATTATATAGGATATTAACCTACCCTAGACCAAGGAAAAGTACAAGGTAATGGGTTTTCACCTCACTCCTTATTCCCATGAGATTCATCTCGTATTGCCACTATTACCTTTTCTGTGGTGTATGTACTACCCATAATTGTATTATTTGAATAATAAACTTTAATTTATGTGTATTTACATATTAATTGTATGACACTTCGTTCTTGGGGTGTATGTTTTGTAAGTTACCAAATTGGTAAGGGTTAATTCCTCAATCTCATTATTATCTGAGATTGTTTGTGTGTAAGTATTTACTGGGACATTTTTATCATCCATGTCCATTTTTCATAAAAATGATTTCAAAATGAATATTGGGATTTTTTAAAGGTACTCTTTATCAATATTATAATTTTAAATGTTATAAAGATTTATAGTTTTAAATCTTTTTAATTAATGTCCATGTTTTCAAAATGATTTTAAGGATTTATTTATATGGACATGAATGTTTTGAAATGATAATAATTTTCAAAAGTTTCAAAGTGGTATAGGACACTAAGATTCAAAAATCTTTTTTAAATTACTTACTTTAAAAATGTTTGACTTTAAAATTATTTCACAAAAAGGATATTTCTCTCAATAAGTTTTACTCATTATTTTCAACTATGTCAGCATCCTTTATTGGATATTATTTTTGATTGAGGTTGATTTGTTATATTAAAATATTTCATATTGTATTGAATGATTTATGATATGTTTGACTGTGGATGTTCTATTTTTATACCATTCATGGTTTATTGTTAAAGTATTGACATTTCTAATAATAGTTTTAATACGAATGTTTATTTTATATTTCAACCTTTTCATATAAGGAATGTATTGGACTTAGTAAGTGATGGGTGGAGCCCGCTATAGCTCCTTGATGCATCGGTAGGTCTCATGAGACAACAAGACATGAAATTTGTTGGGTCGGAGAAAACGGGGAAAAGATGGCAAGAGGGGGGGTGAATTGCCTTTTAAAAAAATGATTAACAAATTAAAATCAAAGTTGAAAGTGCAGCGGAAAGTAAAGAGGCAAGACACACGAAATTGATAACGGAGTTCGGCCAAAACCCGGCCTACGTCTCCGCTCCCAACTCAACCGTTGAGATATTCCTACCGCTTGCTTTTCAATGGTTTTAGCAAGAAACCCACTAGGCTTTGAGGTAGCACTAGGACCTATTACAGCTTGCTTTTAGTGGTTAAGCAAGAACCCACTTGCTTTCAATGGAATAGCAAGAACCCACTAGCCTTTTTAACGGGTGAAAGCTAGCTCACCGGTGACACAAGCCTTTTAAAAGGAAAGGCTTGAAGAAACCTCTTCACACCTTAATGGTGATGTGAAACCCAAAAGAAAGGGGGATGAGAAAAGGTGTTGGGGTTTGTAGGCACAAACCCAAATTTAAGTTCAAAATATATAAAGCAAGAAAAACCGTAATGGAGAAGCCTTGGGCGCCAAATGATGATGGAGTTGATGTAGCGTGCTCTCCCAAGCTTCTTGAGGTGCTCCTTGGATTGGAAATTGGTTGGAGCACTTGATGATCCTTGAAGGTGGAGCGCCGGAGGTTCGCCAAATGTGCAACAATATGTCCGAGCGCTTGGTATATAATCCAGTTGGTGTCCGGGGCTTCCTCAGCCTTTATTTATAGGCATGGAACCCATTGGGGGCCTTCGGAGCCGTTGGAGAAGTCCTCAGAGCCGTTGGAGGCCAAAAGAGGGTTGACTGGTCAAAGCCAACGGCTAGTTTGACTGGGCTACCGGCTGGCCGGTACAGCTCCACCGGCTGGCCGGTGCCTTGGATGTTGAGAAGTGCTTCTGCCCAGGAGCCACCGGCTGGCCGGTGAGAAGGCCACCGGCTGGCCGATGGTGAGACAGTAGGTCTCACTGTTGAACCAGGATGCCACCGGCTGGCCGGTGACAGAGCCACCGGCTGACCGGTGGAACCTGGCAGTGGGAAATGCCTCTGCCAGGTCCACCGACTGGCCGGTGCCATCACACCGGTTGGCCGGTGGACTGCAATTCAGTCCATTTGTCAGCTTTCTTGGGCCAATCCTTTGGCAATCTTGTGCCTATCATCCACAACACTTAAAAACAATGTTAGATAAACAATAAGGTGATTGTGATCATGAAAATCAAACAACGAGGGGAACGAGAGGTACAACAAAATTGGCTGAGGACCTTTCCCAATTTGAGTTATGGTTTTGGCCGAGGCCTTAATCATTTTTAGATTTCTTGGTCGAGGCCTTGAAAAAATGTTTCAGAATTTCCGGCATTATACATTCCCTCATTACGGAAATAATATTAATGGTTCATGTGGTCATTCGACTAGTAGAATACCCAAGATTATTTTTTATTATGGATTTATTTACTCAGATCATATTCTTTCCATAAAAGTATTCATGTTTATTATTGGTAAAGGCATGTGGTTTCAATTATTCTCCATGCTTAATCTTTATATTATCTTCCGCTGTATTTCTTACCTTTACTGATCGTTTCATCTCACCCCCTTCCATGTTATATTTTTCCTAGGATTCCAAGAAGTTTATTATGATTGATATGGAGGGTTAAGCTAAAGGGAATAATGGTGTTCTCAAATAACTATTTACGCTGTGTTTTATGTTTGAAATTGTAATGTAATGTTAATGTATGTAATCTATTTTCCATGACTGCTAAACTGGTTGGTATTTCGGGACATTATCTCCTTGTGATCATGACAATGTATTAAAATAATGCACTGACTCTGTGTAAATGGGGTCTGGGCATTACACTTTCTATATCCTCCCAATTTTTTAAAAATTTTATTATATCTAACTTATTATAAAAAATTGTTTGATATATGATAAATTTTAATTATTTCTTATATTTTAATGTTTCTAGGGTAATATATTATTTTCCATGTTTTAAATTTTGAATTTTAGAAAACACATGCAAGATATTTGGTAAAATGATTTAAAATTAATTATTGATTAAAGAAGTTAATTAAGGTGTAAACATAGTATAAATGGGTGGTATATGTTTATTATTTCATTTTGGTGTCTTATATAAAAATATTCTTTTCATACATAAAAATTATTTATGTTTAGATTAATATTCAATGAACTTCACAAATACATGCATGAGGATAATAAAGGTTTAGTTTTTTTAGAGACTAAATACAAAAACTTCTTATTTAATGAAATATCTTTAAAATATCCCAAAATCATCTCCCAATTTAGTACTCTATCTAGACATACACTACATAAAACCATTCTTTATAAATTAGTAAAATAAAATATATAAAAGGATGATCTTATATTCTCGGTAAGAGTAAACATGGGAGATATCAATAATGCTCATATGAAAGCATAAGATAAGAATAATATTATGAGATAATGACCAAAAAATCAAATGTCTATCCCTTATCTATCAAAGAAAAAAATGAGCCCAAAAATAAAGAATTATCATTTCGAATGAGATTATTAATAAGTGTGGGAAATCATCATAAATAAATCTAGAACTATAAGGTAATGTCCAATAAGTATGTCACCATCATACTGATTGAAAATATCTCATAATTCATGTTTAATTATTACATAATCCAATCATTTTGGATCAAGAATCAATACCTATTTATCCTATAATAATAGACCAATAATCATCACATTCATCCCATAGTGGATCAAACACATCGACTTATCTCCCATAGTGTATCAAGAAAATCAACTTCATTCCCATATTTATGTCGTGAGATATAATGATTTAACCACTTCATTAGGTGAATATTAATATCTACCAAATACATAATTATAACAATACATATGTGTTCCATTATATCATTAGTCATATCAACATATTATAAACCATTTAAATAAAATGTGTTTCATAAACATTTCATTAATTTATCCATCATATCCCACGACAAAAAAATGTTTTTCATAAACATCCCATTATCATAATCATAAAAAATCAATGGAAATAATAAGGATGAGATCAATGGATAATATCCCCAGAAAAAATTAAAATAATAGAAAAGGTTTTGTCATTGATGAATAGAAATACCATTTAAATTTCATTAATTAATTCGTAAGGAATATAACATTTCCACTTTTAAAATAACCATTTTAAAATGAAAATTTTAAGAAATATGGTGAAAATAATTCTTTATTGAAAATATATTTAGAAACAAATAATTTAATTTTAAAATATATGAGCATGAATGATGGTATAAAATTTCCACCATACTATATATGGTAAAACATAGGATCCTTTCTCATTCTTGGTGAAAATCTCCAAAGTACCTCATTTGAAAAATAACAATAATATTTATTTTAATCCATGTTTTAAAAAGAAAAAAAAAACAAAAAAATTGTTAATGAATCATTGGATAGTAAAAAATCATTATTTTAATATTTTATACAAAACATGGACATAGAAATTAACATATCTTTATATAAAGAGAGAAATAAAGTTTAGTTTCCATAAAATATTCTTTTTTTCATGTTAGTTCTTAAAGAGGTGAAAATTAAGTTAAAACATGTACTATAAAAAAAGAACCAGATGAAAATAAAATTTACGATATTATTGGGAGGTATATAAATAAATTTCATTATCATATGAAAATTTTAAAAACCTGATAATCAATGTGATTGTAACCCAAATCCCTCATCACTTTGGTATCTTTTAAATAATATGCCTCATGAAAGAAATAAATTGATATAGATTTTTAAATACTAATTATTTTCATAAAACTAATATTACAATAAATTCAAGGGATGTATATTCACCAAATAAAATAACTAGTGGTAAATATGGCACATGTCTCATGAAAATAAAAGTGAGTTGAAAATTTCTTACCGTAAGTCTCAACATTCTTCATATATGTTCAAATATCCTATTTAAAAAATATAATTTAATTATAAAAATATTAAATAACAATAATCACATATATACTACCATATATTATTTGCATATAGTCTTTAATAACCTATTTATTAACACTTCAGTATGAAAATCACAAATCTAGGTGACAACGACTTCATATTTTTGTATATTGTAGTTTGGAAGTTTTGGTACTTGTACTTTGATCATGGTTTCATTATCTCAAGGTTTTTAATAATTATATAAATTTAATATATATTCATTATATATATTTATCTTATTCTCTAAAAATATATACATAAAAATTTATTACATTGATCATAGAGACGGTAGGATGCATGTTTACATGATCATTGTTTTGATTGTTTTGATGAATGGAACTAAACAAAGATAAATAAAGACTGGAATTTCCAAAATAATTCTTATATAATAGATATAAAATATATTTATTAAATCAATCCTTATTAAAATCCAATTTTAAAAAATGAAATGTATATGGCATCGCTTCATGGAGGTGATAGTCTATATATACACATGAGTGATGTTATCGCTACCCAACACATTGGAAGGAAATAATATTGAGGTGATATTATAATTTAAAAAGTTTAAAAATGTGATAAATATAATATATATATATATATATATATATATATATATATATTTGTGTGTGTATGTGTGTTAATCCATCGTCATGTATATCCATGAGAGCTAGTGATGGGAAATGAAGTACATCGGTTAGAAAGGATGTAGTCCTCTACACACAAAAATGATTGTTTATTATCTCATTTCATATAATAATATGTGGATATTTTTTATAGAATTAACATAATAAAAAATTATTAAATTTATGAAATTGTTTATATTACTTAATCATAGTCGACTAAGATTTTATAGAGGTAGGAGAGGAAATAAAATCGAAAGGCAAGATTAAGAACTCTACCTCTTCTTGAGACAATGTCTTTAGGTTTATACCTAATGAATTACTAGGATAGTATATTGATAAAAAAAAGACTCTAGGTTAAGGTGTGGGATGTAAGTAAGTTATTTGGGAAGTTATTGGATAATAAAAAAGTCTTTTCAAGTGTATATAGTAGAGGATAGGGGTGTTATTTAATAATTAAGGCGAGTGGTACCCAAGTATTTTTTTAAAGATTTAAAATAATATCATTTCACTTTCTTGGGGACAAGGAAAAAATGGATCATATCCAGTGGTTACATGGGTAAAATATAAATACCAGCAACCAATTGGTTTTTAATAATTGTTTAAATTATTTTAACACTTGTTTATTTTTTTAACCGCTGATAAAACTGTTTTAACATTAACCATGGAAATATAATTTTTAGAGTTTTCCTATTCATTTTGACCAAACAATAAGTTTGACTATTTAAATAATTTTATATATTATTATTCCAAATATGTAATCATATTTATCAAATTCAATTCACAAAATTTTAAAATTTTAGTTTTAAATTAATCTCATAAATGCGTGACAAGCTGTTTCCAAATGAAAATGTTTTCTTAAATATAATTTTTTTATTAATATTCGACATAAAATTAATTTCAATGATCTGAATTTGAATAATAATAATAAAATTTCTTTTACTTTTTTGAAATAAAACTTTGTAAATTCTTTAAAAAAACACAATATTAATTGAAATTCATATTTTAAATATTCATAAAAAAGTTAACCATTTGATAAAATTATGAATGAATAACTATAATATAATTTTGGAATTTTGATTTTCAAAAATAATTTCATTTTTAGAATAATATTTTCTAAAATTGGGAAAAATTAATTTTTAAAGAACTGCACAAAATATGATGAAACCTCTTTTCTGAAAAAAGTTAATTTTAAGACTAAAATTGGATTAATTATTATCCCATTCCTAGAAAAAAATATTAGATGATTGGTAAATCATTTGATTGATTCTATAAAATATAAATGTAATGAATATAATTTAGTAACTGTGATTAATAAATTTATTAATAAAAAACACATTTCACGCATAAAAATAGTTTTTCAGAAAAACAACACTCTTACTTGAAAATAATTTTTTATTTTCATTTATTATCTATTGATGAACAATTAACTAATTTTATACATATTCAAAAGAAATAATTAACATAATATAGTTATTATTATTCATACTCCTCCAATTTTATGGAAAAGTAATGACAGTATACTACATTAAAATTCATTTAGACACTGGGTTTCATATAGCCCAACAAGTCAAAGAAATTAATTTTTTGAGAACAATATTTCATAAAATATTGTGTTACTATATTATCCATCCCGGATTTAATGAAATATTTTCCCAAATATTCCATTACATTGATAAAAATAATTGAGGATACTTCCACCTCATAATAACCTTAGGTTCCCATGTAACATCCTCAAATAGGTAGTTTCTCAAAAAAAACATTAAACATATGAGTGGTCATGCTTTGTAGCACTTTATCTCTATGATCATAAATCCACACCAATTATTTCATATACTAGAGTTCGTTCTTTGGTGGTATGAATATTTATTTCTTTACATTATAAGGATCAGATATGTATTTCCTCAAGTGAGATACATGGAACACATCTTGAACTTGATAGAGGTTCATTGGATTCACCAATCGATAAGATACCATCCTAACTCGATCAAGAATATAAAAGGGGTAAATTATAATAGGGAATAACGTTCCATTCATAAAAAATATCATAACCTTAGTCTATGTGGAAATTAATAAGAACTCATTCTCACAAAAATCAAACTCTAAATATCATCGATGATTATCAACATTACATTTAAGTTGACTTTATGCTACCATAATGTGATGTTTAATGGATTTGATATTATATTCCATTTCTTAAGACAAACTATATATCTAAGGATTATAATTAGATCTTAATCTTAACTCTATACACTAATCCTACTAAATACTTCACCAAAACGTTGAGATAATTCTCAGATCTCGATCAGATACAATAGAATGTGGTACTCCATGAAACCTTCATGTTTGGTTAATGTATATTATAGCATGATAATCAATAGATATTTATTTTACAACAGTAATTAAGTAGGTTGAATTCATAAGGTGACTGAATAAAATCCAAATAGAATCATGGAAATTAGATGTTTTGGAAAGTTTAATGAAAAAATATGTGGTGATGTTTTTACATTTACATTCTAGTATAGTTAATTTTTGTAACATCACCATATAATTTCTTTAACATTAAACATAACATGATTAAATAAAAAAGAACCAAGATATATATTTTACATGATCCCTTATCCTATTTTCCTACCATAAATACTATTTATGATCTCTATACATCTTCTTACTTCCAGGATGAAAAGAGGGTGATAAACTGTTACCTTCCACAAATAACTCCTTATAAATATTTGGTATGGGAATGGAACATAAAACATTGGTGGAAATTATTATTTATTTATGATCAATGTTACACTCAAGGAAATTTATCTTCTTTTTTTAAAGCTTTACAACCTTATACTATGCCTCTTTAATCATTACATCGATAGATAGTTGAACATTCATTTGAGAAGGATAAAATTTTCCCTTTTCGTTCCATATTTATAGAAAAATCCATTATAAATCCCATAATATTGGATCATTTTTTATCATCATCATAGATAAGTTTTCATGATACTTTCAGGTCAATGAATCGAACACCTTGTTTTCTTTCCCAAGGTAGTATTGTAATGAGAATTCATAATATTTAATTAGCTCCAACCATCTTATGAGGTGCATATTCATATACTTTTGTGTGAAAATATACTTTATGATTTTCTTAATGTCATATATGTAAAATATTCCTATATAAAGATAATTAGTCAATATCATTAATGAAAAAAATACTAAACTAACTCCAAATAATTATTTGGGTTGTTTTTTCATAAACGTTCCATTATCTAGATCCATAATCTAGAACTATAAAATTCTTAAAGATAACCCTTTTATTTCACTTTTTCATTGAATAAATATAGATTAAAAACCCCTATCTATTTTAGGGTAATCTAATAATAGGCGTACTAACTAATATTCTCCTTAATTACTCAAAATTTTCCTCACATTAATCAGTTAAAAGGAACTTGGATCCCATTTAGGTTAAATTTGTGAGTGGATTATACATCCTTTATGAATTCTCTATATGGAATTGATATTATCATTACAAAAAAAACTATAGATCTGAGTAACCTTGATTGTTCATGGAAATTTATTAATACCATCCACCTTTTAAAGATACCCTAAAATACCCCCACATGGTATTATAGATCCTGTGAATGAAACATTGCAAATAAAAATTCAAAAATTGTATATTTTTTGAAAAAAATATAATTCCTCAATGTATTTATTAAATATATCACGTGATAATCATGATCATCATTGATGTTTTAATATATAATAATATCATATATATAAATACTACCACTTATTGATTAAGGTAATATATAAATAATTTATCCATTAAATTCACGATGATAACAATAAAAATTATTATACCAAATGAAACCAATATAAATTCATAGTATTTATACCTTATATACTATGATGTATTGGATATTTATTCACTTTGAAGATCAAATAATATTCCCTAGATCAAATATTAATCTTACAAAAGTATTGATCTCCTCTTAATTAATAAAAAAATCACCTATATGAGTTATATGATACTATTTTAATAGTTTTCTTGTTAGGTTCTTGATATTCAATGCATAGTTACCTTGATCAATCTTAATTAATAAAAAAGAGAACTAGTTCACCCTAATTTGTTTTATTTGGTTGAATAAATACCTTATAAAAATTATCTAGGAGTTGTTTTTTAAATGAGAATAGCTGAATTTGTTCCATTCTATGAGGTGTATTTGAAATAGGTACATCACAATGTGTGATTTTAATTGAAATATCGACATCATGAATCATAGTAAGACTATAAATGCTTTCTATAAAAACATAAAAAACTCTCAAAAAACAAGAATGTAATTAATTTTGAGTTTTCCCCCTCCATCCAAGATAAATATACTTCATTGATATGAATTATGACCAAAATGATATGTGAAATTTCTATTAGAAATTCTATTCATCCTCATACTGATAAATGATCATGGTTTCATTTAAAATAAAAGATGTTTCTTATATTCCTCAAAAATGTTATGGGATCTATATAATGAAACCCAATATATTTATAGAATCACATAAAATTCAACTAATGGGGGAATACCAAGACATATAGAAATGACTTTACCACAAACTTCAATCATGGAGGAACTATAGACTATAGACGGAATTGTCATATCAATAATAATTTTCACTACTAACTCAATATCTTATCATTTATCTAGTAATTGGAAACCTTTTAAAAATTATTTTTATATACAAGAGTGGTTAGATCCTGAATCAAATAAATCATTATCATTTCTAGATTATAAAATAAGTGTACCTTAAACCAGTTAATATTCACAACCCATATCATCAATCATGATCACATGATATTTATTATTTCCTTTAATCATAAGAGTATTTTGACACAGATTATCATCATAAACCACTAAATTCATGAACTAGTTTGAATAATTACTATACTCTTTTAATTTTAATAATTACAGTGTGGGTGATGAATTAGTTGGTGTATTATTCTCTTCTATTACATTAACTGGCCCATTCATTTATTTTTAAAATTCGAAGGAATTTTTACCAACCTTTCCACATTTAATGCACCTCATCGTTCCATTAAATAAGTTACCTTGATTTTTTTCCAACAAGTTTAGATTTTTTATGGATGTAATTTCATTCGAGCATATTATTTATTTCATTTTCCATGAGACTCAACCTTCACATTCTTATCAAAAACATGGAAATGGTTGGATTCTCCAATCTATATTTATAAAAAGAGTTAAAGTCAAATTATTTCTTCATATCTATTAATGTCACTTAAAGATGACGAATTTTAGATAATTGGGTTTATTCCACCAAAGAATCAATCAATTTTTCTTTCGAAGCTAATTATTAAACTAGAAGAATACCCTATCTAGTCATGTAAATGTTCCCTCATAATTACCAATGGATTCATCCCCCATTTTCTTAATCTAAATTTATTCCTTCTCCAAATTTTTATATATAATATGGGGGAAATAATTACTAAAATATATCCTCTTAAATTCAACATGTTCTATGGAATAAATTTCTTTCTATTGTCTCATATTATTATCAAGGTTTCACCATTGATATAATTCACCTTCCAAGTGAATAATGATAAGGAGAAACGATTCATGTTATAAGAATTGGGGGGAAATAACTTC
Organism: Viscum album; assembly: GCA_963277665.1. Lineage (NCBI taxonomy): Eukaryota > Viridiplantae > Streptophyta > Magnoliopsida > Santalales > Viscaceae > Viscum > Viscum album. The sequence continues at coordinate 13,999,822 of OY728145.1, forward strand.
TAACTGGTGTGACTCATCAATCAACTACTTGTGGATATTAATTACCACTAAAAAAAGGTCGGTGTCTTCTCATGATTGAATCAACAGTATTTCATTCTATCATTTGATCATTTAGAATATCACAATGATTCATGTCATGAGAAATTTGTGTGATAAAATAAAAAATATTTTACATTAACACTCATACATAATTTTTTTTATCAGGTGGACAATCTTTAAATTTTCCATCACATTCATTATTAGCATGATGTCTTCTTGTTCAATACAAGACTAAAACCAAAAAGGGATGTTTGATAATTAATAATCATAGTATAAAACCACATAATCAATAAAAATATATAGAATATATAATTCATGACATATTCCTTTCATCCTATAACACATTAGGTCTAAAATTGGTTATCCATGGTCATTATCTATTCAAATCCATCATAATGGTACATAATTAAAATATTAATTAACCAAAACATATCCATCAGGAGTGTCAAAACTAGTCCATAGTAAGTGCATGATGATCGTGCAATTTAATTATGGATGATATATACTCGACCAACTATTCTTATTGTGGTAACCCATATATTCATATGATCCAAAATCATATCCAGAAGTAGTATCCACACTTCTTTTTTATTTCTAGGAAAACATCACAATCTCTATATTACCAAAACATTTGGTTGTTTTCATATATATATAATTATACCAATGGGTTTTACCAAATATTCTCAATCCTAATCTATAAATATTTTTTAAACTTATCCTTTACTACCAACTGTAGTGACACATGATTTTCATAAGAAAATATTACATCTTTGCAGATGAATATTCAATATATTTTACAAATACATGCCCAAGGACCATAAGGGTTTTCTGTCTTTAGTGACTAGATACACAATATACTTACTTAATTAAATATATTAATCATATCTAAAAATATCTCTCCACTTAGTAATCTTCATTGATATATTTGAAATAAAACCATTCTTCATAACATGGGGAAATGAAATATTAGAAAGGGTGAGAAATGATGCTCAGTAAGGGGTAGATATCAATTGATGATCACATGAAATCATAAGATAAGAATAATGGTGTGAGATCATTCCCATAAATTAAAAATTTCAGAAAAAATTATTTTAAAGATAAGAAAAAATCCTCATGGAATAAAGCATTATCATTTCCAAATAAATGTATCTCATGTGTGAGAAATAATTATAGATGAAGCATACACCCTAAGTTCCTGTCATAAACTTGTGTCACTATCATAGACATAGAAACCATATTATATGTCATGGTTATCTATAGAGACCATAAAATCGTAACGGATCAAGTGCCTCTATATGTTTCCTATATCATAATTGATCATGTATCACCAAAAGCATCCCAAAATGGATTAAAAAATTCAACTAGTTTCCAATAGTGGATCAAGTACATCGACTTGTTTCCCATATACATCATAGGATATATAAGTATTTAACCAATACTTTAGAGGCATATGTAACTCTAATAATACAAATTACGAAAATTAAAACCATACAGATGTGCGACATAAGTTCATTAATTATTTCATCATATTATTACACATGAAAGGAAAATGAGCTTTATAAACATTTTATCAATACATCACAACATAACCCATAGAAAATGAATGGGTTTCAAAAAAACAAATCATTATAATAATAAACCATCCAATGAAATAATAAGGATGGTACCATTGGATCATATTCTCTATAAAATGAAACCTACATAAAATATTATTGTTATTGATGAATAATAATACCATTAAAGGATCATAGAAATATTCATGAGGGAAATCAACATTAAAATTTATAAATAACCTATTTAAAACTAAAAAACAAAAAAAATATTGCAAAAACAATTTTTAATGGAATATTATCTTATAAAATTATAAAGGAAGCTTCAAATCATTGAGCTGACATGATGGAGGTAAATTCCATTCATGTTGTATACATTTTTGGTAAAAGAAAAACAATTCATTGTTAGGAAAATGAAAATAATATTCAATTTAAACCATTTATAAAAATTTTAATACGGGTAAAATTTTATTTAATCCACCATTTCAATGTAGTAAATACAATAATATATATTTTTATAAAACACAGACAATGATTTGAATTGTTTTTTGGTAAAAGTGAAAAATAAAGTCGATTTTATGTGAAAACATTATTTTAGTCTGTTTAGTTTTTAATAAGAATAAAATGAAATTATAACATGTATCATCTTAAAAAATATTGGATATAAAATTCATTATATTATTTTGAGGTATTTTAATAAATTTCATCATCATAAGAAGAATCAAAACAATCCCCACAAAAAACGAGATTGTAACATAAATCCCATAACACTTTTGTATATTTTAATTCATAATCCAAGTGATAGAAATAAAATTTTAAGGATAAGTAAATACATATATTTTTTATAATAATATCCATAAAATAAATCCAAGGGAAGTATATTCATCACATAAAAGAAATAACTCATGACTATGGTTTGTGTCCCATAAAACTAAAAGTGAGACTAAAATCCCTTACCTCAAGTCTTGAATTTCTTTCTATAAGTTCAAAACTATTTTATAATAAATATATGTCTATTATAAATATATTACATAACCATAATCATATATATCATACAATATATTATTTTCTTATAACCTTTTTATTTCCTTTTTATTAGGGATTCTTTATTAAAATCACTATTATAGCTGAAAAAGTGATTCATTTATCTTGTATTATTTGGTTAAGTTGTTTTGATCCTTTTATATTGATAATTATCCCATCATTACATTTTTTAAATTATAAGTACACAACTATAAATATTATATATTCTAGAGAATTTAAACTAGAATTTAAATTATTAAAATCCAGAGGATCTTTTAGGTTTAGAGTTTTGGAAAATTAGGAATAACTCATATATATTAAACACATACATTATAGGTGGAAACATGTACAAAATATAATCTATTTAAGGAAACAGAAGTTTTAAAATAATACAGGTTTTATATTCATGAAAAAACATCAAAATTATTCCGTTGATCTCATCGTTATCTTTAGTCTCCCCTTAAATCCATTGAAAAAAAATTAAAAACATTTGATGAGAATAAATGATAATTAATGGTAAATGATAGGAAAAAATTAGTCCACTGAAAATCAATAATTTGTTTTCTTAAATACACCTTTTTTACCCTGAAAGTGGAATCATCATTCTAAAAGTATCATTATCTTACCTTTTGAAAATCAACTGATTTTCATAAAAATTTATAAGCAAGAATATAAGAGTAAAGTAGGTAACATAGGAAATTATTTTTCATGTCACTCCTAAAAATGGAGTAAACAATATGTTTGACCACCAAATTTGGTAGTACCCAATGCATTAGAGGTTATAACATAACCACCTGTCCGGGGTTTATCATGGAATAACCCATCATTGGTTAATAACATAACCACACATCCTTGTTTTATCATAGTACCAACCATCATTGGTTATTAAAATAACTAAACATTATCATAAAAAATTATGAATAACTATGATGTCAACATAAATCATAAAAGTGTGCATCATAAAACTATCTCTGGTGAAAATAAACATTCCATTGTGAGAAGAAATAATTTTAAAAAATTGCACACATACAATGGAAAATATTTTGTTTGAAAGTAAAAATATATAATTGTAATGTAAGATTAAAAAATATTAAATAAAAATTTAATTTTTAAATTCCATTAATTCTATATATGTTTATAAAAATATTGTTTTTTAATTTTGTAAAAGGAAATGTTATGAGAAAACATTTAAAGGAAAGTCCTTTAACTCGGGTTTTACTTCCACCAAACAGCTTGATACATCTGATATAATGGTTTAAAGAGTGTTTTGAATTTATTATAGAACTATATTCATATTAATAAGAAATTGTTTGATCTATTTATAAAATCTTTCCAACTATTTATTAATAAATATTTCATTATTGTCGTTGTTTTGGGTGCATTCATTTCAAGGTTTTTTGGTCGGTTATGTTGTGTATATTTATGGATTCTCTTATCAAATGGGAATAGTAATGCAAAATTGAAATTATATAGTATTAATACACTTATATAAGTTTAAATGGTCCCATATAATCTTTTTCTTTCTGACCTGAGGGTGATTCATTTTATAAATCATTAATGATTAATGTGTATTTTACTTTTCTGGCCATCTCAAACTTGTTTCATTTTTTTTATATAATGGACATATATTTATTCCATAGTGTGAGAACATATATAACATATAAATTTATGTAATTTTAAACAATTATATTTCAATTTAAACCTTCCATGAATTTGGTAATGGGAAACGAAAACTCATCATCCACGAAAGTAGTGAATCGGTATTCTGTGGATGGAGTTTTTATTTTTAAGAATAAAAGGAGATCTGAAAAGATTTGATGATAGATATTACATTATATAAATAAAATTACAGTATTTATATGATAATGTAGTTTTAAGGAAAATTTTTATAGGGGTGAGGATAAAATATAATGGAAAAATAATTTAAAATTAAAAAAAGGAGTATTTTACCAGTTGAATATCATTTCTTTGAAAACCTCTGTAAGACACTTGGAATTTGTCATTTAGTGAGACCAACAACACTAGAATATGAATAGTTATGTTGAGAAGATAATTTTTAATAGTATGGTCAATATATAAGACTAATGGTGGTCAAATTAAGGGATGTAAGGAGTTCACTTTTATAATTAATGTGGGGAAATTTTCAGAGTTACATAAAATATTAAAATATAGTAAGGAAATTCTAGGTCCAAATACTTTCAAATAGACTATAAAGCCTAGGGTATTAAATATTTGACTATAGATTGTCCATTTTTTCTTATTTTATATTTATATTATTTTCAAATAATTTAGTAAAATATTATATTCATGAAAAATCATTGTTGTCAAATGTATTAATGTTCATTTATACGAATTTAAAAACAAAGAAAATTAAATTAAAAAAAACTATTTAAATATATCCTATCAATGTTATAGTTATATAAATAATTCATGGTCAATCAAATGTTTCTTAAATTTTATTTATTTTAATAATTTCAAAATATTTTATGTTATTTCTCAACTAATTTAATAATTATTGCATCATTTTTTTGTAAGTATTACCGTATTAATTTGTTGCCAAAAAATTGAAAATAAATTACAATTAAGAATATACATATTTTGTATTTATAGGGACTAATTATAGTAGAACTTGTCTTCTATAAAACAATATATTAAAATGTTATACTGATTAAAAACCAGAGTGTGAACAGTTTGACTTTCTTTTAAATAAAATATTATAATGGACTTGATGTCATACATGTGAAACCAAAATGTCATAAATTTGAAACGACTATAATTATGGTCAATTATTACTCATACATGAATATTTACTGAAATTTTTGGGCCATTAAATGATACTTATAATTTTAATTAAAATCAATTTAATGATTTTTCTTCTACTTGAAAAAACACCGCATCAATGTTGCATGGGAATTAAAGGTAATTATTTCATACAAGAAAATTGGAGATAAATTAATGTCATAAAGTTAAATTAAATTGGTTCATTATAATATTTTATATTCTTTCGTTATGTATTTTTAGCCGTATCCATGTCAAGATAACATGTTTAATTTTGTTAATTTGACTTTTCTTGCCTTACACAGTCATTGTGCAATCATTTGGATAATATTATTGTTATATAACTAAAAAATTAATCTATTAGAATAAATAAAAAAAGGTACATAATATTTAATTAGAAAATTAATTAAAATACTTCCTATAACCCAATTATCATCAATAAGGCCCTAACTTTGACTTTTCTTATGATGCATAGGCACTACTCCATCACAGAAATGATTTTCATATTTGTAATGAAATAAATTATAACATAAATGTTCTGAATTATTATTTTACAATATTTATATAAAAATATAATAATTTAGTAGTTCAAAAAAGTTTAATTATGTTTTAATGATATCACAAAATATACCCTTTTTATAAAACAAACTCTATTTTTAACTATTCACAAAAAATAAACCTTTTTTAGAAAATTCTCTAAATTACTCTATTGAATAATTTTAATATGATGGTTTCGAAAATTATATTATTTTTTTAAAATTAAAATTATATAATTTTAAAAATTATTTTTTAAATATAAATATATAATAAATTAGTTTAATAGATATATTTATTTTAAGAATTAATGAATTTAACTATTTAATTCAAGAATATTAATAAATATGAAAAACTGTAATCTATAATTACCTTATTAGTTACAATATCCCCATTATGAAAATTTAGTCCTAAAAAATTTTACACTTATTAAGAAATGGGTATACTTTCCCCCATATCATTTTTCTATTCCGATGTTATTCTACAAAAAGATGGTTTCTCTAAAAAACATTAACCAGATGAATTTCCATGTTTTGAAATAAATTCTATTTATGGTCAAGAATATGAACATGTTGTTCTTAATTATTTTTGTTTCTTCAAACTGAACTACTTTAGGTCTCAAAACATGAGGAAATCAAGCACAAACGTACTTAATATCAAAACATGCAACACAATGTGTACCTAGGATAAACATGGAGGTAAATCCACTCGTTAGGATACTGATCTAGAATTATTTGGGATTTGATATGATCTAATGAAGCATGGATTTAACATTACATTCCAATAAAAACACATAACACTCTTCAATAGAGATATTTTAAGGACATGATCACCTACCCCCAATGAAAGATCTTTCCTTCTGTTATATACCTATTTTTTCGGCATAGTAGAATGCCGATGGACATGTGGATTGGTTGGATCATACGCAGTGGGGTGCACGGGGATCAACCCCCCCGTGTGACCCCTTGTGGTCGATGGCGGCATGCCTCTAAGGGCATGAGAACTTCTATCTACCTCTTACACCGGCACGGGATGTTCCAAGGTAAAGACCATATTGGAAGATCCCCTCGTGGCCCTCTGCGGTGTGCATGTGTGCGCGGCGCACGGGGTATCCATGGACTGGGATGACCTCATATGTTTCTGAATCATTTTCACTTTCCCAGGTATTTACATTACTATCTTTGGTCCTATAAACATTATTTTACCTATTTCATTACAAAATTATGGAGTTCTAGACCAATTTCCACATAATTCCTCACACGTTTTCATCATTATACATGAATTAAAATAGTTATAATAATAAACATCAACAAAATAATGATGTTGAACCCAAATTCCATAATAATCCATTGAACCCTAACATAGCTTGTTTTCCATGGTCTAGACAGTCCACTCTTACTATCCATCAAACTGAGCATGAAAATTAGTACTAATTTTTAATTCAGTTCCCAATGATTTCTTATGGCCTTTCAAACAGATATAAGTGAACCTAGGATTATGGTCAAAATAATGAAGATAGGAACTCAATATAACCTAACAATATTTTTAACATAAAAATTATAAATTTGATATAAAGACAGTGTATATTTAATGAAAAAAAAAATTAGATTTAGTTATTCAATGAACAATAACCCAAATTTTACTATTTTTATAAGAATTCTTTGGTAGTCGAACGATAAAATCCATGGATATATTTTCCCACTACCACTCTGGAACCATCAACGGATGAAGCATCACCATTTGTTATTTTAATTTTTCGTTAACATGTTTTAAAGGAAACAAATTCATGGTAAAATTAGAAATATATCTTCTCATTCCATCCCAGAAGTAATACCCCCAAAGGTCTATGTACATTTAAGTACTAATATGATGAACTAAAAATAGAGAACTATGAGTTCCACACAACAACTGTATCATTAACTGGGAATCACAAGGCACACATAATCATTTCCCAAATCTAAAAATATATTATTTATAAAAATTAAATTTCGATAATTTTCTATTATTCACCACTTATATCTTTTTTTGTATCTTATGGTCTTTATTATAATCTTTCTTAATTCTATTTGATAGAGACAATTACACTAACACCTTAAAAAAACAGTGGAATTTCTAGCACCTACAACATCTAGACAAAAGTTAATCATATCAATAATCAATCGGTGTTTTTTTTATACATAACATGGTTGATTTAGCTTTCCATTTCTAACACAATGTATCAAACACTATATATGATTTTCTAGGACAATAGTGAATCATGATATCTGAATCCTTAATATGTTCCAACCATCTTATCTTCCATATTTTCAATTAATTTTTTGTTAATAAATAATTTAAAATTTTAGGATCAGTAGTTCACACAACCAAATCCGTTTAATGAATCATCATTGTAGATGAAACAATCACCATTTTCCAAGGGTAAGAAAAATCCTGGAGAGTTCACCAATCTTATTTTTAGTCCATTAAAATAATCATCACATTCTCTTTTCTAGATAAATTTATTTTCTTATCAACTTAATGTATTTGGCGGGAATGATAACCATGAAATGTTTTCAATGAACCAACACAAATAGATAACTAATCCTTGTAATATTAGAATCATAGTTACATTTGAAGGTATTGGCTATTTATGAACTAGTCTTGTATTGGTTGGACCAACAGTTATGTCATCTTTATTTAAAATGTGTGTAAGAAATGAAATTTATTGTAATCAAAAATAAAATTTCTAAATTTTCCATATATATTATTTTTTAGGGGGATTTCAAAACAATCTTTGTTTTTTTCATTATCTTCATAAATTTTTTAATAAACAAAAATATTTTCAATAGAAACAATAAAAACTGTTATCCAAATATTCCTGGAAGAATCTATTCAAAAGATCCATAAATATCGTAGGGGTATTTTTTAACCCATAATAAATACCTAAAAACTCATAATTCCCATATCTAGAAGTAAATGATATGTTATTAATGTCATACTCCCTCACTATGAGCCAGTGGTATCCAGATTAGTAGTCAATATTTCAAAAATAACGAGCTCTCTATAGTTGATCAAAAAATCCATCGATATGAGGAAGATGATACTTATTTTTAAATACGATGTTATTCAATGATCTATAATTAGTGAGAGGACACATGTAACCATATTTCCTTTTAATAAAACAAAAAAACAAGGGTGCCCATTTGGGAAGTTCTATTTCAAATAAAACCTCTATTAAGAAAATAATACAACTTCTTTTTCAATTCTAGAAGGCATATATTTGACATTTGATTAGGGTGTTTTGAAATTTTCATAGAAGTATGAAATAATTCATTAGGAAACTCGAACTTCAAATTTGGAATGACCCTAGGAAAATATTCTGGAAAAATACATATATTCATTCACTACTGGAACTTAATTAATTTGAATTGTTTTCCTATTTTCAACTACATGACCCATGTAACTTTGACTTCTATTTCTAATTAGTTTCCCATATTATTCGTAGGTAATTAATGGTATGAAATATCTAAACATTACTTTATTATATACACAATATATCTTATAATGATGAACTAAAAGAAAATCCATACCCAAAAAAACATCAAAATCAACTATGGTTGGTTCAAAATGATTTACCGAAAAGACCATTTCATTGATAAAAATTTAAATATTCATATAAAACATATTTAATTTAGTCATTTAATCCAAATGATTCACCAAAATTTATATCACACATTCATGATGTGATATTCCTAGTATTCATTCTAATTTCTCAGAAATAAAATATGAGAATGTCAAGAATCAAAAAGGGTTTTTGAAAAATATGAATACAAAAGTAACCTAACTTTCATCAAGGCATTTCAATGCCCAACATCAACCATAGTAGAAGTAGAAAAATATTTTTTCACACACTTATATTTTTTATCTTGCAAATTCCCCCTGATATACTAAATTAGGACATGCGTTATCATATTTTCCCAACTCATTTAAATTTTAAACATCTTACACCATCTTCTCAATATTTTTATACTAAATTTTCTTTTGATTCACAGTCCATGTGACTATTATTTACACATATAAATAATTTCCCATATTTTTAGAGAGATTCATCAAGGTGCTTCTTACCACACATTTCTCAACAAGGGAATTTTATTTTCTTACCTCCAAATTTATTTTATGAATTATTCCCCAATGTATTCCAACATAACCACTTTATATTGTTGTAATCATGGGGAAAATACATGTTAGAAAAATTCATCAAAACATTTTTATCAAAACAAACAAGTTTTTTATTTAATTTAAACTCTCATAAAGCTAATGTTGTTCATAAAATTTGTTTTAACCCAGAGAAAAATATAAAAAAAATTCTATCAATATCCCAAAAAAATATAGTACGTATCTATCCATTCTTATAAAATTTGATTCATATGTAGCTAAAAAATCATCAAACTTCAACCTTAGTTCTAAGAATTGTTTCTCCAACTAAGTCAAATAGTCTTGGGAAAGAGTTTCTCTAGAAATAGGCTCACCAAATCAACCCATTCTATAATTCCCATATCATATTTCTCTCTGGTATTCTTATCTAGAGATAACAATCAATGATCTTAACCTTGAAAATGAAAATTGGATAGTTTTACCTTTTTTTAATTTCAAATATACATACATTGGATAACTTTTATAGAGGATTGGTCCATCCTTCAGCTACCACTAGTTTTGAGGATCCATTTAAATCTATAGGATGTTGCCAAATAAAATTATCCACTAGAGAAATATTTTCTATGTGGTTGATCTTGATCTTCCCTTGAATTGATACAAACACCATTTATAGCTTGTTTCAACTGAGGAATTACTATGATAAACTATTCAGTTCTAATTATAACCCTCTCTAAGTTCTTATTTTGAAGGATTCTTTACACTTGATGTCTTCCCACTACAGTTTCCATGTTTCCTCTATGAATACCCATTCTGAATAGACATTTAATAACTAAAGCAACTTGGTAATCATAAAATGAAATATCATTTAAATATAAAGTTAAACCATTTATGGGTATTTTATAACAATTATAATTACCCCAAAGGTTCCATAAACCCTCCAATAACATAAACTGTAGGGGCCCATATTTAAATGGTACATATTCTCTTGATTTTAAACCGAATTCACATTATAAAAACAATAAAGATATTTTATTTTTAGAGTTTTGAATAATTTTTACAAACTCATACATAGTAAAACCCAATATTACATGTGGTCACATATATACATTATCAATTTTTTTATAAAACAAAAGTCTTAAAAATAAAACTTGTTTTCTCTTCATGAAAAGTCCTCAAAAATTTTCAATTGAACTCATCCCTGTCTTGTGAAAAAACATTTCAAAACATGGGATGAACATAAAATATCAGTAAGGGAAAAAATAAAGGAAACTCTTAGTCTAATTAAAATCAATAAAAACATTCTATCTTAAATATACCTTTTTACCTTGAAAAAGGAATCATCATTCTAAAATGACCATTATCTTACTTTTTAAAAATCAAATTATTTTTTGGAAAACACATATAAAATAATATAAGAGTAAAGTAGTTAACTTGGGACATCATTTTTCATATCACTATTAGAAATTATATAACCAATATGGATAACCTTAAACTCTAGAGTTCCCAGTGGATTGGAGGTTATAACGTAACCACCTATCCATAGATTATCATAAAACCACTCATCTTTGGTTAATAACATTACCACCCATCCTTGGATTATCATAAAACCACCCATAATTAGTTTTTAATGGAACCATCCATCGTCATAATCAATTAATAATAACCATAACATCAACACAAATCATGAAATCCTACATTATAAAATACACTGAAGAAAAAAATCATTTCATTTTAAAAATCACTCATTTTTTACAAATGCGCATGTACAACGGAATTTTATTTTGAAAGTAACCATATAAAATGTAAATTAACATAAATAATATTAAATTGAAATGAAATTGGTAAATTCCCTTCATTACTTATAAGTTTAAATAAATAGTCTTTTTTAATTTTGTAACAAGAACCATTAAAATGTGAAATTTAAAGGAATCTCTCTTACCATTATTTTTACTTCCTTAAAACATGCTCAGAACTACTGTATAATGCTTTAAAAGTGTAATTAAATTATTCCAAAAATATATTCATATTTGTTTTGGGTGTGTTCATTTCTTGGTTTCTTAGTTGGTTAACTTCTCTATATTTATGAATGATTTTGTAAAATGGGAATAATACTCCAAAAGTGAAATTATATGGTATTATTACTACTTCATAATTTTAAATTTCCCCTTCTAGGATTTTTATTTATGAAATTAGGGTGATTTTTAGAATAAAACATTAATGATAATAGTATATTGTTTTTTCAGACCATCACGAAATAGTATCCTTTTGTTTAATATCATGGATATATATTAATTACAGAATGCGAGAGCATATAATATATTTATATAGTTAATTTAATGAAATAATATTTGAATTTAAACTTTACGTAAATGTTGTAAATAGAAACTAAAACTCAATGTCTACAAAGCTGTGAATCAACATACCATGGTCAATGTTTTTGTTTCTAAATATAAAATGAGAAGAGAAGAGATATATTGATGGATATTACATTAACAAAATAAAATTTCAGTATATATATATATATATATGATATTTTAGTTATCATGAATCTTTGTAAATGGGGTGATGATATGTTATAAGGGAGAATGAATTTTAAAGAGAAAGAATGAGGATTTTACTTCTTGAATATCGTCTCCTTGAGAACCACCTTAAGGTACTTGGAATTGTTATTTTGGTGAGAAAATAAACACTATAATGTGTATAGGGATAAGTATAATAAAAATTATAATATGATGGTATATACATATGTTAAATGTGGTGAAATGAAGTGAAGGAAGAGTTCCCTTTTCGGATTGAGGTGAGGGGTATTTTGAGAATTTCATAAAATACTAAAATATAATAAGGCTATTCTAGGTCAAAAAACATTGAAATGGAATATAAAGCATAAGTGGTTTAATTTTAGATAATATATTTTCTATTTTTTATTATTTTATATTTTTTTTCAATTTGAAATTATTTAATAAATTATTATTATCATGTAAAATCATTATTATAAAATTTAATATTATAAATTTTATGTCTTTAAAAACATAAAAAAGAGTAAAATTAGAACCAAATATTTTATTATATTCTATTAATTTTATATTTGTATATATATCATGTTTTATCTTAATTTGATCTAATAATATTTATTTTAATTCTTTTAAAATATTTTATTTTATTTTACAATTAAATTAATAATTACTACATCATCATTGTGTAAACATTCAAAATATTAATTTGTTCCCTAAAAATTAAAAATTAATTCCCATTAAGAATAAAAATATTTTATATTTATATAGACTATTTATAGTTAAACAAAACTTGTGTAAAACTATATATTAAAAAGTTATACAAATTAAAAACCACAGTGTCAACAGTTTACTTTATTTCAAATAACATATTATAAGGGGATTAATGTCAAAAATGTGGATCCAAAAGGTCCTAAATTAAAAAAAAAATTGGTTAGGGTTGATAAATACACATCCAAGAAAACTTAGTCAAATTTTTCATTCATTAACTAGTTCTTAAAATTTTAATTATAATAATTTTATTGATTTTTCTTCAGCTTGGACAAGAACCCCATCAGTGTTGCACAAGAATTAAAGGAAATTATTTCATACATAAAATAAAATATAAATTAATATAATAATAAAAAATTAATTTCTTTAATATAATATTTTATAATCACTCATTATGTATATTTATTCATATCCATTTCAAGAAAACATATTTAATTTTGTAAATTTTAATTTTCTTACCTTGTGCAAGCATTGCATATTAATTTGGAGAAGTTTATTATCATATAACTCTAAAATTAAAAAATACTTAAACAATAATCCTAAATATATAATATTTAATATAAAAGTAATTAAAAGGATTTATATTACTTAATTATTATCTATATGTCCCCAAATTTGACTTTCCCAATGCTGTGTAGGTACTACATCATCACTTCAAATGAAATTCACATTTATCATAAAATAAATTATATTGTACTTTTTCTAATTTTCTTTTGTAATTTATATTATAATATACTAATTTAGTCATTCCATATAATTAATTATGTCTTGGTGACATAAAAAAATATATATTAGTTAATAAAAAATGTATTTTTTTACTACATACTAAAAATTCAACATTTTCAGAAAATTCTCAAAATTTCAAGATTGAAAATTTCTAAAAAGAAAATTTTAAAAATGAAATAATTTTTTTCAAAATAAAATTATATAATTTGAAAATTTAAATTTTATATATGACCATATAATAAATTAGATTAATAAAACTATTTATTTTAAGAGCAATATAACATAATGAATTTAACTATTTAATTCAAGTAAACTAATAAATATGAAATAAAATTACATTATTAGTACAAGGTCTGTTTCATTAATAATAATATAAATATGATAAATATTTATTATTTAAATATTTATATTTATCCATGAAATTAGTTAAAGAAATTTTTTTTACAAAAATTATGGGGATGGTAGTTCAGACGTACACATGATCTTTGTTTCCATTTTTAGGCGGTGGAAATGAAGGAACAGTAAATAATAATTTACCTTAATTTAATAATTTATTTTTCATATATGTCATTTTTATTCAATAAATCTTTTATATTACCATCCATTCCAAAATAATTAAAAATGTATCACATCGCTTCATGGAGGTGGTAGTCCACTTGTACGCAAAAACGACTTTATAGTTTTCCAACAGATTGGAAGGTATGAAGTTAGATGTTATATTTTAATTAAAAAATTATATTTAGGTCATAAAATTGATATATTCATAAATTTTAAATCCATAAATATATCCATTCCTTATAGTTAGTGATGTAAAAATATTTACATTGATTCCCATGGAAGTAGTCTTCCACACACGTGAATAATGGTTTCATTTCTCATTTGATGGGAGAAAGAAAAATACAGGTTATAAAATTAAGATAATAACATATAATTATATGTAATAATTAATTATGCAGTTTAATAATATTTTAATATTATTGGAAGGATTAATAAGGGTAAATAATTTGAAATCACAAGGTTACAAACTATACCTCTTCATCGAACAACCTCCTTATGTCTATACCCAAATCATTACTATGACAGTTTCTTAATAAAAACATTAGACTCTAATTAATGGGTAGGGATGTAATTAATACATGTTAGAACATATTGATTGAACCATAAGGAACATTATGTGTAGATAAGAGTGGATAGGGGGCCGTTTTATAATTGAGGTGTTAGGCACACTTATAATTATTCAAAGTTGAAAAATAATATCATGTAAATCTCTTGGAAAAAAGAATAAAAAATGAATCATATTAATAAGAGATAAATTTAATTTATAAATAAAAAAATTGGGGTTTCAAATAGTGGTTAGTTCATTTAATCACTTTTCATTGTATTTTGACACCTAGTAAACTTGTTTATACCATAACTAGGGTAACGTCTTCTCTATTATTTTTACTATTTATTATGATAAAAATTTAATTTTAACATAATAAAACCTATTAATTTTTATGAATAAAAATATTAAATAAATTTTAAAAAATTAAATTCATTTAAGAGGAAGAATTTAATTTAAATTTATTCTCTCAAATGCATTGAAAACCAGGTTCCCAAAAAATTGTTTCTTAAGTATAAAATGTATTTAAATTAAACATCAACATAAAATTAATTACACTCATCTTAATTATATTATTAATTACATTATTTAAATATTTTTTATTTTAATACAATTTTAGAACAAAATGTAAAATTTTAAATTCAATAAAGAAAAAAAGAAAATCTCAATAAAACTCAGTATTTTCACTATTGAGGGAAAAATTAATCTTTTTATAAAATAATCCAAAATATAACAATAAGAACATTTTTAAATGTTTATTTAAAAGGAAATTTTAATTTTTAAAAAAATATTTGAAGGTGAAAAAAATTTAATCTTAAAATAACTGTGAAAAACATCATGAAACAACTTTTTAGAAAAAATACATGTTTAAGAATAAAAGTGGATTTATTCTTCTACCATGCATATAAGAAATGTTAGATGAATTATAAAACATTTTATTAAATATATAATATATATTTAATTAACATAATTTATCAATATTTATTAATAATATTTATTAATAATATTTATTATGATAAAATTCAATGTGCGTATAAAAACAATTTATTGAAAAAAATATTTATTTTACTTTCAAATGATTTTTTAATTTATAATTAATTGATGAGTGATAAAGTTAATTTATACATTTTTATACCATATAATTTTCATAATCCAGTTATTAATATTCATTACCAAAAATTTAACATCTATGTTGTAATAGTATACTATATTTCATTTCATTTGGACTTGGGGCTGCGTGTAATGAAAGCTATAGAAGAAATTAAATTTATATGAGAAAAATATTTAATAAAATATCTAGGTGTTACATGGAATTTTAATTATGTAAATTGAATGAGGTTTCAGATTGTAGGAACCTATATAATGATCACTTTGAGATTACTTTGGGAATTAGTGAATAACTACTCATGAGTGTGGGATAATCACACGGCCTAGATGTGTGTGTGTGTGTGTGTTTGTAAATTTTGAGTGTGTATACTTAGTGTAATTAATGTAGAAAATGTTTTTTATTTTAATTTAAATTTTATTAAATATGTATACCACTTTTTTACATTTTTTGTTTAAAAAAATTACATTTTGAAACAACAAGTTAACTTGTTGTTATTACAGTGGCGTGTAAGGGGATATTTGGGGGGATTACCTAATGGATTTGATTAATCCCCCCCCCCCCACGAATTTTCAATTTGGTATATATATAGTCTCTTTTCCATGATATAGAAAAAAGTTGAATATTTTTTACTTCTCATGTGGTTCTTCTTGATGTAGATATCTGGAGATGATGATTAGAGTTCGTCATGTCGTTGATATCCATATTGGGGTGACCTTACTTCCCATGATATGCTTTATTTTAATGTATTTTTTATTTATTTTGTTATTTCAATTATTAGAATAATATTATTGGTAATATTAATTTTATGTTTTATAATTTATTATTCATTCATCATATAGTTTGGTTTTAATATTTTTTTTCTTGATAGTTTTTGTTTGTTTGGATGGGTAAATAATCCAGCTGCATTTTTGTAAGAACTTTGAATTTATTTATAGAATTCATTGTATTGGGGTTGTTACATAATGTTAGTGGCTCCTCATCTTTTTCCACTCCATGGTTTATCATTGGTATGTTAAACTTATATCCTTTTAGGTTTAGAGTTCAATAGAATTAGGAACACACTTTACTTAACAAAACACATGTATTTAACTTCAGATGGAAGTTTCTTCAATTATATCAATAATTTCATGTTCCATAAGACGAATTCACCATATAAAACAAAATTATCAAAAAATTATACTCTAAAATAAATATATTAAATTTATCATTCTTCATAACCTAAGTAAATGGAAATATAAGAAATAATTGATCTCAAATGCTCAGTGAGGGTAATCATAGGAGACATCACTTCAATGATCACAGGTGAACATAATATGCTCATAAGGGTATGAGAAGATAATTATGGTACATAAAAATCATACCCAATTTAATAAATGTAATATCATCATTTATGTAATACACCATTGTTATAACATAAGACATAAGTCTTGAGAGTGCAGATGTAAACCCATGAAAATATCGAATATATATTTTAGTTTACAAAACTAGAAGTGTTTGATAGTTTTCATTATAAAGAACACTGACCATAGATTAACCATGTTCTACAATTGAAATATATATAGAACATATTTCATTTAAAAAATATTAATTAATTATTCATTGATCTTCAATTGGTTATATATAATGAAAAATTATTTTAACAGTGAAGAAAATATTTTCATGTAAATGTTTTCATATGTGAAATATATTTTAATAATAATACAATAAACAGATCAATTTTACTAAAATACTATAATTAAATATATCTATTAAAATGGATTGAAATTATTTTTATTATTTTTATTAGTCAAGTATTGAGAATAAATAAATTTTATTCTTTAAAATTAATTTTTGTGAAAAATGGTTTCCCTTTCATTTTGTGCATGGATAATATCATTAATTTCAGCAACATTTAAAAAATTTATATAAAAAAATGGACATATTTTTTGAAATCACCATTTCAGAATTTATAGTTGTGTGATTTTTTTAGTTCTTTCTGAAAGGAATGATTTTTTAATCAATTGTGAAAAATGATCATTTTTAAATAATTTAGATTATTTTCCTTAACTAATGTAATTTTAATGTCCAATTATATTTTTTATTTTTTTAATCAATATAATACAAATTTTATTAACCATAATTTAATAAATTCTATATGAATAAAAAAATTATTTTTTTTGTATAAGTTTATTTTTTTCCTCGATTCATTTTTTACAAAAAAATGAAAATTTTCATTATTATTTGGGAGGTTGTTTTAAATTAATTTCTCCCAATACTAATATGATAATCATGAAAAATTAATTTCATATTTGGAATCATGAGGATGAAATTTATTAATGATGACAATTTCATTTTTGTTCATTGTGAATAGTATCATTTTAAAAAATGTTGTCACCACGATAAAAGGGTAAAATTGATAAATTAAGGAATATTTTTTTAATAAATTCAAAAAATATCATATTAATTAGTTTGGATGATTTTATTTATTACCTTATCATCTTATATTATAATTATAATTTTTATTTTTACACATGACCATGAGTACATCAATAATAATATTTAAATGTTACAAATAATTACAAGTGTGCCACACCCTCACATATAAAAGGGAACTGAATCATATCACTTATCCAAACAAATTAAACCCTTTAGATTGACTAATATTTACCCTTATACCATAAAAAAAATTCTAAATCACTATCAAATAGTCTTTTCACATGAAAAGGTCAACCAATAAGTCATAATGCTTAATCCAAATGAGGTTTTCCAAATAAGGGGTATAACCCTTAATCAATTTATCCCATGTTTATTTATTCTTCTACCTACTTAAATCCCATCATAACCATTCCAGTATAATGAAATTATTTTATCCAATATAGTAAAATGTATTTATCTTTATTTTTCCTCATTTTTTCAATTCATTTTATATTATACGAGAAATATAAACAACACTCATTCATACATGTGGAGTATTACATCCACATAGCAATATGTTTCATTTTTCATCAATATATCTCATGGATGGATATATACAAGAATTTAATTTTTATATATATACATATATATATTATTTTTATGAATTAGTTTTAATATTTTAAATATAAAATATTATCTACCTTCTTACCCACTCAACCTCTGTAAAATGATAATGTCACTCATGTTTACGGGTGGACAATGACCTCCATGATGTGATGTTATTAATTTCTAATTTCCAATATACATAGATGATGTTAAGGATATGTTTGAAGAAACTATGTAGAATATTTATGATATTAAATGATTATTTGAAGGTGAAATATTATCCACCATTATTTCATCAAAAACATTTGACAAATGGAATCATTACTTGTGCATACGTACGGATTATCATCTCCACAAAGTGATGTACTTAATTTTCATCACCACCCAATATGGATGGTTATAAATATTTATATAATTAATAAATATGATATTTTTTAATTAATGAGAGTTATGATAGTATTAGGCCATGATAAAGGTAAATTTACTCTAAGAGTCAAACTTAAACATGCATGGAAAACACAGGATTTTCCACTCGAATAATGATTTTAAGGATGAATTATTAATAACAGGGTATGGTTAAATTATATTTGAATTATATTGAGTAATATATATATTAAAATGGTTCTAGAATAATTGAATTATATATATATATATATATATATATATTATAATTGACTTTTTAACATGTATAAATAAAGATAGGACTTGAGGTAATTCTTAATCACCATAATATTGATTCATTAAGACACATTTCATGTTATACAACTCTTTGTATTTATATAGTTTATATACTTCCCCATCTATATATTATTCTTGGAATATCTTGATGTACATGGTATTTAAAGATCACTTTTTCATTAATTAAAATTTGTTTAGACTTCAAACATTACCAAATAAATATTTGTTTATGTTATTATCTCATTTTTTCAGGGTTTTATATGTTAAATTTATATTTAGATGGATTATATAATCACTATATTATATGGAACATATTTTCTTATACATTGGTTATTTATGGGTTATAAAATATTTGTACCATTTAATCTTCTTTGGTACCTAGATGATTGAAATACTGTTTAGTAATACCCAACATCATTTATCTTATTTTATTCTAGAATATTTTTCCTTCATATCCATGTCATTTAAATTATTTTATGAATTTTTTAAATATGGATAATTTTTAAAAAAATTATTTATAATAAATTATTTTTTCATTTAAAATTACTAAATGGAATCTTTTCAATGGTTTTTCATATGATTCATCTTTTTATTTATACACAAAATGATCATAAAATATATATTTTTACATTTACATAATTAATGGATTTTCTTGCCACCATAACCATTATTTTCATTTAATATTACTCTAAAAATATAAATAGTTATTTTACAAGAAATCATTTATTTCAATATTTTTTAATTTTTATGTTTTTAATGATACTAAAAGAAAAAATGCATTTTCCTCTGATTTTAAAGAAATGTTAAAATTCTTCATCAAGGGAATTTTTGATCTCTCTAAACATTAGTCAACATTTATTATGCTTCAATAGGGATATGGGATAATGACACCCATAAATATCGTTCTCTGGGTGACTTTTGATTTTCTGATGATTAAATATTGATAAAACCTATTTATTTTCTAATGGTTGTGTTATGATTGAATGATAGATATTTTATAATTTTATGGAACCCTTATAAATAGTATTTATTGTTTGATGAGTGGGACTTAAACTATATAAAACTCTAATAAATTGATTAAATATTGATATCTCTTAAAATAATATCCACTGGAATGGGGAATAATACCATTTATATAAGGGGGTTTTCCATTATAATAGTTGTGGTAGTGATCCTTGACAGTGAAATGATTATATGTGATTAATTATATGCCAAAAATTTATGTCTTTTTCTTTGGATAAGTTATCATATCTCATGATTTATTTTTCATAATTCCCTAGTTTTATGAATTATATATTTTTTTATGAAAAATAGTGATTCCATGAGTCAAGAATAAAGATATTTAACTAATTTTTTTTAGGAATCTTTTAAGTTATGATCTGGTAATAACACCCTTATTCTTATATTATACCACTTATAATCATTGATTGAAATCTCCAACATTTACCCTTACTAAGCAACTTTGATCACCATTTCATATGTTTCTATTTCCCCTAGTTATGACGAATGGATTTAAATAGGGTATTTATTAGAACGGTATAATTTTAGAATACCTTTGTGGGCGATGTTGAAGATCTTTAATTAAATAAGATGACTATGTACAAAGTCTCCAAGTGTTACTATGATATTTATTAAATTTTAATTTTAAATAATGTGATATTTTTTTATGTAAATCATGGGTCACCCCAATTTTGGACCCAAGTAGTATTTTTATATATATTAATATTATAAATACTTTTATGAAAACCATAGGTTTAATTCTACAAATATGATAATATCCCGATGTTATGTTAAAGTAGAATTTGTGTGGTTTCACAGAAATTCCATCCCTACCTCAATAAAAAATAATGGATTTATACTCTACAATTGATGAAAATAGGGGTAATAACCCTAAATAGTCTAGTTAGGAATTAAATTTATCTTCATCAGGTGTACAAAAAAGAGGTATAATTGAAAACCTGTATTGGAACTCCTTGATGAATAATATTCTTAATTAAAATTCTCTTTATAGACCGTAATGAGTAATTAGAGTATATAAATTAACGTTATGATATATTATATTATATTTCTCATTTATTAAATTTGATGTGTTTGATAGTTTTTATTACACATATCTCTGAGCTCAAATTAATAAGAGTTTATAATAGAAATATTGCTATTAAATATGACTATTATCTACTATGTGTTGGATTAACATGCATTAATCAAAACCAAAAAAATTAAAAAAAAATACTTATAAAATGTTTCCTTGAATAATTTATTGATTGATACCTTAGAAATTATTACTTAATTTTAAATGTTTAAAATAATATCAATTTAAGTGACATGTTTTATATTTAAATTTATTTTATTTTTATATGTATTATGCATTTTAATCCCTAATTTTTTATTTTCAGGAAATATATTGATTCTTAATATAATAAATAATCAATTTTAATACAATTGCTATCAATTTGTTGTATATGAAGATAAAATCATTTAAATATAAAGATATATATTTTTCATAAAAATGTTTTTACATGGACAATGAATTTTTATCTTAGTAAATTATATTAATCACTACTGGTGAATAATTTTAACTTTATGTGTAGATAATGTATTCAATAAATTATATTAACATTAATATAATGGGTTTTACTAATAATAAAAACATAATATAGCCACTATTGTGTTTAAAAAATTATTTATCTAAAAAATTTTTTTTGTGTGCAAGGATATTTAAATTATTTTATTTATATTTTAGGAATTAATTATTATAAAATAGATCACATATTTTTAATGAGAATAATTATTATTGTTTAATATTTTTATCTTACTTTTATGTGTATAATGAATAGTTACAAAGGTAAAAATCAATTTAACATGGTGAGGGTTAAAAGGGATAATTGAGTGGTAATACTAGGATATAAGGTTTAAAGTATACAAAAATGGTTCATTAATTGTTTTCGTTTTATCGCACTCTAACATTAAACTTATTATCTTCATCAATTTTTAAAATTGGACACACTTTCCAATGAGAGTGACATTCTTATAATTTAATATTTTCATGTCTTCCACCAATACAACTTATAAAACTTCTCCTCATGTTCTTAATTATTCACATAAATTTGACATTTTATCTTAACCATTATTTTTCAAAATACTCCAAAAAAATCATTATCAATGACCTTTCAGTTCGGATCTTTCTAAAAGATCCATCAATGAAGCACTATGGTGATTTTCAAAGGGAGATACTTGAAGAAGAGGTATCATATCTTACCTTCCTTTTTCATGTTTCCTTATTTTTAACCTCATCCAAATTTTATATAACCATATAAAAATAATGTAACAATTAACTCTAATATAATTATATTTCTTATTATTTTGTTAAATCCATTTTCTATCCCCTTCAAATATTTTGGATAATGATATTTTCACTCATTCGATTGTGTAGACAACCACCTGTAAGAAGCGATGTTATTCGTTATTAATTTCCACATTACATAGATTGTAATAAATATAGTATCAATTAATATATATGATATATGTATATATATATGATATAATTTTTATTCTATAAATGTTAATTATTATTTAACTCCCTTTATTTCCATTCCTCAAAAAGTGGAAACATCACTCGGGCATATATACATACCACCATCTCGATGAAGTGATGTAAGTCATTTTCATTGCCAAATTATATCAATTTTAATGAAAGAGTATATAGTGAATATATATAATAATTATGATATGATTATATTTCAAGTGACTATTAAACCATGAAAAATTTTAAGTACATGGGCTGTTTATCTGAAACATTCACGGAAAATAGACCAGTCTTTCTTATAATAATAACTTTGTGAAAATTTTTAATAGAAGGATAATAGGAAACTATAAGAGATTGATATATAGTAATATATGAAAAAATATTTATTTAAATATTTTTTTAAATATATATTTATTATATGGGATGATTGAAGAGATGCATGTAAGATGGGACCTGAGGTTAGGATTATTCTTCTGAATACTTTTTTCATTAAGAAATGTTTCATGTTATCCAATGCCTTCTGTTTATATAGTATATATACTGCCCCTTTTATATATTATATAAAAATATAACTATATTAATTTTATTTAATTTTCCAATGGATGTTATTTACCCCAATTGTTTATGATTCAAAATTTACAAAGTAATTAAGGGTTTATGTAACAATCTCAATTATTTTTTGAGATTGTATATAGTAAACATCCATTATAGGAAATTATATAATATTTATCATTTAAAAAACATATATTTTCTTATAATTTGGCTATTTGTGTGTTTTTTCAAGTATATGTGCCATTTTCCACTCTCTATTACCCAAACTGGACTAAAATGATGATTTTAAGAAAACCCAACCATACTTCTATTATTTCTATTGAGAATTATTTTCATCCACATTGATGTTATTTAAAAAATTATTGAAGTATTTATAAATAAAAAAAATATTTGAGAATTATTTTTTAACAAAATTTTATTTCCATTAGAAATTATTAAAAGATATTTTTTCATTTTTTGTTGTATGGATCACCTTTTACATTTTATTAATGTGTGAAAATAATGATATAATTTATTGTATAGGATATGAATAGATTTTTCCTATGGTTATGTGCATTCATTTAATTGATGATTTTTTTACAAGTTTACTATATTTTTTCCAGAGAAAAATAATTTCTCAATATGTCATTTTTTTAAGATACTGAAGTAAAATGATATTAATCATATTTTTAACGAATTGTAACAACTATTTTTAAAATTTATTTTTAATTTATGTGAAATTACTTTAAGAATTATTATGATTTACTAGGGATATTATACTACGATAAAAATAACATTCCTCATGTAGATGGATTTTGATTATGATTGTTTATGGATGTCTATATGAAACCTATTAGTATCCAAAAAGATAATTTATCTTGGATGAAATCATGATTAAAACCATTTCATTACATGGATTATGCTATAATAAATGTTTTTATGATATTTTAACACACCGATGTATGGTTTTCTTTGTATTATGGATTAAATAAAAATTATATATCCATCCAAAGATTTATATAATGATTGATATCTCATTGAATAAAAATAATAAATTTGGGAGCGAAAATAGTTCAATAGGGGACTATATCCACTATAGTTGTCCTGGTAGTGAACCATGACTTGGGAAATTATGGAATTATGTGTGAACCCATTGAAATATGACACTTTATCCATTAATATAATCATACTAGTGATCTATGAATAATAATGTGATGGAATGGGGAGTGGACCCAATTCACAATAGTACTTTTATCACTATGATAGTCTTGGTAGTGATATTTTACTAAGGAAAAGACATTTAATGTTTATAAATATTCAAAAAAATATATTTCTTGTTCTTATGATATGTTCTCATGGGTAATGAATAATTATTGTTTATTTTCCACTCACATTGATTTTTTTTATGAAAAATACGTCATGAATCAATATTAATGATCTTTAACAGATTGGGTGTGAATTTCAAAAGTTATGATCATGTCCTCACATCATTATACTTATCATATTATTAATTATGATTATTCATTTATATCAACTGTGTTTACACTCACTGATCATTTGATCTCACCCATTATTATATTTCATTTTCTATATGTTATAAATAATGATTTTAATTATGGTATTTTTTGGGAATGAAACTATGTGAGATGATGATTGGGAGATATTTTGAAGATATTTCATAAAATAATTTGATTATGTATCTCGACTCTAAATACACAACACTTTACTAGTCTAGGGGTTATATTATTATGAGTTCAATTGAATATTCATCTAACAAGATGTAATATTTATGTATGTAATGATTTGGTCACCTCTGTCATCATTAGGGATGGGTTTAGTTAATTTTGGATATTAGTATTATAAAAAATTAAGGAAACCCCTAAGGATACTCTTATTTATAAGATAAAATCTTTATTGTTTTTGTAAATTATAGATTTTTTTCTATAAATTGAAAAAATATCTAAATACAGACTTGTGGATTACAGATCTATAAATGATGATCACATGGGTAATATCTATGAAAATAATGGTTGAGTATTAACTTGATCTCCTCCCAGTATATAACAAAGAGGTATAACAGGACACCTGGTTTGAAAATACTATTGTATATAATTTGGTTAATTCATATTCTATTTATGAAACACTAAAAAATGGGAGGATAAAATAAATGAAATCTATTTCTCAGCTATAACAATATGAGAAAAACATAGATCATTCAGGGGTAGAAAGAAAATTTCATAATTAAGGATATCATAAGAATGATTTCCGTAATCATGTGATTCCTTACACTAATCATTGATATTTAATACTCAAACTAAACGTTTTTAATTCTTTCAATGAATGTAATCATGTTTAATCATTTGATTGATGAATGTGACAGATAATGAAATTTTCATCCCCTTGGATGACCAAATTAAATGGGAGTTGGGATACAAAATGTTCTAGTAGTGGACACCAAATCCTCATAAGTTATAAATAGTAACATGAACCACGATGAACATCCATACATCGAGAGGAAATAAAAATTGGCATATGAGTCTTTTATAATGCCACATGATCCTTCCATTAGCGGTTCCTTTAATTAACTTATTTTTTAGTAATATTTATGTTCTATAGACAGAATAATATCAACTTTATGATGCTCAGAAAATGAGATGGTTATTTTGGTTGTTTATTATTTAGAAGGTGAAGCTAAACAACAGAAGACTCTTATCAATAATATGTGGCATGATGAGGGAAATCAATACATGATCTTACAAACCATCTCAGTTTGACCTAACATGTCACCCAACTTGGCCAACCAAAATTCCTAAAGCATGTTCCCAATAGCCATGAGATGGAAAAAAAGAACCAAGGTATCAACACACATAACTATCGGTATAAGTTGACACTAAAAACGAAATATAACATGTATCATGTATAATAATATAAATATAAAGAACCCTATATACTTTGAAAAAGAATAGGTAAAAAACATGTTACATAGAAAAACAATCTAGAACTCCAAGGAATAAAAAATTCCAAATGCATGACCAAATATCCATGTTATTTTCTACCACCATCATCAAAACCAACCACTAAACTGACATAAACTAATGGAACCAGCTAAGATACGTGACACCCTTACCATTTACCAATTCCATAAAACCCAAGTCTAAATATTCCCCAAGTAATATATATGGTGTTTTATAGATTCCATTTACGATTCCCCTACAAATATATACAATATCGGTCACCATGAAACTATTAGTTCTACCTTTATAAAAAATAAAGTTCTATGGAGAATTTCAATTGAATATATTTCTCATAAAAAACCTTCAGTTTTCCTTTAAAAAATACATAATGAATTCCATAATAATATGGAAATAAAAATGAGTGATAATATAGCATAAATTATTAAAAAGGATATATATTTATATATATATATATATATATCAAAATATAAACATGTGAGAAATAAAAGCTAAAGTTTACTATAAAGAATGTAACAATGAAAAAATGGGCTCTATCTGATGGGAATATGTTACTAGGACTTGCAAGTAACACTATGTCACAATAAAATTAATCCTATTATGTGAAGTCTTTCCACATTTTATCGGTATTAGAAGAAACCCCTTACTATTATCATACTCATTAAGTTTTAAATTTTTCCATAATCATATACACTGAGCATTCCAAATGTTCTATGTTTTCACCAAATAGTAAATTAAATCATGATCACCATTTTATAAAACATTTCCATGTGAAATGGATTTCCTAACCTATGCTTGGGCACCCATTTTATATCTAAAACCCATATTTTATTCAATTTTTCTAATAGATTATATGCATAACATTGATTTTATTGAAAAAACAATTTAAAACAATTTTCTAATCCACTAAAGATGAATTTATAGAAATTATCACTCCTAGATGTCAAATAAATGATTATCACTATTCAAACTTATTTAAAATAAAATAAAAAAGAATTATTCCCCAATAAAGGACCATACTATAGATACACCAACCTCTGTAGTGGGGGAAACTGAGTGTTCTTTAGAAATGATGAGGGAAAAAATGATATATGGTCCACATAATCATACATTCATAAGAAATATAACCAATTCCCCACCCAACAACCTAGATTAATTTTTCACACCCCATTAGGGTTCCAAGAAATCAATGGGAATATATATCGAGAGTATATCTATATAAAAGAGGATAGATCGTTAAGATATTCACACATACCTTGAATTAATCCTCCAAAATTAATAGAGAATCACCATGAGACTAATGGGAGAACCTCCTAGAACATATCAGAAGGTATGGTACAAGATAATGATTGATTAGGGTGATATTGTTGGTTATAGAGATAAAGGGTATCGAGTAATTTTCAAATTAGAAGAAATTCATATGGATCTAACAGTTTGGTGACATGGTTAGACAATCGATAGGATTAACATGAAGTTGCTACATCCACTTGAAAATCAAAGTTTATTGCCATATAAGAATATCTGGATGGTTTGAAAAAACATGAAAAATCCATTTAACCTCATCTTGATCCAAACCCATTCTTCTGTATTGTTTTACTAGAAACTCAAATGGTTAAACAAACCATTCCAAACCCATTAAAAATTACATTTATGTTGATAGAGATAAATCACATAGTGACCATACCTTTACTATTAAAAGTGATTAGACTATGAAAATGTCATATATCTCTAATAATTCAATAATATCAACCCCTGACTCTTGGAATCCTTTATAACCATAAGATAGATAATATAAGTCCAACATGAAATATAACTATGCATTGAAGGGTGTAAATACTCTTAGTACAATGACACTTTTTTTCACCAAAAGCACTCAAGATTCAAACCATGGGAATTTTGTTACCATGTTTCACCTTATTATGAGGGTTCATAATATGAACATGTTTTTCAACCAATTAGGTCTCATTACTAAGATGAAAATATCTCCATTCAGTCATATGGAATGTTTTTGGATGATACTTCCTCAATTTAGAAACATGAAAGACATTAGGAATCGATGTCAAGTGAGGCATTTTTCCTACTGATATTACACCTTACCAAAATGTTCAATGATCTATAAAGGGATATTAATCCTTGATAAATGCATACCCTATACCCATAAATGATGATATCACAAATGAGGAAAAACTATATGAAAAATATGATCTCTTACTATAATCTCCCACTTGTGACTATGATAATCTAGATAGGACTTTTGGTGTCAAGGAGCTATCATAAACCTCTTTTTGAAAAAATGAACATTTTCCATCATCTCTAGAACAATAATTACTTCAAACAATGACCAATATCCCAAATCATATCTACAAAATATAAATCTATTTGTATGACCAATGATCACTTTACACAAGTACATTTTTATCAATACCTATTGAATTTTTTTTAGGTGAAATTAAAAAAAAGAAAAATAATTTTACAATGAACCATTTAAATCAATCATGCATTACCATAGAATATCCTTATTAATTTCAATATCTTGATTTGTATATGTATCTATATTGTGGTGATACATAGTTCTTAACTTCAACTAGGTGCTCATTTACTCTTATAAGCCTTTTAAAAACAAATAATTAAAATATAAATCTATACCAGATTCAATAGTAGAATTGTAACGACCCAATATTTTTTTTAATGGAAATTAATTTCTTATAAACATGTAATAATCACATTAAATCACAATATAATGAACTATTAAGTACTATGTGACCATTAAGCATAAGTTTGTTGCTTCAGTGATATGAATTTTGAAAATCTGACAAACAGGATTACAATCAGTAAGTTATTTGGAGTCCGATAAGAAAAACTTAATTTTTGGTGAATAGTAACCTACCCTTATGAATAATAACATACCCTTATGAATAGTGATATACACTAATGAATGGTGACCTTACCTGTGATTGTATATACATAATATTCAAGTTGACGTATGATAAACCTATGTTTTTGAATAAGTAAATAAATGTTTTAAAACTGTTTTTTTAGAATAAATTATAATTATAATTAAATATTAAATCAATAATATTTAGAAAATTATTTTTGAAAAATGGACTTTATTTGTTGATTCTACATGTCAAGAAATGGTTGGGGTGGATATTTGGGATTTTTTTGAAATAATTGAATTTTTTATGAATAGTGACATGCCATAATTTCCAAAATAAGATAAATCCACTAATTATAGAGTAATTTTTGATGTTTTTCTGATGTAATACAAGTTTATTCGGATTCACATTTTAAAATTACTATTTGTGGTCATTGAAGACTGGCTATTCCTTGTCTTGTGGAGAAATAATAAATTAATGAATATAGTATTGAGAAATCCCCTCTCACCTCCACTATAAAAATCCCCCATCACACCCTCTTCTCTTCACTCCTCTAAAGCCTTTTTCCTTCTCCATATTATGTCAAAATATACTCCCAACCTCCTCCCCCATTTCCATCAAGCCTTGTTCTCACAAAAATACCAAAACCTCCCCCTTAAGGAGGCTCTCAATGAAGTTTTGTTCAAAAGGTAAATTCCTCTTTTCAATTCTTTGTCTTTCCTTTCAAGTTCATTTGATTTATTTTAAATTATTACCACTCCTTATCAAAAGTTTTTGATGACTCCAGTACCTTACATGTACTAGACTGTTTTCATTATAGAAGAATAAGTTATCATCATCTCTTCCTTTTACATTCTTTTATACTAGTAGTAAGAACACCATCTGAAATGTGTCAATTTACCACATTCAAGGATGATGGGATTTCAATTTATATTATAATTCTCAATTATGGTCATGAAATTATTCTTGTTATGGTTGAACCAGATTATTATATATTTAATATACCCTATTTAAGGTTCTTTAATCCCTTTGTACAAATGATATTAAGTTATAAAGAAAAAAGAGTTCATTGTAATCAAAACCCACAAATTAACCAAAAGAGTTATCATTAAAGTTCTATATAATAATTCATCCTCAGGCCATGTAACCAAGTTATAATTACAAATAACACCTATGGAAGACTATAAATAATATTTGAATAGAATTCTGGAGATTTACTGTCAGGACTCGACCCTACCCGGGCTCGAGCCGCAACTACCGCAAGCCCGCCTCCATATGCCAGGGGATGGCGACCGGCGCCGAAGGCACAAAAACTCGAGGAGGCCTTTGCCTAAGCACCTGTACACACCCACATGCAGCACACTCAATGCAAAAGTGCAGAGTAAAAAAAATAAAAGTAAAGGTAAACTGTTATAAATAAACCATAAGAGTGCATCGACCTCTAAACAGTATAGGGTACAAGCTGAAAAGAAAAGGGGCAAAACATGCGCCCAACCAAAAGGTACCACAACCCGGCAATAGGTAAACAAAAAGAAACAGCTGATGGGTCTCCCACCTGGAACCCGGCCACGACCACCGCACGCGGTCCAAGCTCCCAAGCTCTTACGCTCCACTAAAGCCACGCTCCACCTGTCCGTCGTCTGCAAGGGAACACCAAGTGTGGGCAAAGCCCAAGCAGGGGTGTGTACAAAAATACTCAGTAGGATACCCCGAAGGCTCGAGGGAGCAACAAAGGAGGTACCGAATGGTGAGCAGGAGAGAAAACAGGAAAAGTAAAGGGGTACAACAGAGAGTGTAATAGAATACCAGTAGAGAGTCAAGCTCAACCCAACAAAAGAAAGGAAGTAGACTCATCCAGACACAAGGATCTGGAAACGGTGAGAAGACGAACTTCTCATCGAGTCTTCGCTACCTGTAGCTGGAGAGTAAATTCATCCAACCACGAGAATCCAGACACGTAAATCACGTGGCATACCCCGCGCGTCTTCGCCTCTCCTAGAAGGAGAGTCGCCAAAACACAAGGAGTGGGTACTGGAACAAGGTATATACATATCTGCATGATCAACAAGAAACCCGAACAAGCTCGTAAGGGGATCTTCATCCCATATCTCAGCCCAAGAAAAGATTCTCCAACAGTCCCAGAAGTAAACCACCGATTCCCAGCATCCCGTACTTCTGCCCCGAACTGCAAGCCAAGGGGCTCAATCACAGCACCTCGACACTATCAGCTTTGGGTGGCACTAACTCTCCCACACGGTTTTAGGTCGCATCACAAGGACGCGTCTCGGTGGGGGAAATATCTCCTCGTACTTGAGAGTTCTAGGGGAACATCAACCATGACTCGTCACTGCCCCGCAGTCGAGAGGTCTTCTCAAAGTCAAAGTCGTTCCAACACTGACCTATACAACCAAGGGTCCCGCTCCGGTAATCACGGAGAAAAAGCCACATACTAGCCTAGTAGAAAGGAAAGAGTTTGGAATATCAACGGGTGTCCCACTGCCCAGCCCTGCTAGAGGGTAATTCATAATATGATATCGGGTGACCCACTGCCCATCCCTGCTGGAGGGTAAACCATAATACACAATCAGGAGACCCACTGCCCTGCCCTGCTGGAGGGTAGACCCCAATACAACATCAGGCGACCACTGCCCAGCCTCGCTGGTGGGTAGACCTCAATACAACATCAGGCGACCCACTGCCCAGCCCCACTGGAGGGTAGACCTGGAATAAGTCGACAGGCGACCCACTGCCCAGCCTTGCTGGAGGGTAAACCTAGAACTAGACGACGAGCGACCCACTGCCCAGTCCTGCAGGTGGGTAGATCCTAAGAGGTCGTCGGTTTACCCGCTGCTCAGTCTCTACTGGAGGGTATACCCTAAGTGCGTTGGGTGACCCACTGCCCAGTATCTACTGGAGGGTAAACCCTAGAAGTCATTGAGCAACCCACTGCCCAGCCCTACTGGAAGGTAAACCCAAAGAAGTCGATGAGTAACCCACTGCCCAGCCCAGCTGGAGGGTAAAACAACCTCAAACCTACTGGTAACAACCTCAGCCCTGCTGGAAACAACCTCAGCACTGCTGGAAACAACCTCCTGGGTAGAAGATCAGTGCCCGCGTAAAGTGTTGGTCACACCGAATCCACAAGAACTCTACCAGAGAAACACGGGGCAACGGGAGAAACTCCTGAGGCCTCACAAGATGATCACGCTCCAATCCACTGAGTCACTGTCGAAGTGGACTGAGACATCTCATCCCAGAGAGTGGGGAAAACACCCACGCTGCACGGACACCCGTAGCCGCAAATGGTGCCGCATACCAATGAAAGGGCACAATACTGAAACCCCTCACAGCTGAAGAAACATAGGAAACAAACCATCTCTGTCGCCCAAACCATCGAGAAGAGGACCAGGGGAAAACCACTCAACCCTACTAGTCAAACAAAATAGCACCAGGCCAGGGGAAACTCCACCCTGCTGGTCAAACAAATGAGCACAGAGCCAGGGGAAAACTCCACCCTACTGGTCAAACAAACGAGCAAAGAGGAACCCTCTACGTCGCGTGTTTTCAAAGTACGTAAAACAGAACACGGCACGCACATGGGTCCCACATGACGTGTGGCCCCAAGTCATCCCCAAATGATTGCACAAACATCCTCAGGTACAACAACCACATGTACCTCCAAGCGCTCTCGTATACTCCCAGAGTACCTCGTTCTAGCCCAAAGGCTATCGTGCACACGACACCCAGCGTCAACGCAAAGGCGTGACGTAACAACTCAACCTCAAAGTCTTAGGCACGACCAACCACAACTTTTCAATCATTTATATCACTCTCCCAAGAGTGCGCGATCACACGCCAAGGGTCCGCTACAAACAAGGTAGGGTGAACCCCCACTAGAGCTCCTTCCATGCTTCCACATTTAAAAATATCGCACAAGAGGCTCTGCACAGCCAAAAAGATCTCACCATCGTAATCCTCACGGAAAAACACGCGAGTTAGACTACTTACTCTCCTCAAACGGATATCCAACGAAAATGTCGCCAACATCGCCCCACGCCCAAACGACATCCCATGATCCCAAGCCTCAGCCCCGAAAACAGTCGGGCGCATCACACCAATGCGATCCCCTCAGAAAAACACCTCAAAAGCACTGCTCACTTGAGTGCAATGGATATCCAGAGAAAAAGATACGTTTCGGTGCCCCGCGCACTAGCGGTACCATGCGGGATCCATACCCCGGTCCCGAAACTCAACAAACGGATCGTACCATTGTGATCCTCTCGAAAAAGTACACGAAATGGACTATCCACTTGCCCAAAACGGTCGCCCGGTGATTAAGATGGAAAATCACCGCCGACGCCCAAACGGCCCTCATGGGCCCCGCACCATCGTGCGAAATTACAGCGGGCAGACTGCGCCAACGCGATGCCCTCAGAAAAAACCCAACATCGACTGCTCGCACGCCCCAAACAGATGCCCGATGGAAAAGTCGTGAAACGCTGCACGCATCTCAACAGATGGGTCATGGGGCCCACGCCTCAAATCCAGTCTCAACACCCAAAACCACCATGGAAACCTCTGCCTCTGTGCCAGGGTCGCAATGCCGCTGACGGCGCTCAAAACGAAGGTCGGATGCGTCCGCGCCGCCCAAACAAGCATCTGGGAAAAAACGCTCGTCCACTTAAAGACATGTCGCGCCTCCATGGCCCCCCTCTTTTCGGGAATAAAATTAACGAAACCATCTCAAAAACTTTTCCTCGACTCCAGGAAGCCTCTGCCACAGACGTCACTCAAAACGGACACCCATAGCGGAAAATACGGGTGTCCGAACACCGAGGGGGCAAGGCCCCTGGGGCTGGACCGGCCTGGACTGGCCGGTCCGCCCGGCCTGGGCTGGCCCGCAGCTTAGCCGCGTGGGTCGGCCGCGGACTTGAGGTCCGCGTGCAGACCGGCCATGAGGTCTGGTCGTGGAATCCGCGTGAAGACCCGCGTGGCGCGGGTCTTTATCGCCGCACGGGGGTCGTGTGCCGCGACCCCGCGGTCGCCGCTCCCTGGCGACCGCTGCCTCGCCGGGCGCTCCGCCTGAGCCCCAGCCCCCTCCGGACGCCGACCCCCCCCCCCCCCTCGCCCTCGGATAAAGGCACGTCGTGCCTCGACCTCGCCCAGCCGCTCCACCGGACACCCACGGCGCCGACCGAGCAGCCCGCTGCCGCGCCGTCCGCCCTAGCCGCGCCGCCGCTCGAACCCGCCGGAAACCGAAAACCCGCAAACTTCGGCGGATGATTGCGGACGCCACGGGGCTCGGAATGCGAATCTGAAAGATGAGTTGGAAAGGGAATAATCTCTACTACTCAATCATGGTATGTTTTTGAAAATAAAACAGCAATTTGATAGTATTAAACCGTCTCAAAGTAGGTGCGCGAAATCAAAATGAAAATGCCAAATCCTACCTCGATGGGCTTCGCCCGAAGCTTCGCCGCGATCCGTCGGAGCTGCGCCATGCCAAAGAGGAGGAGGTGATGGAGGAGAGAGTCCTCCTCTGTTGTTGGGAGCTACTGGCACCAGGGGAGAAGAGGGGAGGAAGGGGATGAGTTAAGCGTTTAAATAGAAAACGCTTAACCACCCGCTCGTCGGTCCGAACCCAAACCCTCAGCAGGGTCGAGGTTAAGCCTCCCCTAGGGTAAAAACCACCTCCCAAGCACAATGGTGGTCTCGTAATTTTAATCTGAGACCTCGTTCAAAATTTATAAAATTTAACGTCCGAAACCGCTAAATTACGAAAACGCCACTGGGGCCATTTTTCTCAGACATCCCACGCCCGCAAAACTTATACCCCTCATAGGGTAAACGGAACATTCCGAACTCAAAGGTGCCCTCGGTTTTCCAATCTGAGACATCGTTTAAGAGATACTCGAGTTTAACCATTAAACGAATAAATTAATTAAATAATTTATCCGTTTAACATTTCGAAAGCGAGTGAGGGGTCCAAATGTCCCGCGCCGATATACTTTATGTCGTTCCTAGGGTAAAAACCCCATTATGGAAACATCTGTACACTCAGATCCCTGATCCGGTGCATCGTTTAGGAGTTATCGCATTTATTTGGCGTTTCCAGTGTGAACGCACTGAAAATTTAATTCCGGTCACTCTGGGGCTCTGAATCGTACGCCGTCTGAAGGCGCTGCTCTGGAATAAAATAAAGAATATTCCAAAGTCCTTCGCAGAAAAAACCGGGTTCTTAAATCATTCCCTACGTCAAGCATTTCGTCCCCGAAAAGAAAAACTAGGGAGCAACACAGGGTACTAAGCCCACACCTGGCTTTCCCATACCCAGAAGAATCCACGCACAGCTCTGCGTCACCGCACACGGACCAAAGGATTGATCCGTTCATTCGAGGTCGGCTCATGCCGATGTCGTACACCCACTCCAGACTTTGGGGTTAGGGCAAGGTGGTAGGGTACCTCGACATCCCTTCACATGGTCTCAAACGGCCCGAAGGCTCTCAGGGGTAGTTCACCTCCCCGACCGAACCTCTACGTCGCATGTCGCGACTGGAATCACCACCGACACCTGGAGCAAGGACCAGTGATTCCCTCCATCAGAATATCCATATGGTGAAACACCCAAGGATATCTAGTCATGAAAGGTTCCACAGTCGATGTCTCGCAACCGAGACTCTCTTACATGCTTGAAAAGCGAAGGAGTCGACACCATCGACTAGAGAAAAAGGGCTCACGCCTTTTACCTTACCAACACAGGGTTACACCCAACGCCCTTCGTCACCTTGGTAACACCTCAAACAAGGAGAAGGGGGGGAAAGCATTCCACACATAGAGTCTGAAAATTATACTGCAATAAGGTAGAAGAAACATAGATCATACCTCTTAACACCTCATGCTCTGCAGGGTCGTAAACACCCAAGGCTCGCAGTTGTCCGTGGTCCCATGTGTCAACTCCCGGAGCCTGACATGGACCACCTGATGGTTATGGGAAGACCTCGTAACATCATCTCCCACCTCCAGCTCCTCCCGCTCCTCTACTAGCACCACCTCTATGGGCACTAGTCCGATCACAGCGCTTCCTCTGTCATGGTGGCGCACCTGCTGCCTGCCCGAAGCTCTCAGCAACTCGGGTCGGGCAATCTCATGCCAAGTGACCTCGCCCATCACAAGCATAGCACCAACTCTCTCTGGGCTGCACTGGTGCCCTTGGGCTCCACTGTGGTGTACGACCATGCCCCTGAGTCTGGTTGTCAGAAAGACACCTGTGTCAAGGTTCTGTTTGCCGACGCCCACTAGCTACGACAGACGTCTCGGCTCCAACGTGCCTGCTGCCACCACCAACTCCAGAACGTGACAGGAAGATCTCTATCGCCATCACCTGCTCTAGAACCCCGGTATATGTGGAAATGCCCAAGGGTACTATGATATCATGAATCTCTCGGCGGAGACCCTGCTCAAACTTCCACGCTCGGATGTTGTTGTCACGGACCAAGTTCGGGTAAAAGCGTGCATGGTCTGCAAAACTAGTCGCGTACTCGGCCACCATCATCCCTCCCTGCTGAAACTATAGGAGCTCCTGAATCCGAACAGAGCGCAAGAAGGAGGGGAAAAACTCCTCATGAAACAATAACTGGAAGTCGCCCCACGAAAGCGACAACTCGTTAAGAAGCTGAGTCACCAGACTCCACCAACGCCATGCTGATCCACAAAAAAGGCTGGCTTCCAAAGCCACTCTCTGATCTTTCGGCGCCTGCACAAGCCTGAAAAGGAAAACCACTACCTTGAGCCAAACCCCAGCTGCCTGAGGGTATATCTCACCACTGAACCTCAGTGGTCTCTGCCGCTGGAACTCCCGGAGCGCGCTCAACCTGCGCTCAAGCTCAGTCTGCTCTGCTGAAACTGTCTGCTACTCAATAGGTGGGGGTGCTGCTACCGGCCCACCCGAAGAAAGGGTCTCTCATGATGGGTCCTGGACAGTGGCCTCATAGCTCACAGGATCATCGTCACGCACCAAAGCTGGTATCCTTGCTGGATGTCCTCGCGGGGACATCCTGAAAATTATCAAGGAGTACCACGGTCAGCTGAGCATATGTGTATATACCAATAACAACATCAATGGGGAGTTGACTCAAGAAGGATAGTCAAACACTCAATTATATGTGATGCACAAACTAATTTCCCTTCAACAAGTGTCTCAGCATGCCGAGTCGACAAGCGGGTTATCAAGGTCCTGGTGAATGGATACGTCGGCCGCCGCACCATCACTAGACTCCCTGGCCTGAGAGCCGCTCTCGAGACACATTAACATTGTTTCCATAAATCTCAAACAATTCCTTTTTAAGGACATATGCACAGCGTCCCAAGGAACGAACCAGCTCTGATACCACTTTGTCACGACCCGACCCTACCCGGGCTCGAGTCGTAACTACCCCAAGCCCCCCTCCATAGGCCAGGGGCTGGCGACCAGCGCTGAAGGCACAACAACTCGGGGAGGCCTTTGCCTAAGCACCTGTACACACCCACACGCAGCACACTCAACGCAAAAGTGCAGAGTAAAAAAAATAAAAGTAAAGGGCAACTGCTATAAATAAACCAGAAGAGTTCATTGACCTCTAAACAGTACAGGGTACAAGCTAAAAAGAAAAGGGGCAAAACACGCGCCCAACCAAAAAGTGCCACAACCTGACAACAGGTAAACAAAAAGAAACTGCTGACGGGTCTCCCACCTGAAACCCGGCCACGACCACCGCACGCGGTCCAAGATCCCAAGCTCCTATGCTCCACTGAAGCCATGCACCACCTTTTCATCGTCTGCAAGGGCACACCAAGTGCGGGTAAATCCCAAGAAGGGGTGAGTACAAAAATACTCAATAGGATACCCCGAAGGCTCGAGGGAGCAACAAAGGAGGTACCGAAGGGTGAGCAGGAGAGCGAACAGAAAAATTAAAGGGGTACAATAGAGGGTGCAGTAGAATACCAGTAGAGAGTCCAGCTCAACCAAACAAAAGAAAGGAAGTAGACTCGTCCAGACACAAGGAGCTGGAGACGGTGAGAAGATGAAATTCTCGTCAAGTCTTCGCTACCTATAGCCAGAGAGTAGACTCGTCCAACCACGAGAAGCGAGACACGGAAAGCACGTGGCATACCTCGGGTGTCTTCGCCTCTCCTGGAAGGAGAGTCACCAAAACCCAAGGAGTGGGTACTGGAACAAGGTATATACATATCTACATGCTCAACAAGAAACCCGAACAAAATCGTAAGGGGATATTCATCCCATATCTCAGCCCAAGAAAAGAGTCCCCAATAGTCCCAGAAGTAAACCACCGATGTCTAATATCCCGTACGTCTGCCCCGAACCGCAAGCCAAGGGGCTCAATCACCGCACCTCGACACTATCCGCTTTGGGCGGCACTGACTCGCCCGCACGGGTTTAGGTCGCGTCACAAGGACGCGTCTCGGTGGGGGAAATCGCTCCTCGTACTTGAGAGTTCTGGGGGAACATCAACTACAACTCATCACTGTCTCGCAGTCGAGAGGTCTTCTCAATGTCAAAGTCGTTCCAACACTGACTCGTACAACCAAGGGTCCTGCTCTGGTAATCACGGAGGAAAAGCCACAGACTAGCCTAGTAGAAAAGACAGAGTCTGGAATATCAACGGGTGTCCCACTGCCCAGCCCTACTGGAGGGTAATTCATAATATGATATCGGGTGACCCACTGCCCGGCCCTGCTGAAGGGTAAACCATAATACATCATCAGGCGACCCACTGCCCAGCCCCGCTGGAGGGTAGTCCCCAATACATCATCAGGAGACCACTGTCCAGCCCCGCTGGAGGGTAGACCTCAATTCATCATCAAGCGACCCACTGCCCAACCCCGCTGGAGGGTAGACCTGGAATAAGTCGACAGGTGACCCGCTGCCCAGCCTTACTGCAGGGTAGACCTGGAACTAGACGATGGGAGACCCACTGCCCAGCCCTGCTGGAGGATAGACCCTAAGAGGTCATCGTGTGACTCACTGCCCAGTCTCTGCTAGAGGGTAGAACCTAAGTGGGTTGGGTGACACACTACCCAGTCTCTGCTGGAGGGTAGACCCTAAGTGTATCAGGTGACCCACTGCCCAGTCTCTGCTGGAGGGTAAACCCTAGAAGTCAGTGAGCAACCCACTGCCCAGCCCTGCTGGAGGGTAAACCCGAAGAAGTCGATGAGTAACCCACTGCCCAGCCCTACTGGAGGGTAAAACAACCTTAGCCCTGCTGGTAACAACCTCAGCCCTGCTGGAAAAAATCTCAGCCCTGCTGGAAACAACCTCCTGGGTAGAGGATCGGTTTCTGCATAAAGTGTTTGTCAGACCGAATCCACAAGAACTCTACCAGGGAAACACGGGGAAATGGGAGAAACTTCCTAGGCCTCACAAGGCGATCACGCTCCTATCCACTGAGTCATTGTTGAAGCAGACCGAGACATCTCATCCCAAAGAGTGGGGAAAACACCCACGCTGCACGGACACCCGTAGCTGCAAACGGTGTCGCAGACCGGTGAAAGGGCACAGTACTGAAACCCCTCACATCTGAAGAAACAGAGGAAACAAACCATCTTAGTCGGCCAAACCATCGAGAAGAGGACCAGGGGAAAACCACTCAAACCTGCTGTTCAAACAAAAGAGCACCAGGCCAAGGGAAACTCCATCCTGCTGGTCAAACAAACGAGCACAGAGCCAGGGGAAAACTCCACCCTGCTTGTCAAACAAACGAGCACAGAGGAACCCTCTACGTCGCGAGAGGTCAAAGTACATATAACAGAACACAGCATGCATGTGTGTCCCACACGATGTGTGGCCCCAAGTCAACCCCAACTGAGCGCACAAACATCCTCAGGTACAACAACCACATGTACCTCCAAGTGCTCCCGTATACTCCCAGAGTACCTCGTTCCAGCCCAAAGGCTATCGTGCACACGGCACCCAATGTCAACGTGAAGGCGTGACGTAACAAATCCACCTCAAAGGCCAAGGCATGACCAACCACAACTTGTGAATCATTTATATCACTCTCCCAAGAGTGCGCGATCACACGCCAAGGGTCTACTACAAACAAGGTAGGGCGAACCACCACTAAAACACCTTCCATGCTTCCACATTTCAAACGATCGCGCAAGAGGCTTCGCACATCCAAACGGATCGCACCATTGTAATCCTTGCGGAAAAACACGTGATTTAGACTAATTACTTGCCTCAATTGGATATCCGACGTAAAAGTCGCCAACACCGCCCCACGCCCGAACGGCGTCCCGTGATCCCGAGCCTCAGCCCCCAAAAAAGTCGGGTGCATCGCACCACTACGATCCCCTCAGGAAAACACATTAAATGCACTACTCACTTGAGTGCAACGGATATCCGGAGAAAAGGATACATTTCGGCGCCCCGTGCACTAGCGGTACCACACAGGACCCACACCCCGGTCCCGAAACTCAATGAACGGATCGCACAGTTGCGATCCTCTCAAAAAAGTACACGAAATGGTCTATCCACTTGTCCAAAACGGTCGCCCGATGATTAAGATGTAAAATCACCGTCGACACCCAAACGACCCTCATGGGCCCCACACCATCATGCGGAATTACAGCGGGCAGACTGTGCCAACGCGATGCCCTCGGAAAAACACCCAACATCGACTGCTCGCACGCCCCGAACAGATGCCCGAAGGAAAAGTCGTGAAACGCTGCACGCAGCTCAAAAGACGGGCCATGGGGCCCATGCCTCAAATCTAGTCTCAACACCCAAAACCACCCTGTAAACCTCCGCCTCTATGACAGGGTCGCAACGCTGCTGACGGTGCTCAAAACGGACGTCGGATGCGTCTGCGCCGCCCAAACAAACATCTCGGGAAAAACGCTCGTCCACTTAAAGACACGTCGTGCCTCCGCGGCCCCCCTCGTTTCGGGAATTAAATTCCCGAAACCATCTCAAAAACTTCTCCTCGTCTCCAGGAAGTATCTACCGTAGACGGCACTCAAAACAGACACCCGTAGCGGAAAATATGGGTGTCCGAACACCAAGGGGGCAAGGCCCCTGGGGCTGGACTGGCCTGGACCGGCCGGTCCACCCGGCCGCAGACTCGCGGTCCGTGCGCAGACCCGCCATGAGGGCCAGTCGTGGCAGCCGCGTGAAGACCCACGCGACGCGGGTCTTTGTCGCCGCACGGGGGTCGCGCGCCGCGACCCCACGGTCGCCTCTCCCTGGCGACCACAGCCTTGCCGGGCGCTCCGCCTGAGCCCCGGCCTCCTCCGGATGCCCCCCCCCCCCCCCCCCGCCCTCGGCTGAAGGCACGCCTCTCCTCGGCCTCACCCATCCGCTCCACCGGACACCCGCGGCGCCGACCGAGCCCCCCGCTGCCGCACCGTCCGCCCTAGTCGCGCCGCCGCTCGAACCCGCCAGAAACCGAAAACCCGCCAACTTCAGCGGATGATTGCGGACACCATGGGGATCGAAATTCAAATCCGAAAGATGAGTTGGAAAGGGAATAATCTCTACTACGAAATCATGGGGTTTTTTCAAAAATCCAACAGAAATTTTACAGGATTAATCCGAATCGAAGTAGGTGAGGGAAATCAAAATGAAAACGCCAAATCCTACCTCGATGGGCTTCGTCCAAAGCTTCTCCGCGATCCGTCGCAGTCACGCCTCTCCGGAGAGGAGGAGGTGATTGAGGAGAGATTCATCCTCCGTTGTTGGGAGCTACTGGAGCCAGGGGAGAAGGGGGGAGGAAGGGGATGAGTTAAGTGTTTAAGTAGAAAACGCTTAACCACCCGCCCGTCGGTTCGAACCCCAACCCTCAGCAGGGTCGAGGTTAAGCCTCCCCTAGGGTAAACACCACCTCCCGAGCAAAACAGAGGTCTCGTAATTTTAATCTAATACCCTTTTCAAAAGTTATAAAATTTAACGTCAGAAGACGCTAAATTACGAAAACGCCCTTGGGGCCATTTTTCTCAGACGGCCCACGCCCGCAAAACTTATACCCCTCCTAGGGTAAACAGAACATTCCGAACTCAACGGTGCCCCCCGGTTTTCCAATATGAGCCACCGTTTAAGAGATACTCGATTTTAACCATTAAACGAATAAATTAATTTATTTATTTATCCGTTTAACGTTCTGAAAGCGAGCGAGGGGTCCAAACGTCCCGTGCCGACATAATTTATGTAGTTCCTAGGGTAAACACCCCATTACGGACCCATCCGTACACTCGGATACCTGATTCAGAGCACCGTTTAGGAGTTATCGCATTTATTTGGCGTTTCTAGTGTGAACGCACTGAAAATTTAATTCTGGCCACTCTGGGGATCAGAATCGTACGCCGTTTGAAGGCGCTGCTCTGGAATAAAATCAAGAATATTCTAAAGTCCTTCGCAGTAAAAACCGGGTTCTTACATTTACAATCATTACACATGAACTCCATTACTTAAGAACAGGTGAACTGATTATGAAAATAAAGAAAACAAACACTACGGAATGACAAAATTCAATATAATAAC
Organism: Viscum album; assembly: GCA_963277665.1. Classification (NCBI taxonomy): domain Eukaryota; kingdom Viridiplantae; phylum Streptophyta; class Magnoliopsida; order Santalales; family Viscaceae; genus Viscum; species Viscum album. Next base: position 14,043,214 of record OY728145.1, read on the forward strand.
TTATCAATAGGAGAATAAATGAACTAAAACGAACTATGATAAACTAAATGCATGTATAATAGTTTCTTAAATAGGTTATTAATAAGTATAATTTCATATTCCAGGACCTTAATTTCAAGAGCGAAAAACATTAGGATTTAAGGTAAGGGTTTTTCCACCCAAACATCCATTTTCATCTGGGTTACTTTTATTGTCTAATTACCTCAATGAAAATATTATGTATTATTATTTACCCCTAAAAACAATTATGTGTGTGGGTAATATATTTTTTTACCAACCATAATATTTAATTATTTTATGTATGGTTACACGTTTTCAAAGGAACTTTCAAAATTGTTTCTGAAATACAAGCCTAATTAAAGGGAATTTCTCTAATTCTTACCTATTTTCAGGATAACTCTATAATATATTTTTTGAAACCATTATATTTATAAAATTACTCATTTTATTATAAAAATACTATCTTACTTCGCTTCTAGTTTTATACAAACATTTTTCCAAATGAACTCTTCTTTTCAAAGTAAAAGAGTATTTATCTCAAGATTTACTCAAAGATTTTATAAGAGTATCTTCATCTATTTCGACACTCTTGTTGAATATTATGTATTCTTGGGATTATTATTTCATGTTATCATATACCATATTTAATTTAATGTTTTATGATTATTTTGTCTGTGGATGTGCTATCTTAAAACTATTCACCAATTTACTCTGAATGGTTAGTGTTTATGCTTAATGTTCGGGAAAAGTTATTTTCATTTCATATATTAATTTCAATATGAATGTATAAGTTGTTTATGTTTATCCCTATTCATATGAGGAATTAATTGGACATAGTAAGTGTTGGTTGGGTACTTCTATAGCCCCTCGGTGTATCGGTAGGTCTCATGAGACAAACTACGGTGTTGACATGTGGCCTTGACAAAACGATTATTTATGGTCTTGGAACAAGGCCTTGATGGTATGGTTATATTGTATCGTATTATGAATTCCATCATTATGAAAATAGTATTGATTGTTCATGTGGTTATTTGACTAGTATAATACCCATGATTATGTTATATTATGGCAATATTTACTCATCTCTTATTCCTACTATAATGTGATCAAATATTATTATTTGTTAAAGGAATATGTTTTTATTTATTCAACATGTCTAATGTTTATGTCATGATATCTTATGCTATATTGCTTACTCTTACTAAGTGTTTGATCTCACCCCTTTATTATGTTTCATTTTCTAAATACATGAAGAAGTTTATTATGAATTACATGCTGAGTTTTGGATGTTTTCTAAGGTGTTTCTATGTTGTATTTTATTTCAAGTTGTAATGTTTAACTTTTGCATGAATCTTGTTTCTAATAATACTAAACTACTCGATACTTTGAGAAGATTATTCCTTGTTTATATGCCAATAAGGCACTGGCTCCAAGCAAATAGGGTTGGGTCCTTACAGTTTGTATCAAATATGTTTAGTAGAAAACATAGAAACTAGATTTATAAATGTTGATTATAGAAGAGTCCCTAAGATTTCCTTTGAGGATAAACATACAAGAACATACTTTTATTTTGTTAAGGAATAGATTATGTGCATCTTTCAAGAAATACATCCATTTCTAGATACGAGAAGATAGAGGCGGCTCGGGCACAGATGTACCTAGGAGTGAAAACTTCGACAAGGAGTTCTGGAATTGACCCAGGGTATCCTGGTACACGACAATGAGCCTTGCTTCACTCTTGGTTATGAAACTCTCAAGGGATATGCTTAGGATAATTCACATTTTCATTACAAGCCATTATGAAGGATTTAAATGTAAATGTTTCCTAAAAAATACCATGTTTATGATTAATAAATTATTTGTGCGTAGAAATTAGATTTAGGATAATTATTTTTAAAATTTTAGATTATACATTATGATTCATACCCTAATATAGTGTAGGCCATTATTTATAAATGGTTCCTAGTGGAAGGAATGGAAACTGCATGAACGTATGTGTCCCCTAAAAGGATTTCTCATCGATGCAACATAATGATGTTGGATTTGGTTCTATGACTGGTGTTGGGAAACTTTTAAATATACTGGGACAACTTACTTAGGTTATGAATAATATCCTTACCCATTTGGAGCATCGGGGTCCACCATGTGGAGGAGCTATGTTAGATCACTTTATGCGAGAACAGCCTTCATCATTCAATGGGAATATGGACTCATTTCTAAAAGAGCAATGGATATGTTCCCAAGAGAATATTTTTTTCTCTTTAGGATGAAATGAAAGAGAGAAGGATGTCATGGAAGTTTCTCATCTGATGGGAGACGTGGATCAGTGGTGGTCATTAATCCAAAACACAAAGGAGGGGGAAGAAATAAAAGAGATGGAATGGTGAGATTTCAAGGAAATCTTATTAGAAAAATATTTCCCTTGTGAACAATGAGTAGATATGGAGAGGAAATTGTTGAATCTATGGAAGAAGGATGATGAAAATGTTTCCAAGTATGAAGCCTACTCTTCAAGGCTGGAAAGTCATGCTTCGGACTACAAACATAATCCAAGGAGAAAATTTGATCGATTCTCTATTGGTCTGAAACCATTCCCCTCAAGGTCTCTAGTCTCCCAGAATTTATCATCATATAAAGACATAGTTTCATGTGCTATCAAGATAGAAAGAATATTCTTTAAGTCTTATGACTTTAATGGAAAGCAAGAGAAAAAAAGGCATCTGAAAACTCTAGGAAAGGAAATAAGGAAATAGGGAAAAAGGGAAGAGTTTAATTTCCATCCTGTTTTAATTGTGGGAAAAAACACCCTAGCACTTGCCTGACGGTAAGGGGAATCTCTTACAAGGGTTGATAAAAAGGCCACCAAGTTCATGATTGTGAGGGGAGGAAAGAGGCTACCAATGTTCTGGGCTATAATTTCAGGGATATGGGATATTATGCACAAGAATTTCCTAAGCATCGGGTAAATGTTACCCAAATAAGGAAAAGGGAGAAAGGCCAAGCTTATGCCGTCACAACCGTGAAGGTTGAAGTTCATAATGAAGTGGTGCCAGGTACATTGATTATTTCATCAAACTTAGCCAATGATTTATTTAATTATGGATCATCATGTTCATTTATATCTTCCCAGTTTTTCAAGAAAATTAGATATGTCCAATTTTATTTAAAAAAGGAGTCATGAGTCAAAACCCCTTGTGGAATATCATTACAACAAAAGCGTGTCAATTATTCCACCTTATTGCACATAAAAGTTCTTTTTTTGTTGACCTTACCATCATATCAATTACTGAATTTGATATAATTCTTGGTATGAATTGGCTGTCAAAATATGATGAAAATATCTATTACAAGAAGAAAGAAGTTACTGTTTTTGAGAATGGTGTCGAATCCCTTATCTTTAGGGAAGAAACATCACCATATGATTCTAATCTAGATCCACCCCCAATAAATCTACTGAATTCAATTATTGGGGAGGAAGGGAATGAAATTACTATGTGTGAGGAGAATAATGTACATATAAAGGATGTACCAATTGTACAAGAACATATTGATGTCTTTCCAGAGGATTTACCTGGACATCCTCCAGAGTGAAAAATTGAGTTTTCTATTGACTTAATTCTTGGTTCAAGGCCCATATCAAATACCCCTTAATAATGGCCACTGAGGAGTTAGTGTAACTAAAGAAACAACTAGAGGAATTGATTGAATATGGTTTTATTTGACCTAGTGTTTCTCTATGGGTATCCCTTGTCCTCTTTGTTAAAAATAAATATGGATCCAAGAATCTATACATTGATTATAGGAATATCAATGCTATTACAATAAAGAATAAGTATCATATACCAGGAATTAATATTTTATTTGATCAACTTCATGGAGCCCAATATTTTCCAAAGATTGATCTTTGATCTGAATATCATCAGTTTCTTGTGCGGAAGGAAGACATTCCAAAAATAGAATTGTAAACTAGGTACGGGCATTTAGATTTTACAGTAATTCCTTTTGGACTAACTAATTCATCATCTATTTTTATGGATCTGATGAATAGATTTTTTAAAGAATATCTTTATGACTTTGTGCTGGGGTTTATTGATGATATCCTGGTATACTCTAAAATCCATGAAGATCATAAAAATCACTTGCACACTATTTTAAAGACTCTGGGAAAAAAATGAATTATATGGTAAGTTTAGAATGTTTGATTTTTGGCACCAATATGTTTCCTTTTTGGGCCACATTTTCTATAGGGATGGAATATTTGTACATCCTGCAAAGGAAAAGGTTGTGCAAGAATTTCCTACTCCAACGAACATAACTGAGGTACATTGTTTTATAGGTTTAGCAGGTTATTATCAGCATTTCTTTTAGAACTTCTCCCATTTATCCATCCCAATGACAAAGCTCACACGAAAAGGGGTTAAGTTCATATGGAAAAAGGAATGTGAAGAATGTTTTAAAGAATTGAAGAGGAGGTTATTTCATTCTTCGATCCTAACCCTACCGCAGTGAAGATACTATTTTCCATTTGCCTCCTGGGATTCTTCGCCTATTCCTGGAACCGCTTATTGTGTCTCGGAAGGAGTCAGCCTTCATCCCCTTCTCATTTTCACCTTCTGGCGCAGCTCCTGCCTCCCATGGGGCCTATAAATCCTTCCCGTCTTCTTTATCCTTCTTCAGTGTCAGATCTTTGATTGGGAGGATGGTTCTAGATCACATACATCTCTAGCTTCACCATCATTACGAATCCAAAAGTTCCCTATCTTGAGACCTTCACCAGGTTCCGATGAATTCATAACCCTAATCGCATCCCTTTCATCTTTTTGACCCATGCACTCTTTGTTCGAGGAATTCATTTACCCTTTTTCCCTTTGTTTCTGCTTCGCGAAGATAGGAGATGGATTGGCGATGGGTTTCAGTTTCCACATTTGTGCGAAGTTTCCGCCGCATTGTGTCTTGATTCACGCAGCACCTTCCATGATGTTTCTCCGCATTTGAGCGCTCGCGAAGTGGCCGCAGTGGGGTGTCTGATCTGCGTGGTTCCGGCACAAAGCCTCATTCGTGTGGCATTGTTGCATTGTTCCTACCAAGGGGTATTTCCCGCGATGACTTGGCGGGCGTTGTGAGATCGCGAAGAGGTTGATTCGCGAAGCCCCTGCCGCGAAGTTCTGAGGTGTTTGTGTGTTCAAGAATTGATTGATTCGAAAATCACCTATAGTGAAGGTCTGAGGCACTGTGTGAGTGTGAAGTTTATGGTTCTGGATGTGAGTACATGAAGAGGGTGATTCGTGAAACACCTGCAGTGAAGGTCTGAGGAGTTGTGAGATCGCGCAGTGGTTGATTCGCGATGTTCATACCACGAAGGTCTGATTTGTTGTGTGATTAAGAAGGTATGAGGTGTTGTGAAGCTGCGAAGGCCTGTCGTGGGGTGTTGCTCTGCGAAGACTGGGGGGCGCATGACGCGGGTTCTTGGGCGCGACCATTTAAGAGGTAGAGTTGATCTCAAAGCCAGTGGAGACTGTCTCAGGTGGGTGGACTGTGTAAGGGGCCGAGAAGAGGTATTTGTTTGCAAGGGCGCCATCCTTAAGGAGGATAGTACACTCAACCTTGGATTTATGCTATGGATGCTGACTTAGTTCATCAATGGAAGAGGCTTCCCCTAACAGATAAAGAAAAAGAGGCGATCGAGGCACGAAGAAATGAAGACCCACTCTTGGAAAAATGCATGTCTCTGATCATTGTGGGAAAGTTCATATAATATATTTCGGTAAATTAGGGGGCTCTCAAAAATACTCTTCAAAACATATGGAAACATGGTGCAGGAGTGGCTATTCGGGAAGCGGGGATTAATCACATCATCTTCGAGTTCTTTAACGAGAGAGATAGGGAAAAAATATTGCATGGTAGACCATGGTCCTTCGATAATCAACTCCTCCTAATGGAAGAATTCAAAGGGGGAGACGATATCCAGCGAGTGAATTTAACCCGCTCCCCCTTCTGGATATGAATTAAAGGAATCCCCATCCATGCAAGAACAGAATGAAAAATGAGGGAAATTGGGGATAGTCTAGGCCGCTTTCTTGACTGGGATTGCTCAGACCCAATACAATGTGGCCCTCAGGTTTGGATCAAGGAGGAAATTGAGGTGTCAGATCCCCAAATGAGGGGAATGTTCCTGAAAATTGAAGACGCCAACACTTGGATATCATTCGAGCTTGAGAAACTATCAATCATATGCTTTTTGTGGTCACCTTGTCCATCTGGAAAGAATGTCCACCAAAAAACATAAGAGTGGATCAAGTGACATCACCCTCCAATATGGCCCTTGGCTCTGTGCCAAAACGAATAAATATGCTTTCATCCCTGAGACAGAAAAACAAAAGGACTGTGACCGTCTCACGTTGGCACATACTAGTCAGGTGGAACCCACACATAGAAAAGCCATTATGCTAGGACCTCTGGATTTCCCTAATGCTAATTATCCCACCCATAGAGAAGCTAGAGTTCATCCTAACCCCCTGAATGACAACACTAAATCATCCACAAGGTCGGCAACGAAGCAAAAAAGAACCACCAAGGCAATGCTCAATGCCAATGTCGATGCACATCAAACCACCAGATCCGGATCTTGATCCAAAATCATCCGTAATAGACATAACAACAATGGAGGCCCATTGAATGATGGGAACTCCAATGTTGGGCCCAATCACCTGTCACACATGGAAAAGGGTGCAACGATGAAGAAGTGATGGTCAGGCGGAAGACCCTAACCCCGGGGTCAGGAAAAGACAAAATGACACATGCCAATCGGGGAGGTACCCCACCAAAATATGGAAAACGAAAAGTGGCGAAATTTTTTTAGAGGAACCAAACGTGGTGGCGTGAGAGACCCAGCCCCGACTAGAAAAATGATTATGTTATGATGGAACTACCGTGGGCTTGGAAACCCACGAACGGTTCGCATGCTTCAGTGAAATTGTGCTCAAATTCTCCCTGATATAGTTGTCCTGTCTGAAACCATACTGGAAAACAAGGACACCAATGGTATTGCTCTGAAGTGTGGCTTCCAAGGCTGCTTTCCAGTGCCCAGACAAGGCCATTCTGGGGGCCTCTATCTCCTTTAAAAGGGAAATATTGACGTAGAAATTTGGTCCTTCTCCATGCTTCATGTGGTTGCGACTATTCAAATGGATTTGCACCTACCCTAGACCATTGTGGGATTCTATGGTTGGCCATCCCATTCTGATAAGGTGAAGTCATGGCACCTTTTATGAAAGCTGCAACATGACTTACCAAGCCCTATTCATTTCGGTGGTGATTTCAATGAGATTATCTTCCATAAGGAAAAGAGAGGTGGAATCATTTGATACTCAACCTCAATGTCAAACTTCAAGGACACGGTCCCTAGGGTGAACCTGGTCGATCTGGGGTACACAGGTAATTCTTTTACATGGTTTTGTGGCAATACTGAAGGCAACCGCATCACTGAGTGTCTTGATAGATTTCTTGGTTCTACTGATTGTATTAATCTGTTCAACATGTTTCATATAGGCCACATGGACCTTAACTATTCAGATCACTGCCCAATTCTCATTGATTGTATGCAAGGAGAATGAAATAGAAAACTCAGCAGACCCTTTAGATTTGAGATCTTCTGTTCAAAAGACTGGGAATTTGAAGAGGTAGTCTGGTCAAGCTGGAATAGTTCTCACGATGATGTTGGACTCAATCTCCAACAGGTTGCATTCGGTTTGAGATCTTGGAGAAAAACGAAATTCCATTAACCCGATAGGCATTGTGATGTCCTTAAAAATATGTTTCACAACTTAGTCAGGAAACCCTCATCCAATGGAAACATCTCCAGGATTGGTGCCACTCAAAGAGAGCTAGATGGGGCCCTACGTGTTAAGGAAAGATTCTGGGCTATGTGGTCATGGGACATCCACATTAAAGAGGGCGACGCTAATACAAGGTATTTCTACCTGAAATCGTCAGCTAGGCACCGGAAAAATTCTATCATGAGCTTATCATGACCTGATGAAAGCAATGTTTCTGACACCAACGGCATTCATGAAGCTTTTTTATGCTATTTCCATAACCTCTTCTCCATAGGAACTCCTATCATATCAGCTAAAGTGGAAGAATGCATCAGACTTTTGATCACCGATGAGATCAATCAGAATCTTACAAAAGATGTGACGAATGATGAGATACACCTGGCTTTGAAACATATCCACCCCACTAAGGCCCCGGGACCGGATGGTCTTCACGCTCTATTTTTTAAACAATATTGGCACATCATTGGTCTCAAAATCTGAAAAATTATAAAAAATATCTGGGTGGGGAATACAAGCATTTCCGCCATCAACGAAATTGTCCTTATCCTCATCCCCAAAATCAAAAAACCTCAGGTGATCCCTGATTTTAGACCTATCAGCCTCTGAAACGTCTCTTCTAAGATCTTCTTAAAAATCCTTGTCAATCGGCTGTGTCCTTGGCTTCCTGATATTATCTCCGAAAACCAGAGCGCCTTTGTGTCCAAGAGGCTAATTACTGATAATGAAATTTTGGCCAATGAAGTGTTCCACTCTATGAAAATGCGCTCCACTACGAAAAGAGGAACCATGGCCTGGAAACTGGATATGAACAAAGCCTATGATAAAGTGGAGTGGTAGTTCTTAAGAGTTGTGATGCTGAGAATGGGATTTTGCAATAAATGGACAGATATTTTCATGCACTGCATCTCAACTATCTCCTTCAGAATCAAGGTCCATGGGGAGCTCACCAGAGGATTCGACCCAACTCGAGGCCTTTGCTAGGGAGATCCCCTATCCCCTTTTCTCTTTATCTTGGTGGCTGATGTTTTCTCTAACCTTATTTCCAGGGTTTCATCCTCTACGTCTATTCATGGAGAATAGGTTTGTCGTGAGAGCCCATAAGTGTCGAATCTCTTCTTCACCGACGAATTCCTTCTTTTCTCTAGAGCAACTATAAATGAATATCGGGTGATCATCCATGTGATCTGGAAATATGAGTGGGCATCTGGACAGTCTATCAATCACGGCAAATCAAAAATCTCCTTCAGCGCAGGGGTGCCTCTGGCCAAGATAGATGAAATTTGTGAATTTTCAGGAATCCATATGGTCAATAATCACCAAAAGTATCTCGGGCTTCCCACAGTGATTGAATGGTCCAAAAAAGAAATCTTTGCATCTCTGGTGGATAGGATTGAGAAAAAAATCAAGGCTGGACCCCAAAAATCATCTCCAAAGCTGGAAAAGGAACCCACATTAAAGCAGTCATTCAGTCTATCCCCATCTACATTATGTCAATGTTTAAGCTACGGACAGCCATCGTTAATCTGATCCATTCGCATACTACCAACTTCTGGTGGGGGAAAATGATGGAAGGAATAGACCCCACTGTTTTTCCTGGGAGAAACTCTACAAACCCAAGTCGGAGGGAGGGATGGGATTCCAGAATCTTCTTCTGTTCAATGACGTGCTATTGGACAAGCAAGGATTGCGCCTTATTAACCGTCCATCATCTCTCTGTGTGCGGGTACTCGGTGCCAAGTACTATCCCCACACGTACTTCCATGTTTCCTCTCTTGACCCCTGACCTAGCTTCCTTTGGAGAAGTATTTTTCAGGCCTGAAATCTCATGGGAAAAGGGATGGGATGGAGGATTGGAAATGGCTAATTTTTCAACATCTAGACTAATCCCTGGCTTGTCGATAAGGATGGTATGCGGGCCACATCCCCCGCCCAACTAGGTCTTGAAGACACCAATGTCAACTACCTCTTTTCAGACTAGGGTCCGGTGTGGTTTGTGGAAAAGATCCAGGAATGGTTTAATGAAAGAGACCAAAGAATTATCGTGAGCATCCCCATGGCTCCTTGATGTTGGCCTCGACCATCTTTTCTGGACCAATGATATTTTAGGCCACTACACGGTGAGATCTGGGTACAGACTGGCTCTTGGAAACCACTCTCTAGACTATGATGAGGGACCATGGAAAGCGCTTTGGAAGCACAACGTCACCCCAAAATATGTCAATTTTGGTGGCAGGTGTGCACGAGCACCCTCCCTACCATGAGCCATCTCTTTTACCGACATATGGAAAGTGCTGAGTCCTGCCCTTCCTACCCAAATATTCCAAAAACTCCTTGGCACGCCATCATTCACTGCCCGGGAGCTAAGGAAATTTGGAATAAATGGGGCTCAGCTTCAGATTCTTCACTGGACATTGCCTCTGACCTCCCCGATCTTCTGATGTGTTGGTGTTCTCCTCTTTAATCGTCTAATTCAGGTTCTCTTTGCACCCTGTCCTGGATCATTTGGGTTCAGCGTAACGATTCAGTTTTGCACCATGTTCACAAACCTCCTGAATTCTGGATTGAATGATCCATTTCATGGATTGAGGGCAGGAAGGACCAGAAAGGACACTTTATGCCAGGTGTTACCCCCTCTTGTCCCCCTCATTGGAACCCCCCCATAGAAGGAAGTCTTAAGCTTAACGTGGATGCATCTCTCCCCAAGTATGGGCCTGTGGATCTTGGTCTCCTAGCCCGAAATCATCAGAGGTAGATCATTGCAGCAAAATATGAATCACATCATGCCTTCTGGGAACCTACAGTTGCTGAGGCCTATTCTATCCTTACAGGTATGATGCTCGTTGTGGAACATGGATGGGATGATATAATCATTGAGTCTGACTGCCTTACCGTAATCAATGTTATTAACCACAATGATGTCGGACTCCATCCTTTTGGCTTCATCATCAGGAGAATTCGCTCGCATCACCAAGGCTTCTCTTGTTGCACCTTCTCCTTTACTAAAAGGGAAGGAAAAAATGTGGCCCATCAACTGGCAGCCTCAGACCCCTTTTATGTCAACCAGCTCTGGATGGACAATTTCCCTTCATGGATCTGCTTATGTACGGCTGCTGATCTTCATCATTAATGTTATCCTTCAATATTTTCAAAAAAAATAAGAGTTTGAAATATATATTCTCACTGAAGGAACTCAACATGAGAAAACTGAGATGGATTGATCTACTCAAAGATTATGATTTCACAATACACTACCACCCGGGGAAGGAAAATAAGGTAGAATATGCTTTGAATAGAAATGACCATGGAATTCTAAACAAGATGAGAGTTGAAAGGGATCTTATGTGCATGGATCTAGTAAAGATGGATATGGTAATTATCAAGGAAGGTAAAAAATCACTACTTTTTCAAATGGTTGTTGAACTGTCTTTATTATAAAGGATAAAATGTTCTCAGGCTGATGATGGGGAGTTTCAAAAAAAAATTAAAGCTATAAATGATGGGAAGTTTGCTGACTTCATTTATGAAGGTGGAATTTTTAAATTCGGAAATAGGTTTGTGTTCCCATTATTACTGACCTTAAGAGGGAACTATTGGATGATTCTCATAGCTCTAATTTCTCTATACACTCTGGTATCATAAAGATGTATAGAGATCTAAAGAAACATTTTTTGTGGGAAATCATAAAGAGGGAGATTGCTGATTATGTTCGATATGTTTGGTGTGTCAACAAGTGAAGGTGGGAAGAAAAAATTCTAGAGGATTCATGCAAACCCTTCCTATTCTTGTGTGGAAATGGGATGATATTACAAGGGACTTTTTCATGGGGCTGCCAAAGACTCCAAGAAAGACTGATATGGTATGGGTCATTGTTGATCATCTTAAAAAATCAGCACATTTTCTTGCTATAAGAGAATATTTACCACTGAAACGTTTAACAAGACTATATATTAACGAAGTTGTAAGAATTTATGGGGTGCCTTTATCAATTGTTTCTGATCATGATCCCCATTTTACATCACAATTCTAGAAGAGTATTCAGAAGGCCCTAGATACTGATCTTTGTTTGAGCACGACCTTCCACCCACAAACTGATGGACAATCAAAATGGACTATTCAAACCTTGGAAGAGATGTTGATGTCTTGTTCACTTGAATTTCAAGGCATGTGGGATCAGTATTTACCTCTCGTAGAATTTTCCTATAACAATATCTTACATTCAAGTATTCATATGGCACCATATAAAGCATTGTATGGAAAGAGATGTCGTACAACAACTTGTTGGTATGATGTTGGTGAAAGAAAGCTCATGGGCCTTGAACTTGTTGAAGAAACAACAGAAAAGGTGAAGATTATCCAAACCCATATCAAAATATCTCAAAGTATCCAAAAGATATTTGCTGACAACCGATGGAAGGGTTTGAAATTTCAAGAAGGAGATCATGTTTTCCTAAAGGTATCTCCACGGAAGGGTATTATATGATTCAGTCAGAAGGGAAAATTAAGTCCCAGGTACATCGGACCTTTAGAAATTATGGACCGAATTGGAACAATAGCTTACCATTTGGAAATTCCTCCAAGTCTATTCAATGTTCACAATGTGTTCCACATATCAATGTTAAGGAAATACATGCTAGACCCAACACGTGTACTCACCTATGATGAAATAGAACTTGAGCCTGATCTGTCTTATTGTGAAGAGCCTATCAAGATTCTTGATACCATAGAACAAGTATTGAAAAATCGAACGAAGCATTTGGTAAAGGTTCTTTGGAGGAACCATAAGATGGAAGAGGTAACATGGGAACCTAAGGAGCTTATGTTGAATACATATCCAAATATTTTTAGGTAACAATTTTGTGAATTTCGAGAACGGATTTTTTGTAAGGAGGGGAGAATGTAACGACCTGATATTTTTTTCAAAGGAAATTCCATTCTTATAAACATGTCATAATCACATAAAATCACAATATAATGAACTAATAAGTTCTATGTGACCTTTAAATATAATTTTTTCACTTCTGTGATGTGAATTTCAAAAATCTAACATACACGGTTGGGATTAGTAAGTTATTTGGAGTCTGATAAGAAAAACATATTTTTTGGTGAATAGTAACCTATCCTTATGAATAATGATATACCCTAATGAATATTATCCTTACCTATGATAGTATAAAAATAATATTCAAGTTGAATTAAGATATACCTATGTTTTGGAATAAGTAAATAAATGTTTTAAAACTGTTTATTAAGAATAAATTATGATTTTAATTAAATATTAAATTAATCATATTTAGATAATTATTTTTGAAAATGGACTTCATTTTTGGATTATACATGTCACGAAATGGTTGGGGAGAATTTTTGGGATTTTTTTGAAATACTTGAATTTTTTATGAATAGTGACATACCATAATTTGCAAAATAAGATAAATACACTAATTATTGAGTCATGTATGATGTTATACTGAAGTAAGCCCAATAGATTCGGATTAAAATTATAAAATTACCATTCTTGGTCATGGAAGACTCACTATTCCTTGTCTTGTGAAGAAATAACAAATTAATGAATATAGTGTTGAGAAATCCCCTCTCCCCTCCATTATAAAAACCCCCCATCACTCCCTCTTCCATTGACTCCTATCAAGCCTTGTGCCTTCTCCAAATTCAATCCAAATATCCTCCCATCCTCCTCTCCCATGTCCATAAATCCTTGTTCTTGCAAAAAGACCAAAACCATCCCCTTAAGGAGGCTCTCAAGGATGTTTGGTTCAAAAGGTAAATTCCTCTTTTCAATTCTTTGTCTTTCCTTTCAAGTTAATTTGTTTTCTTTTTCTATTATTACCTATTCATATAAAGATGTTTTGATGACTCTAGTACTATACATGTACTGGAATATTTTCATGATAGTGGAATAAGTTATCATCATCTCTTCATTTTACCTTCTTTTATACTAGTAGCAAGAACACCATCTGAGATGTGTCAATTTACCACATTCAAGGACGATGGGATTTCGATTTCTATTATCATTCTCAATAATGGTCATGAAACCATTATTGTTATGGTTTAACCAGATTATTATATATGTAATGTACCATATTTAAGGTTTTTTAATCCCATTGTACTAATGGTATTAATTTATAAATAAAAATGAGTTTGTTGTAATCAAAACCCACAAATTAACCGAAACAGTTTTCATTAAAGTTCTATATAATAATTCATCCTCATGCCATGTAACCAAGTTATATAAATGACCAATAACACCTATGTATGATCATAAATATTATTCTAATACAATTCTGTATATTTACATCCATTCCACATGAACTCTTTTACTTAAGAACAAGTAAACTGATTATGAAAATAAAGAAAACGAATAATGTGGAATGACGAAATTCAATATAATAACTTATCAATAGGGGAATAAATGAACTAAATAGAATTATTATAAACTAAATACATGTATAATATTTTCTTAATTAGGTTATTAATGAGTATAATTTCATATTCCAGAGTCTTAAGTTCAAGAGCGGAACACGTTCGGATTTAAGGTAAGGTTTTTTCACCTGAACTTCCATTTGCATTCCGGTTACTTTTATTGTCTAATTACCTCAATGAAACTCTTATGTATTATTAGTTAACCCTAAAAACAATTATTTTTGTGGGATATCTATACGTTTATCAACCATAATCTTTCCTTTTTTATGGATGGTTACACGTTTTGAAAGGAACTTTCGAAATTGTTTCCAAAATACAAGCCTGGTCCAAGGGAATTTCTCTAATTTTTAACAATTTTCAAGGGAACTCTATAATCTATTTTTGGAAACCATTATATTTATAAAATCACTAATTTTATTATTAAAATACTATCTTACTTCACTTCTGGTTTTATACAAATATTTTTCCATAAGAACTCTTCTTTTCAAAGTAAAAGAGCATTTATCTCAAGATTTACTCAAAGATTTTATAAGAGTATCTTAATCTATTTCAACAATCTGGTTGAATCTTATGTATTACTGGGATTAGTATTCCATGATATAATATACCATATTTAATCTAATGGTTTATGATTATTTTGTATTTTTATGTCCTATCCTAAAACCATTCACCAATTTACTCCAAATGGTAAGTGTTTATGTTTAATGTTTGGGGAAAGTTATTTTCATTTCATATATTAATTTAAATATGAATGTATATATTGTTTATGTTTATCCCCATTCATATGAGTAATTAATTAGACATAGTAAGTGTTGTTTGGGGTCCTCTATTTCCCCTAGTTTCATCGGTAGGTCTCATGAGACAAACTACGATCTTGGCACAAGGCCTTGACAAAACGATTATTTATGGTCATGGCACAAGGCTTTGACGATATGGTTATATTGTCCCACATTATGCATTCCATCATTATGAAAATAGTATTGATAGTTCATTTGGTTATTCTACTAGTAGAATACCCATGATTATGTTATATTATGGAAATATTTACTCAGTTCTTATTGCTTTCATAATGTGATCAAGCTTATTATTTGCTAAAGAAATTTGATTTTATTTATTCAACATGCGTAATGTTTATGTTATAATATATTCCACTGTATTTCTTACTCTTAATTAGTGTTTTATCTCACCCCTCTATTATGTTTCATTTTCTCAGGATATGAAGAAGTTTATTATGAATGACATGCTGAAATAACCTATGAGTTTTGGATGTTGTCTAAGGAGTTTATATGTTGTATTTATTTTCATGTTGTAATGTTTAACTTATGTATGAATCTTATTTCCAATAATAATAAACTACTTGGTCCTTCAGTATGCTTATTCCTTGTTTATATTCTAATAAGGCACTGGATCCAAGAAACTGGGTTCAGGTCCTTACAGTTGGTATCAAAGGAAGTTTAGAAGAAAACATGGAAAATAGATTTAGAAAACGTAGATTTGGGAAGAGCCCATAAGATTGTCTTTCAGGATAAACATATAATAAAGTCCTAGTATTTTGGTAAGGAATAGATTATGTGGATCTTTCAAGAAATGCATTCATGTATAGATATGAGCTGGTAGAGGCGGCTCTGGAATTGATGTACCTAGGAGTGAAAGCTCTAATAAGGAGTTTCAGGCTTGACCCAGGGTATCCTGGTATATGAAAATGGGATTTGCTTCACTCTTGGTTGTGACACTCTCGGGGGAAATTCTTAGGATAATTCACATTTTCTTTACAATCCATTATGAAGGATTTAAATGTAAATTTTTCCTCAAATATACAATTTTTATGATTAAGAAATTATCTATGTGTAGAAATTTGATTTATGCTAAGTATTTTTATACAATGAGATTATACATTATGATTCATACCCTAATTGAGTGTATTTCATTATTTAGAAATGGTGCCTAGTGGAAGGAAAGGAAAATCCATGAACCTGTGTGTCCCCTTTAGGGATTTCCCATCGATACAAGATAATGATGTTGGCTCTGGTGTTGTGACTAGTGCTGAGAAACTTTTAACTATAATAGGACAACTTACTCAAGTTATGAATAATAACCTTACCCATATGGAGCATCCGGATCCACCACATGGTGCAGCAATGTTAGATCACTTTATGTGGCAAACACCTCCATCATTCAATGGGACTAAAAACCCGTTTGTATCAAAGTGGTGTATATGTTCCCTAGAGAAGATATTTCTCACTTTGGGATGTAACAAAAGAGAGAATTTTTCCAAGTAAGTTTATCATATAATGGGAGATGCGGATCAGTGGTGGTCATTAATCCAAAACACAAAGGAGTAATAAGAAATAAAATATATATAATTGAGTTATTTTAAGGAAATATTCTTAGAAAAATATTTCCATCATGAACAGTAAGCAGATATGGAGAGGCAATTCTTGAATCTAAGGCAGAAGGAGGATGAAAATATTTCCAAGTATGAAGCCCACTTTACAAGGCTGGAAAGGCATTCTGTGGACTACATACGTAATCCAAGGAGAAAAATTGATCTATTATTTGATAGTTTGAAACCATTCCTCTGAAGGGCTCTAGTGTCCCAGAATTTCTCATCATATGAAGACATGGTTTCATGTGCTATAAAGACGGAAAAGGAATTCTCTAAGTCTTATGACTTTAAGGGAATGCAAGAGAATAATAGGGCTTCTGAAAACTATGTGAAAGTAAATAAGAAAACAGGGAAAAAGGGAAGAGTTGAATTTTCATCCTGCAGTTATTGTGCGTAGAAACACCCTATCACTTTTCTGAAGGGAATGGGAGTCTATTACAAGTGTGGAGAAAAATGCTTGGAATCTCATGATTGTAAGGGGAATAAAGAAGCTACCAATGTTCTTTGTGACAATTGTAGGGAGATGTCCAATTTGATTTAATAAAGGAGTTTTCAGTAAAAACCCCTTGTGGATGTATCATTGAAATAAAGTCAAGTTAATTAGTCCTCATCATTACACATAAATTTGCTTTAGTTGCTGACCTTATCATCATACCAATGACTGGATTTGATGTAATTCTTGGTATGAATTGTCTGTAAAAATATGATGCGAAGCTCTATTGCAAGAATAAGGAAGTTGTTATTTTTGAGAATGGTGTGGAATCTCTTTTCTTTAGGGTAGAAACATCACCATATGATTCTCATCTAGATCAACCCCCAATAGCTCTACTGAATTCAATTATTGGGGAATAAGGGAATGAAATAACTATGGGTGAGGAGAAGAATGTATAGATAGAGGACGTACCTATTGTGCAAGAATATGTTGATGTCTTTCTAGAGGATTTACCTAGACATCCTCCAGAGTGGGAAATTGAGTTTTTCATTGACTTAATTCCAAGTTCAAGGCCCATATCAAAGACCCATTATAGAATGGCCACTATGGAGTTAGTGGAACAAAATAAAAAACTAGAGGAATTGAGTGATAAAGGATTTATTCAACCTAGAGTTTCTCCATGGGTGGCCTCTATCCTCTTTGTATTAAGAAGAAAGATGGATCCATGAGGATATGCATTGATTACAGAGAAAGAAATGCTATTACAATAAATAATAAGTATCCTCTACCACGAATTGATGATTTATTTGATCAACTTCAGGGATCCAAATATTTTTTGAATATTGATCTTCGATCTGGATATCATCAGTTACTTGTGACGAAGTAAGACATTCCAAAAACAGTATTCCTAACCAAGTATGGGCATTACGAGTGTATAGTAATGTCTTTTGGACTAACTAATAAACCATCTATTTTTATGGATTTGATGAATAGTGTTTTCAAGTAATATCTTGATGACTTTGTGGTGGTGTTTATTGATGATATCCTGATATACTCTAAAATCCATGAACATCATGAAAATCACTTGCACACTATTCTGAAGACTCTAAGAAGAAATGAATTATATAGAAAGTTTAGAAAGTGTTATTTTTTGATCCAGTCAGTTTCCTTTCGGGGCCACACTGTCTCTAAGGATGGAATATCTTTAGATCTTGGGAAGACAAAGGCTATGCAAGAATGGCCTAATCCAATGAACATAACTGAGGTACGTAGTTTTATTGGTTTGAAGGTTATTATTGGCGTTTCTTTCAGAACTTCCCCCGTTTAGCCAACCCAATGAAGAAGTTCACACAACAAGGGTTTATGTTCATATGGACAAAGGAATGTGAATAATGTTTTGAAGAATTGAAGAGGATGTTAGTGAATTATCTAATCCTAACCCTACCATCGAGGAATAGTGGGTTTGTTATCTATTGTGATGCATCAAAGAAAGGTCTTGGTTGTGTCCTTATGCAGAATGATCGAGTGATTGCCTAAGCATCTAGGAAGCTAAAAATTCATGAACAAAACTATCCAACTCATGATCTTGAGTATGTAGTGGTAATAGTTTCTCTAAATATTTGGAGATATTAACTTTACGGTGAAAAATGTGTGATATATATAGATCATAAGAGTTTGAAATACATATTCTCATAAAAATAACTCAACATGAGAAAAAGGAGATGTATTGAGCTACTCAAAAATTATGATTGCACAATGCACTACCACCCAGGGATGGAAAATAAGGTAGTAGATGCTTGGAGTAGAAAGGACCACATAATTTTGACCTAGATGAGAGTTGAAAGGTATAACAACCCTGCTTATTATTACACACTTAAACCTGATTTATTACCTAAAATATTCACTTGATAAAACATGGAATATCGAGTGGTCTTGTGTCTTTGGGGCTTAGTATCATTGCATAACAACTTAAAACATGAAATATAACATCTTTATAAAAAACATCCTTTACATGATCACTACATTCCCTCGTACTTAGCATTGCATGGGATAACCTGAGGACATGCATAAGAAAAGGGTGAGCTATAAAGCCCAGTAAGGGAATAAACACAGAATAACTTGAGGAATACAATACATGTTAGACAATAGGAATATCAATGGAGCAAAATTGAAACATGAACATAAAGGCATGATAAAGCAAGATAATCATAACATGAAAATGTGGCAACAACACTTAACATGAAATTAGCATGAGCCAAGGATCATTGCATATGGAGCATGAGTAAACACTCATTGCACATAAAGCATGAGTAAAAACTCATTGAACATGAATTAGAATGAGTCAACACCCATTCCACATGATGTATCATGATACTATACTTTACCCAATGCATTGGAGTGCTATTATGGTGCACCCTTCTTAAACATTTCATTTCATGCATAAGTGTGCCACATGGATAATACAACATGGAATCAATCATCATCATTTATTACATGATAAAGGGATGTGGAATACATACATGAAGCTTTATAATCAATAATTAAATGTTCATGAATGTGAATACCCTTGATAGAGAACTGGGCATGGTATTCACTACACAATGACATTGGCCTGGAAAATCGTAGTGCAATTTTGGCAGCATAACGGCGTGAAATAAGAACTCATAAAAAATTTCTGATGAGAGATAAAGGGGTGTATAATCATATTTACATGAAATAAATAGTAAGGGGGTCATATAGATACATTCCCCAACAAACGTAATGGAATTTTGATGCATAATTCAAAGGAATTACTTGGATATAAAAGATAAGGGAGAAATCCCTCACGAACTTTTGGCATGGTAACAGGTGTACATGGGCGGAATTAATGATAGATAAATGTGTCTCTCATCATCCAAACATAAATAGGGAAGTATGGGTAAGGTTTTAAATCATACCCCAACATTTGTAATTGAAAATAAAAGGGAATAACAACTTAAAGAAAATTGAACAAAATTGAGAAAGGAAGAAATCCCTTATTGGAATTGTGATCCCAAAGGCTTGACAGAGGCTTGAGAGAGGCTTATTGGGAGCATGGGGCAGATTGGGAGGATTCTAGATAGAGGAGGGTAGGGTTTGGTCGAACTCCAAATGATTTTAGTGAAGAGGAAGTGGGATCTTGGGTGGGTTTATATAGGAAAGGAGAGGGAATTCTTTATTATATAGGTTTCGGACACCTCACATTAAACAAAACAATACCACAAACCATCCCATGGTTTTTGCCCATTGTTTTTGCCAAAGGGGAGTGGAAAAAAATATTTTATAAGGCCAATGTCCTAACTTCTTAAAATAATAGGGTTGCTTATGTGGAGATGAGTCACACTCTCAAGGAAAACAATTTAAAAAGACAAAATGTTTTATAATTCTTGGAGGGTCCACTAAATCTTTGTAAAATAAATCAAAAAAACCCGAAATCACATTATTTTAATGGTAAAACATATATTGTCCGAAAATAATGTTTTTATTATTTTATTATATCATAATTGGGTCATTATGATGTCATAAAACACATTATATATTTAAATGGTATTTAATTTTTACCTAAAAATTCGACTATCTCATAAAATTATTAAAAATTCGCCTTTGGATAATTTCATTGTCCTGATTACAAAAATAATATTCATTTTATCTAAATAATTTTATAAATATGTGAATTTTTACTTTTAAAAATAAAAACTGGCATTTATCAAAAATTCATGGGTTTTGACAAAAACAGCTTTCAAACCTTTATAAAAATTACAATTAAATTCATAAAATTATAAATTAATTTATATTTAATAAAAATAATTTAATAATAATAATAATATTTTATTAAAATATTATTTAATTCAAAAATCCATTAATTCATCAAAATTGATTTCTTAGTTGAATATTAACTAAAAATACTATTTGTGCTTTACAAACTATTTATAAGGTAACATTAATAAAATAAATGCACATTATTTATAAAAAAAATAATATACATAGTCATAGTGTCAGGGTATTGTTACATAACCTCTTATAACACTAGAATAATACTGAAGGGTAAGGTGTACGATCGTGACAGACTCTTGGGGTGGCTAAGATAACATCGCTCGGGTGGTAATCTCTATTAACTTCCACTTCTCCTGTAGTCGGTTCTACTCAAGCTTAACGTGTTCAAGATCGGATTGGGATTGTTCAAGAGAGAATCCCAATGATTCCACCTCCTTTCTAATCTCTGAAAAATGGGCTTCATATGGGGGAAGTCTACAAAATGAGGCCATCGCTTCCTTTGTCTAGGTAAATTGGATTTGTTAAAGACCTATATTTATATTAATCATGTGATCACTATTCAATGGCTATATTAGAGATGGTCACAATTCATAACAGTATTTTAAAATTCAGAAACATGAAACCAATGATGTTCAAATTTTATATAACCATAATAAGACATTTAATTAGATCAAGAGGAATTTCCATTAATGAAAGTTTGGGTCGTTACAATATTCCCCCCTTAAGAAATTTCACCCTCGAAATTTCATTTTCCCACACTAAAACAGTTGTGGGTAACTTTTCTTCATCACTTCATATGATTCCCATATCGCTTCTTCAAACTTGTGGTTTTTCCACAATACCTTGACGAGGGGCATTGTCTTATTTCGTAAAACTTTTTCTCTATGATCTAATATCTTCACTGGTTTCTCCTCATAAGAAAGATCATCCTATAACTATACTACCTCTGAAGAGAGTACATGTGAAGGGTATGGTATGTACTTTCTTAATAGGTATACATGAAATACATCATGTACTTTGGCCATGGTAGGTGGAATTGCTAGTCGATAGGTCACAACCCTAACATGATCAAGAATCTTGAAGGGGCCGATGTACCTAGGAAATAACTTCCATTTTTTTTCAAACCTCATGACCTTATTCTAGGGAGAAATGAATAGAAATACCATGTCTCCAACTTTAAACTCAAGGTCTCATCGATGGTTATCAGCATAACTCTTCGGTCGACTCTAGGCTACCTTGATATTCTGTTGAATGGTTTTCACCTTCTCTACCATTTCTTAGAACATTTCTAGTCCAAGCAGCTTACGTTCACCGACTTAATCCCAACATGTCGGTGTTATGCACCTCTTCCCATACAGGGATTCATAATGTACCATTCTGATGCTCGAGTGGAAACTGTTGTTGTTGTAGAATTCAACCAGTGGAAGATGTTGGTCCCACACTCCTTTGAGGTCCATAGAACATGATCCTAACATATCCTGCAGTGTCTAAATAGTTCACTCATATTAGCCATCCATTTGAGGATGATGGGAAATACTGAAGTTTAGTTCACTATACAGAGCATGTTGAAGACTCTTCCAAAACATAGAGATGAATCTTACATCTCAATCGGATACAATAGATAGTGGTACTCCATGCAGCCTTACCACTTCCCTGATATATGTCTATGTCAGTTGATCCAATGAGAAATCCTCCCGAATTGTAATAAACTGTGTAGACTTTGTAAGACGATCCACAAAAACCCAGATTGCATTGTTTCTTTTGGATGTATTTATAAGTCCGGTGAAAAAGTCCATGGTGATGTTCTCCCATTTCCATGCTGGTATGGGAAATGGTTGCATCATCCCCTTATACTTCTGCTTCTTGCCTTCACATGCTGACACACCAGGCACTTTGATGTATACTCAGGGATCACCTTCTTCATATTATCCCACCAATAATTCTCTCTGAGATCTCGATACATCTTTGTGTTTCCTATGTGAATAGAGAAATTTGAATTATGTGCATCATCCAAAAGTTCCTTCTTTAACTTCGGAATTGATGGAACACATAGTCTTTTCCCAAATCTCACAATTTCTTCTTTATTAACATTTAACTCCAAGGATTTCCCTTCTATGATAGCATCCACTTTCTTCTGAATTCACACATTATCCTTTTGAGAATCCTTTAACCTTTCCAAAAGAGACAGTTGAGCAATTATTTGTGAAAGTATTGATAATTTTTCCTTCTTTATGATTTCCATGTCCATCTTCATAAAGTCTATGAATATTATATCCTTCTCAATTCTTATAAATGATAGAATCGTCAGGTCCTTTCTACTTAGATCATACACCACCTTGTTCGCTTTCCCAGGGTGGTAATGGATTGAGAAATCATAGTCTTTGATCATATCTAACCATCTTCATTGGCGCATGTTCAAATATTTCTGTGTGAATATATACTTGAAGATTTTATGGACTGTATATATTTCACACTTCTCTCCAAAGAGATAATGCTACCAAACTTTTACAAAGAAGATCACCACAGCCAACTCCAAATCATGTGTTGGATAATTCTGTTCATGAACATTCAATTGCCTTCAAGCAAAGTCAATGATTATGTCATTTATCATCAACACACAGCCTAGGCCCTTCTTCGAAGCATCACTGAATACCACAAAAAGTTCTCCACTTGTGGGTAAACTGAGCATGGGCAAGGTGATAAGCCTCCTTTTTAACTCCTTGAAGCTTTCTTCAGATTCATCACTTCAAGAAAACTTTACTCCCTTATGAGTTAGCTTGGTAAGAGGGTTGTAAAATCATGATAAATTTCTCACAAATCATCGATAATATCCACCTAACCCCAAGAAGCTACGGATATCAGTTACCATTGTTGGCCTCAGCCATCCTTCAATTGCATCTGTTTTGAATGGATCCATAGATATCACATTTCCTGTGATGATATGGACCAAGAATGATACCTCCTTCAACCATAACTCACACTTGTTGTACTTTGCATAGAGCTTCTCCTTCTGCAAGGTCTCTAGTATAGTTCTTAGATGCACCTCATGATCCGCCTTGGTTTTGGAGTATATAAGAATATCATATATAAAGACCACCAAAAAAATTTCGAGGTAATCCCTATAGACTCTATTCATCAAGTCCATGAATATTTTTGGAGCATTAGTGAGTCCGAAAGGCAATACTATGAATTCATAGTCCCGTATCTTTTATGAAAATAAATCTTAGGGATATCTTCCTTCTTCACCCTTACTTGATAATATCCTGACCACAAATCCACCTTGGAGAAGTATTGGGCTCCACACAGCTGATCTAACAAGTAATCAATTTGTGGGACAAGATACTTGTTCTTTATCATGATTTTGTTAAGCTCACGATAATCTCTGCAAAGTCGCATTGACCCATGTTTCTTCTTGATGAAGAGGACTGGTGAACCCCATGGTGAATCACTTAGGCATACAAAACCTTTATCCAGATTCTTCTGTAGTTGTTTATTCAACTCCTCAAGCTCCACAATAGCCATTCTATATGGAGTATTTGATATTGGAAACTCCCCAGGTATAAGTTCAATTAAGAATTCAACATCTCTTCTAGGAGGAGGACCGGGAAATTCCTCAGGAAACACTTCAGAAAATTCCCTCACAATAGGCATGTACTCAAGGATGGTTTCCTCCTTAGACTCAATCATTTAAGCCAGATATGCGTGCTCATTGGGCAGTAATATCTACACTTGAGATAATGGAGCTAAAAAAGATTAATCTTCCTCCTTGCACCTGTATAGAATCGGGGGTCTATTCTCCACATGGAGAGTGATTTCCCTCTCATGGAAATTTATGTTGGCTCTATATAAGGAAAGCCAATCCATGCCAAGAATTGCATCAAATTCCACTAGAGGGTGTATGATGAGGTTCACCAGGAAGTTCAATCCATATATTATGATAGGGTAGGAGTTATATTCATGGGATGTAATGATTGACCCATTTTCCTTAGTCACCGACATCTTTACTTCCATGATTTGTGGTGGTGTTGGGATTGTTCTACTAAACCTTCAGGATATAAAAGAATGTGCATAACCTGAATCAAAAATTATGTTCACTATTATTGAATGTATAACTAGCGTAAATGTCATTACTTCATTTTCGGGGTTCACTTCGGTAGTAGTGATGGAAAATCTTCTCCCTTTCTACCTTGGAGGTTGTTGGTTGTCTCCGAAAACCCTTATCTTAGGGAACTAATTTACAAGATGCCATGGTTCTTTGCAGTTGTAGCAATGAACAATGCGTTGAGGTTCGAATGGAGTGTTCTTATCCTCTGTTGTAGCCACAGGTTTTTCTTTTTGGTAGTTAATAACTAGGTGACCTTCTCTTCCACACATAAAGCATTTTCTTCGTCCCCTTCTGGAAATTTCCATGGCGATTCTTTCCACACCTTTGTCAAGTGGGGTGCTAGATCTTCTTAGAACCATTGGATTTATCCATCAGACCACCAACATTGAAGTCCACCTTATGATTCTTATCCCCATGATACCCCTGAGATTCTCCAATCTCCATTTCAACCTTAAGGGCACATCGGACAATTTCCTCATAGTTTTTGAAGTCACGGATCGCTAGTGCTTTCTGCAGGCTAGGTTTCTGCCCACCAAAGAAGCGATCAACCTTGCATTCGGGGGTAACGACAAAGCCAGAGGCGTATCGTGCAAGCCTTGTAATGTTTTCCTCATACGCTCTGACAGATTCGTCATCTTTTTTCTTGAGTTCAAGGAAGTATCTTTCCATCTTAAGCTTGAGGGTGCATGGAAAATATTTATCAAAAAACATCTTCAAAAAATCCTTCCATTCCAACACCTCAATCTACCCCTAAGGTTTGGTATTTTTGATCAACATCCACCAATGATCGAATTCACCCTCCATATGATAAGCATCCAAGAGAACCATCTCTTGTTCATAACATTGAGGGACGGAGAAGATCTTTTCATTGGAGTTGATCCATTGTTCGGGGGTTGAGGGATTAGATGATCCCTTAAAAGTATGAGGCCTTTGTCTCATGAAGCTCTCGATAGCAAATTGTTCTTTTTAGGGGGGTTGAATGTTCCTCTTGACCCATGTTTCTATTAAAATCTTGAGTTAACTGAGATAGAAGCGATACAAATTTCGTGATTCCCACTCCCATCAGATTGGGCATCTTATTAGCACAGTCATCACATTGATCTTCACATCATTTGTTAGCCCAAGTCCTCCTATTACTGGTCATTGGCTGGAATAAAAGAAAGTTGGGGGTAACACATAAAGGGTAATCCAAGGAAAAAACTAATGACATATAAATAACTTTTATTTCCTTAACTTATGAATCCATAGGCTTCAATCTATGTTATTCATGATCTACTTTCTATCATTTATTCTTAGGGGAATTATTTTTAATTCCCTTAACAAGGGTTCATACTAAGCTTGTGAATTTACCAAAGCATATCCCCTGGGAGTTTCATAACCAAGAGTGCATCAAGCCCCATTGTTTTGCACCAGTTCTCATTCGAGTCTAGCTCAAAGCGGTATTTTCGGGTTTTACCCCTAGGATACATCTCTTCCTGAGCCGCCTCTGCCTAATTGTATCCAGATAGGGATATATTAGCTTGATAAACCATTTACTCAATAATCACCAATACTTAGGGATGTTTTTTTATACTCATTCTTGTTTTAATTTTTCACTAGGGTTTTCTAATCCAAATCCCAAAAATAACTAAACATATCCTCTAATACCAAATATAACAACGCTTCTCTTTATTACACACTTAAACCTGCTTTATTACATAAAATATTCACTTGATACAACATGGAATATTGAGAGGTCTAGTGTATTTGGGTCTTATAATCATTACATAACAACTTAAGACATGAAATACAACATCTTTATAGAAAACTTCCTTTACATGACCACTACATTCCCTCATACATAGCATTGCATGGAATAACCTGAGGGCATGAATAAGAAAAGGGTGAGCTATAAATCCCAATAAGGGAATAAACATGGAATAACATGAGGAATAAAATAAAATATAGACAATAGGAATATCAATTGATCACAAGAGAAACATGAACATAAAGGCATGATAAAGCATGATGATCATTACCTGAAAATGTGGCAACACTTAACATGGAATTAGCATGAGCCAGGCTCATTGAACATAGAGCATGAGTAAACCCCCATTGCACATGAAGCACGATTAAAAACTCATTTCACTTGAATTAACATGATACAGCACCCATTTCACATGATGTATAATCATACTATACTTTACCCAATTCATTAGAGAACTATTAGGGTGCACCCTTCTTAAACATATCGTTTCATGCATAAGTGTGCCACATGGATCATACGACATGGAATAAATCATAATCATTTATTCCATGATAAATGGATGTGGAATAAATACAAGAAGATTTATAATCAATAAGTAAATGTTCATAAAGGTGAATAACCTTGATAGATATATGGGCATGGTATTCACTACACAATGACATTGGCTTGGAAAATCGTAGTGCAATTTTGGAAGCATAAAGGCGTGAAATAAGAAATCATAAAAAATGGTTGATGAGAGAGAAAGGGGTGTCTCATCATATTTAAATAAAATGGATAGTAAGGGGGTCATATAGATACATGTCCCAACAAACATAATTGAATTTATATGCATAATGCAAAGGAATTACTTGGATGTAAAAGAGGAGAGTGAAATCCCTCATAGAATTTCGGCATTGTAGCGGGAGTACATGGTTTGAATTAATCAGAGAGAAATGGGTATCTCCAAATCCAAACATAAATAGGGAATTTTGGGGGAGGTGCAAAATCATACCCCAACATTTTTAATTGAAAATAAACGGGCATAACAACTTAAAGAAAATTGGACAAAATGAGAAAAAAAGAAATCCCTTACTTGGAAGTGTGATCCCAAAGACATGGGAGAGGATTGAGAGAGGATTATTGAGAGATTGGGGAACCTTGGGAGGATTATAGAGAGAGGAGGGAAAAGTTTTGTCTAAATCCAAAGTCTTTGAGTGAAGAGGAAGTGGGAGCTTGGATGGGTTTGTATAGGAAAGGAGAGGGAATTCGTTATTATTTAGGTTTGGGAAAGCTCACATTAAACTAATCAATACCACCAACCCGACCATGGTTTTTGCCCATGGTTTTTGAAAAAGGGGAGTGGAAAACAATATTTTATAAGGAAAATGGCCTAACTTCTTAAAATAATATGGTTTCTTATATAAAGGTGAGTCACACTCTCAAGGAAAACAATTTAAAAAGACAAAATGATTTATAAGTCTTGGAGGGTCCACTAAAGCTTTATAAAATAAATAAAACAAACCCAAAATCACATTATTTTAATGGTAGAACATATATTTGAAGAAAATAATGTTTATCTTATTCTATTACAACACAATTGGGTCATTATGATGTCATAAAACACATTATATATTTAAATGGTATTTAATTTTTACCCAAAACTTCAACTGTCTCAGAAAATTATGAAAAATTCACCGTTGGATAATTTCGATGTCCTGATTCCAAAAATAAAATTCATTTTATATAAATAATTTTATAAATATATGAATTTTTACTTTGAAAATAAAAACCAACATTTATCAAAAATTAATGGGTTTTGACAAAAACATCTTTCAAACCTTAATTAAAATTACAATTTCATTCATAAAATTATAAAATAATTTATATTTAATAAAAATTAATTTAATAATAATAATCATATTTTATTAAAATATTATTTAATTCAAAAATCCATTAATTCATCAAAATTTATTTCTTAGTCGAATATTAACTAAAAATATTATGTGTGCTTCAAAAACTATTTTCAAGATAACAATAATAAAATGAATGCACATTCGTTATACAAAAAAGAGCTCCGAAAAATGGGCTTTGTACAAGAGAAGTCTACAGGATGAGGCCATCGCTTCCTTTTTCTGGGTAAATTGGATTTGTTAAAGCCCTATATTTATATTAATCATGTGATCACTGTTCAATGTCTATATTAGCAATGGTAACAATTTATAACGGTGTTTTAACAACCAAAATCATTAAACCAATGAAGTTAACAATTTATATTACCATAATAAGACATTTAATTAAATCAATAGGAATTTACATTAATGAAAGTTTGGGTCATTACAAAATGGGTCCAATTTTCATGGATCTAGTAAAGATGGATATGGAAATTATCAAAGAAGGTAACATGTCACTACTTTTTCAAATGGTTGCCAAACCTTCTTTACTAGAAAGGATAAAATGTTCTCAGGTTGATGATGGGGAGTTTAAAAAGAAAATTAAAGCTATTAGTGATGGGAAGTTTACTCACTTCATATATCAAGGTGGAACCTTGAAATTCAGAAAGAGGATTTGTGTTCCCTATATTCTTGAGCTAAAGAGGGAACTATTAGATTCAATTATGAGTTGGATAAGAACACTTAAACAAATAATTCCCAAATTCCAAAGGACACAACTCATGTATACCAACAACACTAGAAACAAAAAATTCTTTTGACACCATTTTTAACAAACCAACCAAGGGAAACCTAACACCTCACCCAATCTGGCCCACCATAATTCCCAATGTGTATTCCTGATTGACATGGGATAGTGGAGACCACCTAGGTATCAACACATAAGACCATATGTTGGATTTTACTATGAAAAAATAGTACATATGTCATTTATAACAAAATAAATATAAAAAATTATAGTATATCACTGAATAATAGGTAACAACCATGAGGCATAAAAAAAATTCTAGAGCGATAAACCCAAGAAAAAAATACTCCAAAATAATGATTGGTTCTCCACATGAGAATCAGTGACTACAATTCAGACCCACCACAGAAGCAACATCATCAAAGATAAGTTGTCAAGATATATGATACCCTTCCAATTACCTATGTCATGTAAAACCTATCTTACATACACCCATGGAATATTATGTGTGTGAGGTAAAATCATTATAGGATACCACTATGACTCTATATAGTTTTTTCAACATTCACATGTTAGTTATTTATTTTACATAAAACATATTTTTTAAGGAATTTAATTTGAAAACATTTCTCATAAAAATCCATTTGTGTTCCTTTAAAACAATCCATAACCAAGTCTATAATTACATGTAAATAATCATGAATGATTAAACATATGGTAGAAATAAAAAATAATCCATTTATCAAAATATTTATAAGTGATCTATCAATGCATGTGAATTAATATGAATAATATAACGAAGAAAAATGGGATATAGTTTATGGTTATATGTAACTAGGACTTACTAGGAATATAAATTGACATTACATGAATCCTATAATATCGTCTCTTAACCCAAAATATTGATATCACACTAATCAGTCTTAGTAGTGCCACACTCACTATGGTTTTTATATGTTCATTTCTCAATGCATCCAAGGTTCCCAATATGATATGTTTTCTTATTAAATTAATTTTAATATTCCTCTAAATTTTATGAAAGACTTCAACAATAAAAACATTATCACTCCCATGCTTGAAAAATAATTTTAGAGACAAAAACTATCTTTTAGGACTTTTATCAAACAAATTATGTGCATAAACCTATATCTAATGGGAACCCCTCTAAAAAAATTTCCATACCACCAAATATTCTTTTACAAAACTTTTCACTATTAAATATGAAATAATTAATTTCAAATTTTAGAACAATACAAAATGTTAGAGAAACATGTTATTCTATTAAAATGGACCACTCTATATAGACGCATACCACTCCAATGAAGGAAACATAGTAACATACAAAAAAGGTGATTAAAACAAATAGATTTAGTCATAATGAGACTAGATCCATAAGAAACATAATATTTTCCCCACCCAATACCTTAAAAATAACATTCATGCCCATTAGGTTTCCACTGAATAAATGGGAAGATAGAAAAATATTAGATCTAGGGGAAAGGGGAGGAATCATGAAGAGATTCACACATGTCCTAAAGAGATCCACCAAAATAGCTATAGAATCATCAAGGGACCAAGGGGAGAACCTTAAAGAATCTCAAGAAGGGTCTTGATTGAGAAAACTATAGACTAAGGAGATATTATAGGCTAAACGATCATGGTTATTAAGTAACTTTTCCAATTATAAGAAATATATAGAAGGCACATTGTTAGGCTGCATAGTTATACAATCCATAAGATAACTATGCGGTAGCTATTACCTATTAAAAAAATTATGTTGTAATATGAGAATAAATTAATGATAAGAAAAACAGTTCACAATCATTGAAACCACCACTGGACAGAAACCCATTCATCCACATGGTATTGTTGGAGACTCGTATGGTTAGAATAACCATGCTCCAACATTGAAAAATATTTCAAGAGTTAATAAGCCATATTGAATGGTTACCAAATAGTTACTAATAACCGTACCCAAAATTTATTTCTAGAGAATTTATTCAAAATTTCTATAATCTCATCCCCTAACACCCAAAATACTTAAAAACCACAAAATATAAACACCTAGAAAAAAATAAAATATAACTATGACTCAGAGGGTATCACACATGAGATGGGAACAATTTAAGATGATATTTCTCAGTATGTATTTTCCTCAATTAATTCACACTAAAATGGACAGTAAGTTTATTAAATTGATAGATAGGGATGATGAATCGATTATGACCTAGGAAGAAATGGTCCCCAATGTTCGTGGTATGGTTCTCTTTTTTTATTGACCCTTAATGAAATTTTTATGATGTATTTATTGGATTAAGATGAAGGCTCAAAATGAAACTAGCTATAATATACTTTTATAACTATGGATAAATATTTTATCTTCTATTAGATTATAAATAGAGATTGAAGTCTCTCATTTTTCGCATAGTTTTGTGGTCTGGAAGGGAAAGATATAATTTTTAGTAAATTATAATAATAAGTCCCATGGGGAAACAAAATTAATCATCTTTCCTACCTAAAGTTTCGAATGAATCATAAAAAAATCACAAAGGACTATTCAATTATATGTATATGGAAAAGAAGGCCATCGAGAAAAAGAATGTGGAAGTAATGTGAAGAGGTATGTCAGTGAAATATGTTATGTGAAATATGTTATGTGAAATATTAACTGAATGTACCGCCCAAACCTCAATGATATAATTTCTATGATTATATACATAACACCGATCAATTAAAGAATTGGATTGTTTAGAAATATACTAAGAAATACTAAACTCTTAAGCAAAGAGATGATTGGAAACCTCATGTAATCATGACTATTAAAGTGGGTCTAGAGAATATAATGGTTGAAGGTTACCTTATCATCCAATGTAGAACTAAAAATATATTATTTGACTATATTTCAACCCATATTTTTATATATGATGAATTTTATAATGGTATTACTTCATTCTATCAATTTTTTGATGTTGAATTGGTAGTAAAAACTTATAATGTTACGATGATTTCATATTATTAATATAAATCATCTTTGATATAAGTTCACAAAAATAAGTTTCCTAAAAATATTTTTATTATCCCATTAGTTTACTTTGATGTTATTATGGGCATCGATTGACCCATTACTATAAATCCAATGTCAATTTTTTAGGAAGGAAATCTAGATTTTATATTCAGAATCATCATATGATCATCTTTCAGTATAAATATGGATATAAACTTCTAATGGAAATTACATCCATGTGGGGATATTACTACCTATTCACATGTGATATTTTTCTCAAATGGTTCTAGATAATATAGACTTTGATGATATTCCAATTATTTATGAATATTCTAATGTAAATCGTGAAATCATTCCTAGTTTTCCCCTAAATTGTGTAGTCAATTTTTTAATAGAACTCATACATTTTTCTATACCTATTTCAATGGATACATATAGATTAACCCCAATTTAGTCATTGGAATTGAGGAATGAAACCTATAACAACCATTGTAAAGGATTCATATGACCTTATACATCACTATGTGATGGACCTGTAATTTTTATTATGTAGAAATATTGGTCAATGTACCTTTTCATTGATTATTAGAAACATAACATGAGTGATAATAAGAAAATGTATCATGTACCTCACATTAATGATCTCTTTTATCAATTATAAAGATATCAATTTCTTTCAAGGATTAATATTGATCTCGATATCAGTCAGATAAAGGTTGAAAATGATGATATGCCAAAGAAAACATTATATATGATTTAAGGGCATTATGAATTTATAGTGATTCTATTTGGACTTACTAATTACCTTAACATCTTCATTGATTTAATGAATACTATTTTTAGATATTTACATGACTTGTTTATGGTAGTATTAATAAATAATATTATTATATATTCCAAGATAAATGAGGAAAATGAAGATAATTTGAGGATTTTGTTAAGAAACCTGATGATAGAGAAAGTGTGTAAAAAATTTAAACATTTAGAAATATAGATATATAGTGTTTCAATATTAGTTCATATAATTTTTATTGAGGGTATATCAATGGATCCTTCAAAGACAGTTTTTATTGGACAGTGCACTAGTCCAACCATGCTGACTAGGATATATTGGTTTCTTCGTTCCAATCGACACTATCAAACTCTCTGTGAAATTCCTCACATGTATAAAATACATATGCATTTTGACTTATAAATAAGCCAAGTATTAGTGGCTATATTAATGTGAATAAAATTTCATGGATCTGAGAATAAGTTTGATTATTACACAAGTGATTACACTACCCTATAGTGGAGAAGGGTTTATGATCAATATTGATTCATTGAAAAATGTAATTGGATGCATCCATATTTATAATTATTATGTAGAATCTTATACTCATTCTAATTTAAAATTTATGATAAAAATTACTTGGATCATGATTTGGAGCTTGTATTGGTAATTTTATTGATATATATTTTGATGAATTATTTTTTAAGGTGAATTGTGTGATATATTTACAAATAATAAAATCATGAATTATATAGTAGAAAAAAAATATTTTAATATCCACTAATGGAGATGTTTGGAGTTGAATAAAGATTATGATAGCCAATAAATTACATACCTAAAATTTGAACAATGTTGTTGATGTACTGAGTAAAATGAAAAATTCTATTTTTTAATGACGAGACAATACTTATGAATTTACCTATGTTAGTTCTTGAAATCATTGGGAAAGGGTACATATCACATGTGTCACTAATTAATGATCAACCATCCATCCATGAGGGAACTATAGAGATACATAAGGATGATATTGAAATATGGAATAAGATGAGGAATGTTACTGAGTTAAACTATGGTTATGATAGAATGAAATGTTTTAGGAACTGAGTATGTGTCTTTCCAATATTATATTTGACTTATAATTTCATTTTTTTAAGAATTAAAATAAAGTGATAAATTAATATTTTCAATATGACAATATTAACATTGATATTGTTTAATATGTATCTAGTTGCTTGATATTTCAGTATGTTAAGGGTGAGTGGTAGAAGTATAAGGGGATATTATTACTATTACTCATATCAGAAGTGAGAAAGCATCACCATAGATTTATTCATCAGAATCCACACACAAAAAGAAAGGCCAAAATACAATTTGATTTGTGGTTAATATCTTTAAAATTTTAGTTAATTTTATTTATATTAGATAATAATCCTATATTGATCATCCTTATAGGATATACAATAATTATGTTGAAAGGATTCATGGGGTATTATATTTCATTCTATTTGATGGGCATCTGAGGTTTACCTCAATATTCTGGAGACGTATTCAACAGTCTTTGAATATAGAGTTGAAATTTGGAAGTAAATATCATAAATATATAGTTATCTATATGGAGGTGGAAATTTAATCACTAGAGAATATATTTATATCATTTTATATAGATTTAAAATGAGTTTGGGATCAACAACATTCACAAATGGAATTATGATGAAACAAAATATTTCACTTGAGCATTCTGATGGAGACTTATGAAATCCTATTTGGAAGGAAGTTAAGAACTAAAATGAGAAATGATGAAATTATAGAAAGAAAGATATTGTGAACTAAGTTAATATAGGAAATTCTGTATAGATTTAGATACATTCCAAATCATATCAGGATAGTTCAGAGTTCAAAAAGAGTTATACTGACGATATTTTGTGAGATATAGAGTTAGAGGTTTGTAATAAGATGTCCATACTAGTATCACATTAGAATTAGGGTACAAGACTTATAAAAATAAAAAATATGAACTCTATACATAACTTCCCCTTTGAGATTCTTGATCATATCCATATTGAAGCTTATTGCTTTTCAGCCCCACCAAACCTCTCCTAAATTTACAAAGTGTTCCAAGTATCTTTTTTTGGGGAAGTACATACATAATAGTTCACATTTATTAAACTAATTGGTTTTACCATAGTAGAATGATATTTCATATGATAAATAAGAAGTTGAGTTTTTGGATAAAAGGTAGAAATATATTAGGGATAATACTACTCACATGGTCAAAGAATTTTTGTAAAACAATAAATTTGAGGAAGCTACACAAGAACTTTAGGATGCGATAAGGCAGAAGTGTACTCGTGCATTTATATTTGATTAATCAAATTTCAATAGACATGTCTGTATAAAGGTGGTATAATGAAAACCAAAATATTATATTAAATATATCTATATTAATAAATTTTATGTGTCTGAAAGATTTCTTTAAATGCAACAACGAGATTAAATGAATCCCAATATATTATTAAAATGTTATTATTAAATGTGACTATTATCACATATACATTGGATTCAAGGGTATTAATAGGAAAATCTAAATATTTTAATATATGTATGGTATTTTTATTTAATAAATAACTATTGAATAATTTCTAATAAACAGGTTTTCAATTTTAAATGATAAAAATAATATCATTTTGCATACAAATATCAGTTTTTAAAATTATTTTAATTCTCTATAAATTATTATTTTTTATTTATATTGAAATATTAGTTTGAAGAAGATATTTTTTATTAAAATTAAGAAATTAAATAATTATTCAAACATTTATTATCAATTGGTTAGAGATTAAGATAAAAAAATTTAAAGGTAAAAGACTTATTTTTCAGAAAACAATTATTATGTTGACTATATATTATTATCATAGTAAATAAAATTATTCACTATTGAAGACATTTTAATGTGTATTTTAGATTTTACATTCAATTAAATACATCACCTTTCATTTAATGGTTGTTACAAGACATAAAATGATAATAATGTCATTGTTTTTCTCAAAAATACATTTTATCTAGAAATGGTTTTAACATGTTTTGTGCTTGGATATTATAATTATATTTTTCCAATTATAGGAATAGAATATTTTAGATTTTAATATATATTTGGAATCATCATAATTATTATTATGTAAAAAAATTCTTATTTTTTTACCAAAATTAACACATACCATAATAATAATATGGTTACCATAATAAGGGTTCAAAAGGTTAACAGAGGGCCTAACAAAAATGATAAGTTTTAAAATTTGACAAAATAAAAATATTTAATTGAATTTTTTGGTTTTATTTCAACAATAACCATAATATATTTTGATATTTTGATATTTTGTTCCATTTTCCCATGATAATGGCATTATTATAGATTAATATTATTAATATAGAGAAGTTTAATACCTACCACACTTATAAAACCAAACTTCATAATCTAGCATCTTCATACCTACTTATCAATTTATTAGAAAATAAATAAGAATCAATATTCTAAAAACAACCCTATCCATGACCATGAGGTTTTGGTATTTTGAAAATACCCATTCATGAATACTCAAGGTGCCTTTCAATGGAAGATACTCAAAAAAGAGGAATATGTTCCCAGAAAACCTTTTCATGTTTATTTTTTAAAATACCTCAAAAAAATGTACTATAACCACATTAAATTAATTTACTAAATATCTATATAGTTAATATATGTTTTATCTTAATTTTATATCCATTTTATATCCCCTACTCATCAGTTATAATGTGATAACATTGACCATGTGGATTCACAGACCGTAACCTATATATAGGGATGTGATTCATTTTTCATTTCCCATTTACATTGATGGTAAAAAGGATATATTTAATTAATATATATTATATTTATGATACAATATTGAATCTATAATTTTTAATTATTATTTAAATTTTATTTCATTCTATCTATCAAAATGTTGAAACATCACTTGTGCATGCGTCAAACATTAGTCTCTATGAAGTGATATAAGAAATTTTTCATCCTCACATTATTTTTAGGGTTATATGAGTACATATAATTAAAAAAATAATTATTATTAAATTATTAGTATTATTTATATGATAAACCAATGAGAAATGGTTTAGGACTCGAATTGTTGAAGTGAAACATTTACTGAAAAAAAAACCAGTTTTCAACTGAATAATGATTTCAAAGAACAATTATTAATAAAATAATAATTTGAAATTATAAATAATATATATATATATTAAATTATGAATTATTATTTCTCTATAATAGATTTATAATAAATCAATTTGTATTTTACAGGTGGTTAGAACATATACTGAGTAATATGGGACCCGATTGAAGGGTTGTTCACCTAACCATTATTTTAATTGAGGCGTATTTTGGGGTTTTTAAATAATTATGTTTATATATTATATATTAACGTTGATGGTATTATTTGTTTCATTTTTTAAGGGTATTATGATTCAATAGTTACCAAATCAGTAAATAATTACGTTATAATCTCATTTGTTTTCTGACATGTATATTTTAAATTTTCATTGAGAAAAATTATGTGATGCTTAAATTTTATACCCAATATGTTTTCTTATCCTTTTCAAATTTTTGTGTTTTCATGTATTTGTACCATTTTATTAACTTTGGAAATAAAAATGGATTGAGAGGATTTTTTTATGAAAATCTAACCTTATTTCTCCTCTTTTGGATGCTAATCTTTATCTTCTGCGCCCTTATTCTTAAAAATAAATTATAGAAGTTCTTAATGATACAAAAAAAAATTATAAATTTTTAATTTAGTACCATTTAATATCTTACAAAATAATAATACTAATCATTTGAAATTTCTTAGGCATAAATCAATTTTTACTGTAAACAATAGCGTGAAAAAAAATCTCTTTTAAAATACAAAGCATAAAAAAATTCATAATGTAATGACCATTACTATATTTGATTATTTTTTTTACTAGTTTATAATATTATTTTAAAATAATTTAATATCTCAATATTATGGAAATTATTTAGTTTTTCAAGAAAACAAAATAAAATGGCTTCTTTCTATTTTCAAATAAATGTTCAAATGGTGTTTTGAAGGTATTTTTAACCTATTTTAATATCAATTAAGGATTGTTATGATTCACATATGGTTTGATGTTATGATTCCATAAAATTTCTTCTTATATATGGATTATGATTATTATGTTTTATGGATTATTATAAAAAACTCATTACATTCACATGGGTCGATTAAGTTATAATGAAATCTTTATTAACCCATTTATTTTCCATGAGTTATGTTGAAAATAATGTTTTTATGAAACTGTGAAACAATTATGTACTGTTTTAATTATGTGATGTGTGGGTTTGTAATTATATATGCCTCCAGTTATTTGGTTAAATATTTGTATTTCAAGATATAATATGAAATTAAATGGGGAGTGAAACATGCTTGGAAAGGGACTACCTCTACTGTGGTAGTCTTAGTAGTGAGTCTTGACTATGTAAATGACCAAATGAAGAGTGACCCATGTACATTATCGATATCTATCAACACATTATAGTCTCAACAATGATCCTGACTCTGAAAATTATGGAATTTTTAGTGAACCCAATCCAATATTGAACATTTTCCACTATGATATTCTTGGAAGTGACCCTTAATGAAACAAAGGATTTTCTAGAATTATGTATATTCCAAAAATCATATGTCATATTCTTATGAAATATTCTACTAGTTCAGGGTTTATTATTTTGGATTTCTCACTCTTATGACTTATCACTTTTGTTATGACAACGTCTTGTATCATGACTTGATCTTAATAATCTTTGACTGATTGGGTTTGAATATAGTTAATTATTATCTCGTTCTAATACCCTTATACTTATCCTTTTCTGGCATATGATCATTTGATTGTTATATCCTATGTTTACCCTTATAGATAATTCATGTTCACCCATTCTTATGTATACTTTTACCAGGTTTTGAAGAATTATTCTAAATATGGCATGTCTAATAATGGTACTATGTTATAATAAATGTTTTAAATATATTTAATTTTGTTCATGAAATAAGTTGTTTTTGTACCCAGACTCCATGGCCCCTATTACCTTACCATTCTGAGGAATGTTTTATTTATTTATGTATTTAAAATACATCTAAACTGAAATAATATTTATATATTAAAATCTTGGGCCACCTCATTTAACCTATAACAACCTATAATTGACTTATATGGTATAGGATGAACGTAATATAATGACACAAATTTTTACCATATATTTTACCTAAAAAAATATTATGTTAATATCCTGTTTTACATGAAAACCTGAACTAAAATGATCCATGAAAAATTACATGTATATTATTATGAACATTTATGATTAATAAAACCACAATCAATAAACAATATAGAAACTTACTCAAAAATTCATATAAAATTTTATTGTAAACACATAATGTTTTATAAGAGAATTTTTATTAAAACAAGTTCATCTTTATATATTGTATTTTCATTTAAAAGATAAATTAATAAATTTTAGAATTTTAATTTATTAAAATGATTTTAATTTGTTAATTTAGCATGTAAATTTTTTAATAGATTAATATTGTTGTATTTTTGTGAAAAAATGATTTTTAGGTGAATAAGGGAAAATACTATTTTTTTTTAAAAATCTATGATTTTTGTTTCTTTATTAGTATATAAGTATGACTTGAAAATTAATTAAATAATTTTATATAAAAAATATTTAATATATATATGATATATTTTAATGTTTGATATATTTATTTTAGTTTAAAATTTATATTTGATATTTTAGAACATAAGATACACTATTCTAGAAACCTATTTTCATTATATTGTAGTTGTATTGTTTTTAAATTAATTTTTTTCACTTTCAAAAATTGAATATAATTTTTTTTCTAATAATAAATTATAAGTTCGATTTTATATAATAAGAAACATTTATATTTAGAAATAAAATTAAAATTAATTTGCTAAAAAGTAATTTTTGTAGTAAAATCCCTTAGGGTAAAATGGGTTAACCAAATGGGTAATGGCCTAAAGAGTTAAAAAAATTATTATGATTAAAATTTTGAGTTTATACTCAAAAAAAAATTTAGAATCCATTATTTTCAATTTAGATTCATCTTGACATGTGAAACATGGTTTCTTTTTATATTAAGATGAAATAATGAAAAAAAATAAAATTATCACCACTTATAATGGTGGGATCTAACCACCCATTAAAGAACACTCAAAAGTTTATGTTTAATATTAAACAAATACCCTTATTCACTCCACTATAATCATATTTAACTAATCTAAGTGTCAACACATAAGAGTTTTTCTTAATACCTCTATTTCCAAGGAGTCCCCTAAGTGGATCTCAATGTTCTCAACATAATAAAAATATTTTCCATAACATTTATTATTTTATATCATTCCCATTTAATTATATATTCCAAAATATTTTTTCAAATTTATTATTAATAGTATACTTAATGTTGTTACATTTTAGGAATAACTAATAACCATATTTACCCTTTTTCTTTAAGGACAATGAAAGCAACATTCATGTGTTGTTGTAGACTACTACATCCATGAATTGTTATGGTTAATTTTCCATCACCACCATGCATGGAAGGTCCAAAGATAGAGTTTAATATTAATGTATTTTATTTATAAAATGTATTAGTTTAATAAATAAAAAACCAATTTATACATTTCTCCCATTAAATAGTAACTAAAATCATTATCTACGTTTGTG
Organism: Viscum album; assembly: GCA_963277665.1. Lineage (NCBI taxonomy): Eukaryota > Viridiplantae > Streptophyta > Magnoliopsida > Santalales > Viscaceae > Viscum > Viscum album. The sequence goes on from OY728145.1 coordinate 14,084,137, forward strand.
TGCAGATTACCACCTCCATGGAACAATGTATTATATTTTTCATCCCCAAAATTCTTGTGTAGTCATGATAATTGGATTAATGTATAAATATTATATTTATGAAATTATTACGAATAATTTATGAAAACTTATACAAACTATAAATATTTGGAGAAACAAACTATCGTTATAAATTCAACCATCTAAAAGGAATGTAGTACGGGAAAAATAATTTTTTAATACTATTTAATATTCTCATACCTATTGCCTATTATTAAAATACACTTCAATTATAAATTTTGAATGTTAATAAAATATAAAAAAATTCTTATTCATTTTTAACAATGATATTAAAACCATTTCACTTCATAATCATTCATCAATTATGGTATGTTTAGGTTTGTATCAGTCTATCCACATGAACAGTGATATTAAATAATTACATTGATAACTATGAGAACATAAATAATAATAATATATCATATAACTATTTAAATAATTATTTTTTTTAGTTTTTTTAGTAACATTATTTTTAAAATCATTAATTAACATACCAACGTACGAACATTAAATACAACTAAAATAGTCTCATCACTAGTTTCATATTCAGAATCATGACCAAAAACCAATATAATTAAATTAAAATATAATTAATATTTTAAAATAATAACCATTTATAGTATATTTTACAATTTGGTAATGATGAATGTTTTGATAAGAATGAATAAAAACTCTTTTATTATAAAATTATTTCAAAATGATCAAAATTACTCACATCTGATTCTGAAAATAGTTTGTAAATAACTAATACAAATATATAGAATAATTATAAATTAAGTTTATAGAAATATATATGTTTATAAATATGGTTATAAAATTGGTGATTGAGATAGTTTTTTTTTTACATTAGATTCATGTCCTTTAGTGGAATCTAGGAATTAAGGTAAGGGTTTCTTTGTCTTATTTTCAAATACATGGAACATGTTTTATTTTGTAATCCATGTTTTTATATGTTTAATAAAAAATCATTTGAGTTTTTATAACATGAATTGTATTTTATTTTTGTTATTTTAATTTAAGTTTTAATACCCCTCTTGAAATAGATTTTATTAAAATCTTACTCAAACCATATTGTTTTTTTTCCTCATTATAAACTCTTGAGACGTGTTGTATTTTCTTCAACATGTTTCGCTTTATATGGTGTTATTTTAAATTATATCTCAAGAAATATTTTTACTATGTAATTCATTGGATATAAAAATAAAATTCAACTTCCTTTATTTATATTCCTATTTCAAGTATTATTTTGGTTGTAAGGGATCTAGGTAACTAAAATCTCTTTTGATTGATTCATAACACATCCTCATGAACATTTTTATTTTATTTTTCATTAATTCTACTCTAAGATTTTATTTCACGGTATTAACACTTACTCAATAGGTAAAATTCATTTTTAAATTTAAGCTGTTAATCGATAAAATTATTCCTTTAAAAGTAAACCATTATTGAGAACAATTCCTATCATTTTATATATTTTCCTTTTTTCCAATTATATAAATTATATATCGAAACCCAAATATGTGTTATATCATCTTAATTTCACATGAACATTTTAACCTTTTTCTAAAGGATTAATTATTACCTCTTTTCTGATGATATTAACAAAAAAATATTTTAATGATATTAAAAATTATTTCCCTTTCATGTTTTTATTTTCATCATCCACTCTTAGTTAAATATATAATACCATTATGTGTTTTAAAGGATATATTAGTGAATATTATTTTTTAATTAAATATTTTAAAATCTTTTCAGTTCACCATTTTGAAAATAACTATTTAAAGTGTCCATATCATCATCTTTAATGGAAATATTAACTTTTAAAAAAAACACATGTCTAATTTGACTTAAATTTTCTTATTTTTGGTTAAAATTATTTTACCAACATGTGAGTTATATTTCATGTATTATCTTCTTAATTATACCAACCTGTTTACGGGGATTAAAATCATGGAAATCCAACACTTTTAAATATATAGTGATTGAATTTTTATAATCCACTATTTTCTTCAAATACATTATCTATGTTAATACTATATATTACTTTTCTTAGATTAAAGGGGGTTTTCCAAGATACTATACATCAATTCATTGAGAAAATTATTAATAAAATTATACCCTCTATCGATACTATGTAAATAATATATGATTCATTAAAATATTTTGATCTATAATGCTACATTATATAATGTGAAGCTAATTTATTTTCTATGGGTTTAACATGTTATAATTATTTATAGAATTTTTAATTTTATACTTATGTGATTTCATTTGACTTGGGTTATGAAACCCATTATGTTTCCATGGATTCTTAATGATAATGTTAATGATTAGTTTTCTAGTGGGACACACACGTATGTATTATTGATCAGTGGGGTCCTATATCACCCACCAATGAATTTTTTATGTTTTATATCTCCTTAGATTGTAATGAATGTATAGAATGTAGAAGGTAACAAAGTCTTAGGATTAATTAGTTTTCTCACAAGTTTTCTTATGATTATGATTGCACCAATTTTCTTAGTTTATATTTTATTGAGAATATATTACATTCCATTTTTATGCCTATTTTATAAGATATTATGAACTTTAATATTATTCTCACATAATTCCTATTTATTGTTTTGTGAATCAATTACATGTTATTATTGTTGTTTCTATATGGTAAATGGAAATTCCTGGATATTTTCATAGGTTATTCAATTTATAATTATATTATTTATGGTCTATTATATGTTGTGTACCAATTTATTATGTATAATGACTATACCTATTTACCCAAGTTATTCTAACTTATGATCCTTTATTCTTCTCGCTTATATTCACCCTTACCAACTATATTATCCCAGAGCATCCTTAGTTTCATTTTACTCTTGTTGTGAATACAATTAATAAATATTTTTTTTATTAATGTAACATGTATTTTGAAATTGTGGGAGGTTTTTAAGACTTGTTATAGATTAGGATGTTGTATATATAGTGGGACAAATTCTCTTTAGTCAGAAAATAAATGGTTTTTTTATTAATGTTATATTCTTGTTGCCTAAAAGTATAAAACTAAAAGATAAATGGAATTTTTTTCTAATAAAGTACTTGGTAAATTATTATAATTACTAGATTATCGCATTCTTAGTCTATAATAGTTGGTATCTAAGAAGGTTTTATATAACTTTAGAGATTATAATGCTATCAGTTGGGGATGTAAATGTCTTGAAGGGGTTTAAATTTATGTTTGATTATAATTTAAATGGAATATATATACGATTAGTTTATTCAAGGTAATGTTTATTATTTTTGGTAATGGTATTAGAGAACATCAGTGAAAACCCCAAGGTGTAATACTATTTATATTATAACATAGCAATTTTTTGGTAAAGTAGTGACTCAGTGGTTCTCCTAAAAATTAAATCCCCATATGGATATAGACAAGTTGATACAATGGTGGAACAGATGAACCAAGGTGTAGTCACCTATAAAAATTCTAGTTGAGTATAATCTAAATCTTTAATTTGGTTCATATTGAGTGGGACTGAGATTGTAAAATTAGCTATAACTCATAGGGTAAATTCTTTGGTTATTCACATTCTCTTTAAATGGAATTGTTAAGGATATATTTTTTTAAGGATTTATGATAAGGAATATGAGAAATCCAAACCTAATAAAACCTATATTTAATCGAGAGTGATTAGGTTTAACTTAAAGCTAATGTAATAATTTTGAATATTAAAACATTTTGAGCATTAATTTGTATTATAATTATCATAATATAATTATATTATGGAGTTAATTGTTAAAATATTAGGATTAACCCATTTTGGTTTTTGTATTATATAAATCCCAAAAGAATCATGTTAATAATGGATTATATAAAAAATATAGAGATTATATAAACAAGAATTATAAGGATATAATAATTGAAGTGAGAAACATTTTGATTAAGCTGATCTAGATAAAAACTAATGATTGCTAATGTGAAGGAAAAAAATTCAAAAACTAGTCATATAATAGAAGGATAGATTCTTAAGGATGTTCATGTGACAATGATGATGATGTAAAGAATGTTTAGTTTCATACATATCAAGAATATGGGAAGAATCACTAACTTAAATTTCATAAAGTAATTGGAGATTATTTTAAGATTGGAAAATGAAGTCATAGGGGAACAAGTTTCTAATGAAAATAAAATATCTATCTAGAATTTGTAAATTGTTAGAGAGTTAATCTTGAGGTAAAAAAATTAGTTCAATTTCATAAATGTGAAAAAAATAGATATTATCCATGTCAGCTCCCTAATACAGGAGTTAATAAGGATGATAGGCCCTTACACCATCCAAATGATGGGAAAGCACACACACACCCAACTATTGAATTATGTTTTTAAAATGATATGGAATACAGAATTTTGATCACCCACTCAAGAATTGTGAGTATTGTATTTATATCTTGTTTAATAAAACTCATTGTACCTATGAATAAAAAATAAACATACTAATGACTAGATTCTTAACTGTTAATAGAAACATCTCCTTCCATTATTATCATATCTAAAGGATATTACTATTTTATATATTTTTATAAGAATATTCTTCCTTTAAAATTGTATTATCCATCAATTAGTCAACATTGATGTGATATTGGGCTTAAATTCTCACTCCTGACAAAGGATACATTAACATTTCCTAGAAATGATAATCACATCTAAAAAATAAACCCGTGTACAACTATTTATATTAGTATAAATATAATATCCCCATGAAACAATAGTCCAACTCTATTTGGGTATTTGATAAAAATGGTTAAGGAAAAACTCATTATAAGTTATATTCCTATTATAGGGGGAAATGATTTCAATAGTCATACTGGAGATAGTTGGGATGAAACCTCATCACAAATTACATCTGGAGTCATTTATATTATATTTACACCATTAACTATTTCATTACCTATTAATAAATTAAATTTTTATGAAACAATTTATTTTAGGGGCTAAGGGAGAATGTTACGACCCAAAATTTCACTATATACATTCCTTAAATAAATATTATATTAAAATATTGTGATACAAACAACACTAAACTAAAATTGTCTATGAAAAATTAGAAAAAACAATTTAAGAAACGTTTTGAATAATAAAACATATAGTAAACAATAATATTTCAATCAATGATAAATGCATATAAAAAATAAGTAAGCAAAATTATTGTTTTAAAATGATTTTTCTATAGAAGTAGATTTTCCTCATAAAATATATTTTAAATTTAAAAAAATTAAAAATATTATAATTTTAATTTTTTATAGTGGATTAATTTTTTTAATTTATAATTTCTATAATATTTTAGGTTAAATTTTTTAGAATTTTCTAAGACAATTGATATTCAGGTGGCTAGTACAGAATACATTTATTTACAAATACCATTAGTTTTATTACATTATTACTATATAAATATGTATCTATTATTTATGAAGCCCATTTTTTATAAAAAAAATATTTATTTTATATGATATATTTCTAATTTTATAATAATTCATTTAGTTTAAAAACTTATAGTTGATATTTTATAACATAAATTACATTACTCATAAAAAATGGATTTTAATGAATTATATATTTATTATATTAAAACTAATTTTATTAAATTATACAAAGTGAATATAATAAAATTTATTTGAAATTTTTAAATATAAATTCAATTATATATGATAATTAAAATTTAATGTCTTCCATAAAAAATCAATTACTTATGTAAATTCAAGTTACCCTGGTAAAATAAAAAGGGTGAAAAGGTATTTACTATCATGTTAGAATTCCTAACATGTAAAAGACATATTTATAAATAAGTGTTTAGTAATTATCTTAAACTAAACATATCTTCACTCAATTATTTCCCCTTCTTTAGTCTCCTTGACATGTAAAACATGTACCCAATTAATATTAAAGTGAAATAATTACAAAAAAATCAACCTCACCACTTATAAAAGGGGAATCTCTCCACCCATCCAATAACACTCCTAAATTTATTTCTCCTCTTTAAAATTTATCATTTTTTACTTTCCATAGAATTAACATTCACATACTTAAGCTTATAGAAAAATGGTGTCAGACTAATTCCCCCATTTATAATGAATCCATCAAGAGAATCTCAATGTTAATGAATTAGTCTTCTTAAGAGAGACTATTTATTAAAAAATAGAGAAAAAGTAAAGAAGAAGGAAATACTAGAATGGTACAGAAAATGATACATGCCCTCATCCAAAGAGAGAAATATATAAAATGGAAAGATAAATCAAAGATCATAGTCTAGTAGATTTCAAGCCTCATACTCCTCAGTCCAATTAGAGTCATACTACAAAGAGATGAACTAATTCATCCATGGAATCATTTCCTTAGAAGCTAATTTGGTGCACCTAGTGGTCCAGAGTTGGGAATAATCCTTAATATGTAGAGATTTATTAGGTGGAACTTTTGAGAACCCCTTATAATATTTAGAGTTTCTTTAATCTTTTTAATCCTTATACAAGTTATAATATCCCAGAGGAATGTCATTGGATTCATCAAGGTATGAAACCTCATCCCATTTACCATATGTTTTAGAGTTTTTCAAGGGCTCTTGAATGGGTAGGTGATAATTAATGAATTGAGATATATGTTACTCTATCTCCCTAATAAAAAGAGGATATTTAGCCCCTGCATAAGGTGAAACCACACCCTACTTATGTTGAATAAGTAGATATGTCTTCTCATAATGATGAGATACATCCCGTGTATAAGAAACAACCATAACCAGCTTAGGCTGAATAAGAAGATCAGCATGCCCAGAATTTTTTGATACATCACCTTCAATACACTAATCAATACCCAAATTTTATCCTAATTCCTCTTGAGGAAGTTAATATCCAAAATAATAGCCCATAAAATATTAAATATTTCCTTTAGTATTCCTTCTAACATCATTTAAAGACTCACCTCCATTATTAACCAAATTAGGCTATATTTTCCTATTGACACAGACACTATCAAGATGTCCCTTTGAGGTAGAAGTTCAAAAAACATGATCCATTAAAAGTTTTTCCATTTAATGACCAATGGAATTATATTTACAAAAAAAAATATAGGAAATCTTTCATATACAATTCTAAAATTAACATAAAACTTCCCAGTAGAATGAATTACCTTATATATGAGAGTTTCACAAAGATAAACCTCCACTAAAATCCTAGAAGGAAACATGAAATGAATAAATAAACCTCCTAAAGAAATTCATATCAAATCATTAGTGCCCTAGATTTTGGAAACACTATTGGGAAGTTCCTTAAGATGCTAAGGTTAATCCACTTATGGAAGAACCAACCAAGAAATGAATTGAAATTTACACCAACCTATACAACCCAAAATAGATTTGATAATGGATGTATTTATTTCTCTAGATCCTTTCTTCAAAATAAGTCTTGTATATGATTTCCTAATTGAATATAGAGATTTACCATCTTCAATTATCAAACACATATGATCATTTTTCCTTTGTGATACATCCTTTCCCTTTTCAACTGGTTGTATATGAGATCCACCCACTAATAACTCTTCAATTTCTAGCTCAATATCCCTAAGAAACACAATTTTTGATCGAAAAAACTATAAATCACCATCTGTTCATTTGCATTTTCTTCTCTATGCTCCCATCCAACTCTCTTTCATGCTTCTTCTAGGGAAGATCAATTATCTCATTGTAAGTAATAAATTTTCCTTAAAATTGGTTTTTGATATATTAAAATTTAAAATATATTTTAACAAATATCATATGATTACTTGAGTATTTAAAGTATACATATTTGTTAATATTCTGAGAATAAAAAAACATTTTTCCTTAAGGGTAGAGAAAATTAAATTCATGAATAGGTGAGGACTACCACCAACATGAAGCATCATATTTAATAATACATCATCATAATACATAGAGGACCCTAATATTGAATCTAATAAATATTTATGATTTTTATAACATGATTTAGATTCTAAAATAATGAACCATATTATCTATTTACCTCATTATTTTAGAAAATGAAATCATTTTCCATGAGTTTATAAAGACTACCATCTACAGGGAATGGGGTTTTATACTTCTCATCAATACCATTCAAGTTTAGTAATGATATTAGTATTCATGAATAAATATTATTCAAAAGAAACTATTACTATTTTTCAAACAAAAATTCCATAGGTAATTACAATTATGAGAAACAATTATTACTAAAAAATCAATATTCTAAGACTAGTATAATAATTTGAAAACATTTAATTCAGACTACGTAATAGTTTAATATATAACACATATTTTTATATTTATCATAAAACACATGTATTAATTTAATAAAACCTCAAAAATATCCCTATTCCTTTATTATAATGATATCATAGCTAAATGAGTTTGTAATCATCTATTAATTATGATATGTTCATTTTTGGGTTTAATCTATCGACTTCCACAAACAATTTCATATAATATATTTTTTGAACTTTTTCACATTAACGTTTTGAACATAATATTTGAAAGTGACTATAATTTCATATTTTATGAAAATGTTAAAAACATTTTTTAAAAAATCTTTTACAAGTTCACTTACATTTTTCTATTTATGTTAAATTGTTTTACCACCATGGGAGTTTTTTTCAGGGATTTCTTTATAAATTATCTGAAATTATTTTGGTAGATTAAACTTATGTATATCTATCACTTCCTTTGTCTTTCCTAGTTATTGAATATTTATAAACATAATTTTTATTCCAACTTCATTACTCTATGGATAATATAGGTTTCCATTATTTAATTGAAAGTTGTTTACCAAGATTGAATAAATCGATTAAATAGTGAAATTATTTTCATATCGTATACTCTGTATCTATATGGTTTAACTACCATATTCTTCTTTAGAGAGTATTTTCCTAGAAAGTTACATAATATCTTTTGATTACCATTTATTTCCATAAATTTATCATGTTATTATTATTAATGAATTATTACTATTATCCTTAAGTAATTCCTTTTAAAATGGAAATTAAACCTATTTTATTTCCATGGGTTTCTTATGATATACTGAATGACTGGTTTTCTAGTGGGCAATGTATATATGGATGATTTATGGTTGGGGTCATATATCATCATGTAATGCATTGGTTAAGTTTGATATCTCATGTGATAATAAGGCATGGATATAATGATTTTATTCACAAATTATTAGGCATAAAATGTTTTCTCACTTATTAATGCATGGACATAATGAGTTTGTTCACAAACGTTTTGAATTCATGAGCTTTCTCACAACAATTCTTATGATTATGATTTTTTCACCATTATATGTTTCTTTTATTTTGGGGATATTCAAATTCCATGTTTATGGATCATTCATTAGATATTCCATATTATTATGTTTTTCTCCAATGATTCAAGATTATTATTTTGTGAATCTAAGACAAGTTAATATTTAATTCCTTATTGATAAATTAAAATTCCATTCTATTTTTTATATTATTCCATAATGGAATACATTATTTAAGATATTTATGATTTTTTTGTATATATTTTCTATATATACTAATAATAGCCATATTAAATTCTTATGATCACTTTGGTTATTTATTATTATCTATTATTTTTACACTTAATGATAATCAGATCTCACCCCTTTATTATGTTTGTATTTCCCTAGGTTATGAAGAATGGTTATGAGTATTATGTGTCTATATATGTAAAGTGTATATAGAATTTTTGGTAGATTTTAATGCCATATTATATATTAGTTTGTTTCCCATATAGTGGAAAAATTACCATTATTTGAAAAAAGACATGGTGGTTTTTTTATTTTATGTATTCTGATAATTTTCTATAACTCTAAAACTAAGAGTTCGTGGGGAATCATTGTATTGATGTTTTTTTTAAGGTGTGTTATTAAAAAACTATCATTTTTTGGGCTATAATAACTAAAGGGTGATGGGTTGATAAGAAGTTTTCAAAATTTTAAACATATTTGGAATGATATTTATGATTATATAAATTCTCATTCAAAATAAAAAATCTTGATTCTCACACTATAGCTTTTGGACATAGTCAATTACTGGAGGATTGAGATTTTGTATCAAAAATGAGTGCAATAACCAATGAAATGAACATAATAATGAGAAACCCAATATAATTATATATTAGATGAAAAATCTTGTGGTTATTCCTAATTTAAAATCTAAAATTAGGATTAACAACGTGAAAATAGTGGAACTTTCATACAAGAGAAACAAGGAGTTTTAGGAATGTTAAGGGGATAAAGACTAATAGGAAAAAATATTCAATATTTTAAATGTGAAATATGTGGGATGAATATCCTTGGGAAATATCTAAAATTCTATGGAATATTTTTTATTTATGCAAGAGGTAGGAATAAATTATAAAATTACCAATGAATAAAAAAATTTCCTATGGATGCAATGATGGGAAATATTGTTCATAATATGGTACCCTTAATAATTCAACGTCATAAATGTAGGAACCTTGATAAATATTAAATTGAATTAAAAAGTTTAAGGTATAACATTGATTATAGGAATAATAAAATCCAAATAAAAATGGAACAAGGGTAAACCAATGGAATCACAACTACTTTAGTAGGAACCACATGTAATTTGAACTAGAATACACTGGTCATCTGTAAAATATCTATGAGTATTGTATTTAATTCTTATTAAATGAACTCCATCTCACCAAGAATGTTTTATAAGAACATAAAATCATCACCTTGATGATTAGATGTTAAATTATAAATAATATTTCTAGTTATATGATTATTGAATCGTAGGTTTATTGATCATCTCTAATAGAAGATATTGGGAATGTGATTGAGGGAAATCTGGTTATTCTATTTATACATAAATTGTGTTTTAAATATATATTTCCCTAAGGAAATTATATGGATACTTATGAATTCTATAATTGTAACATTCTAGGATGAATTTAGGTAAATAATGTTATTGGGACTTAAGCTAGCTTGGGAAATAAAAGAGAAGGATATATCCACTAAGCATCACATCAGGGAAACTTAGAGACGAAAGAAGATATACAATTATAAGTCCCCATAATGATTTATAGGTAAATGCTATTGATAAATTATTACTATTAGTATCTTCTAAATAAGGTTATGTTATTTTTAAGGAAGGTAAATTTAAGTCCTAGATATATTGACCCCTTTGAGATCCTTAATAATGTCATAATGGTGGTTTATTTCTTGGAATGTCCAATGAGTCTCTCTTAATTTTAGGTTTTTTTCCATATATTGGTTTATAGGAACTACATATATGATCATTTACATGCATTGAACTCAATGTTGGTACTGCTGGATAATTATCTTTCTTATGGAAAGCATTCAATTAAGATTATGGATTGAAGAGAGAAAGTGTGGCAGAACAATACCACTCACCTGGTAAACCTTTTGTAGAAAAACAATATACACGGGGAAGCTATATTGGAATAAGGGAAATGATGGGGTATAATTATCTTCATTTTTTTATTGGAGTAAATATATTTCTAGGAAGAAATTATTATATGATAGGTAAAAATTCACACCCCTATATTTTCAAGTATATTTTCATCTTTATTAAATTTAAACTGTTCAACCGCTTTATTTATTTAGAAAAAATGATTAGATGAACCATCACTACGGAAAAACATCTTTATTGAATGGATATATTATCCCATATTAAGTAGTCAATTAAAAAAATAATTTGTAACATGAATATATTCCCATTTCTAAAACCATTTGTGTATGGTCCACGTCAAACCACGAGAAGACTATTTGTGATAGGAATGTACCCCCATCCAAAATATTATCCTATTGTTTTTTATTGGCGATGGGAGTTTACTCCCATTGTAAATGTTTAGTCTGAAGGAAATTATTTTCGATGGGACCCAAGAAAAAAACATTTCATCATTTTTTTTAATTTTTGATGGGATTTTCTCTCATCGTAAATAATTTTTTTAAACATTGTCATAATTAATACTTGTGGAACTATTTGTGATGGGACGTGTCAGAAATAAGAGAATTTCCAACAAGAATTCTTTAAAAAATACTCCAGCCTAAAATAATATAACTTACATTCACCACTACCCAAATTTTTTTCAATATCTTTCATCTCTACTTGCATATTATTTTCATTACTTTTTTAAAAGTTTTAAATTTTATAGCAGATCAACTTTCAAGCTTTGCATCCACAAAAAGATTCATCTTTAAGTTATTTATTTAATATATTTATTTTTTATGTTATTTGGTTTATTTTATATTAGTAATAATTACTATTAATTAGCCATAATAAGATTTAAATTGAATTAGTTATTTTTTATTTTTCATTATGTAGTTGTAGAAATATTTTGTTTCAATTAATAGTAATGTTTTTAATTAGAAGTAAATTGGTTTAATTTGTAATAATTTGGTTCAATTATCAACAATTAGTAATAATTAAGTGCAATTTGTAATAATTAGTTTTAATTAGTAATATTTAGTGGTAATTAGTGATAGCTAGTAATAATTTGTAATAATTAGTAATAATTAGTGGAAATTAGGGATTCTTAGTAATATTTATTAATAATTAGTATTTTTATTGATTAGTATAAACTATTAATAATTAATATTAATCATAAAAATTAGAAATATATTGTCATAAACTATTAAAAATTATTAATGATAAGTGGTAATTAGTGATAATTACTCTAATTTAGTGAAAAACTATTATAAATTAATAATTAATTAATTAATTGACAAAATTTACAATAAACTGATATAAAATAGTGCACATTGTTATATATTATTATAAATTAATATTTTTTTGATCAATTAGAAATTAGTAATAAATTTTATAAATTTGTAATAAATTAACAAAAATTAGTAATAATTAGTAATAAATTGTTATAAATTATTAAAAAATAGTACGCATTAGTTGTAATTTGTAATATTTAGTATAAATTAGTGAAAATTGATATAAATTAATACAAATTAATAAATTGAAAAAATTTATAATAAATTACTATAAAATAGTATAAATTATTATAAATTATTGTAAATTAATAAAAGAAATTATTAATTAATAGAAATTATTACAAAAGTGTAAAAATTTGTAATAAACTAACAAAAAATAGTAATAAACTATTATAAATTTGTAAAAAAAATTAATCATTAGTGGTAATTAGTAATAATTAGTATAAATTAGTGAAAAATTGTTACAAATGAATAAAAATTATTAAATTTAAAGAATTTAAAATATATTGATATAAATTTTATAAATTATTATAAATTATTATTTATTAATAAAATATTATCACTTAATATAAATTAGTAATAAATTGAACAAATTAGTAATTAACTAATTAAAACTAGAAAACATTATTGAAAAATTGTTATAAACTATTAAAAATTAGTACTCATTAGTGGTAATTAGTAATAAATAACAATAATTTGTGAAAAATGTTATGAATTAAAAAAATTAATAAATTGATTGAATTTTCAATAAATTGATATAAATTAGCATAAAATATAGCTAATTATTATAAATTAATAAAAAAAATATTAACTATTATATATTATAGGTAAATTGTACAAATTTGTAATAAACTAATAAAAATTAGTAATAAATTGTTATAAACTAAGAAAATTTAGTACTCATTGGTTTTAATTAGCAATAATTAGTAAAAATTAGTGATAAATTAATATAAAATGAAAAATTTAGACATGGTTTACATAAATTGGATTCTTCTCCTAAAGATTTTAAAATCAAGGATTTACACATTTTTAGTAAATCCTTAAATTTTCAATCTTCAGGTGATTAGAAATGACCAATTTGTGCCATCCAAGTTCATATCTTTCATTAGGTCTCTATAACTCAATAAAATTGGATGTGATGTGTTGATGTCCGCAGTAGTAGTTGGAGGAGGAGATTTGTCGATAAAAAGAAATTTTTGACATAAAGTGGTGCAATGAAAAAATTGGACATGGTTAAAATAAAATGGTTTCATCAATTGAATTATATAAAATCTGACTTAAAACTTTTTAGTAAATAATTGAATTTATAAACATTAGGTGATATTAAATGACCAATTTTTTCCAACAATGTATGAATTTTTTACTAGGTCACTAAAACTAGGGAATGCAGGATGTCATGCGATAGTGGTAGTAACAATAGGAGGAGGAGAAGATTTGTCGATTTTAAGAGTAGAAACCTGAGTAGACGATTGAGTACATGCGATATTTATTTTAAATTAGAAATATAAAATTCCAATTAGTAAAAATTAGTAAAAAAATTTAAACATTAGTGAAAAATTATTAAACATTTACATTAAATAACTATATTTATTTAAAATTAGTGGTAATTAAAAAACTAGTAACAATTAATAGTAATTTGTAAATATTAGTAAAATTGAACATTAAATCACTATAAATAGATAAAATTAATGGTAATTATTAAAAATTAGTTGTAACACTAAAAATTAGTGTCAAATATATAAAATTGACAATATTTTTAAGTAAATTATAATTTTCAAATTTCAACACTTTTTAGAATCACCTTTTTATTATATCAAATTAATCATAACGAATTTTTTTATTTATCATTTTAAGAAATATGGAGCATGGAAGTCAAGACTTGTCTTTATTACATAATCATGGTTGGATAAATCATCACAGCAAACCAAATGGTTCTAGTATAAATCATGTATATATTTAGGGTTTTGATTCTTTTTTATCATTTCCATCATCAAAAGAAGAAGTTTTTTAGAGGGGAAAATTATATGTACATGTAATAAATGTGATTTCATGAGGTTTGAAACATTTGAAAAAGTTGGGGTCATTTATTGCATTTTGGTTTCCGAAAATATTCTTTTTTTTTTGTATCAACACGATGAACACAATTTAGTAGAAGATACTAATGATTTGGTTCCAATTCCATCATGGTTTCAAAATATATTACATAATTTGTTTGGTCCATAATTTAAATAAAATAGTAATTCGGATGATGTTGATTTAACTATTGTGTTGGACCAATCCCAATTTTATGACTTGTTGAAGTCTAGGATTCTTAGTATCCTGGTTTACAGGATAAGAAAATTTGAATTGGTTCAAAAATGTATGGAGATTAAATTAGATAATTAAATGTCAAATAACTATTTTGATCATCTTTTTTCTATGGATAAAGAACTTTTACATGAAGAAAATGATTTCCCACAAATTTCAATGAGAGAAAGAGGTTGGCTCATAATTTGGGTTCTACTTATCGGAAGATTCATGCATGTTCAAATTATTTTATCATATATTATAGTGGAAATGTGTCATTAGTTAGTTTTTCTACATGTGGAAAATAATGTTTCAAAGAGGCTCAACTAGGGACGTCTGAATTGATTCCAATAAAACAGTCGAGGTATTTCCATCCTACATCCATATTGATGCATTTATTTATGTCTCAGAACAAAACGTCATTGATTTCATGGAACAAAACAAATATTTGAAATGGTAAAATTATAATTCATCTCAGTATTGGTGATTCATGGAATCATTTTGACCAAGTGCATCATTATTTTTCATCAAAATCATGAAATGTGTGATTGGGTATTTCTATTGATGGTTTCCGTCCATTTGGTTATTAAGATAGTCAATATTATAGTTTTCCAATCATTATAACTCTATACAATTTACCACCTTTGATGGTTATGAATGATACATATATCATATTGACCTTATTAATTATAGATAATTGAAAAAAGAATAAAAAATTTTATTTGAAGGAATTGATTGATGAGTGAAATTTATTGTGGAGTAATGGTGTTTGTACGTATAATGTTGGTGTGGAAGATAATTTTATGATAAAATATTCATTGGTGTAGAAAATTAGTGACTTACCATAACATAGCATGTTATCTGTCAAGAGTACACATGGCCCAAAATCACATTTGTACTATGTAATAGACAACAAAGAATTTATTCTTGTCAATATAAGAAATGATTATTTCTTCAAATATTGTTGACGAGTTCCTCTTACAAGTCATCATTTTAGGTGGAACATATTCCATTTTAGAAAAGGTAAAATTGAAGGAGATGAAACTCCAACACTGATATTTGGTATTGAGTTAAAATACTTTTTCTCTTAATTACCTCCCATTACCTTTGGACTAACTATAAACCCAAAAAAATGTTGGATTTGGGAAAGAACAGAGTTGGATAAAACTGAACATTTTTTTTGATCAACCATATTGGTCTGATTTTTTGGTCAGTCGCATGTTGGATTTCATGAATATTAAGAAGAACTATTTTGAAAATATATTTTATAATGTTTTGGACCCACCTAGTAGGACCAAATATAATGTAAAGGCACAATTAGATCTTGCCCAAATTTTTATGCGTCTAGAAAATAAACTGTTTGAATATGATAGATCACATATGTTAATAAATCCCAAAGTGTCTTATTCAATTTCCAAACATAATCGTTTATTATTTTTTCAGTGTATTGTAGATTTGTGGCTTCTATATGGTTATGTTTCAAATTTGGCCATATGTATCTAGAAAGGTCATATTACTATATCAAAAAAGTCATGAATGTCATGTGATATTAGAAATACTTACTCCAGTTTTATTTATATTTTTTTGAACTCTGTGATTTGGGATTCTCTAACATAAATATCCTATTTTTTCGTGACATATTTTGTAGTGAAAACAGACTACATTACACTAAGTATATTGTAATAAGGTTTTGTTTTAATTTTATGTAATTTTGAAAAAATATTCACAGAATATTTATTTGATTCAATGTAACATTTTATATCATTTTTTCTTCATGAAGAAAAATTATGATGTCTGGTATAGTTATAATGGATGTACTCATTCAAGAGATTCATGTAGAAAATGAAGAAAAATGTATGTAAAGAACAATCGGTTGAATGATCGATTATTGTAGCATATTTTCATATGGAAACTTATTTATTATGCTCTAATTATTTTAAATCTGAATTTAACAAAAAATATAACCACATGGTTTGTAATAATGTAAATGTTGATGATGAAATGAACAATCAATAATCATTTTTTAATCAGCAAGAACATGGCTTTGGTGGAGTTTATGAGCAATGGATTTCAGATGATGAACATCATATGGATCATACATATTTTCTTATAAACTTTGAATAAGTGAAATAATTTTTACTATTAGTGTTTCTATCACTTATTATTTAATTTTTTATATAAATTTATATTAGTTTTTATATTATATTTTACTCATATCAAGAAATAGTTTCCCCAAATTAATGAAGCTGCTCTTGAAGAATGTTAGCAAAATAATTTTTCCTACTGGTTTCAAAAACTAGTAAAGTAAATTGTTTATGGTTCAACATATAAAATCAATTTATTACCTATTATATTGATAATTGTCTTTAAAAAAATTAGGTTTCTCAACATACTGATAAAATTGATAATCAATTGTGTGTATTAGGTAATCCATCATCCAAAATGGTTAAATCTTATATTCAAAATGCGGTGAATGGTTAATGATTTCATTCCCATGAAAAAGGGGGAATTCAAAAATGAGTAATGGTTTTTTCTTGAGGGGATCTCATAATATAGAAAGTGAATATGACTTTTACATTATATTATAATAAATAATTAAACTATGTTATCTGGGATAAAATTATGTAATTATTTTTAAAATTCATTGTGTCACAACCCCCTACCTCTAAAGATACCCATCCTAGGTTGGAAATAAAGAAAGAGAGATAATGACCCCCCCCCCCAAGTCCTGCCTCCAATAGGCCCCTAGGTGACGACCCACACCATGGGTATACAGTCTCATAAAATGGGAGGAATTTCCCTTTTTAGAAAAATAAGAGTGATAGATAAGATGTTCCATACAAAAAACAACTATAAGATATATATATATATATATATATATATATATATATAATAAATCACAAATACATCCCTCATGTGTGTTTTAAAAATAAAACTGTTAAAAATGCAATAAAAACTCAAAATTAAGCACCCAAAGTAAAACTAAGTAGAAACATAGTAGTCATGCAAAGGTCAAAGATAGTAAAGCTTAAAAGAGCCCATAAAGTCCACCTAAAACCCTGAAAAAAGTTTTATATATGTAGGGTGAGAATAAAGGTATACTCTATAGTAAAACCAATGTGTCTCATGAACATGTGAGAGAAGAATACTAATGCCCCATACGAGAAAATTGAAGAACCAAACAGCACCTAAGCAGGTATACTAACCACCCAAACTTCACTAAGGCATGATCACTAAATAACACAAGTAAGTAAAGTACTATAATTCTTATCAATAATAAGGTACCCCACACCACTTCCTACTGGTTTAGCCACTTTTTCAAAACAAAAAAACGTTTTAGTGAACCCACATCTTTTGAACAAACCACATCGCAACCCGACCGCACACACCTAGGCCTCACAACTACAACACATCCCATAAATGGGGAAATAATCCACCTCTCAGCTTGCCCGCAGACACCTGGGACCCATACCACATCACATTCCACCCACAGACACCTCATCCACATACCATGTCACATCTTGAAAACACCTGGGATATCACAAAACATCTCTTCCTGAAGACACTTGGGAAAACACAACTCGCCTACACATAAATGGGACCCAAAAACCACAACCTTTAAAAAGAATCATGGGTTACCACTACCTAGAAGAGGGATAAGGGTTGGGCAGGTGGTCAGCCATCCATCCTCCCACTGGGTTATTTTTGAGAAACACCCTCCCCCATGATGATGGGGTTGTCTGGCACATAGTGCTCAACCAAGTTTGGGTGAATATATAAATTACAAGGAAAATTTAGAGTATATACATATAGATACCAAAAAATTATACAAACCTATGGGTTCTCAACCAAAAAACTATCACAACAACATTGAAAACTTTATTGCTACCTCTAAATGAAATCACTATACAACAAATAACAACTTCTTCAAATTCCCAACCAATTTTTTTAAACCATTGTCATTATTTATTCATCACTCATTTATCCATTTTGTTAACCAAACCATCCCCAAGCTAGTTCCAAACTTTATTAACCAATTATTTATCCATGTATTCCATTACTATCTGGGAAACTACCAAGCACATCACATAACAAGAAACACAACAACACATCATCACCAAGCCCAATCATAGCCTCACTGTACAATGCCTAAAAATCATTCCACAATCATTAAATCTCTCAACTTGAGATTCTATTACACTACCCAAACCACCCCACATCACAAAACCATGCCCACAACCCTACTATAGCACAAGTCAAAAAAATCCCACACACATCACACCACCAAACAAAAAATGGAAATGAATATTTAGATTTAACAAAAAATTATTCAATAAATTTCCCTGTGTTAATTAATTTGCTATCATAAAAACAATTTGATTCAGGAGAATCCATTTATTAGCTGAGTGTATGTGGTTAACTGATTCCTTAATAATTGTTCAATAGAAAACCAAACATCATGCAGTCTAGAATCATTACTCGGTGCAAAAACAAGGACCACCAACATCCATGTTTTTAAGTGGGTACCTAGCCCACATAGATTATAATTTCATCAAAAGAAACAGTAACACAGTAAAACATACATTACTCTCCCAACCCATTGTTTGTAAATTTAAAACTGATTCAATTATATTAATTAATCCTCTATCAACTATTTTCAAAAAAGAGACATCTATATACCCATAACGTGTAATGAACTACTAAGAAAAATGAAGGAAATACCACTTGAATGAAAAGGGGATCGATTCTTTTTTGATTGCACTATGATAGGGGGTGCATATGCAGTAGGAAACTATAAGGAAAAACACAAACCAACTGGTGCAGTAGAATGACACGAATAGTATGGGGAGAAAGGTTCAAGGTGGATTGTATCTAGAGAGAACTTGAAGTAAATTACAAAGAGAATGGTTTTTCATCCCTTGGAAGATCTAAAATAGGTCATGATTTAGATATATCTTTAATTTTACATTTATGTCAGATATAATCAATATTACACACTTGGATTAATTAAAATCCCTCTAACTCATAAGAATTTAAAGATATGACTCATAGCCCTTAAAATGTAACGCCCTAGGCCCAGTTACCCAGAGTCGGTTCATTATTACATAACATTGGCATGATCACAAGAAAGATCAAATCTCGAAAGACTGATTAGTTTGGTAGCCTTGGAAACACTAGATATATTCATAAAGTTTTACATTACATCATAAAAATGAAAACTACAACAACATAGTCTCCATAGTCTACACTCTTATCCCCTCATAATATCCCTGCAGGTCATTCAAAATTTACTTCTTCACATCCTGGTAAAAATAAAACATATAAAAGGGGTGAGCTCAAATGCCTATTAAGGATAACAATATAGAGGAAACTTTCATAAATAAGAATAAACATTTAAGGCAATGTATAACTAAAACAAAATCCTTTTAAACTTGAACTTAAACATAGTATGGAAAAAATAAAATTAAATAATTCCATTTACTTATTCACATGGATATTCTACTAATCGAATAATCACATAAAATATCAATAACCACTTTCATAATGATGGAATGCATAATGCCAGACTATCATAACCACATAGCCAAGGCCTCCTGCCAAGACTACAAATAAGATTTTGTCAAGGACTTGTGCCAAAACACTAGTTTGTCTCAAGAGACCTACCGATTCATCGAGGATCTATAGCGGGCTCCACCCGTCACATATTAAGTCCAATGCATTCCTATATGAAAAGGTTTAAACATAACATAAACATTTGTATTAAAACTAGCATACGAAATGTAAATACTTCATCCATAAACCATGAATGGTATAAAAATAATACATCCACAGTCAAACATATCACAAAACCTTCAATACAATATAGAAGTTTTGTATCATAATAAATCAACTTCAAATAAACATAAATTCCATCAAAGGATGTTGACATAGATGAAATCAAAACTCTTTTTAGAGAAATATCTCTTTCTATTTTGAAATCATTTAAGAGTCATATATTTATAAAATAAAACATTTTCTTTTAAAATATTCTTATATGCTTGTAAGGGAAGCTTTGACGATTTTATAACGGCGGAAAATAGCCGCACCCGCCGTATAAGTTAAAAAAACATTCTTACCTTAATTCTGTCAAAAAGGTTAAAAAGGACCTTGTTTTGAAAATGACAGAAATATTCCTTTATAAACCACTTATAAAAGTCAAAAAGGGTATAAATGACTTTAACCCATAGTAAAAATGTTTTGAAATACATTTTTAGGAAACATGGATGTGGATGATAAAGAAGTCCCAGTAGATTATTACGTATAAACAACCTCGGATAATGAAGAGATTTTGAAATACACCCTTACCTTGTACTTTTCCTTGGTTGGGGGTAGGTTAACCTAATGTATAATGGTGAAATAATTGTTATTAAATTATTCAATAATCATATACATTAATATGATATCATATATGATCTTTTAACATTGATTTGTTAATAATATCTTGGTATTATCGTTGTTTCGGGTGTTAACTTACTCGTTTTCTTTTATATGTTTTGTTACATAAGATGTGTTTGTCATGGATAGGTTTTATCTTGATCATATCCAGAATTATATCAAGTCCTTATATACTATTATTAATCATAAAATGAGAATTATACTTGAATGGATATGATGGTGAGTGAATCTCATCGCGTTCGTGGAAACGGTAGTCCGTACGTACGCACGAGCGACAATATCATTATTTTGATATTAAAATAATATATAATTGGATGGTATATCTTATATAAAGAATCATTATCATGTTATATTTATTATTTACATGAATTAAACATCATTATTATACTCATCCAAATAATAATTTATTGAATAACAATTACACCACGACGTGGAGACGGTAAGCCGTACGTACGCACGTATGGTGACATGTTATTCAAAGGATGGATAGAATACTTAATATGATTGTACCATATTTATAATAATATTACAGTATATAGGAGATACTGGATTTATTATTTTAGAATGGGAAAAATAAAATAAAGAAGAAGTGGAGGAAGAAAGGAACTTGAAAAAGGGTGGTGAAATCATTACCTCTTCTTCGGGTTATTTATTTTGATTTGATCAAAAGGGGTCCTTAGGTTGGCTTCCTGACTAAAGGAATGACTATAGGATGAATTGAGGAAAGTTGAGAGAGTATTTGGTCAGATTTCTCCCGACCCAAAAGGCTTTGATGGTGTGAATTAATGAGAAGGGGGAGTGCCCTTTTATAAGAGGGGTGAGGGGCACCTTTTGAAAAGCTAAAAATATTATTTTATAATAAATTCATATTCGGTTTCTAATGGATCCAAAGTGGATTATTTAATGTTTAAGGTGGGGATAGGTTGCAAACCACTCAACCAATAGGATTTAGATAGGTTTGGGTCATTATACTAACCTTATCTTTAAGTATTAACTCTTAGTTAATTAGTTTCACTTTTACAATGTCTCTTTTTATTTTTATATTATATGGTTAATAAACTTACTATATACATTCAATAGACCCCAAAGTGGTCCAATAATTATACACCTATCATGATATAAGTCTATTGGACGAACCTTAGATTTTTTGGAATTGAATATCAATTAATAATATAATATTTGTTTTAAAAACTCTTTTATGTCAATTTTGACACTATTCAATAGTTGATTTTTGTAAAATTCATAACAGAATTATTACCTCTAAAAAAGTTAATTAAATCATTACTAACATATCATATTAACCTAGAAAATTATTTTAATTCATTAAAAGTCTAAATTATATTTATTTGCGTATTTATAATATCGATTATTTTAATTTTTCACTATTATGGTAATTACTGCATCATCATTGTGTCATAAATAAATTAAATTATTTAATGTCTAAAAATTATAAATAAAATATCATTATGTATTAAATCTCCTTAGATTTCTAATGAATATTTATAGTCGAAAATACAACATATATAACCCTTTGTAATAATTGTTTTTCTAAAGGATATATGCTTTTGTCATTTTTTGTATTTATTTTAACTTAATTAAAATAAAGTGTCACTACCACCTACAAGTGGCTCCATGGGGTCCCAAAATCGACCCAAAGATGCCCATGGTCGTCCATGTATCCACCAATAAGGTGAGGACACGTTTTAGGGTAATTTAATATTATTATAATATTATTTTTTAACCCTTATTTACCGGATTTACCCTTTAACCGTGGTAAATAAAATATTTACCGAAGTAATTATTCAAAATGTCTAAAAATAAAAGTTACCTATTTACCCAATTTGGACATCCTGATTCCAAATATGGAATCCATTTTTCTAAATTCAAAACACAGAAGTGGCATAAATTAATTTAAAATTAATTCCCGCTGTCAAAACAAAAAGCGTGTTTTTAAGATATAATAACTATCAAAAGATTGATACTTGTTTATGTTCGGTTTAATTGTGAAATTATGTCCAATGACAACATTGTATTAAATGGTAAAAATATATTCTAAATATAATTTAAAACCACTCAAATTCATAATTTATCACTATTAATTATTTTTGTTAAAAAGGTTGTTTTTAATTAAAATTTAGTAATTTTCACTATTCATCAAAATATTAAATTTATCTGAAAAGTAACAAAATTTCACCTTAGGCTAAATTTGATGCTCCGAATCCAAAAATTAAGTCCATTTTGAGAGATAAAATTTCTAAAATTTTAAAAAGTAGGTATTACTATTCATAACGGCTAGTTTGATCGGTTGTGGTGTATGTTAGAACTCGATGTTGCGTACAACACACGTTATTACATTATTCAAAGGGAAACGTACCGTAGAAGCTTGGGGTGTTACATTCTCCCCTCATTGAAATAATTTCATCCTCAAAATTTCTAGAATACTACCGCATGAAAAGACTCGGGTGGTTCTTCATCATAAGTTCCTCGGGTTCCCACATTGCCTCTTCCATCTTATGGTTTCTCCACAAGATTTTTACCAGTCGCATCGTCCGGTTTCTCAGTACTTGTTCCCTCATATCAAGAATCCTGACGGGATCTGCGCAATAAGACAGATCGGGTTCCAGTTCTAATTCCTCATAGGTGAGTACATGCGTTGGGTCAGGCATGTATTTCCTCAATAGAGATACGTGGAACACATCGTGAACTTTGGAGAGACTTGGTGGCATTGCCAATCGGTAAGCTACAGCCCCAATTCGTCCTAGAATTTCGAAAGGTCCGATGTACCTGGGACTCAATTTACCTTTCTTACCAAAACGTATGACTCCCTTCCATAGAGATACCTTCAGGAAAACATGATCACCGACTTGAAATTCCAAATCCTTCCTTCGATTATCGGCATAGCTCTTCTGCCTACTTTGAGCTGCTTTGATATGGTTTTGGATTAACTTAACCTTTTCCATCATTTACACCCCCAGTTCTGGGCCTACAAGTTTTCTTTCACCAACGTCATCCCAACAGGTTGGTGTACAACATCTCTTTCCATATAACGCTTCATATGGTGCCATCTGAATACTCGAATAGAATCTATTGTTATAGGAAAATTATACCAGAGGTAAATATTGATCCCACATACCCTGAAAGTCCAGTGAACAGGATCTCAACATGTCTTCTAAGGTTTGAATAGTTCATTCTGATTGTCCATCTATTTGAGGGTGGTAGGCAGTGCTCAAATGAAGTTCAGTATCCAAGGATTTCTGAATACTTTTCCATAATCATAAAGTAAAACGGGGATCACGATCAGAAACAATTGATAGGTGTACTCCATGAAGTCACACAACTTCATTAATATATATGATTGCTAGTCATTCAATTGGTAAATCTTCTCTTATAGCAATAAAATGTGCTGACTTGGTAAGACGATCAACAATGACCCATATTGCATCGTTCCTTCTAGGAGTCTTTGGTAGTCCGATGACAAAGTCCATCGTAATATTTTCCCATTTCCACTCCGGTATGGGAAGAGGTGTCATGACTCCTCCAGGTTGTTGCCTTCCAGCTTTCACTTGTTGAGAAACCATACATCTTGACACAAAATCAGCAATCTCCCTCTTCATGTTGTCCCACCAAAAATGTTCCTTCAAATATCTATACATTTTGGTGCTCCCAGGGTGTATAGAGAAATTGGAACTATGAGCATCATCCAACAATTCCCTTTTTAGAACAGGTATATCAGGAACACAAAGTCTCTTCCCGAATTTCAAAATTCCATCTTCATACACAATGTCTCTCAATCTCCCATCATTCACAGCTTTAATCTTCTTTTGAAATTCTTCATCATCAGTGTGAGAACTCTTAATTCTTTCTAGTAAAGATGGTTTGGCAACCATTTGAAAAAGCATTGGTGTTTCACCTTCCCTGGTTATTCCCATGTCCATCTTCACTAGATCCATGAAAATTGGATCCCTTTCAATTCTCATATTGATCAAAACTCCATGGTCTTTTCTTCTCAAAGCATATGACACCTTGTTTGCCTTCCCCGGGTGGTAGTGTATCCTGCAATCATAATCATTAAGTAATTCAAGCCATCTTCTTTGCCTCATGTTGAGTTCTTTTTGTGAGAAAATATACTTCAAACTCTTGTGATCAGTATAAATCTCACATTTTTCACCATAGAGGTAGTGCCTCCATATCCTCAAAGAAAAGATCACAACTTCTAACTCGAGATCATGAGTAGGATAGTTTTGTTCATGAATTTTCAACTGTCTTGATGCATAGGCAATAACCCTATCATTCTGCATAAGGACACAACCAAGTCCTTTCTTCCATGCATCACTATAAATAACGAACCCATCAATCCCCGATGGTAGAATCAATATAGGAGAATTGACTAATATTCTATTCATTTCTTTGAAACATTATTCACACTCTTTTGTCCAAACAAATTTAACCCCTTTACCTGTGAGCTTCGTTAATGGGTTAGCCAATCGGGCAAAATTCTGGACGAAACGTTGATAATAACCTGCCAAACCAATAAAACTGCGTACCTTAGTTATACTCGTAGGTGCTGGACATTCTTGGATTGCCTTGGTCTTAGAAGAATCAACAGAGATTCCATCTTTAGAGACAATATGGCCAAGAAAAAAAATCTCATGAAGCCAGAATTCACACTTGCTAAACTTCCCATATAATTCATGTCTTATCAGAGTCTTCAGGATAATGCGCAAGTGACTTTAATAATCCTTGTAGCTTTTAGAGTATACCAAGATATCATCAATAAATACCACCAAAAATTCATCAAGATATTCCTTGAAAACTCTATTCATCAGATCCATGAATACAGAGGGTGCATTAGTCAATCCAAAAGGCATTACAGTAAACTCGTATTGCCCATACCTGGTTCGAAATGTTGTCTTCGGAATGTCTTCCTTCTTTACACACAACTGATGGTATCCATATCGAAGGTCAATCTTTGAAAAGTATTGAGCTCCATGAAGTTGGTCAAATAAATCATCAATACAAGGTAGGGGATACTTGTTCTTTATTGTTATAGCATTGATCTCCCTATAGTCGATACATAACCTCATAGATCCATCATTATTTTTAACAAAAAGAACAGGGGATCCCCATGGAGAAACAATAGGGTGAATAAATCCCTTATTACTCAATTCTTCTAGTTGTTTCTTTAGTTCAACTAATCCCACAATGGCCATTCTATAAGGGGTCTTTGATATAGGCCTTGATCCAGGAATTAAATCAATGGAAAACTCAACTTCTTGTTCTGGAGGATGTCCAGGTAAATCTTCCTAAAATATATCTACATATTCTTTCACAATAGGTACATCCTCTATTTGAACATTCCTTTCCTCACCGACATTTATTTCATTCTCTTCCTCCACAATAATTGAATTTAGTTGAGATACTGGGGGTGGATCTAGATAAGAATTAGGTGGTGACGATTCTGATCTAAAGATAAGGTGTTCCTTATCATAATCATCAAAAATAGTAACCTCCTTCTTCTTACAATAAATCTTCGCATCATAGTCCGAAAGACAATCCATACTGAGGATTATATCAAACTCAATCATAGTTATAACGATGAGATCACAAGATAAAGAACATTTTTGTGCTCTAATGGGGACTGATTCACAAAACTTTGTTGCAATGATACTTCCCTTAGGAGTTTTAACTGAAAAATCCCTTGTTAAATCAAATTGGAAATATCTAATTTTATTAGAAAACTAGGAAGATATGAAACAATGCGATGATCTATAATCAAATAATGCATTTGATAAACTTGAGGAAACCATTAAATTACCCACCACCACGTCTTTTGGAGCTTCTACCTCAGCAGTAGTGATAGCATAATCTTGGCCTTGATCCCTTGGCCTTTTCTGAGGTAAGTTCCCCTGATGCTTAGGACATTCATTTTCATAATGTCCCATCTCCCTGCAATTGTAGCACTGAACATCGGTAGATTTCTTCTTCCCTTTGCAATCATGAGCTTAGTGTCCTTTTTCACCACACTTGTAACAGACTCCCTTTCCTTTTAAGCAAGTACTAGGGTGTTTCTTCCCACATTTACTACAAGATGGATATTCAACTTTTCCCTTCTTCCCTTTATTTCCATTCCCATAATTATTAGCAGATCTCTTCTTCTCTTGATTTTCTTTAAAGTCATAAGACTTGGAGAATTCTTTCTCTGTCTTGATAGCATATGAGACAATGTCTTCATACGACGAGAAGGATTGTGAGACTAATGCTCGATGGAGAAATGGTTTTAACCCATCAAAGAAACGATCAATATTACTTCTTGGGTTATGTATATAATCTCCAGCATACCTTGCTAACCTTGTAAAGTCAGTCTCATACTTTGCAACATTCTCATCCTCCTTTTGTCTCAGACTCAGAAATTTCCTTTCCATATCTGCTCGATGGTCATGAGGAAGTATTTTTCTAAAAACAGATCTTTGAACTCCCTCCATTCCATATTTGATACTTCATCATCTTCCTTCATGTTTTGAATCAATGACCACCACTGATCAGAATCTCTAGTGAGGCAGTAAACTACCATAATAACTTTTTCCCTTTCACTACTTCCCAAAGCCTGAAATATTTTCTCTAGGGAACTTATCCATTGCTTGGCTACCAATGGATTTGTACTCCCATTGAACGTTGGTGGTTTTTGCCTCATGAATATATCTATCATTGATCCTCCACGCTGCGAATCAGGGTGCTCCATACGGGTAATGTTATTTTTCATAACTTGAGTGAGTTGTCCCAGTATGGTGATTAGCTGATCGGCACCAGTTGCATCACCAACTCCACTATAATTATCTTCAGCAGGAGGGAAATCCCTACATGGAGTGCATGCATTGATACGGTTTCCATTTCTTCCACTAGGCGCCATTTTTAAACAATGGCATAAACTAGATCAGTTTTTGAATCAAAATACATAATTCCATACTTATAAAACACTTAACATAAATTGAACAATTTATGGATATAATCCATAATCATAAAAATGTTTTCTCTGAGGAAGTATATACTCATAAACCTTTCATAATGATTTTTAAATAAAATGGGAGTTATCCTAAGCATATCCCTTGGCAGTGTCGTAACCAAGAGTGCAGCAAGGCCCATTGTCATGCACCAGTTCCTGTTCTAGTCTAGCTCAAATAGGTGTTTTCGGGTTTTACCCCTAGGTACATCTGTGCCAGAGCTGCCTATACCTGCTCGTATCTAGACAGGGATGTATTTCTCGGAAAACTCACAAAATCTCTACAATACCAAAATTCTAGGAAGTTCTTCTATACTAATCCTCAAAGTCCATCTTAGGTCTATGTGCTCTAATCAGAGTTTATCTAAATCTAGCTTCCAAGGTTTGTACTAAACTTCCTCTGATACCAACTGTAATGCCCCGACCCCAGTTACCCAGAGTCGGTGCATTATTACATAACATTGGCATGATCACAAGAAATATAAAATCTCGAAAGACCGATTAGTTTAGTAGCCTTGGAAACACTAGATATATTCATAAAGTTTTACATTACATCATAAAAATTAAAACTACAACAACATAGTATCCATAGTCTACACTCTTATCCCCTCATAATATCCCAGCAGGTCATTCATAATTTACTTCTTCACATCCTGAGAAAAATAAAACATAGAAAAGGGGTGATCTCAAATGCCCAGTAAGGATAACAATATAGCAGAAACATTCATAAATAAGAATAAACATTTAAGGCAATGTATAACTAAAACAAAATCCTTTTAAACTTGAACTTAAAAATAGTATGGAAAAAATAAAATGAAATAATTCCATTTAACATGGATATTCTACTAATCGAATAATCCCATGCAATATCAATAACCACTTTCATAATGATGGAATGCATAATGCCAGACTATCATAACCACATAGCCAAGGCCTCGTGCCAAGACTACAAATAAGATTTAGTCAGTGCCTTGTTCCAAGATAGTAGTTTGTCTCATGAGACCTACCGATGCATCGAGGAGCTATAGCGGGCTCCACCCGTCACATATTAAGTCCAATGCATTCCCATATGAAAAGTTTAAACATAACATAAACATTCGTATTAAAACTAGCATACGAAATGTAAATACTTCATCCATAAACCCTGAATGGTATAAAAATAATACATCCATAGTCAAACATATCACAAAACCTTCAATACAATATAGAAGTTTTGTATCATAATAAATCAACATCAAATAAGCGTAAATTCCATCAAAGTATGTTGACATAGATGAAATCAAAACTCTTTTTAGAGAAATATCTCTTTCTATTTTGAAATCATTTAAGAATAATATATTTATAAAATAAAAAATTTTCTTTGAAAATATTCTTATATGCATGTAAGGGAAGCTTCATTGATTTTATAATGGCAGAAAATAGCCGCACCCACCGTATAAGTTAAAAAAACATTCTTACCTTAATTCTGTCAAAAAGGTTAAAAAGGACCTTGTTTGGAAAACAATGGAAAGATTCCTTTATAAACCACTTATAAAAGTCAACAAAGGTATAAATGACTTTAACCCATAGTAAAAATGTTTTGAAATACATTTTTAAGAAACATGGATGTGGATGATAAAGAAGTCCCAGTAGATTATTACGTATAAACAACCTCGGATAGTGAAGAGATTGTGAAATAAACCCTTAACTTGTACTTTTCCTTGGTTGGGGGTAGGTTAACCTCCTGTATAATGGTGAAATAATTGTTATTAAATTATTCAAGAATAATATACTTTAATATGATATCATATATGATCTTTTAACATTGATTTGTTAATAATATCTTAGTATTATCGTTGTTTTGGGTGTTAACTTACTCGTTTTATTTTATATGTTTTGTTACATAAGCTATGTTTGTCATGGATAGGTTGTATCTTAATCATATCCAGAATGATATAAAGTCCTTATATACTATTATTAATCATCAAATGATAATTATACTTAAAGAACTGTGAAATTTTGTAAAGTGTTGAAATAAGTCAACATGACCTCCCAGAAAACTTCAAAGACCAAATTTTCACAATATAATAGATCATATAGGTCCATACCATTACATCAGATACATATCAAACTATTCTCACCCTCAATAATTTCAAACCATACCCAAAACGAAAAAAGTAGTTTGAACAGCCACCCTATGAGATACCTCTCAAGTCTCTCGTCACTCGTCAAGCACTACCACCTGCTGAAAATTCCACCCTAAACAATCAAAAAACATGCCAAACAAACACAAAAACCACATAATTTTAGACACACAAATCTGGTAATCCCATCATCCATGTCAAGATAATGTCAATTATGGGTGGCACTGACTTGCCTAGAAGGTTTTAATAACATCACAGTTAATGTGTCTCGATTAGGAATCTTGTCTTACCCTTTTCACATGTCAGAAATTTATCAATTATTGCACCAAAAACATCTTAAACCAAGGTAAAAAAACTTATTTAATACAAAAAAGGCTCAATAATTACATTACAAAGAAAAAAATAAGGCAAAGATCAAAACAACTTTGGGTACTAGGCATGCATCTATGCTTCTCATCCCCAAGTACTGTCCTCCAGGATACCATGCCTCCACAAAAAGAAAACCAATGGAATGGCCTGGCCATAAATTACCTTCTCCTAATGATCCTATATCTCAACTATCCTCTCCATGTACACCTTATCATCCTTGATATGCAACCCTCCCTAGTTAAGGACTTGGGGGTCATCGTGAAGACAATGGAGAAGCTGAGAGATGTGGAATATATAATGGATCCTCTCCAACTATAGTGGAAATTCCAATGGGTTTTCCACATCAGAAACTTGTCCCAACCCCTCAAAGGGTCCAAAAAACAAGGGAAAAATATTTCTCCCTCTACCAAACCTATATTTCCCATATCGAGGGGAAACCATCAAGAACACATAGTCCCTAACCTTAAACTCCAAGGGCATCCTCCTGTGATTATCATATGACTTATACTAGTCCTACACCTCTTTCATCCCCTCATTAATGAGTTAAACCCTCTCTGTCATGCTCTATACTACATTGGTACCAAGAAAAACTATCTCCCAAACCTTTTTATAGCACAACGTATAATGACATAGTCTCTATATAATGCCTCAAATAAATCCATTACAATGGAAGAGTGGTTGGTATTATTATAAGTGAACACTACCAAGAGAAGTTGTTATACCCAAGATCCTCTAAATTCTAAGACACACACCTGCAACATATCCTCAAACATATGTATTGTCCACTATGTCAAATTATGTATCTGAGGGTGGAAATCAGTGATGATGTGTAACTCAGTGCTAAAATCATGTTGTAGTTCCCTCTAGACTCATGAGGTAAACTGCACAACCTGATCTAAGATAATGGATCTTGTAACTTCATGAAACTATACCACCTCATTCACATACATCTTAGTAAGGCATCCCTTACACCTGACACCTTGATCGCTAAGATGTCTGTCAATTTCATCAGCTAATCCACAACTACCCAGATACCATCATAGCCTCCATGATTCTTGTGTAACCCTATGTTTAAATCCATACATATGTAATCCAACTTCCACTTGGGGACATCCAAGGGTTTCAATAAATCACCAGAAACATGGTGCTCGTCCTTTACCTGCTGGAAGACCAAGAATAATTCAACAAACTTTGTTACTTTCCATTTCATCCTGGGACACCAAAATGAAATCCTAAAGCCATGGTAAATTTTCTTAATTACTAGTTGTAGCCCTAATGGTAAGTTATGGAACTCACAAAAGATCCCCTTAAGTATCACCATCATAACGAACAACCAGTAATGGAATGGAATCTGGTTTTGACCATCCTCCGACCATCCCTCGGGAGCATCACCCTGGCTGACACTATCGCACAACACCTCCGCCTCAATGTCTCCCCACTGAGGATCCTCCACTTTATACATCAAATAAGACTATACCATCATCGGAAACAAAAATCCTCTACCACCATCTACCCTTGCATCTACATGCAGGGATGAAGACTCCCCCGTCACTCTCCAAACGTTTGTAGATTCCTAAACAAAATCCTTCTACAATATTCTTATCAATGAATTTGATACCAAATTCCCATTTAATGAGGTGTAAGATATCTTGAAATCATGATCATAAAGAAACTCCATCCACCTCTGCTTCACATATTCAGATCATGCTAGAAAAATATGTACGTCAAGCTCTTGTGGTCCGTGAAGACCACAAAGCGCTCTCCAATAAGGTAATTCCAACACATCTTTAATGAATAAAATGTTTTAACTAAAAATAGTGTGTTTATTAGTTATTATTATGGGGAAATAAATGTATATGACCATAATAAATCACTCCACATAGGTTCATCATCATGCATCTCAAGCCCAGATGGGAAGATTCCCAAAACACCTCTAACAACACCCTTTCCTTAGGAAACAGGAGCACTGGGGGACTGAAAAACATCTCAATCAGATAATTGAATGCTTACTAGCACTGATCACCCCACACAAAATCTTGTTCCTTTTTAGTCATTCCTTTATATGGGGCTAAAACTTGAGAAAAATCGGGTAAAAATATCCAATAATAGTTTATGAGACCTAAAAAACTATGAACTTTTGCCACATTTGTGGATGTTTAACAAGAAACAAACACTTTAACATTTGACGAGAAAACTTCCACACCCTACTGATATAGCACATTCCCCGTGAAATGTACCTCACATGTCCAAAACATACATTTGGGAAAACATCCATGGATCTTCTATCATTGAAGAACTTGCAGGATGGTTTTGAGATGCTCGACATGCTTCTCCTATGACTTTTCATAAATCATGATATCATCGATGAATACGATGATGAACCAATATAAGAACTCATGGAAAATAGAGTTCATGAGTCCCATGAATATGGATACTAAATTTGTAACACCGAAAGTGATGACTACAAACTCCAATTTCTCATACTTGCATATGAAAGAAGTCTATGGAATATAAAAATCTTTCACCCTTAATTGGTGATATCCTAACCAAAAATTGATCTTAGAAAACCTACTCTTCCCTCTCAGCTGGTTGAAAAGACCATCTATCCTCAAAAAGTGGTAACTGTTCTTGACTTCCACCTAATTCAACTTTTGGTATTCTATACACAACATCATACCATCATCATCCTTCATTGAGAACAACACCAGAGCACCCCACGATGACACACTGGGATGGATAAATCCATTCCTCCTCAAATTGTCTATTTGAATATGAAAATCCTACCACATAGAAGGCTTCATCTGATAAGGGTCCATCAGAATTGTACAATCATCAGGTTACAGGTCTATTCCAAATGTGACGTCATGTCGAGGGAATCACATCACAACCTCCCCAGGGAAAACATCCAAGAAATCCCCAAAAACCCCTGGTACTTACAACATCTCTATGTCCACTGATTCAAATGACATCTCATCTAAAAAGTAAAAAAGAGGATCTATACGTCAACTTCCCACTTAACAACTTCGCTTTCCAATGAAAGTGACACGCTAACCATCCACATCTGAAAACCCAACTCTCATCTAGAAGTAGTTGATAAAATCATCAATGGAATACAACCAGTTGATGTCGAGAATGACATCACATGATCACATCTATAGCAACAATAGAACCCCATGGGACTAATGCAATCCAATCATCAGTCTACATCCCTCAAACACATTAAATAAGTTGGTTTTACCTCTGATTAGTGTACTCAACACCAGGTGCACAAGAAGACACTCTATGCCTAGTCCCAGAGCATGGTATATAGAAGGTGAAACAAAGAAGTGAAAAGATACCGGATCAAATAATGAAAAATAAAGGTTAATAAATAAACTAACCATACCTTTGAAAATTTCAGGTCCTTACAGAACTGATGCATCTACAGTATACAATATACCTTTCCCATCTCATATGTTTCTCTACTAACCACCACCTCAATGAAAACACATGGATCAAGGTCCCTGAGGAACACCCTAAGGTTAGCCCCTACCTACTATATCTCCCCTCAGTAGACCAAAAGCCTACTATCCTTACTGCTAAAGATTTTTGACTCTCAACTCTTGTTCAGGATGGCACGGAACCTATCCTCCTCCAAAAAACTGAGATTGAGCTGCCACTAGTAACTGAATATGAGGACAGTCATAGAACCCATATAAGAAACACCTTGGACCCAATCCCATATAAAGGGCATGATAACCACTAGCACCAAAAGGCTATAAGGGAAACTAAGAAGGTCGACTCCCTATCGGTCGAAACCTTGATGATCCTAGTGTTTAGGTCCTACTGTTGGTAACATTTCCCAATAAAGAACCCCACTAGTTCCCCTCTTTCAGTAGAACTCCTCATGAGTTCATCCCTTCAATCGCCTCTTCCTTATTAGAAACCTCAAGATATGTTGGAAATATAAATTGGGAAATATCATACTAGATAAAATGGTTGAGGTCCACCTCAAGCTATCTTTCACAAGACTCCTCATCTAGAAAGTGATATAGGGTGATGTGAAGAAGATCCTTGAACTTGATTTGATGTTCCCACAATGTCATACTCCACTACTAAAGGGAGGGTAGCTCCTTCCTATTCTCATACACTATAGTTGATGACATAAAATCATCCTATAACTACTTCATAAATTCATCCCACAACATGTATACCTCCTTCCTCTCCCCTAAATAAAGTGTCCACCATTGACATGCATCTCCATGCATCTGAGTAACTGCCAATGGAACCCAATACTATGTTGGATCCTGGATCAAACCGAAGTTGATCTCAAGATCCTTGACCTAGCTCTCTGTCTCCATGTATGAAACACTACCCCCATACTTTCCCAAGGCCTTCCACTAGAAAGCACATAACTTTCTCTTTCGCTGGTCATCCTCCTCCACTAGACCAACCCTCTGCTGATCAACCAGATCAGCCTGCTGAGCCTCAACCGCACAAGCCACACAATGAAGATGAACGAGTTCCATATATGAAAGTTAAAAAAGGAATTCCCAAGCCTGAGTAGTACATAATTTTATTTAAAATTCATTTTCATTCATTCTTTTCATCGTATCCATTTTAACCATCCCAAAACAACCCAACTGAGACAAGAAAATAAGTCATTGTGATGCATGTACATTTCCTAGGTCTCTACCCTGTAAATGGTGTAGCCTCTCCTGGTTGTTTAGTAGGATTATATTCCTTGCATTAGATCATGGGGGGCCCTAAAATCACATTTCCTTACTGGTCTTCACTAGACAATGTCACGCACCAAGATTACATAACACTTTTTCCCAACCAACTCTTGCAATCATCGTTGTTCCAAACTCTAAACTCCATCCTTACTCTCAACCTTCCTCTAATTCCACTCTGTTACAACACCTCCATCCATAGATACCCCTCCTAGACTGTAAATGTTAAAAGGGAGATAATTATCCATGAGTCCCACCTCTAGCAAGCCCTGGGGGGTGACTAGAAACAAAGGTATACAATCTCACAAGATGAGATGGATGGCCCTTTTTAGAAAAAAAAAGATCAGGAGATAAGATGGTCCATCCCAAAACAAATCCATGACATATATATATATATATATATAAGAAATCCCAAATCCATCCCACATATATGTTTTAAAAATAAAACTATTAGAAATAAAATAAAAACTCCATGTAAGTACCCAAAATAAAAATAAGCAGTGATATAGAAGTTATCCAAAGGTCCAATCTAGTAATGTATAGCATTGTCCATGAAGTCCTCCTAGAAACCTGAAAAAGGTTTTATATACATAGGGTGAGCATACAAGAATACTCAGTAGGAAAATCAACATCTCTTATGGACATTTAAATGAAAAATTCTAATGACTAAGTGAGAAACAGTAGAACCAAACTACACCAAAGAAGGTACAGTAACCACTCCAAACACACCATGTAATGCCCACACAATATTGAAATTCATGTATAGTAATATAATGTGCATTAATAATAGGGTACCCTACACCACTTCCCACTAGTTCAGATACTCTTCTCAAACAAGAAACATCCCACCGCTCCCACCTCTTCCGAACACACCACATCACAACCCGGCTGCACACACCTGTGCCTCAAAACCACACCTCCTCCCATCACTAGGTCCACGATCAACCTCACATCTTTACCGAAGACTCCTGAGCCCCATACCACATCACATACCACCTATAGACACATGGCCCACATACCTTGTCATGTCCAAAAAAACACTAGGGAATGACCAAAAAATCATATCCTAAAGACACCTTAGAAAACACAACTCATCTCATCCTGAAGACACCTAGGAAAACAAAACTCCCCCGCACACACCTAGGCCACAAAAACTGAAACCTATCTGAATCATCTTGGTATACCACTTCCTGGAAGAGGTATTAGGGAAGAGTGGGTGGACAATCATCCATCCTCCCACAGGGATGATTTGGAAATAAACACTCCCCTGTGATGATGGGGGTGTTTGGGACATACTGCTCAATAGGGTTGGGTGAATGTTGAAATCACAAGGAAAATACAGAGTATATAGATACAGATACCAAAGACTCATCCAAACCTATGGTTTATCAACCAAACAACCAGAACAAAAACACTACCATCTTTTCTGTTACCTCTAAATGAAATCACCACACAACAAGCCACTAGTTCTCTAAATTCCCAACCAATTTTGTTAAAACATTTCCATTATCAATTAAATACTCATTTATTCGTTACATTAACCAAACCAACCCCAATTCAATTCAAAAAATTATTAACCAATTATGTATTAATTTATTCCATTACTATCTAGGAAACTACCAAGCACGACACATAATAAGAAACCGAACAAAACATCACCGTAGAGCCCGATCGTAGCCATGTTGTGCAATACTTCTCATCCATTACACAGTTAATTAATATCTCGACCTGAGATTCCATTAAACCACCCAAACCAACCCATATCAAAAAACTGTGCCTAGAACCCTAATATAACAAAATCCTGAAAAATACCACACATAGAATACCACTACACAAATCAAGGAAAGGAATGTTCAGATTTAACAAGGAATTCCTCAATCAATTTACACTCGTTAATTCAGGGATTATCATAGAAACATTTTGATTCTGAGGAATACACTTATTAGATGAGTATATGTGGTTAATTGAATCAATAAAAAATCTTCAACAGAAAACAAAAAATCATGATTTTCAGAATCATTACTCAGATTTCAAAATAAGGACCACCAAGGACCACCAACGACCATGATTTTCAGTGGGTAGCTAGGCCATAAACCTAAATATTATAAATATAATCAACTATTGTAACATAATTGCATGAATCATATGGAGAGAAAGGTTCTGGTATCCTCATACCAAGACAAAACAAGAAGGAAATAAAATTTAGAAAGTTGTTTCTCCCCTTATGTGATCTAAAATATGGCTGTGATTTAGATACATCTTTAATTTTCCATCAATGACTTATCAAACCAATATTAAGTAATTTGAGAAATTAAAAGCCCCAAGACTCTTAATAATTTAACGATATGACTCATATCCCTTAAAACAAACCCAAACCCACATAAATATGGTATTAAACTCATTTTACATCAAAGTCATCAAATCAGAAAACTGGAAAACTAGAAAGAAACTAGAAAAAAGGAAAATTGTTACAATGAATCACTATTAAATGAGTAACTAGTGTGAATCACCTTTATGAGTCACTAGTGTGAGTCACCGGTGTGATTCATAGGTGTGAGTCACAATTTTGAGACACCATTGGAAGTCACTGTTAGTGATCTAACTTTGCGAGTCACCATTGTGAGTCACAGTTGTGAGTCACTATCATGGGTCACTATCGAAAGTCATCATTGATAGCCAGCATCGCGAGTCACCATCATGAGTTACCATCACGATTCATAGTCAAGAGTCACCATCTCAAGTCACTCTCATGATTCTCCATTGCAAGATATTGTTTTGAGTCACCTTTAGAAGTCACTGTCGTGATTCACTATCTTGATTCACTGTTGTGAGTCACTGTCGTGACTGATCATTTGGTGAGTCACCATTTGTTGATTTTCCATTCATGAAGTCACTATTTGAGGAGATATAATTTGGTTATTCGTAATTTGGTGATTCACCAATGGTAGTCACCATTAAGAGTCTCCATTGGAGAACATGATAAATTGGGAAATTTTACAAAGTGTTGAAATAAGTAACCTTGACCTTCCTGAAAACTTCGAACATTGGATTTTCACAATGTAATTGACCGTAGAGTTCTGGGCCATTACACATTGGTTGGATACTAACATAGTATTTTGTTTTCATCTGCACCCTAGAATCATTGATATTATATATAAAATCCTTATTGAAGTAAATGTACCATTTTTATTTTCTTATCAAATACATAAAATTTATTATGAAAATTAATTTTCTACTTCAATAGAGTTCAGTCACTGGTGCAGCATAATATAAATGAAATCTTGTGAAAATAAGTTTATCCAAAGTGAATGTGGTTCCACTAATGTTCAAGGAATTGAGATTTTTTAGAGACTACTCCAAATCAATCTTTTACCGGAATATAGATGAATATCGATGATGACATCCCAAAATTATGGGTCAATAGTGATGAGGTTGTTATTGATGTATAAAATGAATTTGGAAAAGAAATAGATGATCAAGCTGAAACTACTACAATAATTGATGATAATAAGGAGCAATATGAATATATTGACACCAAAAAATACAAATATGAGGATGTAGATGAATATTGATTAATTAAATTCTTGTTATAATCAAATAGAATATATATCATTATATAATATTGTTTTAAAAAAAATTCTAAAAATAGTCCTTTTACGTTTCAGATGGAAGAAGATCATTTATCTGATCTCTTTCATTTGTTGGGTAGGCTTCACTAACTAGTGAAAATCATGATGCTAAATCATTTGACCCTCATACTTTTGGTAGCTCAGCTATGGATCATAGTGGTTATAGTCTTGAAATATGGATGATTACAGACCCTATCCCTGAGCGATGTCCATGTCTTGAGTTCAATCCATGAATTCAAAGGTATTATTAGTTTTATATTTTAGTTAGTTTTCATTAATTTTCATTAATTTATTTACATGATAACTATTTTATTATTTGTTCTATTTTTCACATTTTTTTCATATTTAGAGTGGAAATTGGAGTTCTATATTAAAAAATTATTTTTCTAGAGCATGTGTGACATAGGAACCGAATCCCATTGATGTTAACCACCGTATGTTTGATCATTTGAGTGTACGTAATGAAAAAATAGATATTTTAAAATTTATTTAATTAGTAAATTGATATTATTAATTATCTACTGGGTTTATGGTATCCCATTAATGATGGAATATGGAAATCTATTTGGGAGGCATGGGAGGACTATATGCATGATCGTTGACATTATTTTTTTCGTAATTTGAGGAAGAAACCCATGAACAAGGTTGTAGTTACAGATTTTTATTAGTCTTGTTGTGCCCACTGACTATATTACATATCATATCATGTTAGGGTTAGATTACATTCATAATTTATGGGAACTACTTTTAAAATGAGGGCATCATTAGGTTGATAGAATTAGGGGAGCAAGGAGGTGATTCATCGAGATGATAGATGCATATTGTGTACGCATCGTAGACATATAGTAAGTACCTTTTTATAATTTTTACATCCTTAACTGTGAAATTTTTATTATATAATAATTTAAGAGGTTGAATATCTTGATATAATGGTGTTAAATATTTATAAGAGGATGTATAGAGATCTTATCACTATAGATATTAATGGTGCTCTCCAACGGCACATTGTAGTCAATATATTTTGAGCATTAAAAGTATCTGCAAATAATTTTCTAACCATTTCAATTTTTAATTGAAATTGAAGGAGACATATGAGGCTGATACCTCTCAGGTACCAAATGAGAGTTAGTATAATACCAAGGATTAGACCACCAATGTAGTGGTGTTTGATAATACATCATGGTTACAGGTGACTCAGTATTTCTTAAAGAAAGGTCAAGTTGAAGTTATTGATTATCAATTGATGCTTGGGAGTTATTATTGTATTGTTTTGATGTCAGCATCTAACTAAATGTGATATTGTGGAGAGTCATCATCATCTACTACATAGTCTCAGGAGATTATTTGAGCTGAGGGTGAGATTATAGAGACCATGCATAGGGAGTGGGAGGAGCTCCATCGACAATAATAGTAGCAAGAGGAGATGTGTCGATGGCAGCAGTAGCTACACGAGAAGATGATGGAGTATAAGAAACGTCTGACTCATGGATTAGGGGTAGAGTTCCCTCCGCCACCTTCTCTATATGTCCTCCTCCCCCATATTCATTTATGTATCTTTTATAAAAATTTTAATATACATATTCTTGTAATATTTTTATTAATACATATATTTATAGTTATATATAGTGCATATTTTATAATGTTGTGAATTTTTTTTTATTTTTTTATTATTTTTGGTATTTTTTGTATTTTTATAATTTTTTTATTGTTTTTTATTTTCTATGATATTTGTGATGGGTGATCCCACCCAATTCAAATATTTATTTGAGACCGGAGGTTCCTCCCAATGAAAAAAAAACTGTTTTTAAAAAATGAATCAGATTATTTGTGACATCATTTTTTGCAATGTGTTATTTGTGAAAAGACCCCATCTCAAATGAATATTTTCATATGGATCCCATCACAAATAATTCATCACAAATAGTTCTACATTTTTTAGTTCATCAAATACAATTGAAATATATTTAGAATGTTTTTTCTTAACAAAACGGATAATCAATTATACATTGATTTTCATTTCATT
Organism: Viscum album; assembly: GCA_963277665.1. Classification (NCBI taxonomy): domain Eukaryota; kingdom Viridiplantae; phylum Streptophyta; class Magnoliopsida; order Santalales; family Viscaceae; genus Viscum; species Viscum album. The sequence continues at coordinate 14,125,539 of OY728145.1, forward strand.
AGAAACAAAGATGAAATCTTTGGAAGGTAAAATAGATATTTTTCATAAAAATATTTTATGGGTGAAATGACTTTTTATTTTAAAAGATTAAATTAACAAGTTTATATAAATGATTTTATTGATATATATCAATTCAATTTGTTTAATATTAATTTAATTTTGTTTATTAGTTATGGAATGATAATAAATTCATTTTATGCAACAAAAATAGATTTTCATAAATAATTGTTTTAATTTTATTCTGTGTGTGGATATTATAATCAATTTCATGATATTTTAAAATTTTATCATAAAAATTTGAATTTAGTTTTTAAATAATCATGTCAACATTAATTTAGTTTTATTTTTTCGAATTTATTTGAAAATAAAGTTTTTTAGTGAATAGTGAAGAATGATGATTTCTGCAAAACTATCATTTCTTTTTTTATCAACTTATATAAATAATCCATTATAATTTGTATTTTTTAAAACTAACATAATAAATAATTTAATTAAAATAATATAATTATTTACATTGGAATTATAATTTTATTTTATTTATAAATGAAGTTTATTTTTTTGGTTAATGATTTCTCTCAAAAATATTTTTCATTGTGTTTTGCACACTTACTTTAAAATTAGTTCCATTCTCTAATAAAAATTGAATTACAATAAATTTATATTATATTTTTAATTAGGAGGTTAAAATTTATTAGTGAGGTTAATTTCATTAGTTTCATTATGAACAATAACCTAATTAAAAATGTTTTCACCATGATAAAACGGTAAAACAAGTTAATTATAGTTAAAACATTATAATAAGGTAAAATAAATCCCATATTAATTCTTATTGCATAAGGGGTTATAAAATATATCAAATTTTCTTCTACCTGGAATTTTTTTTTCAACTTGATCATTAGTAATATGCTTCTAATATTTAAATGTTATGAATAATAAATAGTGTCACACACCCCACACTTACGAAATAGAACATCCTCTTATCAATTCTCCACAACACATGATCCCTTTATGTTGACCAATTTATTTGTATTCCCCATGACCTATAGATCATGATATCACCAAAATACTACCCTTTACAGATTAAGGTGTAAGATAAATGAGGTTTTCCAAATAAGTGGTATAACTATTAACTAAGTTATTTCATGTTTATTTCAACATGTACATCCTTCAAACCAATCATAACTATTATGGTATAATTACATAAGTATCTAAAATATAACTCAATTTCATTATGCTTATGTTACACCCCTTTTAATCTAATTTTTCCATTATATGGGAAATGAAAATATCACTTGTTCATACATGGGTACTACCAAGCGATATATGTCTATTCTCAATACCTTATATCATGGAGGTTATATAGAAAGATTTAATAGGTATTTATGATGTTTATAACATATTTATTATTCAATAATTATAAAATTTTAACATACTTTTTACCCACTAATTTGTTGGAAAATGTTAATGTCAATCATGTGTACATATGTATCACCATATCCAATAAACGATGTGGTTTGTATTTCTTTTCAACATTACATGTATAAATATACACACATATTTAAACAATTTATATAATATTTATAATATATTAATTATTAAGTAATGGTGAAATAATATTTAACTTTAATTCATTTGAAAATTTGAAAAATTGTGATATTATTCATGAATATGTATGGACTGCCATCTCTGTGAAGTGATGAAAATCATTTTCTCACAAAATAATATAGCTGGTTATAAATATGAATATAATTAATAGATATGAAATTTAATAAATTATTTATATTCTAGATATTAATAAACCATGACCACGGTGAAAGGGCTAAATTCTCTAATCCAAAACATGCATGAAAATAGACCAGTTTTTACCCGAATAATGATTTTAATGATGCATTTTTTATAAAAGGGTAATTAAAAATTATAGGAAAATGTATAATGTAATATATATGTGGGGGGGAATATGGTTCTAAAATATATTTAAAATAAATATTTTTTTTTATTATAGTGAAGGTTAAAACCCATATGAAGATAGAAGAGACTTGGGGAAAGGGTTCTTCATCTTAATATTGTCTTATTGAGACATGTCCAGTTTTGTGTATGTATTTGTGATTATATAGGGTATATGGTGTCCCATTGAAATATTATATCACTATTCTCTCCATATTAATAATATTTAATATTGTACATGATGTTATTTCTTTTAGGGGTTTAATATTCAAATGTTACCAAAAGCTGTAAGATTTTATATTACAACCACATTAGTCTTAATGATTTTCTAATTTAAAATTGAATTGGGTGAAATTATATAAGAAAAATATTTGAAACCCCGTATATTTAATTCATATTCATATATTTACGATATTTTCAAGTATTAGTACCATTTCACCATATTATTTACTCAAAACTACTAAAATGCAGTTTTTAGAAAAGATAATGTTATTTCACTTCTTTTGTTTTAGAATATTTTTCCACCATATCCATGTGATTTAAATATTTTATGAATGATTATAACTATACAAAAAAATTATAAAAAGGTCCATTTTAATACCTTTTAATTTATTTAATAATTATGAAAATGAATATTTTCAATGGTTTCTCATATGAATATATTGATGCCCATAAAATGAGCATCGAAAAATATAAAATGGAAGAAATAACAGAATATGAGTATTATTTTAGCCAAAAAGAAGGGGTGAAAAGGTTTCAATGATATGTGGGTCATGTAACCCACTAAAGGATACATGATAGCATTACCTTTAAAAGTTTATGTAAATATCTCATGTATAGCACATAACCTGTTAGAATATCACACAAAGTCTTTAGAAAAACACAATTCATACTTGCAAAGGAATCCAATACACTCACTGATCATGATACAACTATAAAAAATCATAAAAAATCCACTAAAAATAAGGAGACAAATATGAAAACACATCCCAAAAAGCATCCAAAAATCTATTAGCAGACACCTGAAAAATCCTCCAAAATCAATTAAAAATAAGGGGAATATATGAAAATGGTGAAATAAATTTTTAGTCATAAATATCTTATGACATAACTATATGGCTCATAATAAACCACATAAGTACCACTGACATGCGAGACATGTCTTGCAAGAGCCTGTCGGCATGTCACCCTCATCACGTGAAGGGTTTTAGACATGTCCTGCCAGTCCTACACTTCACCTTCTGGATCAAAATACAATCAAATTGGGTTTCCATGACAATTATCATGAATTAACACAAGATCCATTGTTGTTCACATGATGAATCAACATGGCAGGAGTTATTTTATTCAAAAACATTCATACAAACTTAAAATATCTCTAACCCCTGTAAAATAAACATGGAAATAAAAAAGGGAAATGATGGGATCTTCTTGTGAGGGGAAGATATTCTAAAATAATGGGATCACTGTTATATGCCATAGGTGGTCATCATTTATCACACAATCCCCCTTGAAAATAAATCATGATCTCATGAAATCCCTCGGTAATCATACTTTATCTTGCGAGAGATACTGGAGAAATCATCCTAGATCATTCAGAAAACTTCTGACTGGATTCATGATATCATAAAGGTCCTTATGGATTTCTTCATATCATTGTGAAACCCCCTTATCATTCCCACATGATTAGTCAAGAACACTTTTATTAGCTAAAATCTAATAAATGGGGCATCAACAGAATAGTCTTGTGATTGCTAAAAAACATGCAACGCATAATAATATATTCCACAAAGAACATGACATCAAATCCCACTACCGAATCTATCAAGGATTTTTTTTCAATCCATACCATGAAAATCTATCTATAACCATGGTGGGAAGGCCTATAAATCCCCAAAACCATCATGAAACAATGGGTATTTGTATCCATGAACTGGAACTCCCAAGTATCATAGATGTCTTCATAGAGCCATTGATCTCATGATCAAAAGGTCATATATAATGAAACAATATAGGGAATGGACTATAAGATCATGATAAATTCATATGAGCTTTGTGTGATCACTCATACATCATGAAAAATGACTACTAGTAAGTTTTTTGAAAGTCACCCCGCATATTTGCTAAAGAATGTGAGACTTAAACAAGCTAACAATGAAATAATATAAGTCACATGTGAAATATGGACTAAAAATGGGAGAATTATAGTTAGATTCTATATATTGGTCCTCAATCCATTTTCATGACTCATCCCAATCATGTGAGAAAATTACGACATGTATTCCAAGTCATCTGATGTCCCCTTGACACACCAATTGGATAATGAAATGTCCTCCAAACACTTTAATAAATTGACATGGAACCCTCTATGAATTCCACCTGAGTCTCAGGTAGCCCTCCAAGATCTCCATCCAGATCTTGCGATGTACACTAGATAGGTCACCTAAGATGCATATTGAAAATGGTGTGTGTTATTTGGGTCATGTGAAGCCTTCTAAGATCATCGTTCAGATTTCACAACACCTATTAAGCATGTTAGATTGACCTCATGGTGGAAATTGAACATGCCGACACATATTTTTTGATATAATATGAAAAATTAAACAAGGATCATGTCACGTCCTTCATACATGTCAACCAGGGTAATGTGAAACCCTCTATGAATGATAGCCAATATCTTACAATTTCTTCCAAACAATTAAACCAAGATCATGTGATGTGCTCTATAAAAGTAAACCAATATCATTTGATGGCCTCCATGACAAGTCATCCAGGTCATGTGATATCCTTCAGACAAGTTATCCTTTATCATGCGATGGTCTTCAGAAATTTCAATTAGATTATGAGATGTCCTTAGAACAAGTGAACTCGATCATGAGATTGTATTTGTACATGTCCACAACATATCCCTACATTTCTAGAAACCCTCCAATAGTTCAACAGAAAATCATGGAAGGTCAGGTAGGAAATCAAGTAGGTTAGACAAACAGTCTTTCCAAGTCAATCAGGAGTCCCCAGACATGATTACCTTGTCCAATATCCACATGAGGGAAACCTCAACATGTAATCCCCAATACAATCAAACTATGATGAAAAAAATTATTTCAATAATAGGGATATGTAGGATACCTTCCAAATGACTGATATCTATGTTAAACACCCAAATGGTTGTCCTCTAACAAGATTCCTACAACTATAAGTAGTGTGAATGATTACTTCTTATCCCTTTTTTCTCAAACAGACCATGGATCACATGAGCCTAGAGAGTGAAAATTCTCATAAAATTTATTAATGGAAACCTAAACAAGTAATACTTGATTAATTGTATGATATGAACACCTCCATATCAAGTAAGATTAAGTGTGTAAGCCCCTATTGGAGGCATAATACGATTTGTACCCAAATATTAGGGAAACATCATTCTATATGCCTGGACCCAATTAAACTACGAGGACTCTGATTCCAATCATCCCTAGGATACATTGTATTCTTTACTAAATCCTGAGCACAAATGGCCATCCACGTCAGTATAATTCCCCCTATTTCTATGACACCTTAATCATCAGGATCTAATCTCTCCCATGGGCTGATCATTCTTTCTCATCCACCATAGGATTGAGAATTCAACTAAACTATAATGAATTTGATTCCTTCTATAACCAAGATACATGGGAAACCTTATTAAGGACCAATCTCTATATTGAACATCTAAAGGTCAGACTTAGGATCAAATCTCTACATCCATATGAAGTGAGAGTGATTACGTGTTATCCCTTGTTTCCTACAACAAGTATAACCCACATGGGTTTATGGAGTAGTAAAAATCACATCATTTTGATCATGAATCTCCACTAGAGAGGGATACCTCGGTTTGTAATCCCCAATATATGACATGATATAACTACCTTGATATAAGGATATATAAATTGGGGAATGTTCCAAGGGCATGATTGAACATTGATAACTCTTTTTACCATCATAACCAAGTTACATAGGATTCCAACCTTAGGATCGACCTCAATATCAAGTTCCCATTATCCCCTATATATTTCCATTCCATATGAAAATTAAACTACACGGTTTTAACAAACTATATAGGTTTTTATTCAAATTACAAATAATGATAAGTAAGACAACTTATAATGGATCATTCTGGTCCTCGAAATACTTACCTCCTCTATATATTATAACAATCTCAAGGGTTCTTGTTTATATGGCTTTGAAATACAATAATCAACCCATCATTGGTAAATTGATGAAAAACTTTAGATACATATGGATGGATTCACCAATACGACCCCCTTTCATATAAAAGTGTTTATCATATTATCATTATGTTGGGGAAACCATTAATGTATCGGTATTTAGAAGAGATGCTCTGAAATATCTTAAATATATAATATCACCTCATAAAAGGAAATATTTCTCCCCAAAAGGGTGTGTTGAGACCAACCTCCAATCTAATCAAACAATGTGTCTTTGTAAGAACCATTAGGTCTAAAAGCACAATTGAACACATTCCTTTAGAAAGTGGGTCTGTACGCAGTTATGAATGTGAGAACCATTGGTATTTTCTATGAAATATAAACATGATTGGAAAAACTAATGTGAATGAATATATAAGATATTGACCCCCCCCCCCCCACACACACACACAATCAAACCATCAAGTCAAGATATCTGCACATTTATAAAGAAAAAAATGTGAACAAAATATGAAATCATTTAACTATAGTGTCTACTTAGCTAGGTAAAGTGATAGATTTTCCAGTTCATGTCGGGCCATTTATTTCTCTCTACAATGGTAGTATCCATCAATATGAATCCTCATTCAGTCAAAAAAATGATGAACCTGATGTGAATCTCCCAAATAAAATAATGAATGGTTGTCCAATTGTTGACCCATGTTTTTGCATATCCTACACAAAAATATAAACAATAACCGGAATGTTATAGATAATACTCTATTTTTTTGGTTTACAATAAATAATTTCATCATCAAAATGGAAATTACATTTTATAAAAAGGGAAATATCGGGAATATAAGGAAAATTTTGTTACACATTCATATATGATTGAGCACATACCATGCCTATAATGATGTACTTATTGGTGAACTTGTTCCTTGTTGTCATTATGACTACATATATTGATATCTCAAACATTGTCCAATGAAATCTTCAAAAAAACCAGTGGAACTCATTTCCACGGTCAACTGCTCTATGATCTTATCCCCAAAGCATGAAAGTCACCATCATCATCATCTGATGAAAGTATATCAAGAATTCAACTACAGCTCCCTTCTGCTTCAATGGAAAATAAGTGTGTATCCATTAAAATTTCATCGATTATGCTATCCCATCGGTACCGATTAGTTTTCTACTGAGGGTACCACCAAATGAACATCCACCTATAATTTATATTCACATGAAACAAAGAAGACACATCAAGTATAGAAGGATATGGATAATAGTTAATGGTATCATATCCCCACTTTCATTGATGATGTATGAAGTTATATTTTGGAGATAACCAGTGGATAGGCTCATATCCCTACTCACTCAAAATAAGTCTGCAGGAATATTCTAGAAGCAAGCATATGGGAGGATCATGTTTCTATCCACATCCATGAATCACATAAAAATATTCTGGTGTCATAAGAAGAATAGAAGTGGGATCATATTCTTGTTTCAGTTGAATAAATCTATCAATACTTAGTGGAGACATAAAAAGTGTAGGCTTATATTCTTCCAAAAACACTGATAAAGTGTCATTATGTATTAGAGAGTCCTAATAAACTCTACTAGTATATTCCAACACTGGTACAAATACATGAACTGGTGAATATTCCTTTCCCTATAGAAAGTGTAGCACAACACTTTGATCAGTATGAATAGGTGATTTCTCTAGAGAAAGAGTACATTCTAGGTCCCGTCCAAGAGGATTATCATTATATTCTTATAAAGGATGAGGAATTGGACCAGGATCATTATACCATTCTAATAAGGTATCAACAGGTGAGAGAGGAACATTCCTTGATATAGGGGATAATTCCTTCCAAAAAACAATAACATATTCCAACAGCATAGGATTGGGGACATATCCCCATTCTAGATGGGTCTCACCAAGTGAGAGCAGCACATGCATTAGGAAATCATCGTATTCATGAATAGGAAGACTAGTGGAATAATCCAATGTCCTATGATTAGGTTTGTATCCCTGTTCTATCTGAGGCTCAGCAAGTGAGAGTGGCACATGCCTCAGGACAAACTGATATTCATGTTAGTTAATCTACCAAGAATATTATAGTAGTTCATTGATTCCATGCATATACTCATTAATTTGCTGACAAATGTATACACCAACATCCTTCTGAGTCCACACATGAGGAGGATAATATCCCTTATCCAATTCGGGAGGTACATCAACATATTCCAGTGAAGAATTCATACTCATACTAGGATCATATTACAATTCCAACTATGGCCCACCAAGTGAAAGTGTAACATACCTTAGGACATGATCATATACCTATTGAAAAAGACTATAAACGTATTCCAAAGGCTCAGGATTTGTCACATATCCCCGTTCTGATAGAGGATCGCCTAGTGAGAGTGAAACATGCCTTGGGAAAGGTTCATATTACTTCCAATAATGAAAAAGCTCATTGTGATATTCCAGAAGCTTCACAATAGTAGACTCATACTCTCACAATAATATATGGTTATCAAAAAATCCTAACAACCATCATATAGAAATCTCATATCCCTGAATAATTCCAAAATGCAAGTAGGAATATTATTACCATGATTAAGAATGAGGATGGTATCTATAATTTGCTCAATTCAAGTGTCCTTGAGGTTGTTCAAGAAACATTATCAACACCTCAAGGGTCCTTTGGCTCTAAAACCAAATCATAAGGCGACTATTACCATGATATAACTCCTCATGTTAATGTGGAGATAGACCACAGATATTGTACTCCTGACATCCACCATGGTCAACATCTTCACGGTTATATTTCCCATAGACAAGGAAATCATCTAGTTTCCTAGACAGCTCTTTATAGATATGTGTTCAAAACATATACACCTTCATATTGAGAGGTTCTCAAAACATCAGTTTCAGCTACAAATAATTCCCCATTAACTTCTAGAAACACTCCACTCCAATCAGTAGATGACCTAAAGAAGCACCTTCTGTGTTCTGATAAAATGGAGGTGTGTAAGTCTGATGAATATGTGACCGATAAGGAAATGTGGAGAGAGTTATCTGAAAAAAACCATGATTACATGATCTAATACATTACACATCTGACTATGAGATCACAAACGAGATACAAATATATTGCATGCCTTATCCACACTAAAATATTTGGGATACTCATTAGTGACTGATGTCTAGGAACCTCCCTAATCCAGGATATGAGGGTAACCTTTAGAATATCATTATATTTTGTTTTTAGCTAGACTTGGATTCTATTTCAATGTTCTAGGATCCAAAACTAGAAAATCACAACAAAAACATACAACATGCTTGTCGCCATTTCATTACAACTCTTTAGCAGTTGGTCGCTGAAGCCACATCATGCATCTATATTTGACGATGGTGAATATATGCATATTTTTCATTTTACTACACCCATGGAACAACAGATCTCCTCGGATATAACATCCTATAATTTCATATCCCCCAGTGAAATCTTATTACTGGAAAATGTGCTCACCAATTAGTCACTACAATTGAATTCCCTCACTTCAACAGTGCCAAGAAATCACTAACGAAGAGAGAGGATAAAAAATTGATCCTTGAACTTATCCCCTTGAAATAAAAGGAATGAATTTTAGACATGGAATCCAAATTTTCAATTAACTCATCAACATACCATAGAAACAGACTCACTTCATGGGATACCATTGCACCCAACTCCAAAATAAGCACAAATATACCACATAAAATTGTTTGTAGTAGCATCTTCCATAGCATCCATCCTGGAGAAAACCCAAACCCACATGCTGGGGGAATATCTATCACAACCTCCACCCATTGTATCATCAATTCCTACAAGGATTCAATGTATATTGGTAGTAGTTACAAACAAATCTCATCCCAATAGGATTGGGGAATCTTTGTCTCAATATTTATCACCAGGTTCACCATCCCCTGAGAGGCTGTCAGGAAATCAATGATTGTTCTAGATCAAACCCATACCATTGTGCTAGGGCTATTTATATCTCAATTCCCATCTTATGAGTCATCAAATCCTCAACCTGATGCATCAAATTCTTTTAAAAGCACCAATCAATGCCAATTATAGCCCCATATAGTCTTATACCACATGGATAGTGATATTTTCACCATCAACATCATCATCACTGTAGAGAGAATTAGACTTTTATAGGTTGGGAGGTAAATATTGACAAACGACATCCCATATGATCCTACCACTACAAGAAAAAACATATTCTATTCAGGTACAATTTAGAAATCATGACTGGAAACCCGTTCAAGGTCACCACTCACAGGATGAGACTGGAGGATCATATGATGAAGGAAATTTGACCCCCTAGGGTTGCAATCCAAGATGTCCAAATACAAATCAGGGTTCAGGAATAAACCTAAGGAAGGTAGTTCATAATAATATTTTTCCCTTGAATGTAATGCGATAACTAACATTTCCTAATACATATCTATGATTTTCACCATCATCAACACAACATAAAATGTGGATCTAGACTTATATGCATAGATACGTAATACCAAAAACATACTCTGAGAGGAGGATCTAGATGCACTCATAGAGAATGCACATACCTGGAACCAGAGGATGGTCTAAAATCTAGCACCTATGAATGTCAACTTTTCACATCTATAGTGGATCACTGCTGAGGATAAAGGGGAAGGGGTATATGCCTCCCATTCACCATGAATAAGAACCGAAAACACTTCCATGGAGGAATAATTTTCAAAATATTGGAATGAGATTCAAACTATTAGACAACTCCATGAGGATATACTCTAGGGAAACATTCTCACTCAATATCAGCATTAGGTAGAGGCAAATATCCCTCCTCTCATACATCTATAAAATGATAATCTACCTACAAGAGAGGAATTTTAGAGTCGGGAAGGCTCCACATCCAAGAAGCTAGTCTACTAAATGACGAAGTTGAAAATGATTGCAACATCCTTCCATTATAATGATGTCCTCTTCCTTTCCTAGGAAATAATTTAATCTTCACATGAATACATAATTACCTTTTGATGAAAATAGGGGCACCCCATCAGTCCCTGTCCACTCCCTATTGATGTGAGGTGGATAAGAGAGAAATTACATTGGAACTGCTCAATTCTTTCACGTCCTGGGATACTAGAATGGAATCCTTAGAAGGGTAACATGCACCTATTCCACAAGCGAGGAATCTATATCCTGAATGTCTAGATGAAACTCTCCCCCCACTGAATTTCAAAAATCATACCTTTTCTACCATTAACGGTGTAGGAGACACTGAAAAATATATCTGGCACTTCGTATCCCGATATATTCCAATGATGGTCCCTCCATATAAAACAAAGTTAACCAACTGAGATGTTTTGTAAAAACTTTAGTAGGGACAATATTTTTTGGTACATTAAATTTCTAGTAGGATCAGTTACATTATGGGAATATATTTATCATGAATTCCATTATCATTTGGGTTGTAAGATGAGCGAAAAAATAATTTTGGACCTGATGAACTACAAACAATGTAAAAATGATAGCATTTCTAACATCATATATAGATGTAAGGGTTTAACCTATTCACTCAACACCACTCGATCACAGGAACAATTACAAGATATCTATGCTAAAAATGTGTAGGATGACCTTCAAACACCTCTAAACCCAATGAAATATCCATGTGGGTTCCACAATTTTGTGAAAATAGGAAAAAATATATAAGACACCATTTAGAGAAACCGATCTAAATATCCAATCATTCACTAAACACAATTATAATCATTCAGGAAGGTATAAAATGTTATTGTTACCCTCATACTATTAGAAGTTCCTATTCAAGCACCATGGTTGGTCCCAAACCACCCAGAGCCTCCAGTTTAGGAGCAATAACCACATTATCACCCTCAAACAAAAACCAATAGAGATCAGGGTCTCCAAATAATTTAGAAATATATGAATAAAAAATCTTCTTACAAAATTAATGAGCCTCTAGTTACTTCCTTATATCCATAGAAAATAACCTACTAAATCTTCCACAACCATGGAAACCGAACGAGGTCAACCTATTGATCCAAACCAACTACATCCCATTCAATAGAAGCATGGATCATAATATATAGAATCTATTAATATCCAATATCATTTTTAAAATCATGGTCAATTCATGATAGGTGATGTTGGATAACTCCCTATAATCGGTGGATTGTATTATCATCACCCAGTCGAAAGAAAAAGGTTATTGGTAGAATGTTCCATCCATACATGGGAGGCAGTTCAACAACTGGATGACTCGAAAAGAAGTTGACTGAGATATTTCCACCATGATTTAACATATTAGGTAACCCATAAAATTTCCATTACAAAGGTAGGTGACATCAGATATGTCTTCAAAAATTGTATGTGACCATCAGAAACATGAAGACAAAGAAAATGATGGACATAATCTACCCAGATGTAAACCCTAACCCTTATAGATTTCTTAACTCAAACATCCAAATCAGGGTCACTACCCCCACCAAACAGAACCATCATCAAATGAAGATATCATCTTTGGCTTTATCAAGATGATAAACATGGTAGACCCCTTCTCAGATGATGAATATGGCTCTGAGTATGAGTTTCCCACATCAAACCATGGGCCAGGAGGCTACATGAGCATGAATCAAGGATACATGGGAGAGAGTATACAAGGTTGGATCTCATAGTTTGGTCACATACCCATAGAGTACATAAATTAATATGATACCCATGTGAAAGAACTATGTAAATCCTTTAAGAGACATGGATATGTATCCTTACACTCCAGTAATCATTCGCACCCAGTTTTCTTACATGATAGCCAAGATGGGGTGTGATTGTCTAATTATCCTTTTAAATGATGAAGGAAGCAATGACCTATTCCACTAGAATTAGATTCTCCCTTGACCTATGAACATGATTTGGTCCATTCCACTTCAGATTCCTCAGTTCCTAAGTTACATTATAAGAAGCTACCCCGCATCAATAAGTTCCAACCTCTTGCCCAAAAGTACCACATTATGAAATAGATGGAGATTATCTAATCAAATATCTCAATCATGTATTCACTCCATCATTAAAAAGAACTCAAGTAGATACTTGTTGAAGACCTATAGATCCCACTAGATTTTGAGATAGTAGTCACTCCAAACGAGGTCAGTCGAGTAGAGGCCATGGAAGCATAATTCCATGTCGACATCTCATTCATAGATCAAAATTAGAAAGAGGTAATCTATGGAATCGTCAAACCCCTATATGTTTAGGGTAGAGTCGATAATGTTTAAATTTGAAGTTCTCTGATTTACAATGGTTCCAGGATCAACCTCAACCCGATTGAAACCCTCTGAAATTTGTGGTATAGAGAAGGAGATTAGTCTCCCACAAAACTAACCATTCAAGATTATTATAAGAATAAGTAAGAATAACTTGGGAATATCATGCTCAAAAATCAATTACAGGATCTCCCATATGATGTTTAATTTATGATTATCCAGAAATAACCCACATATAATGTCTTACACAGAAGTCCCTAGATCAATATCCAAGTGGTGATACCTTCAAAATTCTATCAATGTTTGAAATACCCCATCAATGGGAAGGTAAGAATACTACATGTCAAAAATTCATCCTTCGATACTTGTGAAGACACTCATGATGAGACATGTTTCTATAAATGGGAAGGAAAAAACAAATAATCGATGAAGATAAACATATTGCAACCCCCAAGAGTTTGGGTACCACTCCTCTGAATCCTTGGAGTATGCTCGATAGTGATTATGTGATCCCCATAAATATATTTGGGGTCATAGAATTGACCTTAGATGTAAAATACCCTTCTATTACCAGTGATAGTGTAAAATAAAATCAGCTCAATAATCTTTGTATAATGACTTTGGTAATAGAGGTTGATGATGTAATTTTTTATAGTGTCTCCCACATCGATAGTGACAGATATGCCCCCATATTTCTCACTTCTTCTAAAAGTGACTCCATAGACTCATAGGAGGGAGAATAAGAGTATGACCTCAGGAGTTACCCTCATATATTCGAGGAAGTCATATAGGACACCATTTATGATCTTAGGCAGGTAAACCTAGGAACAAAATAAGACATTCAGCCTATATTTATTATTTCTTCCATGCCTTTAGAGGAGAAAGATATGTTCATCAAATTTCAAAAGTAACGCCGATATGTGTTCACTGGTAATCATTTTGAAATGATTTCACTAAATATAGATGTTCCCCTACACCATCTTCACTTACCTAATAAACATTGTGGGTTTATACATGAATCCAAGAGGATAGACCCCTCACATGCTATAAATATAGAGGCATAAGGTGAAAATTTTATTAATTAAAGATTTGTTAGAGAATTAAAATACCCAATATAGATATCTAATATTGTCCCTATTAAGAAAAAGACTGGGTAGGTTAGGTTATTAATTGATTACAAAGATGTTAATTGATACTTCCCAAAGGATTATTTCCCATTAATGATCATGGAACTCTTTATTATGTTAACTGATGACTTCCAAGACCTTTCTGTTATGAATGGGTATTTAGTGTACAATAAGATAAAAATAGCCTCTAAATTTGATGAATCCACTACCTTTAGGGAACTCCAAATAATATTTTTCAAGAAATTAATTCCCTTTTGAGTCAAGAACACTATACCCACTTATCAATGTCCCATCTGACATATCATTAATCCCTTCCTCGAACAAATTGACACATGTTATGTTGATGACCTGGTGGTCAAATCCTGATAGTGATGTGATCAGTTCACAAATATTCAAACAGTCTTTGAAAAGATCTGACAACAAAGTCTAGAGATGAATTTTCTAAAATTCACTTTTTGGGTAACTACAAGTAATTTCCATGGATTTTTAGTTTTCCACCATGGAATCGAGATCGATCTAGAAAATACTAGTTCTATTTTTGTAATTTCACCCCATATAATCTCAAAGAACTATAAGGTATCCAAGGGAACCATTCCTACATTTTTCATTCCATAGAAAATTTGGCCAAAAAATATCTCCCTTTCACAATGGTGATAAAGAAGGGTATCACCTACCAATGGGACATAGACTTCCAAGAGTCATTTGAGAGTCTCAAGTAGTAACTCCTACATACACCAATTCTAATGCCCTTAGGGGAAAGAAAGATTCACATCTAACATGTGTCTGCCATGGAATGTTCACATGGTTCCATACATGCACAAAAGAATGATGTGGGGAGGGCAAACAGTCTCTACTACCTCATCTGAATGATTCTAGGTACCGATACATGATATTTTTATGTCAAGAAGAAGTACCTCACACTCATATTTTCAGTTTAAAATCCAATTCATTAATTGAAGCACCAAAAATTCCATATTTTCTCTCATATTGATTTTATTAAGTACATCCTTGGAATCCCATGATGACTGGGTATCTAGCTCGATGTCCAGTCATTATGCTATAATACGACATTCAATTCTAATCATAGAAGTTAGTAAATGGGAATACCCTGGCTAATTTCCAAGAGGCATATCCCAACCTGGATAGTACACTAGAGGACACAAAAATTCCAGATGATAAGGTTTTATGTGCACATGAAACTTCTCAAACATTGTATATTTAAATTTATCATGCCTCATGAAGTACTATCAGCAAATTGAAAACCAAAAATTTAGTCTGTTTTGAATAAGGATTTTATTTTTTAATCTATAAATGGAATTTTTTTAACTCTTTATCCCTATCCTAATGCTACAAAAATAATAAGGTAAAATACCAAGACCTCATCACTAGCTTGGAATTGGTTCTATAGATGAATATATCCTTCTTGAATTTAAAAGGGGGTTTAGAGATAGTGAAAAAGAAGATCAACGGTGAATACGATATCAAAAAGGAATAGTTTTACCTTATCATCAGCTTTAGTAGGGGAGTAATGGAAGAGTTCTTTTTTGATACCATGTTGCATCATGTTCCCTGATCACCAAATGCTTGTGCCAATGTGCTGGTTAATGTAGCCATAGTCCTAAAGGACCCAAATCAAGAGGAATCTTTCATCCATATCACACATCAAATAATGGTCTTATCAATATTCATTTATTATATAGAAGAAATAAACCTACTCAACACTTCCCCATGGCATGATCAACTAATATCCAACCTTAGATAGACGGATCCCATAATTTGTTATCACCAAAATGGTACAATCCTAACAGATCAATCCAGAAGGGAATAGATTTAGTGCCAAGAAGTGAAATTCACCCCGTAGGATGGTCTAAATGGGATGAAATCTCTCTAAAATAAAGGCTTAAACAAAATCCACTTCATATGAATAAGATAAAGATAATTTCCCAACATTATGGAATAAGTCCATGAAGGCTTCTACAATGATCATCAATATGGTCCCTGGCTCTCCCACAAAAACTAGAGGTTGCGTTATTACTAGAAAACCATGATATAAGACTTTTTGGAATTCACTAGTACATGTAATTCGTGATGAAACACATGAAAAAATCATCCATATACCCTTGTAATTTCAAAATAAGTAAAATATTCATATATTTTTGCTCAATATGGAATGAATGTTGTAGGGACATATCCCCCAGCCACAACTAAGAAGTTTAAGTTCATCCATACTACTATAGAACTCTTCTATAAATGGTCCAATTAAATACACATAAAGGATTTTGGGAGAAATAATATCATAAACATTGTAAATTCACACATCACCATAGGGTTTGGGGTCCCTCACATAATATTGATGTAAAAAACAAGAAATTTTGTTCTACAAAGTTAAAGAAAATGTGTTATGAGTACAATATTGAGTCCAATCAGTCATCCAACAATAATGTTGTAGAAAATGGATAGATATAGGTCATTAATAAGACTATTTTGAAATATGCTCTAGAAAATGGTAAATAAAGATAACAATTCATGGACATAAAATATTCTCCATTTTTTATGGGCCTATTGTACCACCACGCATACTACTACAAAAGAAATGAAATATTAATTGGTGTAAGGGACTAAGGTAGTGTTACCCATAGAATTCAAACCACCTTCACTCCAAATAGCCATTTTCAAACAACTATAAGATGATGAAAAATAGTATAAATAGTTGGATAGGTTTGAGTAGTTTGATGAGAACATATTGTTTACATTGAACTACCTTGATGTCCAACAGAATCATATCACACCGACCATTAATAAAAAGTTCCACCTCCATTAATTTCTTGAAGGTAAACTAATATGGGATCTCATAACCCTATTGATACTAGGAAAGAATCCTCCAAATATAGAACCCAAATGTTAATTTACTTATATCATAAATAATTTCTATCAAAATGGAGCTTATGAATTTTCTGCAATTGATGGGGAACGTGTAACACACCCACCCCCACCAATGTAGAATTTCTTAGGAAATACATTCCATAGATTCTATCAAGTGTCTATCATCCAATTCACATGGTGTTAAAATGAACAATATAATTCCACGAAGTTACACATTAAACTTCATAGAATCTCTCTTCTGGTTCACATGACGTTAAAATATACAAAAGGATTCTATGTTGTAAGATGATAAACTACACATTATCTCTTATCCTGGTTGCATGATGTTAAACTACATAAATAATTCATTATTTCAAGACATTAAACTGTAAATTATCTCACATCGTAAACACTTGACATTAAACCATATAGATTATTTCCTAGTCTCGGGATGTTAAACAATACAAAAATCATCATCACCACATATAACTCAACTATACATGTCCCATAATGATTCATCTTCATTCAGGTCGGGTGAACCTCATCCTAAGCATAAGATGTCAAACTTCATGACTGATGTCCTCTATTTATGAAACTTAACTACATAGTTTACAATAACTACATGTGGATTGACTCCTATTATCCTAGGATGCGTAGTGATGTGCAGACTTCCATTCATGGGCCTAACCATAACATTCATCTTCATCCATGTCATGTCACCCCCTGTCCTTACCTCGAGATGTTAAACTGCATGACTGATGTCCTTATCGCATGACATTAAACTGAAAAGGGTTCTAGAACAACAAACTTGTTAATTCTCATCCTAATGATATATGAAGGGACACCTAGAATATATATCCTAGTCTATACACCACATGATACAAAATTCCCATGTTCTCTCAATAATTTCTAGCATGTCATGAGGAACATTTTTCATTCTTTGTTTCTCACATAGAGCTAAGATCATGTTGTGTAAGGGTACTAGGTAGGGGATTACCACACAAAAAACGAATATTATCTCAAAAAATGGTTATCATGTTCATGAGTCATCAAAAAATGATGTTAAACTATAGGGATTATTTCCCTTTCATGACATAAAATGACACATTACTATAGACCTCACTCGAGAGGACCACTATTACTTGTATTGGATGCCCTCCACAACTCCATTCAATAACTATAGGAAACATTATTCCTTTAAAAAATTTAAACATAGTGGCACCTAGATCTCTAACTCTCGGTCTAGTCATAACAAAGAAACATAACCACCACCACCACCCCCCCTCTATGTTTGTGTCAATCCTGCGTAGGGAGCCTTCATCTAAGAAGTAGGTGTGGATTGATTCTTATAATAATATGATATGTAGGGACAACCATACCTCTAATCCTAGGACCAACCAAAACATTCCATTTTTATATTGAGGAGCCTATGTCCTTGACACCTGATGTTAAACTGTAGAGTTCCATAAGAAATATGTGTGGCTCGATTCATGTCTTCATAGGATATATAGTGACTCTGGAATCCCCAATCATGGGTCTAACTAAAAAAACCAATGAGAATAAATTTTCCATACGAATACAGGTTAGACATATGTAAAGAGTTTCATGTACAACAACAATGTGTGGATCAATTTCAGACATCACAGGATACATAGTGATGTTGTGATCTACAATCCTGGATCCAACTAAAATAACTAATGAAAAAACTGAACAACCAACTACATAAGGGATGATTCATATAATCTCATATATCTTATTTATGTGTTTTCTCTGTGTATGGTTTGCTTTTGAACATAATTTATCTTTCAAAATATTTCACATCGGTTCCCACATCTTTACCTCATGATGTTAAACCTCAAGGCACATGTCCAGGTTTCATGAAATTAAAATGAAAAAATAAAAACATACCTAATACATGACCTTAAATGGTGGATACCATCATCCATCATTATCCATTATCAATGGACATAAACAGTCAGACCCCAGTCAATAAGAGTATGGGGTTCTTTTTTCATCCTCTAAGCCCCTCAGTCCATAAATCACACTTCATGTATTTGAAACCTTGGGTTTCTAAAACCATTCAAGGAACGTGGAAAAGAAATGAGATCTCTCTGGTTGACCATGATATAGATGCATAAGGGATTGGTACTACAAACCAAATACATCATGGACCTATATTAATGTAATTCTGATCCTTGTAACTGTGGTGTCACCATGGCAGAACTCAGCACTTCAGGGTGTTTTGGGTCATCCCTGGAATGGTTTTTCTATGTCATTAATCATGACCTAAGAATCTTGAGCTGTGATTTACAACATTATCATCTCCCACTTAGAAAGATGTTGGAGTGATCATTACCCTTGGTATCCAAATTAAGATCTTCTATACAATTTCCCTCATATTAAGTCAATGTGTGTCACGAACCTAAACTACCTTCACATTCATGCAAGATATATGACCATATAATCTAGCTTTTGATGGTCCAAATCATGAAAAATTAACCTTCTTATGAAATGGACACAAATCTTTTTAGGTTAAAAACCCGCAAAGGGAAGACTGTGATAAATTCAAGTCTTCACTCGCAGAACTCTTTATCTTCAGTGTCAAGGAAAAATTTAGGGCCTATGTGAATAAGTAATAATTCTCATCAGGCCTACCTTTTATCCCTAGTAAAATCCAACAATTTATCATTTGACCCACTAGTCCATTATGATGATACATTAATGATTAGTTACATCTTCTTGGTGTGATAACATTTTCACTAGGTGGTGATGTAACTTTTATGGTTGTTGAACACTTATTGAATATTACATTCTATAAAAATGAAAATTCATGATTTGAGGGGCTTAGATAACCATAAATTTTCCATGAACCTTGGAAAAGGATAATAATCATCAAGGGACCATTTGTTAGACAATGATTGTATGATTTTGAATTCTACATATGCACCTACAATCATCAAAAAAATGTTTCACTTTGCAAAAATGGATTTATGGTCATTTTAATCCCAAACATTTCCACGGAAGCACCCAATACCTTAGAGAATTATGGGAAATTCCTAGTATGAGTTTTCAATATCATACACATGACCCAAATTCTTTGAACCCTGATTTAAAATATCTAACACCAGACTATTCAAGAGGTTTTAACATCCTCGGTGTCACATCACTGTGTTTTCTAACCCTTCTAAAATGGAAGGAGACACTCCATTACTGACCCTTTTGATGGACCATACACAATGATTTGAGACCACATGTCATAGTTATTGGGATTCACATAAGAGATTAATGAACCTTGGGTTCCATAACCCTTCCTAGATAGCCTTTACTCCATACCCAACTTCATCATCCAGACGTTTGGGTCTTCAAAGATCATTCATGGCCTTAGAAAAGGGAAGGTAAATATTTATTTAAACCTGATATCGATGCATAAAGGCTTTAAACTAACAACTGTAGGTGTCCCCTCAATGTAGAAAATGAAACCCAATCCTTGTGAGCCCTCATAACTCTGTGGAAGAACCCATCACCTTAGGGTGTTATGGGTCATTCCCTAAACATCGTCCACATCCCATACTCAATGAATCAAATATTTGGGTTATGAATTACATTATCCACATTCCAACATTCCCGGTTGACCTAATATCTATAGTATTTATCCCACAACCAATATCACCTCAAAAATATTCCACATCACTTAGAAAAGAGTTGGGAACCTCCTTTTGACCATACTATTGATGTATAGGGTTTTTTACCAACTAAACAACAGCATATCCTCATTACATAAGAGGAATTCTAATCCTCATGAGCCCTGGAAACACCACGGTAGAACTCAGAACCTTAGGGTGTCTTTGTAATCCTTGGGATTACTACTTCATATTCTATCCTCAACAAGATAAGTTCTAATATATAAGGCACTAAATTACCACAATATAGGGTCCGAGCTAAAAGATCCTAAACTATAGGGATAGAGGTTCTGAGATAAAAGACCCTAAGCTATAATAACAGAATATCTTGGATAAAAGACCCTAAACTACAACAATACAAGGTCCGAGAAAAAAGATGTTATACTATAAGAAGTTAAGTTCTGATCTAAGAGAGCATGCACTACAAAAATTGAAAGTTTTAGATAAAATTCCTAAAATTACATCACATCTAGTATTTTGTCTATTGGAATAAAAATGATACAATGGTTGTGAAACCCTCTATATGACCTTAGAAAATATCATGTGATTCTCACCAAGTCCATTGGCTATAGAAATATAAAAATATATCTTCCTCCATGAAAAATATCCTACCAAATTTCCCTTTTGTTAACCAAATAATCTCAATATATCTAGAGTTGATAGGTTAACGAGGACTCTCATGTTGGTGGTAATTCATGTGAATTTTGCATGAATAATCTGTTATAATTTAAACATTTGAATCTATGCATTCAGGTTTACGTGATATAATGAAACGGATGTCTATTGTAGATGATTTATACAAAATAAGATTAGTGAGATGTCATGAACATCATTAATAAATGAAAATTGGAAAACATATAATTTTCGACAAATCATTTCATTAATAGCATACTAATGGAGGAATATCCACATTTTGGAGTCTGTACAAGAATTTAATCAAAACAAAATAAATATCAACAATAAAAATATGGTAAGATTCGATCAATAGAGATGTATAAGTAAGAAATATTCTAGCGAGATTTGTTAATTTAACGCTAAAGTGCTACTCATCTAGCTCATTCTGCTTCCACCCCATGATAAAGGGAATTAGTCAATTTCAAAAGATCATGAACTCTTTTCTTAGTGGTTTATAGAGAGGAAGTAGATAACAAAAGATCATTCATTGAGTGAGCTAGGATCTCCTCATACCACCACATCATCACGGTCAATACATCCATTTGGGATTGTTTCTGAGACATAAATTGGTGACCTTGTTCCAATGCCTCCGAAGCATCCTTCGTCAACATGGCCATGAAATTACCATCATCAGTGTCACATAATCCCCTCTCACTGGATGAAAATTATTTCCATGTTAGGATGACTTGTCACATGATTTCATATTATGAATGATGGTCAAATATGCCCACCCCAAAATCATGAATTTAATGATGAAATCATTCCTCTTGGTCATGAATTGTTCCTAGAGGATTCTTAGTAATTAGTGTATAAAATACTAATAGATAAACAGGTGATGTGTCATGTTTTATTTGGACTCTATGATGGTTTTTATAGAAGGGAGAATAACTATATGAACTGAAGAGGAAGTTGGAGAATATTCCCTTCATAAACTTCCCTAAAAAAGACGTATCATCTACTGATTTTATAGAAAAACTGTATTTCTAGACAAATCTCACCCACCAATTGGATGGTATTTTTTAGGATAAGAAAATTTCCTTGCAGACTCAAATGAGTCTTCAATTAGCTCCATCCTTACTATAGGAATAGGGGATAGTGAGGGAAAAGGTTTTTCAACATGATGGGCTAGTCGGTTCAGCACACCACCCAGGTAGGATTCTAGCCATGCATAGGAATAATCATGTGATAGAAATATAGAGCCACCATTTATAATACCAATGATCTAATTATTGGTATCTTCACATTCCAACATAATCTTTAACTAGTGGATGATCCTGGGGTTTTTCTCTCCTCGCATTATATCTGGAGGAAGAGGAGAAACACTTTATATATATATATATAAACTAGCAAGAAAACCAATAAAGGGTTTATAGATCATATATGACAAGCTCATCTATCATGGTCTCAAGAACCCCATTCCAAAGGGGAATCATATTTAAACTTTTATGAAGATTACCTCCTCCATTGTACAAAATTATCCTAGTTGGTGTAGGATAATGGGTGAAATCAAAATGATCAAACCGACTTAGAATATCAAAAACCTCACTGAGGAATAATGATGTGGCCCCAACCATTGATATGTCTAGAGAATTGGTAAAATATAAGTAACTACGGATCTAAGTTGTTTTTTGGTATCTGTAATAGTGGATATATATCCATTTAAATCCTATAATGAACCACTAATTCTATAAAGAATGTTTCCCTGCTAAATGTGGCTAATGAGTTTGTAAATCCAGGAAATATTCAGCACCTCCAAATAGAAAGTCCATCCCTTTACTACACATGTTTCCATCACCTGTGTATTGACCCAGATTCCAGAGTATGCATCCCATGTCAAGAGAATTCACCTTACTAGGAACATGGTCATGAAGCCTATTAGCCTTTGGCTTGGTAATATATCTAGATTCACTCAGTAACCCCATATGGTATGATCTTTGGGTACCAAGATGGCCCAATATGAACTGGGGTTTCCACAACCCAACTAGGAAGGGCAGTGATAAGGGCATATAGTGGATGGTCGTGCTCCGCTATGATAGAGGAAAACATTGGTCCAATCATTAAAATACATGAGTGAGAACATAGTCATATCCTTTCTTAACTATTCCTTCATAATGTTGAGCATGTCCTTCTCCAAGACTAGAAATTGCATAAGGTGATCCCATAATCTCAAGGAAGGAATGAATTTTTCATACATTTCCCCATGGGGTGATATCCCACCCAAATGATAGGGATAGATGGAATGAGTTAGTCCTAAGTTATTGATGGATAAAAAAACTCCGAGATAAGATCGGAATAATGATCAAAAATTAATTGGGAAACTCATACCCCTTCAAGAATAATGATTCATGATTTTGGTTTATAAATTATAAGAAAAAACATTTTTAACCTAGAATGGTCATGCCCATTCACAATATAAACTTTCCACTAGGGTGAAAATCCCATTTTGAACTCTAGACACCACCCTATTTACTCAAATAAGATATATATAATCCCTAGTTGTATTGAGAAATATTCTTGTGGGGAAATTAAAAAATATGTAGACCCAAAGGGGAGTTCACTAGTATAAATGGTAACCCATGAGACTATGTTATGACCCATTGAACATCCTCAAAAACTATTTTCTAAATGAAATCAATGGATGTTGATACCCAGCATGATGGAATATTTTAGTCTGGAGAATAAATAGATACAATACCCAATAGCCTAAATCCATATAAGGGATGTCAGCCTGATGAAGGTTAGTTTTGGTGTTTGAATGAGATAAGCCTTTTCATAACCACATTATCAAAATTCATGCGATATAGGGGGTTGATATTTCTATTTTTAGAAATCAGGGTGCTCTGATTAGCCCTAGAATAGGAACTATAATGAGAGCCATAATTCATCTGAAGAAAAATAAGTGGCATATGTCAGACTAATGAATACAAAATATTTTCAATAGAAATGCATACTATTAATAGCATATTGTGCATCACATGAATCATCAAAGGGATTTTTGATCACATAAAGGATTCATGAATATAACGGCCCATAAAAGATGTCATGAATCACATAAACCCACAGAATGTTACAAGACCACTCAAAGAGTCAAGACACTCATGATCACGTGACCTTGACAAGGTCACCTGATCCATATTATAGTCAAAGTGATCATTTAATCAATCTAGAAGATTTGGTGAAACATTCAAATATAACCATGCTGTTTTATATCCAAATTTTAACAACATAAAGAATTTGTATTTTTGTTAGGTCGAATGAGTTCTTGGAAAATAAATACTTGAAAATAAATTTTTATAAAAAGGTATTTTGAATGGAACTCGTGATCAGTTCTCATGGAAGGTCATGTGAAGGAGGTCACGTGACTGATAATGATCACAATAGATATGAGAGTTTGGTAGATGGTGAATGAGCCTTCCTCCATTCACCTATCTATAAGGACATTCATGGAATTTAAAAATTCACCCTAAAGACCAAGCGTCTCCCAATACACCAACTGATGATAGGGATATTGAATCATACATGCATTCACATTTCTCATAATCGAGCCTCGTTCCCCAAGGTAGGGGGTGGGGAATTTATTCCTTCTAGATGAGCATCGAGAAATACATAAGTGAATTCATACATGAATATGATTATTATTTTCCTCATAAAGAAAAGGAAGAAAATGTATCCAAGACATGCGGATCACGTGACACGGAAAAGGATACATGATTTCATGACCCCTATAAGGTCATATAAACAAGTCATGTGAAATGCATAAAATTTTATAAGATCACATAGAAAAAATGGTAAGTTATCCTTGTTCTTGAGAAGTTATCTAAGACATTCTTTGATCATGTGACAGATTCCATAGGAGTTCTAATTAATCACATGACTTTTCAATCGGCGAACGACTAAAAAAACATCTAAAAATACATGAAAAATAAGAATAAAAATATAAAAAAATGTCAAATAATTTATTTGTTTTTAACATTATGTGATGCACCTATATAGTTTGCAAGACACTTTGGAAGAGCTGTCGACACGCCAAACTTGTCGTGCAAGATCCTACTAGTATTTCACCCTCATCACGTGAAGGGTGTCATACATGTCCAAGCATTCGAACACTTCCCCTTATAGATCTAAAGAAAAATAAAATGGTTTTACATGATAATGCATGTGCATTACCAAAAGACCCAATATTGGTCACATGATACATCATTGATGGGGATAGTGATTGTCTTTGAAAAAACTCATAAAATATCATGATATCCCTAGTCCTTGTAAAATAAATAAGAAAATAAAAATGGAATTAATGGGAGAACATTTCTTAGAAAAGATACATTGATCTTATGTGATTAGTTTTATACACCTCGAGTGATCATTAATGATTAAATGAGGGAACCCTTGACTAGTTATCCTGATTTCATGAAGTCACCCTGGCCATCCACCTTTGTCTCATAAAAGATCCACAAAAATCATCCCAGATCATGTGAAAGCCTTTCAATAGAAATCTTGATCTCATGAAGGCACTTACACAGGCCATCATGACATTTTGCAATCCCCTTGGAATATACACATGATTAGGAAAGAAAATTTTGATTGGGAAAAATAAAACAAATGTGGCGTTGATGGGACAGTCTTACGGTTAATTAAAATCATGTGACACCTCTTATAGGATTTAGAAAAGCGTGTGACACCAAATTCCTATAATGACTACTGTTTTGAATTACACAATAAACACAGTGAAAATATGTATATAATTGGGCTGTTAAGGATGATAAACCCCCACCCCAACATAGAAAATTAATATTTGGATCCATTGACCAAAACACCTTAGAATCAGATCACACTTCTCAGAGAAACCGATCTCATGATCATAAGGTATTCCATAAGGTAAAAATCTAGGGAATATCCCAGTGGATCATGTAACATTCATAGGCGCTTTGTGTGACCACTTATAGATCACATGAAGTAAATCTAGAAAAACATGAAAAGGGAATCAAGTAGATCTAGTGAATCATGCGAGACCTAAACAAGATAATAATAAACAAATCTAATTCATATATTCAATAAAGACTAAAAACAAGATACTTATGTGAAGAATGCATATACAAGTCCTCATGTGCTTCGAATGAATATTCTAGATTATCTGACATCATTATGAAATGTCCCCCACATTGTGCGACATCACTTTTAAATACCATTTAAATCAAGTGATATACTCCAGACACTTCAGAAACGACACATGGTGCCCTCCTAGCATGACACCTAAGTATCACAAATCCCTTTGGGCTCACCATATAGATCTTTTGATATCCTCTATAAATGTCACCTAATAAATGTGGTGGCACCAATGTGTATTATCCAGGTCCTGCAAAGCCCTCCTAGCTGACTATCCCGATCTCATGGGCCCCTTATATCATGTAAGCTTGGTTTCACAGTGGCACCATTAAATTCTTACACATATCATGTTATTTACTCTAGAAAAGTCAACAAATCTCATGTGGAATCCTTTAGATATGTTAGCCAGGATCATGAAACACCCTCTAGCAATGTCATTTGTATCATGCGACACCCTCTAGGCATGTAAAATGTATCATGAGACACCCTACAGGAATTTCACTAAAGATATTACAATTTTCACTATACAAGTCATCAACGTTCATGTGACGTCCTCTAGATAAGTTAGTAGAGATCATGTGATGGAATCTAGGACATTTCATCCAAATTGTTGGATGCATTCCTAATAATTCATCAATGATCATGTGATGGTCTTCATACATTCCATTAATAATATTCAATGACCTTCAAACAAGTCAATATGATCATGTAATTTTCTTTGGAAAGGTTTGTAACATAGCTAGAAATGTGCAGACACCCTGTGATATGTCAGGAAGAAAATTAAGAGAGGTCGGGTGGAAAATCAAGTAGGTTAGATAGAAAACCAAGCCAAGTCAAGAAGGATACCCCATACATGATAACTTTTTCCAATATCTACATTAGGGAAACCTTAGCGTGTAAGCCCCAATCAAATTGAAATATGATTATTTTAATTCCTTCTATAACTAGGATACGTAGGATACCTTCATAAGGCCTAAACTACTTATCAAACATCCAAAGGGTTGTCCCAACACATAAGTCACGCATCCATAAGTAGTGACTCCTTACATGCTATCCCTTATTTCTCACACTATTTATAGCTCATGTGGGATAAGGGAGTCACAATGATCATATCATTCCCATAGGACTACCTTTGTGTGTAAGTGTAACGTCCCAACCCCAGGTACCCAGAGTCAGTGCATTATTACATAACATTGGCATAATCACAAGAAAGATAAAATCTCAAAATACTGATTAGTTTAGTAGCCTTGGAAACACTAGATATATTCATAATTCTTACATTACATCAAAAAAATGAAAACTACAACAACATAGTCTCCATAGTCCACACTCATATCCCCACATACTATCCCTACAGTTCATTCATAAATTACTTATTCACATCCTGGTAAAAATAAAACATTGAAAGGGGTGAGCTTAGATTCCCAGTAAGGATAACAATATAGCAGAAACTTTCATAAATAAGCATAAACATTTAAGGCAATGTATAACTAAAACAAAAGCCTTTTAAACTTGAACTTAAGCATAATATGGAAAATATAAAATGAAATAATTCCATTTACTTATTCACATGGATATTCCACTAATCGAATAATAACATGAAATTTCAATAACCAATTTCATAATTATGGAATGCATAATGCCAGACTATCATAACTACATAGTCAAGTCCTCGTTCCAAGACTACAAATAAGATTTTTTTTAAGGCATCGTGCCAAGACACTAGTTTGTCTCATGAGACCTACTGATGCATCGAGGAGCTATAGCGGGCTCCACCCATCACTTATTAAGTCTAATGCATTCCTCATATGAACAGGTTTAAACATAACATAAACATTCGTATTAAAACTAGCATACGAAATGTCAATACTTTCTCTATAAACCATGAATGGTATAAAAATAACACATCCATAGTCAAACATATCCCGAAAACTTCAATACAATATAGAAATTTTGTATCATAATAAATCAACTTCAAATAATCTTAAAATCCATCAAAGGATGTTGACATAGATGAAATCAAAACTATTTGAGAGAAATATATCTTTTTTTTAATCATGTAAAAGTCACATAATTATAAAATAAAACATTTAATTTGAAAATATTCTTATAATCTTGTAAGGGAATCTTTGACGATTTATAATGGTGTAAAATAGCCACATCCGCCATATAAGTTAAAAAAAATTCTTATCTTAATTCTATCGAAAAGGTTAAAAAGGACCTTGTTTGGAAAGTGGCGGAAAGATTCCTTTATAAACTTCTTATAAAAAGTCAAAAAAGGGTATAAATGACTTTGACCCATATTCTGTAAAATATTAATAATGTTTTGAAATACATTTTTAAGAAACATGGATGTGGATGACAAAGAGGTCCCAGTAGATAATTACGTATAAACAACCTTGAATAATGAAGATATTGGGAAATAAACCCATACCTTGTACTTTTCCTTGGTCGAGGGTTGGTTAACCTCTTGTATAATGGTGAAATAATTGTTATTAAATTATACAAGAATAATATACATTAATATGATATCATATATGATCTTTTAACATTGATTTGTTAATAACATCGTAGTATTATCGTCGTTTCGGGTGTTAATGGATTCATTTTCCATTGTCTGTTTTGTTACGTAATCCATGTTTGTTATGGATAGGTTGTATATTATTCATATCCAGAATGATATCAAGTCATTAAATATTATTTTTAGTCATCCAATAAAATTTAGTCTTGAATGGATATGATGGTGAATGAATCTCATCGCGTTCGTGGAGACGGTAATCTGTACGTACGTACGAGCGACAATATAATTCATTTGATATTAAAATAATATATAATTGGATGGTATATCATATAGAAAGAATAATTATCATGTTATATTTATTATTTAAATGAAGTATACATCATTATTACACCCATCTAAATAATAATATATTGAATAACAATTACACCACAACGTGGAGACGGTAGGTCGTACGTATGCATGTATGGTGACATATCATTCAAGGGATGGATAGAATAATGAATTTGTTTGTTCCATAATTATAATAAAATCACAGTATATATAATATACTGAAGTTATTATTTTATATTTGAAATAACAAGTAAAGAAGAAGTTGAAGAAGAAAGGAACTTTAAAGAGGGTGGTTAAGACGTTACCTCTTCTTCCGGTTCTTCATTTTGATTTGATCAAAAGGGATCCTTAGGTTGGCTTTCTGATCAAACTAATGCCTCTAGTTTGAAGTGAGGATTTTTGGGAGGATATTTGGGTAGAGGTTGGTCGAGCCAAATGGATTTGAATGTGTGAATTAATGAGAAGGGGAGTGCCCTTTTATAAGAGGGGTGAGGGGCTTCTTTGGAAAAGCTAGAAATATTATTTTATAATAAATCCATATTCGGTTTATAATGGCTCCAAAGTAGATTATTTAAAGGTTAATATGGGTATATGTCAAAAGAAAACTCAACCAATAGATTTTAGAGAGGCTTGGGTCACATTATTAACCTTATCTTTTATTTTTAACTCTTAGTTAATTAGTTTGACACTTACCATGTCACTTTGTATTTTTATATTATATAGTTAATAAACTTACTATATACATCCAAGAGACCCCAAAGTGGTCCATTAATGATACAAAAATCATTATATAAGTCCTTTGGCCGAACCATTGATTTTTAGGAATTAAATATCAATTAATAATATAATATTTGTTTTAAAAACTCTTTTATGTCAATTTTGACACTGTTGGGTATTTTGTTTTTGATAAATTCCTAAAAGCATTATTACTTCAAAAATAATTCATTTAATCAACTATAACATTTCATATTAACCTATGAAACTCTTGAAATTCATTAAAAGTATCAAATTATATTTATTTGTGTATTTATAATATCAATTATTTTAATATTTCACTAATAAGGTAATTACTACATCATCATTGTGTCATAAATAAATTATATTATTTAATTTCTAAAAATTATAAATAAAATATAATTCTGTGGGAACTATTTTTAGCTTTTAATGAATATTTATAAGAGAATTTATCTTATGTATAACCCTATATTAAAAATGTTTTAGTAATTAAACTTTGATTTTAACTCTTTTAACTCTTCTTCGAATTAAATAATAATAAAAGTCCTAATCTAATACAAGTGGGCCTAAATGGTAATATTTTATTACTAAGGTTATTTTTGGTCAAGATACACTTGTCCAATAGAATTAGGACATGTTTTAGGGTAATATTAATATCATTTTTACCCTTAATTTCCCTATTTACTTTTTACCGTGGTAAATAAAAGTAAAAAGTTACTATTCACTAAAAATTATTTTTATCTTATTGAACCACATTTTACTCCTTGATATTAACCGCATCTTTAGGATTTTCAAAATTACACTCACAGAAGACTTAAAATTAAGTTTTATTTAAATTTCCAATTTCTCCTAGGAGGTGGGTAAAAGACAGTGAAAAGTTCAATAAAATTTTTATATATCTAAAATTATTATAAACTAACTCCAATGAATTACATTGAACTTATATAGGTATTATTTATCTATTTTGACATTAATTAAATTTAAATAAAATAAATAATTATTTAAATAAAAATTCGTTTTTATACAATAACTCAGTGTTTTTTCACTATTCATCAAAAATTGAAAGTTTTCAGACAAATACCAAAAATTCACCCTAAGCTAATTTCGATATTCCGAATCCAAATATGAAGTCCATTTTGAAAGATAAAATTTATAAAATTTCAAAAAGTGGGTATTACTATTCATAACGGTATCTTTGATTGGTCGCGATGTTTTAGAACTCGAAGTTGCGTACAACACACGCTACTGTATTATTCAAAGAGAATCGTACCATAGAATCTTGGGGTGTTACAGTAAGTCCCAATCAATGGAATGATATGACTTCCATAATATCAGGGAAACCTCAGTGTATATTCCCCAATAGGAGACATAGTATAATTTTCCCCCAATATATGGGCAGCCTTAGTGTTTTATCTGTGACCCAATTGAACTATGAGAATTCTCATTCCTTACATAACCAGGATACATAGGATGCTCTCCTAAGGCCCGATCTCAAATGGCCATTCATCTCAGTATAAGACCTGAAATTTTTGTGACACATCAACCATCCTTACCCAATATCTCCCATGGACTGATCAACCTTCCTCAATAACCAGTTGATTTATAATTCTACTAAACTATCATAACTCTAGTTCTCGATGTCACCAAGATACGTAGCACATCTTCAAATGGCCTGAGCTCCAAATTAAACATCAAAAGGGTTTTCCCACCATATAAGCCCTATATCTATATGAAATGAGAATAATTAATTTATATATTTGGTTTCCTAAAATGAGTATATATCATGTGGGATTATGGAGGTTTATAATCACATAATTCACACCAAGAATCTCCATTGACTATGGAAAAATCAGGGTGTAAGAACCGATTAGTGGAGTTATATCACTACCCCCATATAAGGGTATCCACTTCTGGGAAATTCCCAAGGGTGTGATTGAACAATGATAACTATGATTCCTTCCATAAAAAAATTTGTAGGAGGTTGTTCTGAGGCTTGAGCTCAATATTAGGTGCCCAAGTGACCCCATATATGTCCTTTAAATATCAAATTAAACTGCATGAGTTTAATGAACTATCTGGTTTTTTATTCCTATTATAAAATAAGATACGTAGGACACCTCATACTGGCTCAATCCCATCCTCAAAATACAAACTACCTCCCTAGATGACAACAAAATTTGGAGTTCCTAGTTATATAGCTTCAATGTACATGAAGAAACCAATCAATTGGAAATATATTAATAAACTTAGATACATATGTATGGATTCACCAATAAGATCACCCTTTTTATATAAAAGTTTTTAACCCATCATCATTCTATTAGGTTAATTGGTACCATATCATAATTAGGTTGAGATTACCAAACATATCATAAATATATAAGAGATTCCTAGTGTAGGTAACAATTCCACCAAAAAGGGTGTGATGAATGCAACCTCCCATCCTTTAAAATAATTTGAGTTCTTAAGCGACATTGGTTCTTAAACCCTAACTAATTACTTTCTATTAGTAAAATGGTCTGTACCTTGTCATGCATATGGGAACTATTTGAAGTTTCTATGATATATGAAAATGAATAGAAAACACAAAATTAAATATTATATAAGACATCGAACCCCCCATAACCAAACTGTTAAGTCAATCAAGCCACACCTATCCGATGAAACAATAATGGTGAACCTAACATGAAATCAGTTAATTGTGGCATCTCATTAATAAGGTAAAAAAGGATAGATTTTATAGTTCCTGTTGGACCATTTTTTTTCTCGCAACATGGGTAGTATTGATCAACATGAATCCTTTTTCATTGAATACATAATAAATTTTTAAATTTTATAAAATATTAAAAAAGGAATCATTGTTTTAACACCTACCAAATGAATGGATTTCCCCACTGTCATTATCTTTATTTTCATTGAATCTTACTTTACTAGTTAACCTAGTTATTGGTAATGAAATTGTTTTTCAAAAATAATTTTTAGTAATTTATTGTTTCACAATACCAAAATAAGAGAATATTTTCCTATGGTTTCATGGAAATGTTCAAAAACTATTTTAAGGTTTGTTTTCATCTATTTTAGTATCTTTCAACATTTTTTATTCTCTTCTGAGGATATATAAAAATAATTAAATTTTTGTTATTCCTCTGGATGGATCATGATTATATGATGATTTAATCATATCAAAACCTCTTTATTTTCACTAGGTTATGTTATATTGAAATGATGAATATTTTATGATATTGTGGAACCCATATGTATAGTTTTTATTTTTGATGTTTGGGCCTCTAATTATATGTCCTTATAATGAACTGGGTAAATATTGATATATCATCAAATAATATAAACTAGAATAGGGTATAAACCAAGTTCAGTAATGAACTCTATCCAATATATTAGTTTTGGTAGTGATCTTGGACTAAGTAAATGATGAGAATATGGAGTGAATTCAATCCACTAAGGGACTCTTTGTACATTGATAGTATTGGATGTGATAATTGACTATGAAAATTATTCTATATGATTATTTTTATGAAAATGCTTATATCTTATACCTATGACATGTTTCTGATGAATTTTAATTTACTACTAAATATTCTAAACTCTTTTGAATTATGTGTTTTATTATGAAAAATCCTTGTTCTATGAATCTTGATTAATGATCATTGAATGTTTTGGTATAACTTTCTTATATTATAATCATATTTTGGTATGAATTTATTATATTATAATAATATTATTCTACCCCAGCTCTTAACATATTCTCACATATAACCACTCATTAAAATATCATTTGTTTTTATTTACTGAGAATCTGAGCTCATCCTTTCTTATGTTTCCATTTTCTTGAGCTATGTAGAAAGGATTCTAAAAGGGTATATTGAAGAAGGATGCTAAGTGAGAGGAAATATATGGGTAATGTTTAATATCATTCATGAAATAATTTTATTATATATGTAGTTTCCAAATACACTAAACCATTATGGTTTTTTTGTGTTTATTATTCTTAGATGCATTGTATAATAATCTAAATTTGAGAAACATTTATATATGTAAATATATGGTTTCCTTAACAGAAAATAATAATAATAATAAACCATGAGATTATAACATAGACATGAGAATATGACATAAAAATGTGGTAAATATTCAAGAACATAAAATAAATTTTAGGGATAAAAAGATAGAAATTCATCACATAATAGTACTAGGAAAACCACCTGTGTAACAAATAATATGTCGAGGATACCCATGAAGACATTTATCATATCATTGGATTTAGTTAACCACCAGTGGACCTTCATGGTCTAGGGATAAATAACTGTATACCTTCTTCGGCTTAGTCCATGTACCCATGTACCCTTTATCTCGTGCATTATCAAAATTTCCCAATGAATTGGTAGGATATATAATTTCAATCCCACCAATCACATAATGAATACCATATATAAAAAATTCATAATATCATAAAATGTATTTAGGATTTCAACATAGCATAACCCAAGGAAAATAAATTGGTTTTATAAAAACATTACTAATTCGTCATGATCATGATCCATCTAGAGAAAGAAAGTGAATGGTATAACATGATCATATAACTAGTGAATAATAAAATTACATAATGTTTTTCTACATATATTAAAATCACATTTTAAACGTTTTTAAAAAATGAATTTAATATCAAGAGAAAACATCCATTTTCTTTTTTGACGTTTTTTAAAATAATCAATATGAAAATCTAATTTTATTTTTAAACCATTGAATAATTTAATTCATGATTTATGATGAATAATTAAAATGATTAGAGAAATTACATTCATTCCATACACATTGAATGGAAAACACTATTTTTTATCTTTTTTAAAATGTCAAATTTTGGTTGTATGAAAAATATTTGAAAATATATATTTTAATCGATTGTAAAGAGAGTCCACATAATTATAAAATAAATTTATAAAAAAAATTATTGAAGTTAATAATATCATTGAATTTTTTTATGAACATTGATATATAGTAATATTCTCGATGGAAAATGATAAACAATGTCACCTTTCCTTAAAAACATTATTTTTGTGTCTTTGAATACCATAGAGTGGAAAATGAAATGGAAGCATAAAAACCCTATAAATAATCGAGGGAGAAAAAAATATATGGTATTAAAAATATATGAACCACATAATTACTTTCATTAAAAAAATTACATATATAATTCTAAAAAATAATGAAATTTTAACAAAAACACATACATGTTTGGTAATCTATTATTCAAAACCACATAAAAGAGAGAAACTTAAATGGATTTGTAAATCCCTATGTTTTTTAGTAAAATATTCATAAAATGAATTCATGGGTAGTATATACACTACAAAATATAAAAAAGTGGTCAATATGGATTATATCGCATGAAGATAAAAGTGGGATAAGAAAGCCTTTCCATAAGGAATGAAATACTGGAAGACCAAAATAATGTGCAATTTTGTATTCAAAATTAAATAATTTTTGGGTGATTTTCAATGTTAAAACACTTGAATTTCAATATTAAAACCCTTGAATTTGAATTTTTTAATTAAATGTGGGAATCTATAATGATAGGAATAAAAAAACTTAAGAGGACTAAAAAAATATTACTTTTATATTTAGAATTTATTTATTCAATTTTGATTACATATTGATTATTATTTGGATTTTTTATAACTATTTTAGTGATTTAGTGTTAAAAATATGCCAGCATACAGGCCCACAATCCCATGCATGCACTGTCTCTTGTCGCCACCCCAAGTATACACCACCACTCACTACTCGTCACCACCCCATGCATGCACCACTACTCACCGCTCGTCTCTTCCCCCAATGACGTGGCCTTGGTTCATGCATGAAAATGCCACCACTGCCACTAGACACCATGAAGGACACCACTCCACCTCCGCTCCACTTCTTCACTGGAACAGCACAGACAAGAACCATCTCCACTTTTCCCACATACCGCATCTCCACACCACCACTTTCGTCATCTCTTGCCACCACCCTCGCATTCATACTGGCCACTAATGCCCCACCTTAACCTCCCGCACACCAACCCCATTCCACAGCTTCTCTCCCTTTGTGGAACCCACACATCATGGGTTCCATGCATGCACTCGGGCACTCGGGCTCCTCTCCCATATGGAGAATGTCAATGCTGGCCCTAAACACCCATAACCACAGGTGTTCTTTCATCAGAAGGAGCGAACCGTGGAGGGGTGCCATTATTGGAGGAGGAGGCCAAGGATCCCTTATGCTCCTATAAAAGGAGGCCCATGCCTCCTTCACAAAGGATCATATTGACACCACAAGTCAAGGAGGGATCCCACCGGATCTCAGGGTTCTATTTATCTCCCTTCCCACTTTTTCTAAATTTTTTATTTTCATTTTGTTCATTTATTTAAATTTTAGTTTTAGTTATTTTTTATTTTAATTTTTCTTTATTTTAATTATATAAAATCCATTCATTTATTTTAATTTTATTCCCATAATTTAATTTATTTTTTCATTAATAATAATTATAATAATTAATTATTATTATTATTATTACTATTATTATAACTATATCACTTTCTTATTTTAAATTTATTTTTCTATTTTCTTACCTTAGTTTTTCAAAAATTATTCTCTTAATAATATTATTATTATTATTATTATTATTATTATTATATTAACATTATTTATAAATTATATATTTTATATATCTTCTTATGTTCTTCTTCTCTCTCTCTCGTCTAATCCCATTTCTATTTTCTTTTAATCTTTTTTATTCTCATCACCATTATCTTTAATTATTATTTATTTTTATTTTATTATATTTCTTCTTCTCTTATTCCATCCACACCACTATTCATATATCTTACTCTCATAAATAAAATGTTGGCCTTAAGGCTTATCCCTGGGGGAGGTCAAGGTATTGTTTAGTTTTCCTTAATGTTTAATTTTATGTTTGTGGTAAATTGAGTAGCATGCATGGTGAGGAAAACATCTCTCATTAGATTACTTCCCACCAATTAAATTCAACTCAACTAATTTCTATTCTTTTATTTAAATCCTTTTGCTCTCTCCCTATTGGTTAGTTATTAAAATTTTGAAGCTTAACAAATCAATAGATGAAACAAAATTGATAGATCTGGGTCTTAGATAATGGTATCTCTTTGACCAAGGAGTGTGGTCAACCATGATTAAATTAGGGATAGAATTAAGGGTGGTTAATAATTTAATGATATTCTATAATTTTTAAATAGTGAATATTAATTCAAACATGAGATTTATTTTTTTCATTATCAAAATAAAATCAAACACATAAAGGAGAATAAATATTGAATCCAAGGATGCACCTAAGACCAAGTACTTTCTTTCAACAACTCAATGTATTTACCATGCATGGTAGTTTAAATTTCCATTTTTCATGCCATTAAATCAAAAACCCAAAAATATTGTTATTTTTTTCATTAAACACCTAAAACCACAAAAATAATTAAAATATGTTATTTATATAAAATATGTGATAAAATTGAAATCCCTCTCAAGTGATATGACCCTGGTCACCCATAGTGTTACACTAGAAAAAAAATTAATTAAATTTGAGCACACCATGTGATAGTCATGTGTCAAAATTGGCACAGTTTCTTAAGATCCAATCAGTTATTCATTTTGCATTTCTATTTTTAAAAATTAGATATATTTAATTTCTAAAAACAACATAAAAATTATTACATGATTTTTTCATATGAATTTTTTGAATTCATGGAACAAAAAATAATCTCACTTGTAAGAACTAATAGTTGAAGAACCCTGGTCTATAGAATATGGTGTTGCATTATGGGATAGATATATTTGGGGGTCCCATAGAAAAAAATTTCAAATATTAGGAATTCAAGGACATCATCCAACATCTCAAGAATACCCTCAAATAACCAGTGGTTGAATGATTGATCAAATAACTCACTGAATTCTAGGAGTACTTCCTAGAAT
The DNA here is from genome assembly GCA_963277665.1 of Viscum album. NCBI lineage: Eukaryota > Viridiplantae > Streptophyta > Magnoliopsida > Santalales > Viscaceae > Viscum > Viscum album. Next base: position 14,164,025 of record OY728145.1, read on the forward strand.
TCTATCAAGAAGAGGCCAATACAAAAGAAGGGTTCTTTAATTTCCTCCCAACACATTTGAATATGTTTTAAGAGAATATTTCTAGGAGGAAGAGGAAAAATAAAAACTCAAGTATGGCATTCAAGAGCTTGATGAAATGGTGAAAAGTCTCCAAGGAAAGATTGATTAGATAACTGCTTACTTCCAAGCATCATAATAAGAGACTACGACTGAACCTGAACTAGAAGATGATGTGCATGTCTTATTAGAGGAGGTGAAGGAATAAGACTTTCCTACTGAGCTACATGTGGGAGATAAATAAGAATATGATAAATTTGGGAATGAATGTGAGGTACTGCTTTATGTCCCCACACCTTGAAATGAAAAAGATCCAACACCACTAGAGGAAGACACCACCAAAATGGTGGAATATGACTTAAAGATGGAGGAGCTTGAGAACCTCTCTCCATCCATTGAGAATCTACTTCAAGAGTCACTTACCATTGGGGCATTTTATAAAGCTATACCAAGATATGTATTGGATATTTTCTCATAATCTATCTCTTATGAACTTGTTGAAACTGAATTATGCATCACTCGCCCTTATTTTGAAATTTTAGAGTCATACAATATTTGAAATTCTTCAGAGGAGGATGAAATAATTTGGACTTACATCTGTGGAGAAATAGATAAATCTCTTTAATATTAAAGAACTTACATTTGATGTTCCCCATTAGAAAATCCTAGTAATTAAGCTTAAGGAAATTATAAAATAGTATCCTCTTATTGAAGTTGGAAATTACATATTAAAAATTCAAATTTTATTCAAGCAAAGACACCTATTTACTTTTCCTTTGATTATTCAATTCATGAATCGTATGAAAATATAACACTGGAAGAAGAGAAGGTTTCCCAAGATCCAACCCAAAATGTGGTTGATTCATACTTCATCCAACACCCTCCATGAAAGTTATACCTCATTGTGAAGGGGGGTGATCTAGTGTACTCAATCCATGGGTCATTCCTCTTCTAGAAGGATGATGTATAAGCTGGGAATAGCCCCATGTGATGTTTCAAATCAATAAAGCTTCATCCACCATCAAATTTTTTATAACAACTTGTACTTCCCTCCGAAGGTAGTAAAACTTCACAGTCCACTTAGGGAATTATACCAAGATTTATCTTTATATGCTTTATAGGAATTTATATTTCAATTTAATTTCATAGGAAGTAGTGCAGAATGCATCCCACTCTCCCCAATATTTTTTTAGCATAAATGACGTGATCTTTAGGATTAATTATATAATTCTCTTTTTTAGGATCATAAATGGAAGAAGGAAGACTTAATAGTTAAGGTAGGAAAGAGGACCAATCATTCATGGTAAATGGAGTTCACTTTTTATAATTTTATTTTAAATTATATATGTATTTTTTCTGAAAACCATTTTTGATCATTAAAGATAAAATTGCATGCCCATTATTGAATTCATGTTTTACTTGACTTGTCTATGAGACATGTGTTTCTTAAGAATAATGTGATTACATGTTTTAGATTTCAATGTTATTGAAACTGAATGAGTAAAATGTAAAATTAAAATATTAATGTGAATCATGGATATTAAAATGAGGAATCATGATTTTAAGGAATTGATTGATTCTTGTAAATGAAATTTTCCAATAATTTTCCATGATTTTATTTTCATAAATTCATGTTACTTTATTTCTTATTTTTAATCATTCCTTGAGTGATTATCCCAGATCATATGTCTATTCCCAAGAGGATTTATACACCAAGTACTTTCTATTTTATCTTGACCATAATTCTTGAGTGATATTGGGACATGCCACCTCTAAAAACCTTCACTTGAACTATTCAGAGCTATGACTATAAAAAAACACATTTCAAACGATTAAAGAAACTTTTGATAACCAATTATCATAAAAACCCACCTTTACATTAATCTTTATTTATCACAAAGATACCATGAATTACCTTTAGAATAATGAACCTTGTTTTAATAATTTTTTATCCATTCATACCCTACTCTTTGTAATTCCATGATATTCTAAAGTTGACATGCAGGGGTGAAGGGAATTATGGTAAATGGGATGATTTAAATTGCTAGGAATAAGTGTAAGGATACTTATTGTGGAAACTATAAAAGTTTGTGGAATAATTCATTATACTCTATTATTTCCCACCTTGAATATAAAAAAATGAAAATGAAAAAAACAAAAAAAAAATGGGTTGTGATTTTGGAAAACCAAAAAACACCATTACAAGAACTATGATTTTTATCATATATATTTAGGTGGTGTATGTGAGGTTTATTCTTTTTATAAATTTAAAAATAAAAAAAATGAATGGTTCACTAAAAATGAAGAATAATGTATAAAAATATAAATATATATTCAAGAGAGCGAACAAATAAATCATTATGCTTAAACTGATCAAAATCGTTACTTTAGACTATTGGGAAGTTGGGAGTTGATATAAATTTAAGGTAAAATGTCATTAAACATTTACATTGAATATCATTCTTTAGTATTTAAGAGATAAACCACCTCCATTGAGCTTTATTTTTAAAACCTAAATTCCTACCAACCATTTTCCTCAAAGAAATTTGAAACTTAATTGAAAATCCCTCATGATTTTATGTATATTTTCTCTTTATAATGTGGATAAAGTAGTTTTCTTTCATTTCTAGGGATAATGATAGATTTATCATGATATGAGTATAAATATACATAAATTTTGTCATGATAGATGTGTAAAAATATTTAGGTGAGGTAAATCATGATTTGGCATGTTGAGTAAATATTAATTGAGGATATTGACTGAATAAAAGGATAAGTTCCATCATTTTTCAGATAGAAAAATTAAAATACATGAATTTACTATTTCTTTGAAAAAATGGAAATTAATTTGATATTTTATGTGAATTTTTAGAATTTGATTTAAAATCAATAATCATTTGATATTATTACTTTTAAATTTGAATATTGTTAAACAATGCCGCCCTATTTTACTTCTTATTGAGATTTTATGCTCAAGGAAAAGCATGGTTAAGTGTGGGGGTATTTGATAGACCAAAATAATGTGAAACGTTTTATTGAAATTTCAATCATTTTGTTGGTGACTTTAAATGATAAAACCCTTTAATTTAAATTTTTTAATTAAATGTTGAAATTTATGATGATAGGAAAAAATGATTTTATGGAGAGAAAAAAGAGGATGGTTTGATATTTGAAATTTATTTATGAAATTTTGATAACATCGTGATTATGGTTTGGATATCTTTTCACTCTTTTAATGATTATTCTATTAAAAATAGACTAGCAGGATGGCCTGCCACCCCATGCATGCGCCACCACTCTCCACTCGTCTCATCCCCCTACAATGTGGCATGTATGCATTCATGTAGTAGCCATCACCACCACGAGACACCACACAGGCTACCACTCTACCTCCACTTTGCCTATCATTTGGACCATCACACTTGAGTGCCACCTTCTCTCATCCTACTGACCACCTCTCTGCACCTCTGCCTTGTCACTAGGCACCCCCACTTCTACCATATCCTGTTCGTACACTCATGTTCACACTGACCACCGAGGCCCCTCCTTTTCCCCCTGTGAACCAAGACACCTTCAGCGGATCCTCTCCCACGTGGAGCATGTCCACATGACCCCTAAAGACACACAACCGCGGGTGTTCTTTCCTCAGATGGAACAAACCACCGAGGGGTTCTACTATGAGAGGAGGTGGCCAAGGCCCCCCTCTTATCTAATAATATGAGTCTCATTCCACCTTCACAAAGCATCAGCATGACACCAAAATCAAAGGAGGGATCCCACTGTAGGTCGGTCTGCTACATCTCTCCCTTCCCACTTTTTCTAAATTTTTTACTTTATTTTTTGTCATTTATTTAAATTTTAGTTTTAGTTTGTTTTAAATTTTTATTTTTATTTATATTAATTAAATAAAATACATTCATTTCTTTTAATTTTTTTCCACCATTTAATTAGTTTCTTTCCTTAATAATAATAATAATTAAATAACAAATTATTAATAATAATAATACTTTTATTATTTCTATATCACTTTCTTATTTTAAATTTATTTTATTATTATCTTATCTTCCTTTTTCAAAAATTATTATCTTCATTATAATAATAATAATAATAATTAATAATAACAATATTATTATTATTATCTTAATATTATTTATAAATTATATATTTCATTTCATTTCTTATTTTCCTCTATCTCTCTCTCTCTTATCTCATCCCAATTCTATTTTATTTTAAACTTTTATCATCACATACCCATTATTTTTAATTATTATTTCTTTTATTTTATTATATTTCTCCTTCTATTCTTTCATCCACTCCACTATTGTGATATTTTACTCTCAGAAATGATATGTTGACCCCAAGACATAGCCCAAGGGGAAGTCAAGGTATTCTTGATTTTTCCATAAGGATTACCTTTATGTTGTTATTAAATTTTGTAGCATGCATAGTGAGGTGAATGTCTCTAATTAGATAACTTCCCACCAAGTACATACAACTCAATTGATTTCTATTGTTTTATTTAAATACTTTTCTATCTCTATATTGATTAGTTCTTCACACATTTTAGTTGAACTAATAAATGGATGAAACAACATTGATAAAGGTGGGTCCGGGATTATGGTACCTCCTAGACCAAGGAGTATCATCAACCTTGATTAAATGAGGAGGTGGAATTAATAGTTCTTAAGAATTCAATGATATTCCATAATTTCAAAATAATGAATAGTAATTCTAACATGAGATTGAATGTTGTTATTATCCAACTGAAATCAAACAGATAAAGAAGAATAATGATTGAATCCAAGGTTGAACCAAATACTAGTTAATTTCCTTCATTAATTCATTATCTTTAGCTTTCATTCTAGTTTAAATTTCAATATTTCATGTAATTAAATCAAAAACCCAAAAATATTATAAATTAAATTTTTATACACCGAAAACCAAAAAAAATAAGTATAATAGGTGAGTTGGATAAAATAAGTGAAAAAATTAAAAGGCTTCTCATTTGAGATGACCCTGGTCATCCACTATGTTGTATTGGGGAAAATTATAATTACTTTTGACTATGCCCCGTGACAGGAGAGAATCACAAACATTGTATGAAAACATAACCTCCAATGTAATAAATTTATATTTATTAAAAATCAATAATAAAAAATTATTCATATTTATCTTACAAAATATAATTTCCTTATGACTTAAAATTAGTTGTTTTTAAAGATTATTTATTAAAATCAATATTTAGGGTGTAAATTTTTCAATTTCACATTAATGTTTTAGTTTTCTAGTTCTGGTCCTTCAATCATGGAGATCATTTCATATTATCCAGAATATTAAACTATTCATAAATATAATAAATATTAATTATATAAACATCTATAACCATTCATATAAGATTATGTTGAAAAATAAATAACAGCACTTCATGAAGAAGGTTGTTTATATGTACACACTAATATTGTTTTAACTTTCTAATGAGTGGGAATAAATGAAAGTTATATAATAATAATAATTTTCATAATAATAATAATATAATTAATATTATTTATATACATAAATTTTAACAACCACATGTGGTGGTAATGAAGAAAAATTCACATTGTTTCATGGAGGTGGTAGTAGAAATTTATGCACAAGAGACATTTCCATTTTCCAATTGATAGCTGTGTAAGAATGTCGAAAATATTGTATTATTATATAATTATAATTTTTCCCTAAAAATAGTATATATAAATTAAATTTATCTATATAATTATCCATTATAGACTGTGATGAAAAGTAAAATAAATCACTTTCTAGAGATCATTGTTCATGCATAGGCATTATTAATATTTTTATTTTCAATTAGATATATAATATATATAAAATGGTCTCAAAATTTACTTAAAACATTTATTTTTATTAATTATAATGATTTATGCATATTAATATGGTTACAAATGTTTTAGAGGAGGTAATGGGAAATAGAAACTTGAAATAGATAGATAAATGTAATTATATCTTTTTAGATTATGTTCCTTTAGCTTATAACATAATACATATTGACATGGTATTTTGATGACACTGTGAAAATATAATATTTGAGGATGATATTTTTGAATTTATTCCACTAGGACTTTGGATGAACTAGATTTTTCAATTTGGTTTGATAATTGACAATAGGAGGTGTCCTTTTATAAGTGATGTGGGTGGAAAACATATAAATATATGAAATTTTTTTATATTATATATGTATTACTCAAGTGATATGGGTAAAGATAGTGACTATATTGATTTTATTAGGGATAATGAAAAAAATCAACCAATTTGATTTAAGAATCTATTTTTTATTACATTAAACCTTGTCTCTTTGGTAAACCCCCTTTAATCCTTTAAAACATTACCATGGTAAAAATTATCTTACCATGGTAACTATTCATTAATAATAAAATTTATGATTACCTAATTAGATATTATATATTATTATGATTCAAAATATGAAATATTTTTTACAATATTATATTCTAATAAGAGTTAGAAATTAATTAAAATTTAAATTCGTAAAATCTATATTCTAAAAAGGTACTTCTATATATAAAAATGAATTTAAACTTATTTATGAAAACTATTTTATGGTAGGTGTAATTCCCAAGAATTGTATGTATTATTGTTAAATAAATGAAGTTCATTTTTCATTGTAACCATTATAAAACTGAATGGAATCATTGAGTACCTCATTAAAGGTAATGAATCAAAAATAGTTTTTTATTAGAATAAAATATAACTTAGTTTCCAAATATAAATGAATGTGTATAAAAATTATATTTAATGTCATTAAAAGATTTATTTTACACCATAAATACATTTTTTTTCAAGATAAATTGTTTTTGTATATTTTTAATTCAATATTAAATCATGGTGATGTCATAATATTATAGTAATTGAAAAATATATATTTTCACTATTCGTCCAGAAATTAAATATTTTAAGAAAAATATAAAAAAAATCACCTAAATTTAAATATGAAATTATAAATTTAATAATTAACTTAATTTTTTCAAATATAATTTCAATAGGTGGTAGAAAAAATATAATACCAATTTAGAAAAATCTAAAACCCATTTTCATGAAAAATATATTTTCAATGCATAAAATGAATTTATTTTCATTCCTTTCCTATTAACAAAAATTATATGTTTTTTAATTTATTTGATTAAATATATTATCAAAAAAGTTCATAAAAATCACTAATAATAAAGATTAATTTATTTTATTCTGAGATAAATATATGACGCACTTAAAACCCATTTTTTTTTAAAAACTATTTTTTTTACCATCATATGACTTTATCTTCATTTATAAATATTTATAATCAACATGTGAATGATAATTTAATAAATAAAACATATAAATAATAAATTTCCTCAAAATTAAATACTCTAAAAACATAAATTTATCTTTAATGTGAAATAGGTAATATATAATGAAAAATCAATTTTATTGTAAAAGAGCCATTATAAACATTAATTGTTCTTAACCTTATATGATTAAATTATGATGACTCAATATAAATTTAATATGAATTAATCAATAAATTTATATCAAGAAAACTTTTTTACATATTATTCATTATTTTTTAACTCATATTCATACTCGCATGTCCAATGACTAAGTTATCATGATCATAGTTAAATAATATATATCAATATTATATCATGATTTGATTAATGTCTACATTTTAATCATCATAATGTATCAAAAACATATAAATAATTAACTTATAAATTTTGAAAAATTACGGGGTGTTATATTCTACCCCTTTAAATTTAAATCATCCTCCCAATTTTTATATCATATTTAATGCTAAAAGGTTTAAAACAATTCTAGAATAAATTTAATGGATTTGATAATGTACAGACGGGGTAAGATATTCCTTTTAACCCACATCAGTTATATTTTTGTTTCCAAAGAACCTTAATGTCCATGTTAAAAAAAGAAATTTATCATTTGAAAAATATATCTTAAATAATTTGTGTATTATAAAACTAATACATGTGAAAGGGATTATAAAATCATACCTTGATATCTAGGTGAGAGATTTTTCATTTTTTTGTCTAGAGTTTATTGAATTCATTTACAATAAATATAGATATGGTGGGGGAATATACTGAAATTAATTCTTCCCATAACTTCATCATTAGATTATGTTTCGAGTATTATTCAACCTATAAATCTGAACATTTGATAGATATATATGACATAAATTTCATACAAGAAGCACTAAAATTAACTTTTAAGGGATCTTGAGATATAAAAAGGGAATAAATTTACCAAAATAAAATTGGTTATAATTATTTATAGAAATACATATACAAATTAAATAATATACATTAATCACTTCAACCACGAAAATAAAAACCAAAGTTAAACTTAAATATTTATATATCCATAAATCAATTCAAAATATGCTTGACCAAATCCAAAACTGAAAATAATAAATATGTGATTATATATCTATCTTTGATCAACTTAAAATTTATCCCCAAATAAAATTAATTGTTCATAAATTCACATACCAACAAATATATGTTTCCTAATCATATATTCTCCAAAATATGATAATCATTTCAAAAAATAACCCAAATCACCACTGAAAAATTTATATTCTTATATAGGTTAACTCAATATTTATTTGTAAAATAAAATCTCATCATATAAAAAAATATATCATATTCACCTAAATCAAAAAATGTTCCCGATATAGTAAAATTTATCAAAAAAATATTTAATCACATAGTCTCCAAATTAATTTTGAATCTCAGGTGATTTAAATATATATTCAAAAAATATTATCACACCATTATTCCAATTAACTATAATTAACTCATCACAATTAAATTTATTAACTTTAATGGTTTTTTTATTTCAAATCAAGTTCCTAATAAATGTTTTACCAAATATATTCACACTAAATCACATGTTATACTTAAGTATTATATAAATGTTAGTGATATATTTAATCCAGAAAATCAATTCCCAAAATTTCATTAGCGGCCTTAACATCTAATAACATAGAAGCTAAATTGATATCTATACCTTTAAACTTTTGGTTATCCTTAAACATATCAATCCATAATTTTATAAGAAACTCTCAAATTATCATTGTGTCAAAGTTTCCTATCCTCTAAAGTTATCTAAAACCTACTCTAATACCCATGGAGATAGCCTAAGACCCATACACACAGGTCCAATGTTAAAAAAACATTCCTTAAATTTTGGATTTGATTCAACCTAAAGAGTCCCAATTTAATGAAATAATAAATAAAATATCAATAACTAACATTTATTCAGTTACATAACCAATACCTTTTAGGTTTAGAGTTTTAAATAATTAGGGAAATATATTTAGAAATAAAACTCTTTTCTTTCTTATCAAATTTAATTTTTCCTATTATTAAAATATTATCTTATTCTAAAATATGATATAAGAATCTCCCAAAACTTTATACAGACGTGATAAACTTCTAGAGTTATCTTACATAATACCATTTATCATAACCTAAGAATACACAAACATAAGAAAGGATTGAGATTAAATGCTCCATAATAGTAAACATGATAGACATAATTTCAATGATTGTAAGAGAATATAAGCCACTCATAAGGCCATGTGAACATAACCATGGTACATAACAATCATACCAAATTACATAAATATCAAATAAGGAGTTATAGAATTAATGTTTTTTATAATATAATACACATGTCATAATAGTGATGAACATAAAATAATCATAATCCATGGGAACAAAATATAATAATAAGAATATGGAATAATAGTGTGGAATATAAATAAGCACAAAAATTATTTATCATGGATACCACAAAATAATTTTATCATATAACATGGTTCATTTAACCAGCCTTGTACTAAATCACAGGTAAAGGCTAGACACTAAGACAATTATTATATAATAGGCATTGGTTAACAACACATGTACATTATTTGGAATGGGATAAATATTTGTTGACCCTCTTGGTCTAGGTCCAAATACCAATTCACTATTAAGCTCATGATTTATCATACATTACAAAATTAATTAGTGAGATGCATAATTTCATTCCCACCAACCAAAAAATTAAAATCATGCACAATTCTACACCAATATTATAAAATACAGTCATCTTTTCCTTACATCATATCCTGTTTAAAGGAAAAGGGATTCATTAAAAAATTTCATAAAACCTCATCATCATAATAAATCCATAGAAAATAAGTGGACAGAATCATATAATCATATATAAAATTAATAATAACATTACATAAATTTCATTTACATATATGAAAATCAAATTTATAAAAAAAAATTAAATACTCATATAAAACTAAGATAAAATATCCCTTTAATTTTGGTAACATTTCTTAAAATAAAATTCCCTAAAAGATGGGAATATTATTTTATGTCTAAAAATTTGACTCTTTTAAAGTATGAATCATTTTAATGAAATTAAATGATTATGGGAAGATTCATTCATGATTTATGTATTAAAAAGAAATCATTTTTAAAAAAATTCAAAAATTCAAAATTGATCCATACAGTTGTTTTTTTTAAGTTTTATTTTAATAATTTTTAAATAAATAAACTGTTTTTATAAAATACCATTATAAAACATTTCATTGAATATGATATATTCAATAAAATATTTTTGAATACCACGGATATGGATGAAAAATATTCACATATAAAAAAAGAGAATTAAGTTGGGTTTTCATTTAAAAATCATTCAATATCCTTGAATACAAAAAAGAAGAAAATGAAATGGAAATATTAAAACCAAAGAAATATCCACAGGAAAATAAAATATATAGGTTTTAAAATATATATATCACATAATTTCCTCATTGAAAATTTAACATAAAAAAATTGACAAATAAATGAGATTATAACATAAACCCTGGATATTTTAGAAATATTTGAATCAAACGCACTCGAAATAGAAAACATTAGAAGGATTTTGAAATACATATAGTTTTAATGAAAGTAATCATATAATAAATTCATGGGAATATGGTAAATAACAAACTATAAAACAAGTGGTGAATATGGAATATTCATAAAAACAAGGTGAGATGAGAAACCTCTAACTCGGGACACAAATTTCATCATTTAATCTCTTAAATTATTATGTAATACATATCATTTTATTATAAATATATACCAAAACCATATTAATATTTATATTACAAAACATCATTTCATTTTCGTTTCTAATTAGAAATTATTAACATTTCTTTATTAAAATCAACAGTTGGGTTGTTAACTATTTTGTTTCCTATGCGTTTTTCAGTTTAATGATTATGTTTCTTTCTCTTTGTAATGGTTTTATAATATCCAGAATTTAATTATTTTCATAAAAAATATTTTTATTTAATATATAAAACTCCATAACAAATCATATTAGGTGGTTATGAAAAATGAATTACTTCACTCTATGGAAACAATAGTTCATACGTATACATGAATAACGTTTTCATTTTCCAATGAATGAGAAGAAATAAGGTTAAATAATAATTTAACATTACATATTAATAATAATATCCTATATAAAATATATATTCATCAAATAAATATATTTTACCAACTATTTATGGAATACATGAAAAAAATTACATTTTTGTTGATATGGTTGTCCACACGTACACATGAGCAACAATGTCATTTTCCAATGGATGCAATGGTATGAAGTTATAGACTATTATATCATTAAATAATAATAATAATAATAATAGAATCATAAGAATTATATATAACTACTAAATATATCTATATATTCATCCATGTGATATAGTAATTAATAATAAAATACATCGCTTCATATAAATGGTAGTCCACACATAAACTTGTGGAACATTTTTCATTCCATTAGATATAAAGATGAATTAAAATGGGTGTTAAATTTACAAAAAAACATTGAAGTATATTAAATATACCAATTTATTAATTTTAATATGGGTAAATAATATTTTTATGATCTTAAGGTAGAAAGAAACTCAAAGCTGACCCGTTAAGACAATTACCTCTTCTTCGAGAATCTTCCATTTGAACACTCCTTAAGCCTTCAAAAGATAGAATTTTTGAAGATTATAGGACATAAAGGAAGTGTTTATAAATGTTGTTAATATATTCTAGTATTTATGGGATGAAATATAGTTTTCATGTTCTATAAAGAAGTGATCATAGGTGGTTCCGTTTTATAAATTTGGTGGGTGGAAAACATAAAAATAAATAAAATGTTATTCTAAAATATATGTCATATTTAATTAAAGTGGCTCAAAATTTTTATATTTTAAAACATAATAATATTATGTTTTAAATAATATAAAACAACAATACTAAATTATGTAATATATTTTATTTTAGTTCTTATATCTTAGGTTAAACCACATTTTAAGACTTTTATCCCTTACCATGGTAACATGAATTTTACCATGGTAAATATTCATTATGTGAAAAAATTATGTTAAACATACTAAATTAAATTCATTATGGTTCTACCAATTTTGGATTATAATTTACACGATTAAATTCAAATATGAGGCTAAAATTAATTCTAATATAATCACATAAAATCAGTTTTAGAAAAAAAATAGTTTTATGTATAAAAATCAATTTATAATTAATTAGGACAAATATTCTTCATTAGTGATGTATAAAATCAATTTATTGACTTATTATTAAATACATTCAGGTTTATTGAAATTATAACCAATCCAAAACTGAGTGGAATCATTGAATTACCTCATCAAAGATAAATAATTGAAAATATTATTGTATTGTAATAATATATAACATACATTTCAAAAGGTGAAGAATGATTTCAAAAATTCAGCAAAATGTTTTTAAATGGCTTATTTTAGTTCATAATCACATATTTGTCCAATTAAATGGTTTTATAAATTTTTAAGTCAAACTTAAATTTTGATTATGTCATAAAATTTACGGTATTTGAAAAATAGTTATTTTCATTATTCACCAAAAAAAAGTCATCATTATCAGAGAAATTACAAAACATCATGCTAAGATAAATTTTACATGATGAATTTAAATTTTATTTTATTTTTTTCAAATATAATTTATAATATTTTTATAAAATAATTCTAATATTCAAGCACAAAAGTTTTAAAAACAATTCTTATAAAAAATTATTTTCAAAGAAAAAAAATGTAATTATTCTCAATCCATGCCTAGTAACAACCATTAGATGAGTTTTATATTGTGTAATTGAATATAATATAAAATAATTTGATTAAAATAACTAATAAGTATTGGTTAATTTAATTTTATATGAGAAAAAGTCTTTAAGAACATAAAATATTTTTCTAAAAATATTTATTTTTTCTATAAAATTATTTTTTCTATAAAATTATTTTTTCTATAAAATTTTTTTTTCTATAAATTTTTTTTTCATTTTTAATTAATCACAATCATTGTATGAATGATTTTTCATTTTTCACATGTATAAATAATCCTTGTTTACATAAATTTAATAATCTAAATGTGAAATTTTTCTTTAAAAAATGTATAAAAATAAGGAAATCATGATTTTATATAATAATAACCATTTTAAAAATTAACAATTATTAACCATATATGATTTAATTAATTAAATGAGTATATATTTAATGGTAATAAATCAATAAATTTATGTTAGTAAAATGTTTTTACATATATTTCATAATGTAGTTACACCTATTCATACCAAAAAAATCTAACAGCTACGTTAAAACTATCATAGTTAAATAATAATGTTTTTATAGTATATCAACGTTTATGTAATCTTGGTGTTAAATAGATCATAATATATCAAATAAATAGAAAATATTAAATCAAAACTAGTTGTAATTATCATGGTATTATAATACAATTATGAAGAAAATAATATTTTAAAATGAATAATGTGTGGTTAGTGTTGTGTGCATTGATTTTCATACAAGAAGAATATTTCTGCATTCAGTATAGAGAAATTATATAGAATAATCCTATGGTATGATTTTTTGAATAAGAAGTAATGTTACTAACATATTATTGTGTATATAGGAGAAGAATATGTATTAATAGTATGCAAATAAAGAAGGAAACCTATTAATAACTTATTATAGTCTATATTAGTGAAGTTCATTATTATTGGTATAGAAAAATTATTATACAATTATCGGGAGAACCCAGTGGGATATTGTAAATTGAATAATTCACCGTACACTGTCGATAGACATGTAGCATATCTAAAATAATATTCCCTTATTTTTTTCTCATAGTATGATACTAGTGGGTCGAGTGATCATGCTTTTTTAAAGGCAGTAAGCCCTAGACTCCCATTTTGAAATGTGATCCTTGAAAATTTGTTATTGAATTTATAGGGGTTTAGATGTGTTTTCCTCATAAAATAATGTGAGGTAAGAAAATTGTATATTCATTCACTAAACTACTATAGAGATGAAATAAAGGTCCTAAAAAATAAATTTTTAAAAAAATCACAAAAACCAATTCACCCCCATATTTGCGTTGAATGAATCTATAATCTGTCCTCTTTGGATAAGAGAAATCATTGGTGTGCATAAATAAGAACATGGATTGGGATCTCTTCATTATGAAAATGAAAATATTTTGAGAAACAATTAAGGATATAAATTCCTTTTCCTTTTCTTCCATAAAAAATATAGAGTTTTTTATGCCAATAAATAGAGGGGTATCACTTCTTTTTATGGTTTTATATAGTATCAAGGTTAGAAAAATATTTCTCTATTTAATATATCATTAATTAAAAGGAATTTTTTATTTATCCCTTCATTAAGATAAATCATTTTATTTTTTCATAAAAGATATTTCCTACCAATATAATGTGATACTCACACAAAGGGAATATTGAGTAAGGGTTGCACAACGAACTTTCCCTTGAATAATTTAATCATAATATTTTTCTATAATTTTCTAAGTTTCTCATTTATACAAGTTAAATTGGTTTTATATTTTTACATAATTTTGATTAAAATAAAACTATTGGGAATGGTTATTCCATGTAATGAAATTCTATGGATGAACTATTAAACCTTATTTAATCACGATATGAAACCCTTGTTATCTTACTTAACTAGTGCTTTAGTGTTATCAACTACTTTATTAGATACCCATATATACATTTTCTCTGATGAATTATTAACTTATTCAAATAATAAATAACAATATTCTATTTATGAGGATATTAACCTCATTTTTGAATTCAAAACAACATTATTTGGAGTTGAACATGTTCATGAGTGTGATGAGGAAACAAATTGTATTCTAAACAAATAATTATTAGATGTGGATAATTGAGACAAAGTTCACAAATAAGCAATTATATATTATTCAAAAAATATATTCTCCCTCAATTATCATCCAATGGGATCGGTGGATACTACATTGGGATCATCACTATAGGAGAAACATCTTAGATAAATGGGAATGATCATAGTTGTTATAAAAAATTATTATGGAGTTTACAAGGTGGCCACAAGAGGCTTGTCTATATTATAAATATTGAGATTTATAGTTCATAGTTTACTAGAACACATTCAGCTTTCCAGATATGGTCAACTATTGGTGTCACTAGACAAATACATATTATTTTATACATGAGAAGATTGTGATTATTGATCGATATGTGGATAAGAATATTTGTGTACCATAATTTATTTTTATGTATATAGAATGTTTCTTGGAATATAATGTCTAAGGTTATTATATGAATACTCTTTTTTAGGTTTTTTAGTTGATGTGGGCAATATAGGGTAATAAGAGTAAGGGTATCTAGCTTCATTAAAGTTTCACACTCATTAAATGGGTTGAAATATTTCTGCAACCTTTAGAAGAAAAAATTAAGGCATGTCATTCAAAGAAATATCCTTCTTAACAATCCAAAAAATAGACAGTGATCATATTGGTATATTTTAAAAGAATGATAATAAGACACAATGTGTTATGATTATATTTCAAGTATTGGTTTATAATTTTCTTTGTAGGATTCATAGATATGTTACATTGATGGTGGATCCTCCCAATTAAAGACACTCATTCAAAAGTCAATCTGAGTAACTTCATGATGGATGCTTAGTTGGTGTAAGAACATCCAATAAACATTTTAATAAATTTCCTTTCCTATTTTATCATATATTGACCTATATTTATTAGGGGAATACTAGAAACTAAATCATCTACCCAGTCCTGATATTATATGGTTGCATATAGATTATTTTTGGGTATATGAGTTTCATATCAAGTTAATAAGTCTTCATTCAATATTTAGACTAATTTTTTTCAATATTAATGCAATATTACCAATTACACTTAACAATAGAGATATTACCAACATGATAATTAATTACTCTAATTTCACATGAATCCTATATGGACACCCCATAGGGAAATTATTAATGAATATTGTGGCACATATTAGGATCTCTCTAATATCATTTCTATCCTTGATTGGGTGATGTTAGTCTAAGTATAAAAGTACATTATCTATAAACCTTATAAACTATACTAGTTTGTATTGAAATTTTTTTATCTAAATATAGTTACCTTATCTCTTATAATAATGTCCACGATGAATTAAATACAATGGTTGTTCCTTAATATTGGTTGATGATGATGCATGAATATATGAATACTCAAATATTTCTACCTCCAGAAAATGAAAAAACAAAATAGATGATAAGATTATTTTGGGTGTTTTGTAAGGTTTCATTAAAATATAGTACTAGGGGAAATAGTTCAATGAGAGTTTTGAACACTTACCACACATGTATCACAATTGGGAATTAATTATTTCCAAATACCTGAAGAGTAGGATAATCAAACTAAATGCATGATACCACAAGGGTTTCCACATATATATATGTGTGTGTGTGTGTATTTATGAAGTTGGGAGAATGTGGAGCTCATGGATGTTCTTATGTTGAGAAATGATTCATTTATACACCCTTAGTTTTATTAATGGGGGAGATGAAAAGGGTTCTCCATAAGAGAATATTCTATACAAATAGTGATCTACTAAAGATTTCCAAACTATGAATACTAAAGACACCTTCCCATTATATTTAGTAATCGAGAGTGTTCCTTCTATTATAGTCCTCCTTCATGATAATGTATCTATAATTTAAAATGGGAAGGTTCTAATCACAAAGATGTTGTTGAAAACTAGGATTTGTAAAAATGGGTTAGAGTAACATTTACTCAATGATGAATTAAACTTAATCAGAGGAAAGTAACATAAATTTATATTCTCACTTTTATATTTTAGTATGAATTGTACCAAGAGTTTTAAAATATTAATCAATTTATTTCATTATTCATAAATTAATATAATTTTACGATAATTAAACTTTATTTAATTTATATCCTAACTGAAAAATGTAAAAGTGGATAGGTTAGGCTCTTAGTTTAGTCCAAACAAGTGTTGGTCCAATATCTATAAGATGAATAAGTTTATTATACTAAACTTGAAATATAATCCACCATTAAAATTATATAGAAATCAGAACTATGAATGAATATTTTAAACATGGTTGATAGGAGATAATAATTGAGATCAAATAATTGTGAATAAGAAGGGACTAAATGATTTATATACTGGTAATTTTATTAGTGTTGTGTATTATATTTCTTTCAACTACTAATCAGTCAAAATCATTCAAAAAATGGACCTTGTATTAGTTATTTTGTACCTTTATTTTTATTTTTAAAAGAGGCCTTGTGTTGTGTGTATCTCTTCCATTTTGTTTTTACTCAATTGGAATGATTCCAATTTTCAAGTGATTTATATGTTATCATTCCATTATATAGTCATGTATTTTTTGTGTTGATAGTAGTATGTTAAAATTTATTTCCCAAGATAAAATGACACACTAACTATTCCCATTCATTAGGAATACAATAGATTCATAACTAAATATATTAATCATCCAATAGTGACTTTAAAATATATGAAATGTTAAATATTTGATGTACTAAATATACACAAGAACATGATGGTTCATGGTATTTGAAAATTATGAATCAACATAATTGTGTTAAAATATTTTTTTAGGAGTTTTAATTTCTTCTAGAGGTATGAACTTAAATGGGTATAGGTAGTCCATATGAATGGAATGTGTTCTATCACTATATTTTTTTCTGTTTGAAAATTTAGAGGGTAATTTATCCTCCCATATGCGTGATCTTGAACATGTACATGCATAGTACATATTAGAAATATTTAAAGTCACCACATTCAATTATTTATTTACGTAAAAATTAGATTGGGTGATTTTATCCAATATATATGAAAATAAAAAAAAATATAGGTGGGTCATATATGGGTCACATGTTTTGTTATCATAATCCAAGACCAAGCCTTCATACATAAATTCTATTTAGTGATCATGCTATCTAAAATTTTAAATTTTGGTTAATGAAAGGAATTATTTGTTCATGAGTGGTTTAGGTACCAAATGATAGTCTCCCTATGCCCCATTTTTCCCCCCAATGTAAATAGATTTAGAGGGAAACATCATCAATCTTCTTTAAATATCTCGAAAACTAGTTAGAATGGTTTGAATTTTAATGTTTGTAGATATTGATCTCTTGAACTCTGTGCATATCCAATTATTTACAAATTAACATTTTAATAATCATAATAATATATTTTAATAAAAAATGATAATGATCAACTATTTCCCATACCACCTTCTATGGGTTATAAACTAAAAGATCAATATAATGCTTCTTGTGTTGTTTAGGGTCATAAAATTTGTAGTAGGTATTGTATGCGGTTTTGATGATTTATTTTTATAATAATTTTACCATTATATTTTTAAATTAATTAAACATCATTATTAAATAGTTATGATTACTTTTTAATTAATTATAAAAATAATTAATCATTATATATAACATTGAGAACATTAGAGAAGAATAAATGAAATTTCATGAAATAAAATCAAGAGGGTCACTATAACATGTTGTGGTAATGTTTTTTGATGAACCATGAGGAGTTTCAAAACCATTATATTATAATGGATATGATCATGGTTTATAAATATTTCAATTTCCTACCATGATGTTCATTATGTCACAGATCATCTTATAATGAATCATATCAAAAAAATGTTAATGTAAATCATTCAAGACCATTATGGGAGGATAGAAACTATTTACATTGCATCACCAAGATTTTCATTATGAAAGGAATATGATGGACTAACTACTTCAAAGAGTGAAATATATGGTCAATAAAAATTGATATTTTGAAATATCATTGTATTTATATCCTCTAACAGGTTGATGAAATTAAAGAATATAAGGGTATATGGATTTATGACACCATAGATAATACTATTGGTTATGATATAAAAGAAACATCAACATTTTTAATATCATGTAGAGATGAATTCATTTTTTTCTCTAGATAAGTTCCCTATCATCCGGTTATAGTCCAAAATTGTTTGGACATTATAGGCTTATATATCTCAGGATTTTCATTCCAAACCATAAACAAATTTATCTATTTATTAACATTCTTCAACTCTCTTGAGTCTTTTGTAGTTTGTGTCCATTCCAAAACCTTCTTTTTCAAGTTTATCATTGATAAATGTAATATTGAACAATTTTCTATTTTTATTTAGTTGTTGATTAAATTTTGGAAATTCTTCACCATTATTTTATACATTCACTTATTTCTCAATATGAATAAAAAATTCATGGTTGAATTATCTTTGATCATGAGTGGAGAGTTTCTTAAGGAAAATATTATATAAATAGTATATGGAAGTGATATTAGTTTTCTATTAGATTTATTATTATTATTATTTTTATTTTGAATCACTTTATGAATCTATTTTTTTATCTATTTATTTAGTAAGTCTTTGATAAAGTGGTTTATTAATTATGGATATCAACCGTGATTGGGGTGTATAATCATTGAACAATATATTTTATTCATAGTGTTATTTTTAGGTTTGATAATATTACATACAGTTTAGAATATATCTTATATCAAATGATTTAAATTAAATTACCCTAAAGAAATATAATTGACTATAAATATGTTAATTAAATTGAAAAGTATTTAATCCAATTTATTCAAATGATTTATGAATAAAATATATATATTTTTTCAAAATCACAATTTAAAATTGATTTTTTTACATCTAAAAATTAATTTAATATTTTCATCACTTTTGATTATAGAAATTATTTATTTTTATTGTAATAATGTGGAAATATGAGGCATAGAAATGAGTTACAAACCCAACCTTTGTTGTTAGCATTACATCCACATGGAAAAATCCTGAATGTAATATATTTTATTCCCTAGTAATTTTTTAAAAGAATTAATACATATTAATTATAAACATTGAACACTCATTTCATGTAATATACTCAGTAAGGACACTGTTGATTTTTATTTTTTTATGTAATATGGTGATATTGAATTGGAAAATGACTTTTATTAACACTAAAATACTCTCACCTTATTTATTTTGTTTTTTTTATAAATTTTATATCTATAGGATAAGTTTTTTTATTATAGAATATTTAGTTCATGAAAAGGAAATAAATCACTCAATTAATGTGAATTTATTATCAATAACTATTTGAGTATAATCTTGATATCAATAGGTTATCTGATTGAAGATAAACATATCATTATTTTTATTAATTTCCATAATTTTGATGTTATAGATCAAAAATAATATCGCATACCATGAACTGGAGCTTCAATATCTGTGAGGATCAACTACATAAGAAACTTATTTTATAAAACTAATGAAAATTTCCAATAATTTAATCATAGTTTACTACCTTATAAACTAATCATAATTTATAATCATATTAAAATCATAGATAATAGAATCATAAGAAATGGTGATTTCATACAATCATTCTGGATAAAACTTATCCCCATGCTATCAAGGTTTAGATCTTAAGTATATGAGATTTAAATATCATGGGATAAATATCTAATCTAAAGATCCTAATATCATAAATTAAAATTGTAAAACATTTTTCAATAATTAATTATAATGATATGGGAACATACTAAAATATAAATTTAATCATGGAAGCATAACAATTATAATATTTCTTAAAATAATATAAATATAATCTCAAATCATGGGATCATGACATAAAAAAGTGGAATATCATAGAAATACGAAATAATCAAAACAATGTGATCAATATCAATAATTTCCATGCATTATGTTTTTTGAAACCCATGATGTCCATGCATTAGGATATGAATAAACCCATGAAGATCATTTATTTTATTTGAGGAAACTCAATCATACCAATGCATCATTACAAAAGGCGATATAGTTATTTAAAAAAATAATTGGAGGGAGATATAGTACCAAACCCATCAACATCCACACACACACACACACATATATATATATATATATATATTTGTGACTTGTTATATAAATCATTCATAAGATCATGATAAAAAATGAAAATAAAATAGATTTCATATCATATTTAAATTTTATCACAAGATATGATCTAAAAATTAGACCATTTGATATAAAAAATTGAATCATCTAAAATTAATTTTTCATAATGGGAATTAAAATTTGATTCATAAAATAAAATTCCACTAGTTTTATATCATTTGGAGTTAAAGAGAATAATTGAGGTGAAAATTTAATGAGTGGTATTTACGAAATATTTCGTAACATCATCGTAAAGAGATAATTTTTTGAGTCACTTTTAGAGATTTAATTTTAAATAATTTGTCATTAATATTTATTTAGAAATTATTTATCAATAAATATCCATGAAAATCCTTGAAAATTTATAAAAAAAATCAATGGAAATGTTGAGTGTTTTAAATAACCTAATATTGTTAAAGGAAAAAGAATTTAAATATTAAAAATAACTTTATTGAAATCCAGAAAATAAAATGAGCCACAAATATTCTATTTTTAAAGTGTTAAATAGATATTATGGGATCACTAGGAAAAATAAATAATTTGGTTTCAAAATTATAACGTAGAACATTGGTGGGAAGAGTGAATATGGAAATTTATGAAAATGTATTTATTTGGAGCGATTGGGAATTATTCATAATATCTTATGAAGAAGGAAATCCATATAGAAAAAAGAATTTGATTCGAAAATTTAATTCACTATAAAATAATACGGAAATAAAATATAATATAATCATATGATAAAATAAAATAATCTTATATATTCATACTCAATGTAGAATAATTATAACCTAATAAAAAAAATTAACTCATTTAAACCCCTTATCATTCCTCCTGATAACCATGAAGGTGATTTAACTTCCTGTATAATAATAATAAACACCTTTATAACATATTTAATAATTCTATTAATAATAATTACCCTATAGATATATAAATTATAATACTTTTTTATACAATTATTAGTTAGTTATATTTTATTTTTATCATCAGAAGTTAGCGCTTTTGATTATTTCGTGCATGATTTAAAATGTTGATGTTGATCCCTATTTTTTTATACAATTTAATATATAAAATATTAACTATATTACTTCATTTTATTCTTTATAATGATTTATAAATTTCTAACTTCATTCCATGTGTGTTTTATCCTTTATTTGTAAACACAAAATCAATGATAAGTCTATTTCTATAATTTTTTAATAAAACAATTAGTATGTTGACAACATGATGAATATTAATATAAATCAGTGGGAATATAAATAATTTAATTAAAATAATAATAATTAATTAAGTTCTTTTTTTATTGATCAAAGAAGGGTGGCGATGAAAAATAAAATACGTCGTTCTATGGAGGTGTTAGTCTACACAAACACATATATGATATTTTCATTTTATATAGATCCGAAAGAGGGTAGAAATAATTTTATATTTTAAGACTAGTAATAATGTTATAAATATAATATTTATTCTTTGTATACTAATATTGATCCAATAATTTAATGTGGTGACGAAAAATAATGCACACTATTTGTGGAGGTGGTAGTTCACAAGTACACATGAACAACATATTAATTTGTCCACAGAGAGGAGAGTAAGGTAGATAATGATTAATAAATCAATATATTTATAAATAATTATACTAATTAAATTGATGTTATTATTTTGTGATGGTATAATAAAATTATATATATAATAATAAGACTCAAAGAAATAGAAATTAAAATAATTAATTTGGTAAATGTTACAAACTACTTGAAAAAACGCCTTTTCAAATTTGATTAAGATTATGAGGGGTGGTCCTTGGAGTTGGGACATGTATAATAAAAATATTATATGGGTTTATATGTATTTAGGATTCTTTTGGTTGAATTCATGGTCTTTTGGTGTAAGGATAAAGTATGTGGTGAAGGGATCCATTTATAATTGGGAGGGTGACATTTTTGTAATAAGAGTTTCATTATTCATGACTATTTGCTCAAATGGTGGATATTAATGTAGATTGGATGAGGTTGGTTTAGTAATTCTCTCAATAAATATTTTTTAATAATGTTTTTTAATATTTATTAGGTCTCTTATCCATTATATTTAACCCTTTTAAACATTTTTAATTTTACTATGGTAACTAAAATTTACCCATGTAATTTATTTGTATGTTGTAAAGTAAAATAAAACTCATTAAATAATTTCAATATTATGGTTCGAAATGTGAAATTGATTTTATTAGATTAAATTTCTATGTGTGGTTAAAACTAAATTTAAACTTATAATTAAAATTTATAAAAAATATTTTAGGAAAAAATATAACATAATTTCTAAAATTAGAAATATTCATTTGCAAATTAAATTCAATATTTTTATATTTATAATTTTAATTATAAATTACATATTTGATCAGTAAAAACTGTTCATAAACATGTTTTTATACATTTATAAAATTTATGTCTACAAGTCATCATATTTTTTAAAATGGGTTTTTAACTATTCAACTAAATATCAATCAATTCATAAAAATAAGAAAAAATATTGAAAATATAATATTTTTATACTGAATATATAAATAAATTTTATATTTTTAAATTTATATTCATAAATTTAAGAATTTAACTGTTTAATAGAAATAAAAAATTTAATGAAAATTATTTTTATAGGAAAATTTCTTTTTCAAACATTATCTTGTATTATTATTATTTACTATAAATTTTAAATTACATGTTCCCAAATTTATTATTCATATAAAAAATATTTTTTATCATCATTTAAAAATAATTAAAATAGTTCATCAAAATAGAAATTAATTGCGAATAATAATCCAATTTTAGAAAAAATTTCTTTTTTAATGAATGGATATTAATAGTTGTATTGTTATACCAATGCAATTTCAATAGTGAATTAATATTAAATATTTCTTTTAATTTCATTGAATGAATATTTCATAATTTTATTATATCTATTTATACACTACAATTCAATGCATAATTTAAAATGCTTATATTTATTTTAAAGGAATTTTTCATCATTCATTTTGGTTTAATAATGCTTGTGAAATAATAAATTTAATAGAAAATTTTATTTTAGGTGAAATAATCACTAAAATAATTTGTTGTTACATTCTATCCCCCATAAAAAGAATTTTAACCCATAAATTTAATTTCTAGGATGAAAATAATGGAGGATACTTTTGTCTCCTCACATCCTCAAATTACCATGTACCTTATTAAAACTTTTGAGTCCCTCATAATACATTGACCATATGGTTAGTCTTGTTTTGTAGTGTGTTATTTCACCAATCTAGGATCTACAATTGTTGTCCCTTATAATAGATATCACGTCCCATTTATATGAATTTTGAGATCAAAACATTTGAATGGTTGGGTATACTCTTCATCAGAAGCAATTCATTGAACCCATAATGTAAATGATATAGGTATATAACGATACTGAGAGATATGATAAAAATAAAAAAAATTATCAATGATATTGATGAAAATGATATACCTACAGATCAACATCAATTTCATCCTATATTTTCCTAACTTGCTTTTATGTAGATGTCTGTAGGAAGACCTTACCAAAAACACCAAAATGTAGATCTCATCGAGGATTATCTTCATAGATATTCAATTAAATAAAAAACATTTTAAAATATAGCTATATTTTTTAACCATATCCCCCATTTATTGGATAATATATAAACAAAATTTATTTAAAACATCATTAACATGCTCTTAAAATAACATCATTCTTATAAAACTATATCAGATAACCTTGGGATGTACATAATAAATGGGTGAGCTATACAGCCTAGTACGAGAACAATCAAAGAATATATGGGGGTAATTTAATACATGTAATAAAATGGACTATCAAGGTAAAATAATAGAGGTGATAGTCATTTTCTCGGTAAAAACTACATGATATAACTTGATCGCATAATTGTAACATTGGAATGTAAAAATATCATAAAACATGATATCATAAACATAATTCAAGGATAAACGTCAAGAAATAAAAATCTTTTGTTATTAGTATAACTTCTCATGAACCATAAATGGAATATAATTAGATAAAAACATTGCCCATTACATTGGAGGGATAAATAATTCTAGGCCCACCCAACACTTTTATATCGCGTACATTCATAAGTGTGCCAAATAGATCATGAAACACAATGATGTATTTCAGCACTTTTAAACCAATTATTATGGATTTTTTTTTAATGTGTAGAAATAATAAATCCATTAAGGATATTTATAAATTGGTGAATACCATTGAGTGGAAATAGGAGCGGGCTTTCACTAGAATAATGTTAGGTAGCGAATATTTTCGGATGATTTTAGTAGCATAACGGGGGTATACAAAGATTCATAAAATTATTAAATGGGATTGAATGGGGTCTCCATTCAAATTCAAATCATAATTAATGTAATATTTATGTGTTAAAAAATAACCCAACATGAAAAATTGGATAAATAGAATAACATAAAGAACGTTCTTGAATAAAGAGGAGAAGCGGAGGAACCTTTGCCTTGAGAAGAGACTTCTAAAATAATGTAAGGATCTTATTAAGAGTTTATAGGACACATGGGAGGAATATATGGATGTAAATCAATGGTAATTAAATGATACAAGTGTTTTTAGTGAAGATAAATGTGAGTTTTTTATGGTTTTATATAGTGAAATAGAGGATAATTCTCTATTTATTTCCAATGCTTGCTCTGGACTATATAATATAATGTAATAAAACCCACAAAAACACCTTGTATTACATGGTTTATAAAAAAGAGCTCTCTTATTCATTATTTTATAAGTATAAAACCATTGACATTAAAATAATACCAGTTTTCATGTTTAAGTGAGTCTTGTTTATAAATAATTGATTTTAAAGATATAAAATATAATATAGGCTTTAGAGGATTCATTAAGGGGTTATAAAATTTATAAAATAACATCAAAACACATTATTTTAAAGGAAGACATAATTTTGGTCGTGTATAATATTTATATCATTTATTACATCACTTTATAGATTTTATAAATTCATAATACACACTATATATTTATACCATATTTAATTTTGACCCAAAAATTATATTATCTTAGAAAATTATGAAACAAT
Organism: Viscum album; assembly: GCA_963277665.1. Classification (NCBI taxonomy): domain Eukaryota; kingdom Viridiplantae; phylum Streptophyta; class Magnoliopsida; order Santalales; family Viscaceae; genus Viscum; species Viscum album. Next base: position 14,190,691 of record OY728145.1, read on the forward strand.
CACCATATGATAAATTTTATGTGATTATGTCAAAAAATAATATTTATTTTACCCAAATAGTTCATTATGTATAATAATTATAACATTCAAATTAGAAATCCACATTTAATGGAAAATACTAGTATTTTTTGATAATAACAGTTTAAAGACCCATATAAAATTAATTTATACATTGAAAAATTATACTATATTTTAAATTTTAAAGAAAAATATTTAATAATAATATTTTATTAAAATTTCATTTATTTCAAACATTCTTGAATTCATTTTAGAATATTTTTGTAACACCCCAGGTAAATAAAGAATATGAAATTTTCATATTTATCCATATTTTTTAATAAAATATTAATAATACTTTAAATGAAATGCTATGCTCGAGGGCGTACCCAATACGCAACAATGAGTTTCTTTAAAATCTTACATTTCACTCTAATAATAAAATAATATTAATTTAAAAGGTAGTTAATGCCTAGCCATTGTAATGGTAGAAATGAATGGAACTAACTAAAAAATGATTATATATGTTTGTCAAATACTTTTACTTTTATCTAATAAATGTTGGTGGCTTAAAATGCAAATGAATCCAATTTTAAGCATAAATCTTTTAATATTATTTAAAAGGTCGATTAACCACATTTTTATGGAGAACCCTTTTTAAATATAATTTTGACAATTTTATATTTTGTATTTGACAAAATAAAATCCTTCTTTAGAATCTGGACATCAAAATTTACTTTGTGTAAAATTTTGTTATTTTTCCGATAAAGATCATTTTTATTGAAAATGTTGCATTTTAATACAAAACCTCCTTTTAATATGATTTATTTATATGGATAGATTATATTTTTAATTTAGATTAGAGTTTATTTAGAATATATTTTTACCATTTAATCTAATGTTGGTCATTGGAATTAATTTCACTTTGAAATTGGACTTAAACTAGTGTCAATATTTTAATAGATATTGTTTCTTAAAAATGCGCTATTTGTTATGACAGTGGGAATTAATTATTAAATTAATTAATGCAACATATATGTTTTGAATTTTTTAAAATAGACATCATTTTTGAATTTGGAATATCAAATATATCTTAGGGTGAATTTTTGGTATTTTTTTGAAAAACTACAATTTTTGATGAATAGTGAAACCACTAAGTAGTAGTTTAAAAACTGATTTTTCATTTAAATGAAACTTTAACACTTCTGTGATTTTAATTTCAAAAATAAAACATAAATGTTTGTCATTAGGATGTAAATTCTGGTTCAATGGGATTAAAATAATTTTTTGTTGAATAGTAACTTTTAAGTTTTTAATCGCGATTAGAGGTAATTAGTGTAATTTAAGGTAAAAATAATGTTTTAATAATATTAAATGACCTAGACACATGTACTAACCTCATTGGATGTGTTATGGACGACCAAGAAAATCTATGGGTCATCTTGGGGACCCCATGGAGCCACTTTGGTTGGAAAATGACATAAATAACTTTTTATTTTAAGTTAAAATAAAAAAGTTACAAGCATGAGTTGTATTACTAAAACAATTTTTAAATGGGGTTATGCAAGTCATATTTTTGACTATAAATATTCATTAGAAATCTAAAAATATTTCCTACATCATGATATTTTTTTTATAATTTCTAGACATTATATAAATTAAATTATTTATGACATCATCATGATGCAGTGATTATCTCATTAATAAAGGATTTAAATAAAATGAAAAGATAATGTTAAAACTATAACTTACACTTGTAAAAGACCAATTGGGTGAGTATATTTCAAACCCTTACCACCTTATCCTAGAAATACATCAATGTGGGACCTTTAAAATCCGAAACTCATTTGAAAATAAAGTAACATTTTGTAACTTTCCAAGAGTGCCCCTCCTCTCCTCTTATAAAAGGCCCCCACCTCTACCACCTTACCCACACCTCTAAAGCCTTTGTCTTGGCCAACCCCTACTCTTTCTGTCTCTCCACATCCCTATATTACTCCTAGAATCCTCACTTTGGGTAGAAGTCTTCCAAAGGAAGCCTTTGAGCTCAAATCAAAGAGAGATACCCGATTTTAAGGTAATGTCTTCACTTGTGTTCTTTTGTTTTATTTTGCTTCTCCAACCCCCTAAACTTCTTTTATTCATTTATTTTTGTAAAAACTACAGTATCTTCAATATACTAGGTTTTTGTTATAATAATTATTCTAGATACACTTACACACACCTACATCTAATGGTTAATGAACATACTGTTTCTGTGGATTGTGAATTTCTGCCTCATGAAACGATGATTGTTCAATATTCTTTTAACACCCTCAAAGGTGGCCATTAATATGACACTATATTTATATATGATATATAATATTTTTATGTTTTACTTAATCTTCTGTATTTTTCATTTATGGCATACCTTTATGGTTTCTATTATGGTTAAACGCGATATCTTCATTTTAAGAAGTGCAGACTACCACCCCCTCAAAGTGATTTGATTCATTAATAGCATATTTGGTAAGTATAAAGGATAGATTTAATGATATTATATATGATACCATACTGGAATTATAATACTATTATGTATCATTATGTTTTAATTCCATTAAATAAGAAATATAAATGGAAGTAGCGTTCATGCGTATGTACGGCTTACCGTCTCCATGAACGGTGCATTTCATTTCTTACCTCTCAATGTTTTTTAATATTATAAATTCATGTATATAATGGATATATATGATATATATGATATCTACATAATTAATATAATTCTGTATATAATATATATTTTACCACATGAACAACTTGTAATTATAAAGAGTTTATTTTTGACTCAAGTAGCAATGATCTACAAAACGACCATTATTAACTTAAATAATTACATAGTGTTCATAGCATGGTATTAAGTGATATAAAAAGAATAATGATCTTGAAAAATGTTCTTAATCAAGTATAAATTAACTCAAGTTTATTATTCAAGAGTTCAAAGAACGATCGAGTCAATTCGGACCCGAGGTAAGGGATCCTACCCCTCTCTTTCTTTTTAAGTACACTCTTTTATGTCATTAATTTTAAGCTCATATTTATTATGATTGGGATGTTATTTTATATTAATACTACTGTACTTTTTATGTTCATATTATGAGAGACCATATTTTCTCTCATCAATCCATTTTGGAAGTTTTGAGTGGCGTCGTTAGGCTGCCGAATTTTCGTAAGAGATCAAACCTCTCTCTTTCTTTTTAAGTACTCTCCTTTATTTCACTTATTTTAAGCTCCTCTTTGTTATTAAGGGGGATGTTATTTTATATTCCTCTTGCTGTAAATTTTATTTTAATATGATTAGAGACCCTATTTGATCTCATCAATCCATTTTTGGAAGTTTTAAGTGGCGTCGTTATGTTGTCGAGTTTTCGTAAGGGATTTTTCATCTCACTTTTAGTCCCGTGAGATTTATGATACATTTGCCACCATTTACTTTGAGTGGTGTATGTACATCCCATTATTATACTCTTTGTGTAATATAATTTCATTTATGGGTATTTACATATTCATATTATGACCCTTCTTAAATGGGGTGTACGTTTCGAAAGATACCCAAGTCGGTAAGGGAACCTTTCACCCTCCTCTTTTTAAAAGACTTCTTTTGTTATGTATTTTAATTCACATAATATTATGTTGGTATATGTTCTTCTATATCCTTATTGATTTGAATTTTATGTACAAGTGATTAGATACCCTTTTTATCTCTCATCAACACTTTTTCTGAATTTTGAAGTGACGTCGTTAGGCTGTCAAATTTTTGCAAGGGAACTTCTTAACCCAATTTTGATTATTTGGGATAAACTTGTAATACTTGAATATGTCATTATATGAATATGTGTGAATGTCTTCTGATTGTTTTACACTTAATATCCACTTATATTTGGTGTATTCGTTTGTCACACATAATTATGTAATTGATTTATCCTTAGTCCAAGGATACCGTCTTTGTAAGGGACATCGTCTCAATCTCCTTTCATTGAGGCACATTTTGTTTTATACACCAATTTCTTTTATAAGGTGAATAAACCCCATTGACTTTTCGTTTATTCAAAATGAATCTTTTTATATGAAGCGTTTTACTAAACGACAAAAAGGAATGTTTTTCTTGTCGTACATATGTGGCGACAACGACTTCTCCGCCGTCGTGACCACTATTTGAGTTTCGGCTTCCTCTTCAAGCCATAACTTTTTTTGAATGAAAAATAAATACCATGTTTTACTCTTATTTTATTTTGGTATTGAAAATGGTTTTCATAATGTTTTTATATCAATGTGTTTTATTGATATCTTGTGATTGAAAAGTGGAAATGTTATGTTTCCTTTATACATGTTTTATGTGATACGATTATGTTATGGTTCTTGGGAATTGTTATGAAGACGGGCGGTTCCATGATAAATTAAGGGCGGGTGAGCCCGATATAGCTCTCCAATGCATTGGGTAACGCGAAGGAGTTAAACGTTAAGGTTTCTTCGAAGAGATTTAGGGAATATACTGTGATGGGTATTCCAAACGTAACCAAGAGGGTTACTCCCTACGTAAGAATGTTATGAATGCCTCAAGTTACCTTTATGTCATATGATTTCTATGATTTATTCATGATTTTATGAGGTATGTTAAAGTTCTTATGTTTTATGGGTAAAGTATGATTTCATTCTTATGTATATATGTACTCATGTTTCCTTTCCATACTTTTTATAACCCTTACTGAGATTTTTATGATCATCCCAAGTTTTTGAAATGTTTTTCACGGGTCAAGGGAATGGTACATGATATGATGATAGTGTCAAGAAAGTGTCAAGAAAGAATCCTTGTTTTATTTTAAATATGTTTCCGTTGATGGGAAAAATGAATACTATCTTTTATGTAACCACTTTGTTTAAATATGGAATGTAATGAAAGTTTTATGATCTAATTCTCTAAAACTCTAAACCTGCAAATATCCTCAATGTGTAATCTTGTAATAACTCAAGATTAAGTAAGGTTTAAGGCTGGGGCCTTATAGTTGGTATCAGAGGTCGGTTTAGATAACTTTAGAGGTTAGGGTGTTCTCTAGGCATAAGTGACATTACAATAATGGTTAGGATTTCAGAAAGAGTCCTAGTTTTAGATAAAGTGAATGAGTAAGTATATCTTAGTGTTTATCTTCCTCATTAGTACATGATGGTTTTTTTTTGATATACTCACACTGAAATTTCTATTTTTAGTGAATGTATGGATCTAGAAGGCACCAAAGTGACAATAGGTTTGAAGGAAACCGTGGTGGTTCTCTGATTAAGAGACTGGATGAAATGGGGGATTCAATGAGGAGACTCGTGCTTGTTCTAAACCAACTATCAAGGAGTCATGATCAACCACTTGTACCTTGGTATGTTCTATAATGCATCATGTATGAGATGACCAATCGATGTGGAAGTTCAGGTAATAATTATAAAGGTAACCATTAGGGTTTATATGATCCTTACTTTTGAGGTAATTATGGGTTATTATATATTATGATAGAAAATGAAAGGCATGAGATAAACTTGATGTTAAAATATGTTAAGATTATTTTTGAAGATTTTATCTCGTTTTGGGGAATTTTTTTAGAATTATATAGTTTTGGAAAAAAGGACAACACGTTGACCGTGTGACAACCCATCGCGTCGGACAAAGCTGCAGTAATCGAACCCACAACCAAAGTTCGACTGGTATTTATTGCCTACCACTGGACTACGTGAAGCCCCTAGTTAGTTTGACTAATTCTTTTTAGTTAGATGATTTTAGGAATCAAGAGTAAGTTTATTTTGGGTCATCTATGGAAATTATTAACCTATCATCGAGGATATGTGATTAGGTTAATTACTTTTCAATATGAGAATTTAAGAGCAACTGATGTTATTTGGAGATAAAAGTTAATTTGTACCTTGGAAGACTATGTGATTAAATCCTTCAAATATTTGGGTTTCAATCTTTGTTTGGTTTACTTTGAAGAATTTTATGGATAGATGTTTATTGAATGGTCTTTGTTGAACTTTGGGTTTTAGTTTTGGTTAAGTTCTAAAGACATGGGAAGTATATAGTTCTCTTTTTTGGATTAGGTGATTCTCTAGAAGTTGATTATAGCTCTCTTTATGTGAACAAGTCATCCTAAATACTCGTCTTTTGGAGAAAATATGAGTTCATGTAAGAAATCTAGTAAAATTTGAAAGTCAACATGACAATTAAGTATGATTCCTTATGTTTTAGTTACGCTCATAAATAAATTCCTTAATGAAAAGTAACTTAAAACAAAAATATTGTCTGTTAATTTTTCCTACTGGGGAATCAAATACCGTTTAACCCATCACAAGTTTGTGATTTTCTTGTTGTTAACTTTCTCCTAGACATTTTTACTATCACTCTCCATCAGAACATGACCCTTTGTTTTTTCCTCCATATCCATATTTTCATACTTGGAATTCTAGTATGGGTTAACTCGGGTGACATTTTTACTTCTCTCCCATTCTTTTAAAGTGATAGTTTTACTGACTCTTGTTCCGATGTGGGATTTTAAATGAAGCTTCCAAGCCCAATTTTAAAATTGCGAGGACGCAATTCCCAAAAGGGGGGAAGTATGTAACACCCAAGGAAAATAAAGAATATGACATTTTCATATTTGTCCATATTTTTTAATAAAATATTAATAATACTTTAAAGAGAATGATATGCTCGAGGGCGTACCCAATATGAAACAATGATTTTCTTTGAAATCTTACGTTGCACTCTAATAATAATATAATATTATTTTAAATGGTAGTTAATGCCTAGCCGTTGTAATGGCGGAAATGAACGAAACTAACTACAAAAATGATTATATATTTTTGTCAAATATTTTTACTTTTATCCAATAAATGTTGGAGGCTTAAAATTCAAATGAATCCAATTTTAAGCATAAATCTTCTAATATTATTTAAAAGGTCGATTAACCACCTTTTGATGGAGAACCCTTTTTAAATATACTTTTGAAAATTTTATATGTTGTATTTGACAAAATAAAATCCTTCTTTAGAATCTGGACATCAAAATTTACTTTGTTTAAAATTTTGTTATTTTTCTGATAAAGATCATTTTTATTGAAAATGTTGCATTTTAATTCAAAACCACCTTTTAATATGATTTATTTATATGGATAGATTATATTTTTAATTTATATTAGAGTTTATTTAGAATATATTTTTACCATTTAATCTAATGGTGGTCATTGGAATTAATTTCACTTTGAAATTGGACTTAAACTAGTGTCAATATTTTAATAGATATTGTTTCTTAAAAACACGGTATTTGTTTTGACAGCGGGAATTAATTATTAAACTAATTAATGCAACATATATGTTTTGAATTTTTTAAAATAGACATCATTTTTGAATTCGGAATATCAAATATAGCTTAGGGTGAATTTTTGGTATTTTTCTGAAAAACTTCAATTTTTTATGAATGGTGAAACCACTAAGTGGTAGTTTAAAAACTGATTTTCGTTTAAATGAAACTTTACCACTTCTGTGATTTGAATTTCAAATATCCGACATACATTGTTGTCATTAGGATGTAAAATGTGGTTCAGTGGGATTAAAATAATTTTTTGGTGAATAGTAACTTTTAAGTTTTTAATCGCGGTTAGAGGTAATTAGTGTAATTTAAGGTAAAAATAATGTTTTAATAATATGAAATGACCTAGACACATGTCCTAACCTCATTTTATGTGTTATGGCCGACCCAGACAACCCATTGGTCAATATGGGGACCCCATGGAGCCACTTTGGTTGGAAAATGATATAAATAACTTTTTATTTTACGTTAAAATAAAAATGTCACAAGCACGAGTTGTTTTACTTAAACAATTTTTAAATGGGGTTATACAAGTCATATTTTTGACTATAAATATTCATTAGAAATATAAAAATATTTCCTACATCATGATATTGTTTTTATAATTTTTAGACATTATATAAATTAAATTATTCATGACATCATCATGATGCAGCGATTACCACATTAATAAAGGATTTAAATAAAATGAAAAGATAATGTTAAAACTATAACTTACACTTGTAAAAGACCTATTTGATGAGTATATTTCGAACCGTTACCACTTTATCCTCGAAATACACCAATGTGGGACCTTAAAAATCCGAAACTCATTGGAAAATAAAGTAACATTTTGTAACTTTCCAAGAGTTCCCTTCCTCTCCTCTTATAAAAGGCCCCCACCTCTACCACCTTACCCACACCACTAAAGCCTTTGGCTCGAGTCAAGTCGAACCCGAGGTAAGGGATTCTACCCCTCTCTTTCTTTTAAAGTATAATCTTTTATGTCATTCATTTTATGCTCATATTTCTTATGATTGGTATGTTCTTTTATATTAATCCTACTATAATTTTTATTTTTATATGATGAGAGACCCAATTTTATCTCATCAATCCATTTTAGAAGTTTTGAGTGGCGCCGTTAGGCTGCCGAATTTTTGTAAGAGATCTAACCTCTCTCTTTCTTTTTAAGTACTCTCCTTTATGTCACTTCTTTTAAGCTCCTCTTTGTTATGATGGGGGATGTTATTTTATATTCATCTTGATGTACATTTTATTTTAATATGATGAGAGACCATATTTGATCTCATCAATCCATTTTTGGAAGTTTTAAGTGGCGCCGTTAGGCTGCCGAGTTTTTGTAAGGGATTTTTCATCTCACTTTTAGTCCCGTGAGATTTATGATACATTTTCCACCATTTAATTTGAGTGGTGTATATAATTCACATTATTATACTCTTTTTGTAATATAATTTAATTTATGGGTATTTAAATATTCATTGTATGACCCTTCTTCAATGGGGTGTACGTTTCGAAAGTTACCCAAGTCGGTAAGGGAACCTTTCACCCTCCTCTTTTTAAAATAATTCTTTTGTTATGTATTTTAATTCACATAATATTATGTTGGGATATGTTCTTCTATATCCTTATTGATGTGAATTTTATGTCCAAGTGATGAGATACCCTTTTTATCTCTCATCAACTCTTTTTTTGAATTTTGAAGTTGACTCCGTTAGGCTGTCGAATTTTTGCAAGGGAACTTCTTAACCCAATTTTGATTCTTTGGGATAAACTTTTACTCCTTGAATATGTTGTTCTATGAATATGTGTGAATGTCCTATGATTTTTTTACACTTAATATCCCCTTATATTTGGTGTATTCGTTTATCACACATAATTATGTAATTGATTTATCCTTAATCCAAGGATATCGTCTTTATAAGGGACATCATCTCAATCTCCTTTCATTGAGGCATATTTTGTTTTATACACAAATTTCTTTTATATGGTGCATAAACCGCTTTGACTTTTCATTTATTCAAAAGGAATCTTTTTATACGAAGCGTTTTACTAAATGACAAAAAGGAATGTTTTTCTTGTCATACGTATGCGGCGACAACGACTTCTCCGCCACCATGACCACTATTTGAGTTTCGGATTCCTCTACAAGCCATAACGTTTTTTGAATTAAAAATAATTACCATGTTTCACTCTTCTTTTATTTTGGTATTGAAAATGGTTTTCATAATGTTTTTATATCAATGTGTTTTATTGATATCTTGTGATTGAAAAGTGGAAATGTTATGTTTCCTTTATACATGTTTTATGTGATATGATTATGTTATGCTTCTTGGGAATTGTTATGAAGATGGGTGGTTTCGTGATAAACTAAGGGCGGTTGAGCCCGATATAGCTCTCCAATGCATTGGGTAACGTGAAGGAGTTAAACATTAAGGTTTCTCCGAAGAGATTTAGGGAATATACTGTGATGGGTATTCCAAACGTAACCAAGAGGGTTACTCCCTACGTAAGAATGTTATGAATGCCTCAAGTTACCTTTATGTCTTATGATTTCTATGATTTATTCATGATTTTATGAGGTATGTTAAAGTGATTATGTTTTATGGGTAAATTATGATTTAATTCTTATGTATATATGTACTCATGTTTCCTTTACATACTTTTTATAACCCTTACTGAGCTTTTTATGCTCATCCCAAGTTTTTGAAATGTTTTTCACAGGTCAAGGGAATGGTACATGATATGATGATAGTTTTAAGGAAGTGTCAAGAAAGAATCCATGTTTTATATTAAATATGTTTTCGTTGAAGGGAAAAATGAATAATGTCTTTTATGTAACCACTTTGTTTAAATGTGGGATGTAATGCAAGTTTTATGATCTGATTCTCTAAAACTCTAAACCTGAAAAGATACTCAATGTGTAATCTTGTAATAACTCAAGATTAAGTAAGGTTTAAGGCTGGGGCCTTATAATTTTCTTCATCGAAACTATATATTTCCAAAATATAAAATTTTTGTTTCATCCTATAAAATTATGATTTTTATCAATCCTGGTTTTTTAATCATTATGAAAAAAAATTCATATAATAATAATTTAATAAAAAATATAAAATTTAATACTATTAACTTCTATATAAGTATCCCTTTTTTACAATATAAAATTCCCATTTAGTAATGTGTGTGATGGTGATGTGACGAATATGGTTTGGTATGTGTTCTGGATGAACTTGAACTTCTCTTATAAACATTTTTCAAAATTTTATTGTTGATCCTAAACTTGGGATTGGTCAAATTAAAATCCTTGTGATTATACCACCCTCAGAAGCTTTGATATATGGGATTTATAGTGTACATTCCTGCTGGCCGAGGCTATTACTTATTCCATCTACATCAGTTGGACTTTATCATAACCCTTAATATACTAATATTAATAATCACATTGCAATGGAAATATTATCAAAGGTCTTGATTGTAAATGAAAATATATATATATTATAGGATATAACATATAATGTTCTAAAAAAACCAATTTAGTGCATGTGTTTTCTATAGAAATATTTCTTAATAATGTATTTATTTATTCAAAAAGGTTATACATTTAAAAGTGTTTGGGTAATTAAATTCTTCCCCCCATTAGAAATTACACACTCAAAAGTTTCATTTCATACACTAAAATAGGTTACAGTAGTTTGGTTTCATCACATATTCGGATTACTATGTTGCTTCCTCAAACACAAGGTTCCAAAATAACACTTTGTCGAGGATATTTGTCTTGTTCCATAGAACATTTTCTCTTGAATCTATGATCTTCATTACCTAGTCATTGTATGAAAACTCATTATCCAACGGTTCTACCATATGGATTTAGTACATGAGAGGGGTATGGTATTTACTTCCTCATGAGGGATTGGTAGAACATGTCATATACTTGAGATAAGTTAGGTGGGAGTGATATTCAACAAGCTGTAACTCCTATGCGATCAAGGATATCAAATTGGTTGATGTATCTAGGGATAAGATTTCCTTTATTCCCAAAACACATGAGTTTCATCCATAAAGATTTATGAAATAACACTTTGTCTCTAACTTAAAACTCAAGGTTTCATATATGACTGTCTACATTGATTTTCTATCAAATTTTTTTGGATTACATATGTCACTAAATGGTATAATAAAACTATATCATTTCTTAGATATGATATGTTCCCGCCAGCTTCTGATCTTCATCATCTACCCATGCCATTGGAGTCTGACATGACTTCCCACATAGATCCTCAGAAATATCCATTTGAATGTTATAATGGATACTGTTGTATATCATAACTCTATAAGATGATGGTGACAACACAATATCATTCTAAATCCATTGAAAATGATTTCAACATATCCTCTAAATTTTTAATGGTTATTTTAGACTGACTATCCATCTGAGGATGATAAGAAGTCTAGAATCTCAACTCCAAATCCAACACTTACTAAAGGATTATCTAGATCATCAAGTTAAACCACCTATCTCGATAATATAAAATAGATTGTAGAACTTGATGAAGTCTTACCACTTCCCTTATGACTATATTGTTGGGATGGATAAGATAGGAATCTTCCTTGATTGTAATGAAATGCACTAACCCTATATGATGGTCAAATACCTCCCAGATAGAATTATTTATACTAGGGATACTGAGAAATCCTATTATGAAATTAATGGTTTTGTTTTTTCCATGTCCATACTACTTTTAGAAATGGTTTCATAACAACCATAGAAATTTTTTGTTGCACCTTGACTTATTGGAATATCAAGCATCAAGATAAAAACTCCATAATATCTCTCTTCATCATATCCCACAATATATATGTTTCTTTTAATTATATTTCAATGTTATTGATTACTATATGAATATAGAATGATGAAAAATGCATAAAACAAAAATGTTTCCTCTTTTTTTGGGTTTTTATGGGGCCCATATCTAAGATCTAAAACATAAAACTCCATATTAAGAAAATTGAAACTCAAGAATATTATCTAATTTATTCGGTATAAATTCTTCATCCTTTTACGACTCCTTGACCCTCTATAGAATGGATAGTTGAGCAGTTATTTGAGAAATGTTAAATGAAAATCCTTTTACTATTCCTATAACCATTATTTTCATCTATAGATGATTAGATCATGTGAAATCCTCATCATAGATAGGGTTTCAAGATCCTCTCTTCTCAAAGAATTTTCAACTTTTTCCCCTTTATAAGATGGTAATGGATTGAATAGTAATAGTCCTTGATATACTCTAACATCCTTTCTTGGATCACATGAAGCTAATTTAGGGTAAATATATACTTGAGGCTTTTTTAACTGTATATATGACATAATTTTCTCTCTATATATATTTTTTCCAAATATTCATCGTAATGATCACGGTAGCCAATTATGGATCATTCCTTGGAAAATTAATCTCATGGACATTTAATTATAGTGTTTCATAGGCTATCACTTTTTCATCCTCTATGAGTACAAAACTGAATCCATTTTTGGATGATTCATTGTTAATCAAAAATCCTTCCCCATGGGTGGTTAATGTTATCATAGATATAGTGGTTATTCAATTCCTAAACTCTTTCAATAAATCTTTACATTCATATATCTAGAAAACCTTACCTTATTCAGATTTATCTTGGTTAGTGGTTGAGAAAATCATGAGAAGTTTATCATAAACTCACGATAGTACCCAGAAAATTCATGGAAATAGCATATTTCCATCATAGATAATGGCATTTCCATACCACGATTGAATCTATTTTTTAGGAATCAGAGATGCCCCATTGATGGTAATGAAACGACCCATGAGAGTTAATTTCTCCATCCAAAACTCAAATTTACTATAATTAACAAATAAATTTACCTTTCACAATGTATTCAGTATACAATTTTAATTATCCTAATGTTCCTCTTTTCAATTTTAGTAGATAAGAATATCATCTATAAATAATTTATTTTTTCAAGGAAATTCTTAAATACTCTATTCATATAGACTATAATGAATTATGGATAATTATTGATTCCAAATATAATCACTATGATATCATAGTTCTCGTAACCTCTGTGAAAAGCAGTCTTAGGGGCATCCTTCTACTTCATCATTATATGGTAATAAATTGACCAAAGAACCTTATTATTAAATTTTTGTGATTGGTGTAGCTGATTGAATAAGAAATCAATCTATATAATTAGATAATTTTTCTTTTTCAGGATCTTGATGATATTATAATAACAAAACTAGAGGCACATTGAACCACCCTACATATTGATGAAGATGATCAGTGCACCTCATAGTTAAGAACATGGGAATATAATACATTTTTCAATATTATAAAATAGATTCATCTTCAGATACTCAATTTCAATATTCACCATTATATATGGATACTTGGGTGTTGGAAAAGATTTGGGTACAAGTTTTATTGTCAAATAATCCTCTCATGCATTAATGAATTCCTTCACAATGGGCATGTATTCAATAATGATCTTTGCATTAGTATCAATAATATGAGAGAAATATTTTTTCTCATATGGAAAAAATATTCATGTTTTATATGGAGATACAAAAGGAGAGTCATCATACTCCTTGAAAATTTATAGAATCATAGGTTAATTTGTGAAACCAAGGGTGATTTATTTTTCTCAGTAATTTATGTTTTCTCAGTATATTTGAATCCAATATATTCTAAAAATTGAAAAAAATTATGCTAAAGGGAATATGATAAGATTCACTAGGATTTTGATCTAGAAAGTATGGATATTGGATGAGTTATATAATTGAGATGTGTTGATTGAAGCATTTTACCTCTTCACTGATAAATTGAATTCAATGTTGTGATTTTTTGTTTGAATAGTTCTAGTAAACATGTGTAAAGAAAAGAATACAAAAAGTATGTTCACAATTCTTGAATGAATAACATTTTTATCAGTCATAACATTTCTTTTTGTATCCACCTCATCAATTATGATTTCATATGATCTCATTCAATCTCTGGGCATTGAGTATTGTCGTCATCAGTTATCATCAATAACCCTTGTCATAGGGTATTGATTAACATAGTATCCTTATTCCTTATAATTGAAACATTAAACAATAGGATAAAGGTGGGCCAGATCATTCCATCCTTGCATCACATTTTTGGGTTTCCTCCATCAAATATGTCTAGGAATGTTCCCTTACTGTACCTAAAACATTTACATTCCCCCTTTTGTAAATTTCAAGGATTATTTTTCCAATATTTTTTACATTTGAGGTGTTGTAATGTTTTTCCACAACATATTTTTACATCATACCATAATAATTAAATTACATTCTCCACTTATAATATCAAGAACCCTGAGAAACTTGATATTTTCTAATCTCTATTTAGTCTTTAAGGGGATATCATAAAATTTTCTCATATCTGTTAGTTTCCTTAATGGATAGGGAATTTCAATGACTCAGTTTCAACCAACAAAATAACCTATCAATTTTGCTTTTAGATTTAATGAAAAATATAGAGAAGTATTATGAATGTATTGTGATTTTTAACTCATAAAAACCAATAGATTAATCATCCTTTCTATGGATAAGTATGTACCTCTCCATTTTCTATCATAGAGTGTGAAGAAAATATTTATCAAAAACATTTAATAGAATTATTTATACTCTATAATTTTGATATCCTCCTTGAGAATTTTATTTTTGACCATTGTCTACCATTAACTAGCTTATTCTTTCATATAATAAAAACTATCATGAATTTCTCTTACTCAAAACATTGAAGTATAGAGAATATATTTTTAGTGGAGTTAATACAGTTTTCAGTGATTAAAGGACCAAAATATCCACAAAAATATGGAGGAATTTTTCTTACAAAGGTCTCAATTACAACATTTCATTGCATAAGAGCCTCAGCCTAATTGGTGAGGACTCTGCAAGTGCATCCAAAAGGCCCGAGTTCAGAACTGGATAGAGACATTATTTCCAAGAACTATAGCAGTACTGTAGCAATATTGTAGCAGCACTGTAGGAGGAATTGTTGCTAGTACTGTAGTAGGCACTGTTAGTACGGTAGCAGTCAGAACTATTCATTTGTTTGGGCTTTCAGGCCACCAGTTTAGGCCTTGGGTCCTTCAAGGACTTTGGACCACCCAAGGTATTTAGGCCAGTAAGGCTTTCAGGACACCTCAATGCCTTCAGTCCACCTCAAGGCCTTCGGTCCACCTAAATTTGGGCATAACTACCAGGTAGACTCTACAATGAGCTAAATCCAGATAAGGATTCTGAGCAGGCGCATTCACCTGAGCAGAAGCTTAAGCAGATTTGTTAGAAAGAGAGTGTATGGGATTTTCCATTAGGACCATCCTGTGCATGCATAGGATTCCTAGCCGAACTATCTAGGAAAAGGTGGAGATCTGACATCACGATGAAGAATCTGGGTAGGAGCAGTTCCAAGTACTTATAGTCTATATATTTTTTAAGACCTACAGGTCATGTAATCTCTATGCCTATGGGCCTTGTAAGGGTTCACCCTCATCCCTTGAAAGGGGGGTTATCAAAAATCAATAAAAAGAAGGCCTTTGGGCTATTCAGGTAAAATTTCATTTCTTTGTGGGATTTTGTAATTCCACCTGATTTAGTTTTTTGTTCCAAACTTGATTCAATTGAGAATGTATTGTTATGAAATTTTTTATTCTTTCTCTTATTGGGTTGGGAATATCATTTACGAATTCATCACATTACACCTCACATTGATTGTTGACTTTGTTCCTACTATTTACGTCAATTGGATTGAAAAAATAAAACATTAGGGATGAGTATTTTTTAACTGTTTAATGCATAAATGGTAAGAACGTGAACATTAAATTAATAACTAAAAATTACATATATTCTTTAACCTATTAATTTATAGGTTTCAATCTATGTTTTTCCATGATCTTTTTCCTACTATAAAAGTTTATGGGAATTTTTTATGCTTTATAATTGTTCATAAATTTCATGTGAATTAAACAAAACATAACCATTAAGAGTTTCAAACAAACTATGTATAAAGGGATAATTTCATGCAACAGGTGATGATTGATTCTATCTTCATGCACCGTTTTTTGGGTTATTACCCCTAGGTACAACTATGCCAGAACCACATCTAATTTTAGTATGAAGGAATGTATATATATATTTGGAAACTAATTAATCTACATTATACCGATGTTTATATATGATTACAATGTTTAGTCATATACCTATGTATTTCATTAAGGTTTTATAATATAAATCCCTAAAATAATTAGACTTTCCTATGATACAAATTATGAAAATTCATATAAATAATAAACCTAAATCCAGGATTTTTTACATAAAGGAACAAATTATAAATCCCAAATGACTATGAATCCTAGTTTCAATGTGAAATTATTTAAATATCATAAAAATGTGAAATATAAATACAACAATATTATTGAAAACTTTCTTAACAAGCTACTAAAATTCAATCATTCTTCTAAAACTATAGTGGGATACCTGGAGACGTACATAAGAATGGGGTGAGATATAAATCCCAAAAGGGGAACCCTGTGAGGACTCTAGAGAGGGAATAATAGGTAAATTTCAAACACTAAGGGTTTTGAGATAATTTGAATTGGAGTTAGGGTATGTGTATATATATAAATAGAGAGCATAATTCCATATTAATTTCAAAACATCGGTTTTGGACTCTATATGATAATGTAATAAAAATAAACAAATCCAATGGGTTTTTTACCATGGTTTTTTCCAATGAAGAGTGTTTTTCATGATTTTATAATAATAGGAACTAAATTCATTAAAATAATTCTATTACTAATGTGACTGTGATTAATTTTTATAATGAATAGAGTTTAAAACACTAAAATATAATATAGGTTTTAAAGGATTCATTAAAGATTTATAAAACTAACAAAATAATTCCAAAACATGTTATTTTAAAGTGAATATATGTGTTCAATTATGGATACTTTTTGTCGCCGTTATTACATCACTTCCGTTCTTTTATGATATCGTAATACACATAGTATATTTATAATATATTTAATTTTGTCCCAAATATTCTGACAGCCACTTTAATTATGAAAGAGTAACCATTTTTTAGTTTCAACATTCTGATTTAAAGAACAATACTTATTTTATTCAAATATTTCTCCATGTATGTGAATTTAAAATTTTAAAACAAAAATTCTAATTTAATGAAAAATACAGGATTTTTTTATAATAATATTTTCAAAGCCTTATTAAATTATTTTTAACTTTATAAAATTATATTATCATTTATATTTATTAAATATTATTTGATAATAGTATATTATTCAAAATTAATTTATTTAAAAAAATTATAGAATTCTATATAAGAGAGTGTCTTTATTGAATCTATATATTTACCAAAAATAAAAAAAATTCTTCATCGTATCAAAATTTAATTTCTATTAAAACTATTTTCTAATCATTATAAAGTAAAAAAAGGAAAATATAATCATTTTTTTATTAAAAACATAAAAATTCCTAATGTAAGGGTCTATAAACAAAATCCATTATTACACTTGTGACTTCTCTATATATATTGTGTGAAAGGGAGTTATTATCGTAAGGTGGTTCACTAAATAGGGTTTGGGCATTATCTCAATGAGGTTGAACTTATCTTGTAAATAGTATTAGTCATGATTTAGTTATTGAATCTCAACTTAGGATTAGTTAAGGGAAATGCCCAGGGATTCTATCTCCCCTATAATATCTGATAAATGGGCTTTATATGGTACAATCCTACTACTCTAGGAAATCACTTCATACGTCTATGTCGATTAGACTTTATAATAACCATTAATATAATAATCTTAATAGTCAATATACAAAAACGATATAATAATTTTTTAGGATTCTCATCATTCTTTTAAATCCAAGATGATATAACATATAGAGGTCTAAAATTGGAAAATTATTTCATATTTTGTATATAGCTACATTACATTATAATTAATTTATTCATTCAAAAAGGTAATATCATTTTAAAACGTTTGGTTTATTATAGACATGGTTATAACCTGTCAACTTCCTTTATCCAAATTCAACCCAGTATTTTGGAGTCATGTATCACTTCCCAAATAAAATCTCAAATAGTTCCCCCTAAAATAAATAGTGGAATTTTTCTATATTATAACTTTACCATGGGGTTGTGTTCATCCAAAAAACCTTATATGTCCATTTTATTGGGTCTCAAAATATCTTTAAGAAATTTAATGGTCATTTTGACAAACTATCAATCTGAGGGGGATAGCTATAAAACCGCACTCATTGTTTTCTGAAAAATTCTATTGGAATTTAAATTTTATGAAATCTAGAGAAGGAGTAATTTTGGGAACAGTGATTCAAATTTTAATTTCTATTAGCGGGTGTATAGGAAATACTTTTGGATATGTTTTAAGTTCCTAGGGGTTTCTCAAGTGTTCATGAGAGCCTCAGGATATTCAATATGATTTTTACCACTTTTTTTGTATTCTTCTAAGGGTAAATAATTTTTCTTACATTTAAAGTAAAACCATGTATCACCTTGAGAATATGGTGATTGTGTGTACATTATATAAGATGAATGCTTAGAGAAGAGTTAATTGTATACTATAATGATTTCTGAGGACACCATATAGCATTGATTTATCTTTGGATGTGACACATAGTGGTAGAAAAATAGTTTCACTGACATATAAGGTATTGTAGAGGTGATATAAAAGTTATCTCTATAGTTAGTGTGAGTTGGATAACATTGATGATAGACCATGTGAGATCATTCGCCTTGAATAGTGAAATCTACATAGTTAAGTCATATTTTTCCCAAAATTGTTTCCAAAAAATTGGACATATTAAAACGTTTTAATAGACTAATTTTCCCCTCCAATATTTTAGTCCTCTCCCCTATTTCTTATTCACCCTCAAAAACACTCTCTAGCCAGTCAAACCCCTCATTATTCCTTTTATTCTCCACAAATTTGAGGGGTTTAGGTGTAATTATTTAGTATTTAATGTGAGATTCATCCTATCTTAAACTCCATTCATGTTCTCTATTATTTTCCTATCATTTTCACTTATTTATTTCAGGTTTTTGGTTAAAATTCCACTAGATAATGGTGGAATAAACTAATAAAGATGAGTATTTCACTCAACCTAGGTATAGAATGTATCGATATAGTATTTTCATTTCTCCACATGTCATTTCCATGAAGGTATGATTCCAAAGGAATTTTATAAATTAATTAGATTAAATTAAATTAAATTATACATTTAATTGACATCAACTGTTAGGGAATTTTCTTGGGATACTGTAGAGAGTGTCATGGATGTCACTTGTATATTTATTCATGGTTATAGTGTGATGAGCACATCCAGTGATATTTTAGGAATTAATTCTGAATTGAATAAGAAAATTTAAATTATTTAAAAAAAATTAAAGAAATTGTATAGTTAATTATAATTGTTTTATAATTATTTATTTTTTATTTTTCTCTAAGTTACATCCTTATGTGATTTGTATGATCCATCCAATGTTAAATTTGTTATTTTCCAAACACTTTTAAGAGATAAGTGAGAACCCTCACATGGTGGCCAAATATTTTAAATGAAATTGATTATAATTAAAATGAAATTCCCATGGAATAATAAAATTTCATAGGGTTATGATGGATCCGTATAATTGGATAGATTACCTCTGTCATGAATGGTCAACGACTTAATGATAATTTTTTTATATGTGACACTATGATCCTAATTGTTTTCAATTATAGTAAAAGGATATAAGGTATTACCCCAGATAAGGATCCTTTAGATACCTCCAAATTGACGTGACTAACTAATTGAGATGGAAAAATAAGGTGTTGACCACTTTGGGACCTTAGGAGGCTTTAAAGCCTTAAATATTATTTAGATGAAATTTGGGTGAGTGATTCTCCCCCACTGAGACATTATTTTCTTGGTGGGTATACCATGAGTAGAATAATGGATTTGTTAGTTATAAGGCAATACCTATAATTATTTAGAAGGGAGTGGGATTAAATCCATTTCAATTTTATGGATTTTCCTATGATCCTAATGTGTAATTAATGTTACTTGATGAAGCAAATGGAATCAATGAAATCCATGTGGTGGGTGTTGAACCTAGATATTTCAATAAAATATGGGATCCAATAAGGGATATCCAAGCTGTGGTGTGACATAAGGGACTATGGTGGGTGGCCTAGTGATATTTTCACCTTGGAGAGGGTGCATATGGGTAAAGCGGAAGTAATATTTGTAGGTTTCGCCAAAAACCTGAATTTTTAATTTTAGCCTATTATAGATGTTATGAGGATATTCCATACACCGATGTAGAAGAACTCAAGATTTTATAGTGGTTTAGGTAGATATAAAACATGTCGAGAAGTGTATTATATGATGTCTTGGGTGGGATTCAATTGTTACCAAGATATACTGAGATGCATTGGATTTATAGGACATGCACATATGATTCAACCTTCATATCAAACATAAATTTGGATTTACGACGTCACTGTCCTTAAAATCACTTTTTAAACATCGTTAAATAGTTTGTAATTCCTTGGAAGTGCTCCATGTATTTTTCTCATTTTTTATATGGTTTAGAATTCCTTATACACACTACATAAAATTTTATACATGTCATATAGGTTAAAATTCCTTGGGTATTCACCTTGTATTTGTATCATAGTTTACCATAGATGAATTTCCATGGATATTATCCTTTCATTAATCTTGAAAGGTATTAGAGTTATATGTCCTTGGAAAAAATCCTTGTATTCATATCCCGATTAACTAAATTTCCATGTACTTTCTATTAGGAATCATACATATGCCTAATGTATTTTGGAATTATTCTGTAACATACTCTTTTAGACTATGAAATCGGTTTAATTATAATTGATTCGATCTTAAGTTTCATGTGAGAATATAAGGATTGATATTGGTTTTTTACACTTTTTCACTATTTATCTATTATATTTTTAGAATAGAACATGTGTATATTTCATTACTAGTTTTCTACACGACATCATTTTGAGTGTACTAATGAGTTTTATGGACACCTTGATTGGGTAGCAATAAAAATTATATACCAATGTAGACCTCACTATTTATATTTTCAGATTGGTTAGAGGCCATAGATAGTATGATAGAGTTGAATAGATTTGATTGTATTGGATATTGGGATAAAAACATTATATGGAATATAGAGGATCTTCTTGTACATTTATTTCAAATTTAACGCTTTTTTATATGTGGTATTTCTTATTAGAAACCATATATTCTTTATATATATTTTTATCTGTAATCCTATATTATTATTGGCTCACTAGTTTCTTCATAATACTATTATTTTTAATTTTTTTATGATGCTAGGTTTGTTTCTATATGTTATTTGACACTATGATATGGAGGTAATCTCTCTACATGGTACTACAGTATACCCCATCTACTTGTTTTCACCCTCTATAATATGGCGACATGCGCGTGAGGTTACATGGTGACCGATTCTAGTTACTCTTAATACTAAACCATGATGGGGATGTTACAAAATGGTATGAGAGCATACATGACTGATATAAATTGTTATTAGAGTATCATATGATTTTATAATTTGGTTATACCATAAATAGGTAACTTATAGACATGTTAGTGAATATGATGGATATATCATTGGTTCATCAAGAACACCTTTTTGGTGGGAATTCCATGTTACAAGATTCATGATATTTTTAGTTCTTGGTATCTGTTGTTACAGTTTCATGATTTTCACCTATCATAATGAAATTGGATTTTTGTGGCCTATTATTTTTTATATTTTTAATCATTGACCACTGGAATGGTGCTTGTGTTCATGAATCAATTTTGGAATCTATTATTGACAAGAAATTTAAATTCATATGTTTAATTGATATCACTGATGATGGGGGTTCATATTATTTAAAGTGATGGTAATAATATATAAATGGAGTTTTAACTTATAACATGGTAGTGTAATTATAATCAGTTAGACCAAAACATATTTTCTTTTCATGACATTTCTTGTGGATCTACATAGATATGATGAATAATGATGACTATATAGTTCCTCTTCTGTGAGATTTATAGAGACCCTAGTAGGTCGATACATGAATTGGATGACTTAGTGACAAACCCATCATGAGTTATTATAACACTGTTTCTGATAGGGGGAAAATGGTTTCATTTTTTTAATGTTCCAAAAATAACATATGTTTAATTTTCCTATATATATTATTGGTTAGATTATACTTATCTAACCTATATAGTTATGAGATTCTTATAACAAATCATGGTAAGGAATTTTCATAGAATACTTGTATACACCCATGTGAGATTATGATCCTTGAGTGGGTGACTTCCATATTTAGAGGATTGGTTTGGAACAAACTAAGATTACATATTCTCAAGGGAGTAGTCCAATATGAGGATTACCTAGAAGGATATGTTCTCTAGTAGGTGCTTGATTTGTAATGTGATATCACATTTGGATGTAGATGAGACCCTAGAGTAGGTTCTAGTACATCAATTTACCAATGAAGTTTGTTACAATTGGATAGATATTCCACATGTTCTATGACCTATATGAGATATGACTTATCAGTTTTTAATTGGATCATAGTGTTTTGAGACACTTCTCAAGATGTAGGAGAGTTTTGTGTTATGGTTGTGATGAGGTATGATATGTGTGAAGTTAACTGAAGTGAGGGGATATCTATGAATTTTGCGTTCCCATGGATATATGAATCATATTTAAATGATTTTGGTTGAGATTGGTGAAAGTGAGATGTGATAGACTATACGATATAGCGATGTTGATTCCTTATACTTCCATTTTTATAATCACTATAAGCTTTAGGTATTTGGGTATTATGGTTTTTTATGGAAGATTTAGTGTGACACATTTCTCTATACATTTTGGGTGTGTTTTTTAAGGGTGTAGTGGTGGATTAGGGGTGATTTTTTTTTTGAATGGTTCCAAGGTTGATAGTCGATCTTGTTATTGGATATTTCATATGAGATATACATGATTTTGAAGATAATCCATGAAAGATATCTAGATGGATGTGTTTGACATGACATAGAGTATGGTAAATGGTTTTGGAACGTGTTATTAGGTATGTAAATATAAATCTCATGGGATTATGAGTTAGGTTTAGTTATTGGTTAGAAAAAGTGTGTATTCCTATTGGATTTATATAAGACCTAGTTAGTTAAAAATGGTGCGGTATTGTTGAATTGGTGTTGGAATCCAGTGAGTGAATATGGGTGGTATGAGGACTGAATTGTTTTAGTGAGACGTGTGCATGAATTTTTTATAACAGTTTTGATGAAATTGAAAATGTATCTCTATGGTGAGAGAAGATATTTGAAATTGATAGGGTTTGGTGGTATGTTCAATCTAGGATTGATTATATTTAGGTGTTTCATAGGATAGATGAGTGTGGCTCCATAGGAGTGACACTCGTACACAATGTTGTAACCTGTTGGGGTTGATATTGAGGAGTGGGTAAGGTAATAAATATAGTGAGGGTTACAAAATTAGCCATTTGAGGGTGTCATTCTTATTGAGAATGGAATATCAGAAAAATTTTATGTTGGAATTCCTATGAGCTAAGAATAGGTATATAAGATACCAACTTTTCCCAGGGACGTCTCTCTTTGTCAATTGAATTAAACTTATTTTAATTTAGGTTTTTATCCTTATTTAATGATTTATTTTTAAGTCACTTTTTTGAATAGATAGAAGTTTATAGAGAAAATGACATGAAGTTTAGGGATATATGTTTGTTATAATTAATCAAGTTCAGGTATAAATGTTGTTTGGGATTTTCCAGAAGAATCTAGGCTAAGAGATGTCTTCTGGGAACTTTTACATAATGAATTTGTTAGATGATTTGAACCTTTTTCTAGGTATATATTGTGAACTAGTTGAGATCATGAAATTTTTACTTGTTGTGAAGCTATTTTATGTCATGAATTTCTCAATCAAGAATATTTTAACCTAAAGCAACACATTTTTTAGTGTATCTCATAAATCAATCAATCCACGTAATGAATGGGTTTCAAATCATTAATCTCTCGAGATCATAGGTTTATACCATACTGTACATCTGGTTTTCTTTCATAAACTATGCAGGTATCTCTCTCTCGTACCCCAGGTAATCTCCTAGTGATGTTTGATTGATTCTTGAACCTTTGGGCATCTTGATGAAGAATTTAAACCCATGTGAGTTTCTTCACTTTGGTTTCACACTTTATTACAATATCCTTTGTTAGAGTGTTGTGATCTGTTGACCTCTATTGAATTTGGATTTGATCTTTATGTTTTTGTGTTCTAGGTTTTCCTTTGGATGTTAATCACCTTTTTCATTTTTTGGTGTTACCTTCAATGGCCCGAAGGCCTTCATTTTTTATTGATTTTTGATAATCCACCTTTCAAGGGGTGAGGTGGAACCCTTACAAGGCTCGTAGGCATAAGTATTACATGGCTCGTAGGCCTTAGAGAAATTCATTCCCCATAGGCTTCAAACATTACATAAAACCTAGACTAACTACTTGGAACTGCTCCTACCCAGCATCTTAATTGTGAAATCATCTCTCCACCTTCACATGGCTGTTCGGCTAGGCATTCTCGTACATGCACAAGCTTTTCCCGATGGCAGGTGATATACCGTCTCATTCTTGCAATCTGTTTAGATTTTTATGTGGTGAAATCTCCTTGCTCATCCTCCTTGTAGAGCTTGTTCCTTGTAGGTTGTCTGGTTTGCATCTTCACTTAAGGTGGCCTGAAGGCCTTGAGGTGGCCCTAAGGCCTTACTGACCCGAAGGCCTAGGTGGAAACCCATAGGGTGATCCTATCCAAGAATAATAATGAACTATATAATGACTTAAAATATGATTTATCATTATATGAAATATCAAGTGATTTCTCATGATTGATTCACCTTGTAAAATGGATTCCTATATTATTTAGTGACTCGGGATGATTTGATATACATGGGTGTACACACTATCATGATAACTGATTAAGGATTAATTTAATGAATAAATGTATAATTGAAAGAAAAATGGTAATGGGATGAATTTGGAATTATGAATTTTTATTTTATGTTGTATTATTATAGCCTTTATGAATTGTGCATTGATTTATGATGAAATTATTATATAAAGGTCTTTTCCTGATGATTTTTAAATGTTTATATAAAGATATTTTTCCTATTATAATGAAATGTTTATAAAAAGGGATTTTCATGGTTATTATGAAGTGATTTTATAATGGGTTTCTCCTATTCATACAGAAATGTTTATATAAATGGATTTTCTCAGTTAGGCTGAAATGCTTATATAAAGGGATTTTATCACTTAGCATGAAATTCTAATATAAAGGGATTTTCATAATATTTTATTAATTCTTATAGATATTCTCTTGATTAAGTGATTATAAAATATGTTTTTTGTTGTTTTTGGCATGGTTGTTCCATATCCTCAGAGATATTCCTGCATGGGGCCGATGCAGGTTGATTGTTGTATTATATTAATTAATTTATTAATACACATGTTTACAACTTATTTTCATGAACTTATTATCATATTGTTTTTTTAGACATGTTGTTGTCATCCTATATTGTTTTAGTCATGCCCTAATGGGGCCACCATTTGGTACCTGATTATATCACATGGATGCATGTTTCAATAATGTAAAATGACCTTGTTGTTGATTACTGCTTTATGGATGGGTTAATGCCTAGAGATGGGACAGACATGAGGTTCAAGATAGAGTTATTTTGAGTTTATTTGTGTCTCTATGGACTTTTATCTATATTAATTTCATTTTTACATTTATATAATTTCAATCGAATCATTACATTATCATTTTATTATTATTGGATTATTCAGTCAACAGTTTTTGTTTGGTTAATCCAATATGATGTACTGTTTCAACTATTTACCATCAATTTTAAATCTACTTATTTCCATTATATCACAACTCTATACTAGGGGTATATAATCCTCACTATATTCTTTACACCCCCATTTCTATTTAGAATTCTCTCACATATGGAGAATCATGCAAGAGGTCTAGTAGCCAACCCGTTTTTGGCCAAATTATAGAGTGCTGGGCCAGGGGTGTTACAAAGTGGTATTAGAGGAGACAAGTTTTTTATTTTCAATTTCATTACTATTTGGGAATGGAATAAATAATACTAGGATGTGTTGGGACTTGGTAATGAAAATTTCTATGGGATTAGTTTACCCATGCATGGGGGAAATTTTCAATGCCCATGGATGGGATTTTTTTTCATGATGTTCTTTTTTTACAATTGATGTTATTTCACTATGGGTGGTTCACAAGTTAATTCATGTCATTGTTTCTTGAGATTTATACTATTAGACCTATATAGTGAGAGATGAGTATTCTGGCATCAAGATAAGAACATATGATATATTTTCATATCAATTTTTCACTATAGGGACATATTTATTTCATGTGATATATTTTCTAGTGTGAACAGTAAAAAGAGATTCCTTTTATATTTTATAAATGAAAATTAATTAACTATTATATCAAGACAAGTCACATTTTATTCCATGTTTAGATAGACCATGAGATCATGGTTCATTATTGTTGTAACATGTTTAGGTTGACATTGTTGTAATTTTTTTTATGAGTTAATTTTTCATATAGAGAAAATTCCTCCTCCTCGTCATCTAATTGAGAATTATGAGATAGTAAATCAATACACTCCTAACAAAGATGAATCAGAGCATCATGTATCTCCTTTCATGACCTAGGCCAATGGGTCCGGAATAATGACTACCCCAAGCATATCTCCAATGGGCTAGGGGATGGATAACAATTTTTATTAGTCATATCACTCATATGGGAGACCTTATACTAATTCACATGTACACACACACATATCCAAGCACATACAATGCTAAAATATAAAGAAAATGATAACCATGCATCCATACATAAAAAAATTCCACCATCTGAGGATGAAAATACATACTCAAAAGAAAAAGGGAAAGATACAAACCCACCACAAATAAACTAAGAACAATTCCAACCAGTAAAGTGGTATAGGATGACTATTAATTTAATCTCAGGAAAATTCCTCAATCTATCTCGATCACTGATCTCTGCCTATTCCCTATCCAACTAGGTCTCTGTAAAAAGACCAATCATATACATAAGATATGATTAATGTAGGACGAACCCCATGCAGTGGTGATTATAACAATAACCAGTAGGTCACCCCAAAATCACCAACAACATAACATCAATAACAATAGTAGTTATCTCATCAAAGCTTTTTTACAATAGAATATATAAAAAGAATGTATATATATAGTCAAAGTAGACACACCATATCAACTAAGATTAAAACCATATTTCAAGCATAGGATTGATCCTTGAAGGTTCCACATAGAACTCATTTAGGAGAACACACTTGATGAGTAAGGTAGAGCTGATGCGGTATTTATGAGATGTCATGCTCATCAGGTCTCACCATAATAAGATCTTCTAGAATATATGAAGATAATGAAACACGTGTGGGTATCACATCCTAAGGTTATATTCTATAGAAAAAAAACAATCTGGATTAACCTAACAAGTAGGTAATTGATGCCTATTTAGTTCTAGACACAATGATACCAAGTACCCCACCTAGGGAAATGCTTATGATATAGGATCTTACTCTGAACCACATAGAGGGATTCCCACAATTATCTCTAGGACTGAAGTTTCTAAGAGGGGACCACCAACCTATGAATTGGACGTGACTCCATACTAAACCTTAAGGGAATCCCTATAGAAATCATCCATGATCAAGAGGAAAAGGTCACCAATCCATATTTTATGGAGTAGATGAAATGTACAAGTGGTATAGGATGTGTATCTTCAGTACTGGGTCCAACACATGCATCATGGATTGTGCTTATATCCATGTATGAGTACATGGTGTGCTAGAGACTCTGTAATCTTGATTATGTCCTTGTACATCTATTTATTTTCTTTTATGGCTATATATGTTTGAGTACCTCCCTAGGTACACACCGAGCCACTAGTAAAGGGCCACACATCATGTGACATCTATCACATGCCCCATGATATTTATCTTCTCCATAAATCCCTAGAGACACATAAGGTGTACCTCACAGTGTGTAATCTTGGATTATATTTGGTTTAATCTAGGATTTCAAAACATTTATCATTCTTCATCTGCATATTCTCACAACAAAGTTGAATCTGATTCCTCCATGGATCTCACCCATATAATGTGTATATTATAGATCCCTTTTTCTTTTATATTAATTTTACATAATTCTAATGATAAAAAACATAAAAAAATACACATAGAGGATCCAAATTTTTCTTGTCTTGGGAAAACTCAGACCATACATAAAATTTATAACACATACATTATTTAATTGCTTCTTATCTAGCGTATTATTGGATCTTTACTTCTCCTTAGTACAGGTATTCACCTACGAATATACATCAAAAAGGGGTGAGCTAAAATCCAATAAGAGGATAATAACATGAGACAATTCAACATGGGGTGAGCATAAATATTATCATCAAAACATAGTCATAAGATCATAAACTTAAGAGGAATAATTAATAAAATTCTTGAAAAGTGGAAATGCATAAAAATGAAACCTTATGTCTTAGTGGTTAAATTCAACACAAAGTTTTGAAAAACAATAGCATAATGTTCGCACATACTTCACTTTACTCACAATTTTCTTCACATTATCCAATTAATTGGAGCACTATATACTTTTGGGAACACCCATAACATAAATAAATATAGTAACTTGATATTGTGAGTTTAAAATAATTTCAATTTAATAATGTTGTGAATTTTTGTATCCTAATGTGATTTTATGTGACATAATTATAATAAGGGACTTCCTATTGATAAAGCATTGGGTCGTTACACTCTTCCCCCCTTTTGAAATTTCTCCCTCGAAATTTCATTTTACATAAACAGCTGAGGGTAATTATTCTTCATTGTATCCTTCATTTCCTAAGTTTCTCCTTAATACTTATGGTTCCACCACAACACTTTTCACAAGGGTGTTTTCTTGTTTCATAGAACCTTATCTCTCCGGTCCAGAATCTTTACTGGTTTCTCCTCATAAGAGAGATCATATTCCAGGTGTACCACCTCTGAGTTTGGGATATGTGAGGTATCTAGTATGTACATCCTTAGGACTAATATGTGAAAAACATCATAAACATGATCCATATTATTTTGATGTGAAATCCAATATTATGGCATCCCGCCTTTTTATAACATAACTTTTCATTACATTTTACAAAACCGAGGATCTTTAAGGTTTAGTGTCTTGGAAACCAGGAACTAAAAACATGAAAACATAAAACATCATTCTTAAACACTTTAAAGGCTTATCTTTAAGTTCATCCTAGGTTCATTACTACATCTCATAACCTGGGGACATACATCAAAAGAAAGGGTGAGCAGAAGGCCTGGTAAGGGAAACAAGGGAAACCTTTAACATGTGAACTTGAGATACATCAACAATGTCATGAAAAAGAACTTTAAGGTATGAGAAAGAAATAATGAGGCATATCATAATAAAAATAACATATTTCATAACATGAAGATGTGGCTACAAAATTTAACATTGACAATCATTTCCGTTTCACCAAGGTACATCCCCAAGGTGTCATTAAAATTTACCAAGGTTATTCACCAAGGGGTCGTTAAAAATGGTCATCTCTAGAGATTAAGTCTTTACCCAATGTATTGGAGCGCTATCAGTGCGTACCCTTAATTTGTCTTTATTATCATGTGAGACACATATATAATCATCAATAATTTCATAAAAACCCCATATAGTATAAAATAAATGGGTTTCATTTCATAATCATAACGTTTTAAAAACTACTTTAAAGATGTGATATTTATGTCACTTTAAACCCACAGAAAGGGAAAGCGGGTATCATGTATGTAAATACCAGAATTTAAAATAGAAAATTTTGGTATATATGTGAATAAATATTTAGAAGAAATATCTTTGATTATTCACATAATAAAATAAATGAATTTGAGAATAAGAGAGAGACATTTTGAGACGAAAATTCTACAGCATAACGGCTATGTTACGAGGTTTTAGAAAACATTGAAAAGAGAGGGGACATGGGTATACCACTCATAAATGATCCATAAAATAGTAGGGGAAAAGAATATAAAGTATTTAAGAACATGGTAATGAAATTTTAAAGATATACCATATGAAATGAATAACATGAAAGGAAGACAAAAATAATATTTTCTTATGAAAATTCAGCAGCCTAACTACGTCACTTAAAACTTCAAAAAAATGAATTGATGAGGTCAAATAAATTCTCTCATCATATGAACATAAAATATCAGTATTATATATATAGATATAATACCCAACATAATAAAAAGAAACATGAAATACTTGACATGAAAATAGATCTTGAAAACGAGAAGGGTGAAAGAATCCCTTAAAAATTCGGCAGCCTAACGGCACCACTTAAAACTTCAAAATACTGAATTGAAGAGATAAAATAGGGTATCTCATCATATGAACATAAAATATAAGTATGATAGATATAGATATCATAACCCAACATAATAAAAAGAAACTTTAAATACTTGATATGAAAGTATAACTTTAAAAAAATGAGAAAGGTGAAAGAATCCCTTAAACATTCGGTAGCCTAACGGTGCCACTTAAAACTTCAAAATACTCAATTAAAGAGATAAAATAGGGTCACTCATCATATAAAAATAAAAGATAAGTATTATAGATATAGATATAATACCACAACATAATAAAAAGTAACTTTAAATACTTGACATGAAAGTAGAACTATAAAAAAATGAGAAAGGTGAAAGCATCCCTTAAAAATTTGGCAGTCAAACGGTGTCACTTAAAACTTCATAATACTGAATTGAAGAGATAAAATAGGGTCTCTCATCATATGAACATAAAAAATCAGTATGATATATATATATATATATATCATACCCCAAAATAATAAAAAGTAACTTGAAATATTTGACATGAAAGTAGAACTTTAAAAAAAATGAGAAAGGTGAAAGAATCCCTTAAAAATTCGGCAGCCTAACAGCGTCACTTAAACTTTCATAAAATGAATTTATGAGAGAAAGAGGTAATATCTCATCATATGAACATGAAAAGGGAATTAATAGTAATATAAAAGATCATACTCCAACATAAGATCATGGATCATAAAAGAAATGACATAAAAGAGATTACTTGAAAAGAAAGAGGGAGGTAGGATCCCTTACCTTAAAACGTATCTCTTAAAACTCGAAGGTTGGGACCTTGAGGGCTTAGGGGCACCTTGGGAGGACTCCTTGGGAGGTAATGAGACAAGATATTCGTTGGGGGAGAGTTGGGAGTGAAAAATAAAGGAGTAATGGGTGGGTATTTATAGGGAAGGTGAGGTGATACTTTAATAATTTCAAGGGACACCTCACAAGTGGTTTTCTCAAAACCATGGGCTCTCCCATGGTATTTCCCATGGAGTTAGGCCACATGGGGCCACCAATAAAATAATTCATCACCTTTGGTCGGCCAAACCTTAAAATATCTCATGGAATCATCATGACACCGTTATGATGTCATTAAACATACTGAAACCCTAAAACTGCATTTTTACTATTCACTAAAAATTCATCTTTCTCAGAAAAATCCCAAAATTTCACCTTAACCAAATATTGATGCTCTTATTACAAATATTAACTCTATTTTATAAAAATAATTTTCTAAATGTTTTTAATTTAATTTTTAAATAAATACACTATCCACTGAAAATTCATTTTTTTCAGACTAATCCCCAAAAATTACCATAACATAATATCGATGCTCTGAGTACAAAAATAAAGTCCATTTTATAAAAATAATTTTCTACATATTTTTAATTTAATTTTTAATTAAAAAACACTATTCACCTTAAAAAACTAATACTTGACTAATAATTTATGAAACCGTTATTTTCCCATTTTATTGAATCACATTACTTAATCAAGGTGCCTAGATTATATTAAAACTTTCTTTAAGTGAGATTACTAATCCATTTGGTCACATTACTAATCCTAAGCGTAAAATCACTATTCATAATTTACTATTCATCAAAAATTAAGTTGATCTTATTAGACTCCAAATTCCTTACTGAACACTTTTGCATAAGACCATTTTTTTGAAAATCATTACACATCATTAATTATTTAAGGTTTACAAAAATATTTTAAAATATCCTTTTTTTAATTCATCAATAAAATACATCCTAAAATTATTCGGACATTTGAAATTTCACAAACTTCACTAAAGGAAGAAATCTCAATTTATTCATCCTAAAGGATTACACAAAGAAGCTACAGTCTCGTCACATATCCCCTTATAACACCAGCATATGACCTAAGTGTAAGGTGTGCTATGGTGACAGAATCTGAGGGCAGCTCGGCCAACATCGCACAAGTAGTAATTTCTATCAGTTTGAACTTCTCATGAAGGCGATTCCGTTCTAGCTTCACGCGATGAAGTTCAGCTTGGGTTTGGTCCAGAGCAAAGCCCAGTGGTGCTACCTTCTTCCCAATTTCTGTTAGATGGGCTTCGATCGGCCCAAGACTACTGAATGAGGCCATCGAATCTTCTTTCTATATTAATTAACCAAGATCACTTGTATTTAGAGACAATAATCGAAACGTTTAGTTCTAGCGGTCATATTGACCAATGGTCATATAACAGTCAAAACTCAACGGTCTCATTTTAA
The DNA here is from genome assembly GCA_963277665.1 of Viscum album. Taxonomy (NCBI): domain Eukaryota; kingdom Viridiplantae; phylum Streptophyta; class Magnoliopsida; order Santalales; family Viscaceae; genus Viscum; species Viscum album. The sequence continues at coordinate 14,223,965 of OY728145.1, forward strand.
TTATACTCATGTTATCAAATGAAATAAAATAACACACAAAATTAGGAAACAAGATTTATTCAAAAATTTCGGGTCATTACAATCTTCCCCTCTTAAGAAATTGCGTCCTCGCAATTTTTAAAATTGGGATTGGAAATTTCATTGAAAGTCCCACATCAGAAAAAGAGTCAGTAACACTATTACTTTAAAAGAAAGAAGGGGAAGTAAAAAGGTCACTCGAGTTAACCCATACTAGGATTCCATGTAGTAAAATATGGACATGGAGGAGAAAACAAAGGGTCACTTTCTGAGGGAGAGTGATAGAAAACATTATTAGGAGAAAGTTAACAACAAGAAAATCACAAACTTATGATGGGTTAAATGGTATTTGATTTCCCAGTGGGAAACGTTAACATACAACGTTTTTGTTTTAAGTTCATTTTCATAGTTTTGAGGAATTCATTTACTACATAGAATAAAACACAGGGAAATATACCTACCTTCAAGTATAGTTTCATCCTTTAATAAGTTTCTACCAAAACTAATATTTTCTCCAAACGATGAGCATTCAAAACTACTTGGTCTCAACAAAGCACAAGAATCATCTTCTATAGAATCACATAATCCACCAAAGATTAACTATCTATTTCTTTTATTATCCCAAAAAGAGAAAGGGTAAGATAAAACAACTCTTCAAAAAGAAAGAATCCCATAGGAAGGGAAACTTCTTTAAATCTTCAAAATTCCACGGTACTACCCAAATTTCATCATAGACCATTCCATAAATAACTGTCCATAAAATTCCTCAAAATAAACCAAACTAAGATTGAAACCCAATTATAAGAAAGATCTCATAACATAGTCTTCCAAGATAGACTTTATCGTTCATCTCCAAACAACATCAACCACTCTTATCATCTTATAAAAAAAGTAACTAACATAATCACATTTTCCCCAAGATAGTTTAATCATTTCCATAAGTAACCTATATTACCATAAATTTACCTTAAATTCATCGATTATTCAAAATATAAGTTAACATTTACTCCCAAAAGAAAATACCGTAGTAATCTATTTACCTCGATCAAATAGGGTTCCCAAAATAGTGAACGTCTTCCAAAATAATAATCATCTTTTAATCCCCTAATCACCCTTTTTTTAAGAAGAACTGCTTCACTACATCAACATGTGGTACATAACAATAGATGTTTTCCTTAATGATATAAAATCATCTTAGGTAGTGACTCGATGATCTTAGAAAACATAAAAGATATGCTCATAGAGCACGAACTAAAATACAACATGACATAGACAATTATTGCAAAGAAGTTACATGTACTTTAGTCATCATGATCCATCTCAGCATAGGACTTGCATTGTTCCCTTGTCCTCGAAGATTGTTCATGCTCATCATGTTTCTCATCTCTTCCAAGAGAGCATTGCCTTGGATAATGTCTAACTTCTCCACATTTATGACATTGAAAAGTATAAGGTACATTAGACCGAACCTTATCTCTATTCATCACATTATCCATTTTTTTAAATCAATTAGATACTTTATGCCCTATCTTACCACACTTAAAACATCTCTCGGTTCCTTTGTGTCATTCTCCTTGGTTCATCTTCCCACACTTTTTTCAAAAAAGAAATTGGGTCTTCTTTCCCTTATCAACTTTATCAGATGAACATCCTTGAGACTTTGTATTCTTCTTCCTTGATAAATTTGGGCATTCAACTAGGTACCAATTATTTATTGTGATTTTTGATAGCTGGTTTCGCATAATCACAATATGTTCAACTTGATCTCTCGTCATCTCTATCACATTAATAGGGCAATCGTCACATTTCCTATCACATTGGTTGTTGGGACATGTTCTTCCATTTCCCACCATTAACTAAGAAAAGAAAGTATAATTAGGGGCTTAAATACTTAGCCAATAATCATTAAAAGGAAACTTTAAGCATAGAAGGATAAACTTGTAGAAGGGAACTATACCCTAACTTGTGATCCCCTAGGTTCCAATCTAGGTTATCCTTGATCATATATTCTTATTTGAATCTTTATTTTATTTTATCTTTGTTTTTTTAATAATGGTTCATACTAAGCATATGAATTTACCAAAGCATATCCCCCGGGAGTGTCGTAACCAAGAGTGCAGCAAGGCCTGTTGTTGTGTACCAGTTCCCGTTTGAGTCTAGCTCAAAGTGGTGTTTTTGGGTTTTACCCCTCTGTACATCTATGCCAAAGCCACCTCTACATGCTCGTATCCAGACAGGGATGTATTTTCTTGGCAACCCCTTACTCAATACTCACAAAAATACCAGGAATATTTCCTATATTTAAACATTTCTATAGGTTTATTCCTAAAGTTTTCAGATCCTAATTTCCACAAATAACTAAACCATCCTTTGATACCAACTATGGAATCCCGCCTTTTTATAACATAACTTTTCATTACATTTTACAAAATCGAGTATCTTTAAGGTTTAGTGTCTTGGAAAACAAGAACTTAAAACATGAAAACATAAAACATCCTTCTTAAACACTTGAAAGGATTCTCCTTATGTTCATCCTAGGTTCATTACTGCATCTCATAACCTGGGGACATACATCAAAAGAAAGGGTGAGCAGAAGGCCCAGTAAGAGAAACAAGGGAAACATTTGACATGTGAACTTGAGATACATCAACAATGTCATGAAAAATAACTTTAAGGAATGAGAAATAAATCATGAGGAATATCATAATAAAAATAACGTATTTCATAACTTGAATATGTGTCTAAAACATTTAACATTGACAATCATTTCCGTTTCACCAAGTTTCATCCCCAAGGTGTCATTAAAAATTACCAAGGTTATTCACCAAGGCGTCGTTAAAAATGGTCATCTCTAGAGATTAAGTCTTTACCCAATGCATTGGAGCGCTATCAGGGTGAAGCCTTCATTTGTCTTTATTATCATGTGAGCCACATATATCATCATCAATCATTTCATAAACAACCCATATAGCATAAAAGAAATGGTTTTCATTTCATAATCATAACGTTTTAAAAACTGCTTTAAAGATATGATCTTTATCTCACTTTAAACCCACAGAAAGGGAAAGCGAGTCTCATGTATGTAAATCCCAGAATTTAAAATAGAACATTTTGGTATATATGTGAATACCTCTTTAGAAAAAAATTCTTTGAGTATTCACTTAATAAAATAAATTAATTTTAGAATAAGAGAGAGACATTTTGAGACGGAAATTCTGCAGCATAACAGCTATGTTACGAGGTTTTAGAAAACATTGAAAAGAGAGGGGACATGGGTCTCCCACTAATAAATGATCCATAAAATAGTAGGGGAATAGAATATAAATTATTTAAGAACATGGTAATTAAATTTTAAAGATATACCATATGAAATGAAGAACATGAAAGGAAGACAAAAATAACATTTCTCTTATGAAAATTCAGCAGCCTAACGTCGTCACTTAAAACTTCAAAAAAATGAATTGATGAGGTCAAATAGAGTCTCTCATCATATTAAAATAAAAGATAAGTATTATATATATAGAGATAATACCCCAACATAATAAAAAGAAACATGAAATACTTGACATGAAAATAAATCTTGAAAACGAGAAGGGTGAAAGAATCCCTTAAAAATTTGGCAGCCTAACGGCGCCACTTAAAACTTCAAAATACTGAATTGAAGAGATCAAATAGGGTATCTCATAATATTAAAATAAATGATCAGTATTATAGATATAGATATAATACCCCAATATAATAAAAAGTAACTTGAAAGACTTGACATGAAAGTAGAACTTTAAAAAAATGAGAAAGGTGAAAAAATCCCTTAAAAATTCGGCAGCCTAACGGCGCCACTTAAAACTTCAAAATACTGAATTGAAGAGATAAAATAGGGTCTCTCATCATATGAACATAAAATATCAGTATTATAGATATAGATATCATACCCCAACATAATAAAAGGTAACTTTAAATACTTGACATGAAAGTAGAACTTTAAAAAATGAGAAAGGTGAAAGAATCCCTTAAAAATTCGGCAGCCTAACGGTGTCACTTAAAACTTAAAAATACTGAATTGAAGAGATCAAATAGGGTCTCTCATCATATGAACATAAAATATCAGTATGATAGATATAGATATCATACCCCAACATAATAAAAATGAACTTTAAGGACTTGACATGAAAGTAGAACTTTAAAAAAATGAGAAAGGTGAAAGAATCCCTTAAAAATTCGACAGTCTAACGGCGTCACTTAAAAATTCTTAAAATGAATTTATGATATCAAGAGGGTGTCTCTCTTAATATGAACATGAAAAGGGAATTAATAGGAATATAAAAGATCATCATCAATCATAATATCATGGAGCATAAAATAAATTACATAAAAGAGATTACTTGAAAAGAAAGAGGGAGGCAGGATCCCTTACCTTAAAACGTATCTCTTAAAACTCAAAGGTTGGGACCTTGAGGGATTGGGGGAACCTTGGGAGGACTCCTTGGGAGGTAATGATACTATAGCTTCTTTGGGGGAGATTTGGGAGTGAAAACTAAAGGAGGAAAGGGTGGGTATTTATAGGGAAGGTGAGGTGATACTTTAATAATTTCAAGGGACACCTCACAAGTGGTTTTCCCAAAACCATGGGCTCTCCCATGGTATTTCTCACAGAGTTAGGCCACATGGGGCCCCCAATACAATAATTCATCACCTTTGGTCGGCGAACCCTTAAAATATCTCATGATATCATCATGACACAGTTATGATGTCATTAAACATACCGAAACCCTAAAACTGCATTTTTACTATTCACTAAAAATTCATCTTTCTCAGAAAAATCCCAAAATTTCACCATAACAAAATATCAATTCTCTGATTACAAATATGAACTCTATTTTATAAAAATAATTTTCTAAATATTTTTAATTTAATTTTTAAATAAATACACTATTCACTGAAAATTCATTTTTTTCAGAAAAATCCCCAAAAATTACCATAACATAATATCGATGCTCTGAGTTCGAAAATAAAGTCCATTTTATAAAAATAATTTCTAAATATTTTTAATTTAATTTTTAATTAAAAAACACTATTCACTTAAAAAACTAATACTTGACTAATAATTTATGAAACCGTTATTTACCCATTTTATTGAATCACGTTACTTAATCAAGGTGCTTAGATTATATTAAAACTTTATTTAAGTGAGATTACTAATCCATTTGGTCACATTACTAATCCTAAGCGTAAAATCACTATTCATAATTTATTATTCATCAAAAATTAAGTTGATCTTATTAGACTCCAAATTCCTTACTGAACACTTTTGCAGAAGACCATTTTTTTGAAAATCATTACACATCATTAATTATTTAATGTTTACATAAATATTTTAAAATATCATTTTTTTTAATTCATCAATAAAATACATCCTAAAATTATCTGGACATTTGAAATTTCACAAACTTCACTAAAGGAAGAAATCTCAATTTATTCATCCCAAAGGATTACACAAAGAAGCTATTGTCTCATCACATAGCCCCTTATAACACTAGCATATGACCTAAGTGTAAGGTGTGCTATGGTGAGAGAATCTGAGGGCGGCTTGGCCAACATCGCACGAGTAGTAATTTCTATCAATTTGAACTTCTCGCGAAGGCGATTCTGTTCTAGCTTCACACGATGAAGTTCTTCTTGGGTTTGGTCCAGAGCAAAGCCCAGTGGTGCTACCTCCTTCCCAAGTTCTGTTCGAAGGGCTTCGATCATCCCAAGACTACTAGATGAGGCCATCGAATCTTCTTTCTATATTAATTAACCAAGATCACTTGTATTTAGAGACAATAATCGAAACGTTTAGTTCTAGTGGTCATATTGACCAATGGTCATATAACAGTCAAAACCCAATGGTCTCATTTTAATTATACTCATGTTATCAAATGAAATAGAATAACGCACAAAATTAGGAAACAAGATTTATTCAAAAAAAATGGGTCGTTACAAATAGGCCATGACTCCTATGTGGTCAAGGATCTCAAAGGGGCCAATGTAAATTGGGCTTAGCTTCCCTTTCATCCAACCCGCTTGACTTTCTTCTATGGTGATATTCGAAGCAAGACTTTATCTCAAAATTTGAACTCCAATTCCCTTCGATGGTTGTCAGCATAGCTCTTTTTCTGACTCTAAGAATCGTTGATATGTTTCTGGATGACATGAACCTTATCTATCATCTCTTTCACAAGATTAGTTCCAAGTAGCATTCTTTCTCCAACTTCATCCCAACATGTTAGAGTTCTTCATTTCTTTCCATACAGAGATTCATATAGATCTATCTGAATACTTGAGTATAATCTATTGTTATATGAGAAATCAACCAATGTGAGATATTGATCCCATCCACCTTCGAATTCTAGTGAGAAGTCTCTTAGAATATCTTCTAATTTTTTTAGAGTCCTTTCAGATTTTCCATCAGTTTGGGGGTGATAGGCCATGTAGAAATTCAATTTAGTACTCAAGGCATGTTGAAGACTCTTCCAAAATTTAGATGTGAACCTTGGATCATGACCATAGACAATCGAGGGAGGAACCCCATGTAGTATAACCACTCCCTTCACATATATATTTGCATGTTTTTCACGTGAGAGATATTCTATAATAATGATAAATTGGGAAGTATTGGTGATTCAATCCACCAAAACCCATATCGCATTATTTCCTTTGGATATCTTTGGGAGACCCATGACAAATTCCATAGTGATATTATCCCATTTCCACATGGGTGGAGGCAATGTTTGCATCATCCCTTTGGATTTTTTCACTCTACATTACCTTTTTGATATATCATGCACCTTGAGATATATTTTGTAGTCTCCTTCTTCATGTTATCCCACCATAATTGTTCTTGTAGATCTCAGTACATCGTTGTTCTACCCATATGGATAGAGAATGTTAAGATATGTGAATTTTCCAATATATCTTTCTTTATCTCAGGTGATGAAGGAACACAAAGCATTGTTACAAAAAAAATCATACAATTATCATCAATATGGAACTCTTGCAGCTTCCCTTCCTTTACTATGTTCACCTTCTATTGAAACTCTGGATCATCACATTGTGCCTCCATAATATTCCCCTGGATAGATGGATGGGAAATCATTTAGGAAATGTAGGATGTATTCCCTGCTGTTATGATTTCTAAATCCATAATTTTCATATCCACGAAGAAAGAGATTTTCTCAATCCACCACATGGATAGAGTAGCATGTTCTTTTCTACATAAAGCATCACCTTGTTTGCCTTTCCTGGATGATAGTGAATAGAGAAATTGTAATCTTTGATTATCTATAATCATCTCCTTCGATGCATGTTGAGATCCTTTTGTGTGAATATATACTTTAGGTTATTGTGATCAGTATATATGTCACAATTATCTCCATAGAGGTAGTGCCACCAAATTTTCATGGAAAAAATCACAATTTCTAGCTCTAGATCATACATCAAGTAGTTCTGCCCATGGATATTCAACTTCTGTGAGGAAAAGGCTACCACATTATCACTTTTCTTGAGTACACAGCCCAAGACTTTCTTTGAATCATCATTGTGTATCACAAAAAGTTTACCAATTGTTGGAAATGTGACTACAAGTGCAGTGATAAACCATCTCTCTAGCTCCATGAAGCATTCCTCACATTCTTTTGTCCAGATATACTTCATACCTTTCCTTGTTAACTTATTTATCGAGCTTGATAACCATGGGAAATTTCTCACAAAATGTCAGTAGTACCTAGCTAATCCAAGAAAAATATGGATTTTTTTGACACTGGAGGGTCTCGGCCATTCCTCAATCACCTTTTTTAAGGGTCCATAGAAATTCCATCACTTGTGATCATATGTCCCAAGAACGTGACTTGCTTCATCCAAAAGTCACACTTTATTAACTTTCCATACAACTATTATTATCTCAATATCACCAACACAAGCCTTATATTTTATTTATGTTCCTCCTTTCTCTTGGAGTATATGAGAATATCATCGAAAAACACTACCAAAAATTTGTAAAGGTAATTTTTAAAGACCCTATTCATGAAATTAGTGAAGCTTTTAGGGGAATTAGTAAGTATGAGGGGAATCAATAGAAACTAAAAGTTCTCATACCTTTTACAGAAGGAAGTCTTCTGAATATCTTCTTTCCTCACCTTTAACTGATGATATCCATAACGAAGATCCACCTTCTGAGAAGTACTGATATCCTCATAGTTGATTGAACAAGTCGTCAATCCTTAGTAGAGGATACTTTCTCTTTTTGGTGATCCTTTTGAGTTCTTGATAATCAAAACAAAACCACATTGATCCACCCTTCTTCTTCACAAAGAGCACTATCACACACTAAGGTGATTCACTAGGGAATATAAACCCTTTGTTCAAATTCTATTATAGATGAATCTTTAATTTTTCTAGTTCGATAGGATCCATCCTATAAGGACACATTGAAATAGTAGTAGCTTCAAGTATGAGTTCTATAGAGAACTCTAAATCGCGATCTGGGGGTAGTCTGAGTAACTCTTCAGGAAATACATCATTGTATTCCCTCACAATTGGAATTTCCCCTGGGTGGATAACTTCCTTTTACTCAACCATTTGAGTGAGGTATGCCTCTTAATAGGTAATCAACACCCACAACATTGAAGTATTTTTCAAAGGAGATGCATGTTATTCCTTTCATTTTTAGAGGAGCATGGGATGGTTAGAAATATGAAAAGATATTTCCTTTTCTTGAAAAATGATATGTTATCTATATAAAGAGAGCCAATCCATTCCCATTATAGCATCGAATTCCACTAAGGGGAGTATCAAGATATTCACTAAAATAATCTTACCACATACTACAATAGGAGAAGAGTCCAAAACTAGGGTTTCATTGATTTTATCACTTGGTGTTTTTACAGATATCTTTAATTTAGGGTTTCAGGGTTTCTATTTTATAGTTCTAGAAAACTTGAAAGATATAAAGGAATGCACAGAACCAGAATCAAATAAAACTTTTTCCATTCTTGATCGAATAATAAGTGTATGTTATACGACTTCATTTTCTTGATCAACATCCGTAGTAGTAATGGAATAATACTTCCCTTTCTCCTTTGGATTTGGTGGCTAATGACACTAATTACCCTCTAGGGATTGAGTTTTAGTGCACAGGCTGGAATAGTGCATGTGCTCCCTATAGTTGTAGCATTGTACCATGGAATGTTCTCTCATTTGCTCCACCACATTCTCCTACCTTCTCCTGACTTTTCTAAACTCATGAGCTTGGTGTAATTCTATTACACAATATAATAATTTCCCCATCCCTTTGAGGAAATTCCCATGATGCGACTTCCCACATTTTTGACATGTGTGTGGTTGAGTTTTCTTTCTATCTTTCTCATTAGATCCTACAGCATGAAACTCCATCTTTCGTTTCTTATCACCAAAGACATGGGACCATTATCAGAACTCCATATCCACTTTGAGATCATATAAAATGAATTATTCCTAAATACCAAAGTCTCTAATTTCAAGATCCTTTTGAAGGTGTGGTTTTAATCCACTAAATAATCTATCAATTTTTCTATCATTATTGATAAAAAAAATAATGAAGCATACCTTGAAAGCCTTGTGAAATTCTCTTAATATTCCATGATAGATTCTCCATCATTTTTCTGTAGCTCTATGAATTCTATCTTTATCTTCATACGAAGAGTTTGTGGGAAATAATTTTTAAGAAACATTATCTTCAAGTTTTCTCACCCCATCCCTTCAATTTCATCTATTGGCTGGGTGTTATGAATAAAATCCCACCATTGGTCGGCCTCTACATAAAGATGATAAATAGATAGATTCACCTTCTCCTCCTCAGAATAGTGAATCACTGAAAATATCATCTCCATCGAGTAGACCCACTAATCCACAACATGTGGATTGGAAGATCCGCTAAACATTGGTGTTCATTTCCTCATAAAACACTCGATATCTAGTTGATCCCTCCTAGGTGAAGAAGGATGTTCCGCATTATTAAAATTATTATTTATAACCTCGGACAATTGGGTAAGAATTTCCATGATGTTTTTCAAAAAAACCTCCAAAATCCTTGGGGATTTTGTTTGCGCAATCATTTTATTGTCCCTCGCATGGGTTTTTTACCTTGTTTCTCTTGTTTCCCACCATTTTCAAAAATAGAAAAGGTTCGAAGAAAACATAAGTCAAAAATTCATGAATAGATAATTTATTCATTTGGGAAATAAAAACTTAAATAATATCTTATGGGATACATATGTTTATCAAAGATTTTTTCTCACATATATTTCATCTCATACCATTTTTTTCACTAAGGTTATCTAATCTTAATTCCCAATTTAACTAAACTATCCTCTGATACAAACTATAGAGATCATGATTCTCTTACATTAATTTTACATAATTTTAATGATAAGAAAATATAAATATTACACATCAAGGATCCAAAGGTTTAGTGTCTTTAGAAAACTTGGACCATACATAACATTTACAACACAAACATTATTTCATTCCTTCTTCTCTAGCTTCATATTGGCTCTTGAATTCCCCTTACTACAAGTAGTAACCTGAGGATATACATAAAAAGGGGTGAGATAAAATCCCATTAAGAGGATAAGAACATGAGACATTTCAACATGGGGTGAGAATAAAAATTATCATTATGACATAGGCATCATATCATAAACATGATATGAAAAATTAATAAAAGGATTGAAAAGTTACAATGAATAAAAATGAAACCATATGTCATAGTGGTTAACTACAGTGCATAGTTGTGAACAAATATAGAATCATTTTCAGGCATACATCACTTTAATCATGAGGATATTTACATTACCCAATGAATTTGAGAAATATATAATTCTAGGCACACCTGTCACATCATAACATTTTAATTACACTATATAATTATGGATGCAACCATCACATCATAAAATTTATATTATAATGAATGCCACATAGAAAATATATCAATATTTATCATAAAAAACAAATGTAAATGAATGGTTTTCACTTCATAAAAAATAAATTCATGAACTTTGGGTTCCAAAATGAAAGAGGTAATAACATACTTGATACAAGTACCATCATCTTTGAGTGAGAAGTAAAAGGTGTGTTTTTGAAAGAATAGTTATTTTGGAAAACACTGTGTTTGAAATAAAATCCAATGGAAACAATTTATATACCAGATAAGGTATGATAATTATGAATAAATTATTTTTATAGAATACTCATTCTGAAAATTAAGTGACGGAGGGAAAACCTGAAGAAAGAAAGTTGGATTCGAGAATTCACCTTACCTTGTATCTGAATGCTTTCTTCACTTAAATGTCCTTTATAATGACATTAGATTAATTAATTAACAATTAAAAAACCTTTTAAAAATTTATATGGTTAATTATGGTTTCATTATGTTATTTTATTGGCCTTTGGATGAGTTATAGAGTTTAAACTCATTGTCTGGTTGTGTTCTTTTTGTTTGTTTTCATGAACGGTTCACTTGTGCACGTGAATGGAAGTTTGTGTAGAACATGGATTAACATTAAGAATTTATATTTCATGTTATTAATTACCTTATAGGAGTTTAATTGATCCTATAATGATTTTTTTTACATACCATGTGGATGAATCATTAGATAAAATTTAATGATAATTATTTTAGGTTAATTTGGGTGGTTTTTGGATTAAAAAACATGTTTTGTTTTATCATTTAGAATTATGTATAAAATTTGTTTCTAAAACATAATAGGGGTTAAAAATAAATATTATAATCTATTTTATAACATTTAATGGTTTTATTGACATCCTTGAATGCGTTGATGGAAAATGGAAGTACATCGCCCATGATGTAGGTAAATTAACACATCAGGGGTGGAAATTTCATTTTTATAAAAAAAGATATAGAGAGGTAGAATTATAATGAAGAATATTCCATTAATATTATATCACACTAGTATATAAATAATACTGAAGTTATCATGAAATTTTGACAAGGGAAGATGGGGATTAGATAAGAAAAGAAATGAAATTTGAAAGAATTGGAAAGAAAAAATAGAGAGAAATTACCTCTTGAATGTATCTTCCTTGAGGGCCATTAAGGGGAGAGGTTTTGGTCTTTTCATGAGACCAAGGTAAGATGGTCATGTAGAATAAGCTCAAGAAGATATTTGATTATAATTTGGAGTAGGAACAACTCTTGATAGGTGTTATGTAATGAGGTTGTGATAGGTGGTATTTATACTGGATGAGAGAGGGGTTATCTGAGTATTATATTCATTAATTTATTATTTCACCACAAGATAAGAAAGAGTGATGATTCTGTGACTAAATACAATAACTTGATCATGTTAGTTCAAAACAATGTCCATTTACATCATCAATGACTCAAACATTATGCCAAAATTCATTTATTTAGCATATTTTGTAAATTATCAAATTTCACTATTCACCAAAAATTCAAGTATTTCAAAAAAATCCAAAAAATCCACCCTAACCATTTTTTATGTGTAGAATCCAAAAAATAACTCTATTTTATGAAAATAATTTTCTACAAATGAGTAATTTAATTTTTAATTAAAATCATGATTTACTTGAAAAATACAAATTTTAAAATTACAACTTATTTTCTAACACTTTGAAAAATTAATTATGGTCTTGTAAATTTATCATATAATTATAAGACATCCAAATAATTGTTTATGAATACATTTTATGAAAATATATTTTATTTTAAATTATAAAATTAATCATTAAAATTTGATGACATAAAAAAATACCAACACAATAATATTATTTTATCATATTGTCTCTTATAAGATGGATAATTTTTATTTATACTATCATTGGTAAAGATCTATTCACTTGGCCAATTTAATATTAATAAGGGTCATAATACTATTCATAATGGTAAAATTACTATTCATAATGGTATGTAACTATTCACCACAAATTAATTTTGTTCTATCAGACTACAAACAGCTTACTGATCGTAGTCATGTATGTCAAATTTTAGAAATTCAAATCACCAAGGTGGGAAAATTATTTTTAAATGACACCCATGACTTAGTAGTTCATTTAATAATGTCATGGAATTTTGTTTTATAATGTGATTTTATGTGACATAATTATAATAAGGTAATTACTATTGATAATAAATTGGGTCATTAGAGATATGATCCTACCTAGCCTCTCCATCACCTGAACATTAGAAACTATGCCTATATCCAGTTAGAAATCAACTGTCGAGCAACACCATCATCACGCAATGAAAAAATATCGAATGGGTATCCCAAAATCCATCCTTGATTGATCATATTACATATATTCTTGACCTCATCATCAATCCAACATTATATTGGTGTTATCAATCCATTTCACTATGAAATAGTCGCATAAGGATTAATTTATTAGGTATTCATCAAACCATTAGACAATCAAGACACCCAAGGAAAACACATGAGGAAAATTGTGATTAAACCGAGAAACATAATATATGAATTAACCTCACCCATTTTTAGGTTAGCCATAATCAATTTCCATTATAATGATGAATAAATATCCAAAACAATGAACAATTTATCCCAAAAAAACCATGTAAAATAAGCCTGCACCCACAATACGATCGAACAATGAATAAATTTATTAGTTGATTTATTTTTGTTCATTATAGAAATAATAAAACATGGATTAATCAAAAAAAAACAATTTCCAAACTTTATTTGTATCAATAAGTGGAAAATAATGATATCACGTCACTATTGTTGGAGATAACCACATGTTCTACTGGAACAACAATCCTAGATCCTGATCTGATCTGATTCTGTCTGACCAGACTTTCTCTCATTTTATCTAAATTATTAGGTTTATACATCCATCCATGATAATTTTTCATAATAATCTTTAAATATATATTAAATAACTAGGTTTTACATCAAAAATTAATATGAATAAATAAATTTATTTAATTTATTAATTATGCTCGGGGTGAATTTTAACCAAACGCCCAATGCCGGTATAACAACCCTTCTCTTTATTACACACTTTAACATGATTTATTACACAAAATTTCACTTAATACAACTTTGAGTATCGATGGGTATAGTGTCTTCAGAAATTTTTAACATTACATAACAACTTAGAACATAAAACCCAACATCTTTATTGAAAACTTCTTTTAAATGACCACAGCTTTCCTTCGTACTTAGCATTGCATGGGATAACCTGAGGGCATGCATAAGAAAAGGGTGAGATATAAATCCTAGTAAGGGAGTAAAATAGTCATAACATGAATAATATATTACATTTTAGGAAATAGGGATATCAATGGAGCACAAGAGAAATATGAACATTACCTCATGATATAGCATGATTATCATAACATAGAAATGCGGAAACAACATTTAACATGATTTTAGCATGAGCCAGGGCTCATTTTACATGGATAATGAGTAAACCCTCATTGAACTTGAATTCTCATGATTAAACCCTCATTTCACGTTAATTTTAATGAGTAAACCCTCATTTCACATGGCGTATCATGATACTATTCTTTACCCAATGCATTGGAGTGCTATCAGGGTGCACCCTTCTTAATCATTTCATTCCATGCATAAGTGTGCCACATGGATCATATAGCATGGATTCATTCAACATATTAATTTATTCCATGATGAAAGAATATGGAATACATACATGAAAGTATCATTCAATATGTATATGTTAGAAAAGGTGAATATCCTTGATAGATAAATGGGTATGGTATTCACTTACATAATGATGTTGCCATGGAAATTTTAGTGTAACTTCGGCAGCATAACAACATCAAATACAAATCATAAAGTGGGTTGATGAGAGATAAAGGGGTATATAATCATTTATACATGAAATGGATAGTTATGGGTTCATGGAGAATTATCACCCAACATATTTAATGGAATTAAGATGCATAATATAAAAAAATTGCTTGAATGTAAATGAGGAGAGAGAAATACCTTAGGGAATTTTGGCATGGTAACGGGTGTACATGGGAGGTATTAATGAGAGAGAAAGAGGTATCTTGTCATTCATACATAAGGATAGAATTATTGGGGAGGTGAGAAATCATACCCTAATAGTTTTAATTAAAAATAAAATTATATAACAGCATAAAGAAATTTGGACAAAAATGAGAAAGGAAGAAATCTCTTACAGAATTTCGACATGGTAACGAGTGTACATGGGAGGAATTACTGAGAGAGAAAGGGGTATATCATAATTAAATAATAAGGAGTTAAGTATAGGAGAGGTTAAAAATCAAACCCCCAACATATTTAATTGAAAATAAAAGGGCATAATAATATAAGGAAATTTGGACATAAATAAGGAAGGAAAGTGAGGATCCCTTACTTGGAAGTGTGATCCCAAAAGCTTGGGAGAGGAGATTCTTGGGAGATTAGGGTACATTGGGAGTATTATATGGAGATGAGGGAATGGGTAGGTTGATCTCCAAATGGTTAGAGTGAAGAGTAGTGAGAGATTTATTGGGTTTATAAAGGAAGGGAGAGGGAATTCTTTATTATTTAGGTTTTGGACCCCACACATTAAACTAAACAAAACCAAAAACCATACCATGGTTTTTTCCCATGGTTTTTTCCAAAGTTGAGTGGAAAAAATTATTTTATAAGTCCAATGGCCTAAATTATTAAAATATTAGCCTTTCTTATGTGGAGGTGAGTCACACTCTCAGGGAAATCACTTTAAAATGTTAAAAAGTTTTATAAGTATTGGAGGGTACACAATGTATTTGTAAAATAAATAAAACAAGCCTAAAATCACATCATTTTAAATTTAAAACATATATTGGCCGAAAATAACATCTATATTATTTTATTACATCACTACTAGGTCATTATGATGTCTTAAAATACATTATATATTTAAACGGTATTTAATTTTTACCCAAAAAATCGATTATCTCATAAAATTATGAAAAATTCACCATTAGATAATTTTGACTTCCTAATTCAAAAAATAATATTCATTTTTATCTCAATAATTTTCTAAATATGTAAATTTTTACTTTTAAAATAAAAACTTATATTTATCAAAAAATCATAGGTTTTGACAAAAACCGCTTTCAAACCATAATAAAAATTACAATTGTATTCATAAAATTTATATGACCATTTATATTTAATAAAAATTACTATAGTAATATTTTTTTATTAAAATATTATCTAATTTAAAAATCCATTAATTCATCAAAATATATTTCTTAATTGAATATTATCTAAAAAGACTATTTCTTATTTAAAAACTATTTACAAAGTAATAATAATAAAATGAATGTATATTCTTTATTCTATACAAAAATAATGCACATAATCGTAGTTCTAGGTTCCTGTTATATAAACCCTTATAAAACCCACATATGACATAAGAGTATGGTGTGAAATGGTGATCGGCTCTTGGGGTGGCTCAGATAACATCGCTCAGGTGGTAATCTCTATCAACTTCCACTTATCTCATAGGCGATTCCATACAAGCATAACGTGTTGAACCTCGGCTTGGGCTTGGTCAAGAGAGAAGCCCAATGATTCCACCTCCTTTCCAAGCTCTGAAAAATGGGCTTCATACATATCAGTTCTACTAGATGAGGCCATTACTTCCTTTGTCTGAGTAAATTGGATTTGTTAAAGCCCTATGTTTCTAATCATGTGATCATTGTTCAATGGATATATTAGAAATTTTAACAATTATTAATGGTATTTTAAAATCAAAAAACAGAAAACCGAATAATTTCCCATGTTTTATATAACCATTTTATATAATAATACATTTAATCAGATCAAGAGGAATTTTCATTGGTAAAATTTTGGTTCGTTACAATCTTCCCCCCTGAAGAAATTTGGCCCTCAAAATTTATTTTTACCACACTAAAATATATGAGGGTAACTCCACTTCATCACTTCATTCGATTCCCATGTTTCTTCTTCAAACTTATGGTTTTACCATAACACCTTTATGAGGGGAGTTATCTTATTTCATAGAACTTTTTCCCTATGATCTAAGATCTTCACCGGATTCTCTTCGAAGGAGAGGTGACTCTCCAATGGTATCACATCCAGATTGAGTACATGTGATGGGTAAGGTATGTAATTTATCAAGAGTGATACATGGAATACATCATGTACTTAATAAAGGTTTGGTGGGAGTGCTAGTCGATATACCACTGATCCAATGCGATCAAGGATCTAAAAAGGGACGATGTACCTTGGACTAAGCTTTCCCTTCTTCCCAAATCTCATAACTCTCTTCCATGGTGATATGCAGAGGAATACCATGTCTCCAATATCAAACTCTAGGTCTCTTCGATGATTATCAGCATAGCCCTTTTTCCGACTCTAAGCAGATTTAATGTGTTGTTGGATGGTCTTAACATTCCCCACTATTTCTTCGACCATTTCTGGACCTAGAAGTTTTCACTACCCAACTACATCCCAAAATGTGGGTGTTCTGAACCTCTTCCCATAAAGGGCTTTATAAGGATCCATTTGGATGCTTGATTGGAAATTTTTATTATAAGAGAACTCAACTAGAAGAAGTTGTTGATCCCATCCTCCTTTGAAGTCTATTGAGAATGATCTCAAATTGTCCTAAAGTGTTTGGGTAGTCCACTCATATTGTCCATTAGTTTGAGGATGATAATTCATAATGAAGTTCATTTTAGTATTCATAGCATGTTGAACATTCTTACAGAACATATAGGTGAATCTTGGATCTCGGTCGGATATAATAGATGGTGTTACTCCATGAAACCTTACCACTTCTCTGATATATATCTGGGCCAGTTGATCCAATGAGAAATCCTCTCAAATTGTAATGAATTGTTTATTCTTTGTAAGATGATCCACAACAACCCATATAGCATTGTTTCCTTTGGATGTCTTTAAAAGTCCAGTGACAAATTCTATGGCGATGTTCTCCCATTTCCATGTTGGTATGGGCAACAGTTGCATCATCCCCTTAGACTTATACCTCTCAAACGTCACCTCCTAAAATACCTGACACTTTGATGTATACTAAATGATATCCTTATTCATTTTATCCCACCAATAATGATCTTGGAGATCTCTATACATCTTTTTGTTTCCTGGGTGAATGGTGAAATTCGAACTATGTGCATCATCCAAAATT
This sequence comes from Viscum album, assembly GCA_963277665.1. Taxonomy (NCBI): domain Eukaryota; kingdom Viridiplantae; phylum Streptophyta; class Magnoliopsida; order Santalales; family Viscaceae; genus Viscum; species Viscum album. The sequence continues at coordinate 14,242,187 of OY728145.1, forward strand.
TCTCTCATTAAATCTGAATTTGATAGAACACATAGTCATGACCCTGATCTCACAATTCCTTCTTCATTAACATTGAACTCTTAGTATTTACCTTTTCTGATAGTTTCCACTTTCTTCATAATTCCCACATCATCCTTTTGATCATCCTTTAACCTTTCCAAAAGATATGGTTGAGAAATCATTCGTGAAAGGATTGATGATGTTCCCTTCTTTATGATTCTTATGTAAATATTCATCAAATATAAGAATATTGGATCCTTTTTAATTCCCATCAATGATATAATTGCTAGGTCCTTTCTACTTAGATCATCTTCCACCTTGTTCACTTTCCCATAGGGGTAATGGATTGAGAAGTCATAGTCTTTGATCATCTCTAACCATATTCATTGGTGCATATTCAACTCTTTCTATGTGAATATATACTTGAGGATTTTGTGGTGCGTATATATTTCACATTTATCCCCAAAGAGGTAATTTTGTCAAATTTTTAAAGTGATGATCACTAAAGCCAACTCCAAATCATGTTTTGGATAGTTTTACTCATGAAATTTCAATTTATTTGAAACATAGGAAATGACTCTATCATTTTGCATCAACACACAGCCTAGGCCCTTCTTCGAAGCATCACTAAATACCAAAAAAAGTTCTCCAATTGGGGGTAATGTGATCACAGGCACAGTTATAAGCCACCTTTTAAACTCCTTAAATCTCTCTTTGCATTCATCCCTCTAAGAAAACTTGACTACCTTATGAGTTATCTTGGTAAGAGGGTTTGAAAATTGTGAGAAATTCCTCACAAATCAGCGATAACATCCAGATAACCCCAAGATTCTATAGATATCCATCACTGAGGATGGCCTCGAATATCCCTCTATTTCAGCTACCTTGGAGGGATCCATGGATATTCCATTTCTTGTGATGATAAGACCCAATAATGAGACTTCCAACAACCAGAACTCACCCTTGTTGTACTTTTCATAGAGATTCTCCTTTTTCAAGGTCTCTAGTATAGTTATTATCTACTCATCATGACCCTCATTTGTTTTGGAGTATATTAGAATATCTTCTATAAAGACTACCAAAAAATTTTGAGGTAATCTCTAAAGACTCTATTCATCAAGTCCATGAAGATTACTGGAGAATTAGTGATCCTGAAAGGAATTAATATGAATTAATAGTGCATGTACCTTGTATGAAAAGTAGTCTTGGGGATATTCTCCTTATTCACCCATACATGGTAATATCCCAACTGCAAATCCACCTTGGAGAATTATTATGCTCCATGCAGTTGATCGAACAAGTCATCAATTCAGGTAATAGGATACTTGTTATTTTTCATGATTTTGTTAAGCTCGCGATAATCAATGAAAAGGCGCATTGACTCATCCTTTTTTTTTACTAAGAGGACTAGTGCGCCCCATGATGAATCACTTGGGTGTATAAAACCTTTATCCAGATTCTCTTGTAGTTGTTTATTTAGATCCTCAAGCTCTAAAACAGGCATTTTATATGGAGTCTTGGATATTGGCAATGCACCCGGTATAATATCAATTGAGAATTCAACAACTGTTCTCAGAGGAAGACAAGGAAATTACTCACTAAACACTTGAGTGAATTTCCTCACAACAAACATGTCTTCAAAGATGGTTTCTTCCTTAGACTCAATAATCTGAGCAAGATATGTGTTCTCATAGGGTAGTATTATCGATTCTTGAGATTATGGTTCTAAGGAAGATTCATCCTCCTCCTTTCACTTGTACAGAATCAGGGGTCGATTCACCATATGAAGAGTGATTTTCCTCTCACAGCAATTTATGTTGGCTATATATAGGTAAATCCAATCCATTCCAAGAATTTAGTCAAATTCCACCAGAGGGAGTATGAAAACGTTCACCAGGAAGTTCAAACCACAAATTGTGACAGGGGAGGAGTTATATTCATGGGATGAAATGATTTCCCCATTTTATGTTCTCGTCGACATCTCTACTTCCATGATTTGTGGGGGTGTTAGTATTGTTCTACTAAACTTTCAGGATATAAAAAAATGTGTAGAAATAGAATAAAAAAGTATGTTCTCTATTATTAAATGAATAAATTGTATACCTACCACCACATCATTTTTGGGGTTCACTTCAGTGGTAGTGATGGAAAAATCCCACCATTGCTGCCTTGCTGTTTGTTGGTTGTCTACAAAAACCCTTGGCTTAGGTAACTGGTTTGTAAAGTTCCCTGGTTCTTTGTATTTGAAGCAATGAACAATGCGTTGAGGTTCTAATGTAGAATTCATCTCCTTTGTCATAGTAGCATGTTTTTCTTTTCAGTAGTTAATATCTTGGTTCCCTTCTCTTCCACACCTAAAGAATTTCCTCGTCCCATTTAGGTAATTTACAGGGTGCTTCTTTCTTCACCTTTGGCAAGTGGGGTACTGTAATTTCTTAGCACTGTTGGATTTATCCATTGGACTGTCATAATTAAAGTCCACCTTAAGATTCTTATCCCCGTGAAACCCATAAAATTTTTTGATCTTCATTTTGAATTTGAGGGCACATCGAATAATTGCCCCGTATCTCTTGAAATCACAGATCTCTAGGGCATTCCATAGGCTAGGTTTTATCCCACCAAAGAAGCGGTCAACCTTGCATTTAGGGGTAACGATGAATCCAGAGGCATATCATGCAAGCCTTGTGAAGTGTTTATCATACACTCCAATGGATTCATCGTATTTTTTCTTTAGGGAAAGAAATTACCTTTCCATCTTAAGTTAGCGGGCGCGAGGAAAATATTTATCGAAAAACATTTTTCTGAAATACTTCCATTACAACACCTCTATATACTACATAGGCTTCGTATTTTTGATCAATTTCCACCATTAATTAGCTTCACCCTCCATATGATAATAATCTAGAAGTACCTTCTCTTTTTTAGAACATTGAAGGATGGAGAAGATCTTCTCAATTGAATTGATCCATAGTTCAGTGATTGAGGGATCGGAAGATCCATTAAAATTATGAGGCCTTTGTCTCATGAATCTCTCAATTTCAGATTGTTCCTTCTTAGGGGGGGTTGAAAGTTCTTCTTGACCCATGTTTCTATTAAAAACTTGAGTTAGATGAGGGAGTATCATGACAAATTTTGTGATTTCTTCTCCTATTAGATTGGGAATCTCATTGGAACAGTCATCACATTGATCTTCGCATCGGTTGTTAGCACGAGTCCTCCTATTACCGGCCATTGGCTGGAATAAAAGGAATTTTAGGGGTAAAACATAAAGGGGAATCCAATGAAAAAAATGGATAACTTATAAATTAAATTTATTTCCTTAACCTATCTATGTTATCCATGATATGCATTCCAACATATATTTTTAGGAGAATTTTTTTATTCCCTTAATAATGGTTCATACTAAGCATATGAATTTACCAAAGAATATCCCCCAGGAGTGTTATAACTAAGAGTGAAGAAAGACCCATTTTTGTGCACAAGTTCCCATTCAAGTCTAGCTCAAAGCGGTGTTTTTAGGATTTACCCCTAGATATATTTGTGCTAGAGCCACATCTACCTGCTCGCATCCAGACAGGGATATATTTTCTTGATAAACCACTTACTCAATACTCACCAAAATTTAGGAATGTTTTTATTATACTTAGTCTTATCCCAAAATCTTTCACTAGGGTTTTCTAATACTAATACCAAAAAAACTAAACCTATCCTCTGATACAAACTATAACAAACCTTCTCTTTATTACACACTTAAACATGATTCATTACATAAACTAGAACTTAATACAACTCTAAGGATTGAGAGGTCTAGTGTCTTGGGAAATTAGTAACATTACATAACAACTTAGAACATAAAACCCAAAATCTTTATAGAAAACTTATTTTACATGACCAAAACATTATTTTGTACTTAGTATTTCATGGGATAACATGAGTACATGCATAAGAAAAGGGTGATCTATAAAGCCCAGTAAGGGAGTAAACAAGTAATAACATGGAAAATATAGTACATGTTAAGCAATAGTCATATCAATGGAGCACAAGAGAAACATGAAAAGAAAGGCATGATATATCATGATTATCATAACATGTAAATTTGGAAACAACATTTAACATGATATTATCATGATCCAAGGCTCATTGCACATTGAGCATGAGTAAACCCTCATTGCACTTGAATTAGCATGAGTAAAACCTCATTACGTATGAATTAGAATGAGTAAACCATAATTTCACTTGAATTGTCATTATTAAAACCTTATTACACATTACATATCATGATACTATTCTTTACCCAATTCATTGGAGCGCTATCAGGGTGCACCCTTCTTAAACATTTCATTTCATGCATAAGTGTGCCACATGGATCATATAACATGAATTCATTCAACATCTTAATTTATTCCATGATAAATTAATGTGGAATACATAAATGAAAGTATAATTCAATATATATAGGTTCATAAAGGTGAATTCCCTAGATATAGAAATGGGTATGGTATTCACTTGCATGAGGATTTTGGAAAGGAAATTTTGCTGTAACTTCGGCAGCATAACGACGTCAAATAGAAATCAAAAAAAGGGTTGATGGGAGAGAAATTAGTATATCATCATTTATGCATGAAATGGATAGTTATGGGGTCATGTAACATTATATCCCAACATATTTAATGAAATTTAGATGCGTAATATAAAATGATTTCTTGAATGTAAATGAGGAAAGAGAAATTTTTACAGAATTTTAGCATGGTAATGAGTGTACATGGGAGGAATTAATGAGAGAGAAAGAGGTCTATAATCATAAAAACATAAGGAGGAAAGTATGGGGAAGGTGAGAAATCATACCAAAACATTTTTAATTGGAAATAAAAGGATATAACAACATAATAAAATTTGTAAAAAAATGAGAATGGAAGAAATCCCTTATGAAATTTCGGCATGGTAACTGGTGTACATGGGAGGAATTAATGAGATAGAATGGGGTATCTCATCATTAAAACATAATAAGGTAAGTATAGGGGATATTATAAATCTTACCCCAACATTTTTAATTGAAAATAAAAGGGTGTAACAATATAAGGAAACCTGGACATAAATAAGGAAGGAAAGTAAGGATCCCTTACTTGGAAGTGTGATCCAAAAGGCTTGTGAGAGGCTTGAGAGGGGATTTTTGAGAGATTGGGGTACTTTAAGAGGGTTATAGAGAGAGTATTTAAGGGGTTTATAGAGATAAAAATGGTTTTAGTGAAGAGGAGTGGGAGATTGAGTGGGTTTATATAGGAAAAGAGAGGGAATTCTTTATTATTTAGGATTTGGAAACCACACATTAAACTAATCAAAAACAAAAAACATACCATGGTTTTTTCCAAAGTAGAGTGGAAGAACTTATTTTATAAGGCTAATGTCCTAACTTATTAAAATATTAGTCTTGCTTATGTGGAGGTGAGTCTCACTCTCAAGGAAATCACTTTAAAATATTAAAATGTTTTATAAGTCTTGGAGGGTCCACCAAGGTTTTGTAAATTAAATAAAACAAACCTAAAATCACATTATTTTAAAGATAAAACATATAATGGACTGAAAAATAATTTATAGTATTTTATTACATCACTATTGGGTCACTATGATGTCATAAAACACATTATATATTGAAATGGTATTTTAATTTTTACCCAAAAATTCAACTGTCTCAGAAAATTATGAAAAATTCACCGTTGGATAATTTTGACGTCATGATTCCAAAAAATAATATTCATTTTATCTAAATAATTTTCTAAATATGTGAATTTTTAATTTTAAAATAAAAACTGACATTTATCGAAAATTCATAGGATTTGACAAAAACAGCTTTCAAACCTTAATAAAAATTACAATTGTATTCATAAAAATTATACAACCATTTATATTTAATAAAAATTAATTTATTAATAATATTTTATTAAAATTTTATTTAATTTAAAAATTCATTAATTCCTCAAAATAGATTTCTTAATTGAATATTAACTAAAAATACTATTTGTGTTTTAAAAACTATTTACAATGTAACAATAATAAAATGAATGTATATTATTTATTCTGTAAAAAAATAATGCACATAATCATAATGTTAGGGTCTTGTTACATAACCCCTTATAACTCCCACATATGACCTAATGGTAAGTTGTGCGATAGTGACTAACTCTTATAGTGTTTCGGATAACATCGCTCGGGTGGTAATATCTATCAACTTCTACTTCTCTCATAGGCAATTATGTTCAAGCTTAACGTGTTGAAGCTTGGATTGATCGTGTTCAAGAGAAAATCCCATTGAAGTCACCTCATTTCCAAGCTCTGACAAATGGGCTTCATACTGAGCAATTCTTCTAGATGAGGCCATCACTTCCTTTCTCTGAGTAAATTGGATTTGTTAAAGCCCTATATTTATACTAATCATGTGATCATTGTTCAATGGATATATTAGCAAAGGTAAAAATTATTAACAGTATTTTAAAATCCAAGAACATAAAACCAAATAAGTGAATATGTTTTATATAACCATTTTACATAATAATACATTTAATCAGATCAAGAGAAATTTTCCTTAGTAAAATTTTGGGTCGTTATCGCTGGTATTTTTTATGTTTCACCTAAGGTGAAGACCATTCTATGAGATTAATTACATACTCATATTTCCAATTTTAGACTCCATGTAATATTTATACATTTTTTTAGGAAAATTTCTCATATGTGATATTTAATATATTTATTATATTGTAAAAATTAATTCCAGGCTCATTGAGCCTTAGAATATAACATTGTCTTAGTTCCTAGCTCTAAAAATAATCCATAAAATATTATAAAGTAATATATGAAAAAATTAGAGTAGTTACATTCCCCCACCAGGGGGATTTATATTCTAGAATGTAAAAAATGAAATACTACAGAAAGTGATGTGGGTACAAAGAACGCATTTGGGTCTCCTGCTAACAAGTGTTGTCCTGAAGATTCTTATGCTACCACCAGAGACATACTTGGGGAATTTAATTCACAAAAAATATTCTCTTCGGATACTCTTAAATCTATAATGGGTTCTCAGTAATGGTATCTCTATCCTCGATGTCGATCTCATCCTACTCATTAACATATGACGAGTAGTGAATATAACTCCATTGGTAGAATATGTGGAAGAAGTTGTGTACCTAATCTAAAAGTGGTCGTAGAGCTATGAGTCTTCCACCTCTCCAAATCTATATAGTATATGTACTGGTCTAATGAATCATTAAGATATATTTCTTCCCCGATACAATCTCCACAATTCATATTGGTTTGAGACCCTTAAGAACACATTATCTCCATCTAAAAACTTCAAAGGCCTCAATAGTTGGTTTTAATTAGACTTATGATGGATTCGTGTATTCCTCATCCTATCCTAGATTATTTTAACCATCACTAAGGTAGCTCACAACAATTACAAGCCCATAACTGCTAACTCTTTTATGTTATTCCATCATAGTGGTGACCTACAGGGTCACCTGTACAAGGTCTTGAATGGCTCCATATCAATGGTGGTAGGGTAGTTGTTGTTGTACTCAAACACCAATGATGGCATGAGATCCTCCCAACTATATCCAAATTATAACATCAAATCCCACAAAATGACCTCCTGAACCTGAATGGTCTGCTTAGTCAACGCATCAACTTGGGGGGTGGAAAGTCATGCTCAAATGAAACTGAGTCCCAAAGTCCTCCAAGAAACTCTTCTATAACACAGATCTGAGGTGATAATTATAGTAAAAAAGGACCATCATGGTAACTTCATAATGTCGAAGTATCTCCTATACATAGATTCATCCCAATATCTTTAGTAATTATTCTCTTGAATAGTTAGAAAGTGGTCTGACTGGGTGAGTTGTCTAAATTTACCCATATGGAATTGCATCCCATGGACGTATGTGGAAACCCCATCAATAATCTCATGGAAATCCCAACCCACTTCCACTATTTCACCTCAAGGGTTTCAGAAAAACCCACATGAACCTGTTTCTCAGCCTTAACTTGATGATAAGTATGGCATCAAGAGACAAATTATGAAACTCTATTATTCATCCATGGACACCATAACTACCATCAAAGGTATCCTTATATCTTCTCCACACATGGATGTACTGATAATTGTAATATATTGAACTACCTCATCTTTCAGAACAACTTATTGCATCGCATGTCCTATAAAAAGAACAACATTATACCAATAATAATAAAATCCATTAGGACTATATATAGTGGATATCTGAGTATGCAGGGTCTCACAGTTGGTATCCCCAAGTTCTTTCATCCTTTCTTGCTGTAAAAATATAGGCGTAACAACAATTAATTTCATATAATCTAATCCTTCCACATCCACAAAGGATAAATGAATATTGTATAACGATTCAGGTGCCTCACTCAACAACTACAAAAAAGATATCATGTGGTTCTAATTACCTATAAATTTCCCTTACCAAGGAGTATAAACAATCATGAAGTCATAATCTTGGAGAAAATCAAGCCATATACTCTATTTGAAGTAATTTTTCTTCTACAATAAGATATAATTGTGACTCCCATGGTTAAAATAGATGATAAATCACTCACCCATCTTGTATTGCTTACTCATATTCAGTGCAAAGACTACCATTACTAACTAAATATCATGTTTCAGGTAGTTATAACAATGTGGTATAAAAATAAATGAAAAATAAGCATTAAAAGTATGACTCTTCATAAGAACACAATAAGAAATAGTCTTGTATGTGTCGAATAACACTATGTACTCGACACCCTTATCTAGAGATATCAATATGGTATTTTGGTATTGATATCATGGTCATATTAGTTCATATATTAATAGACATGTGAATATCATAGTGGAGAGGTAATATTGGAGCGTCCTTAGGGAAGACATCCTCATACTACACCACCACTGTAGGAAACTAGAAACTCATAGAATTCACTTCACCAAGGGTGATTCTAGACAATTTTCAAGAAATTGGTTGTGCCATCCTATAGCTGATACCATCCTTATCTTCCTTGGTTTCTTCACCACCCATAAAGGAAAGAATCATCCCATCATAATGGAAACACCACATCCTCCACCTAAAAAATTCTATCTGGGCTTTAAATGTAGATAATCATTCCATACATAATACGAAATTTTAAGGCATAATCTATACTAAAAAGATATCCCAAAAGAAACTATTAACTCTAAGAGTCTGGTAAAACTATATGCATAACTCTATGAACATTGATTCACCTCCAGTAGGAGTCTCTAAACATAAGGTTTGATCCAAGGTATCAAATTAAATCTCTGAGTCTCAAACCATATAATTGGTAAGAAATGAATGAATCACAAATGTGTTTTTGAATACTATAAATAAGGTATAAAATATACATATCATACCTTGTATCATCCTTAAAGCCTCTAGGTAAAATCCTCGACCACCTGCAGCTTCCATTACCCTGGTCCCCAAGCGACTTGAGCCTCGTGTGGACCACCAGGGGTATGTGGTGGTAAGAATTCATAAATTCTTCCTCATCCAGTTGCTCTCCTATTTCATCTTTCATATCTACTTCCCTATGGTCGTACCTACTCCTTCATCCACCTCTACCTAGGTAGTTCATCCAATGTCTCACTATTAGATGCATGACGGGTCTGACAATCTCATTAAATATGTCATAGTCCTTCAAAAGAGTAGCAAAACCTCTCTTATATGACTATATCCATCATGTGATACTTGAACCATATACTCTATGACTTGGGATATACTTCTAAAATGTATCACATGTCTTGATCCCTGTGTCTGTCATCAGCTGCCTATTGCCAAAGAGTCATCCTTCATGTGGCCACTACTGATACCAATTATCTTCATATTCTAATCCATGAAAATATCAACTATGAAATAAAACACTATCACCTCTATATAGGTATGAATTCATAGAGGTATCACACTCGATCGAATTTATCTACTCAGTCCCCACTCAAAGTTTCAATCCTGAAAGAACTAATCAAGTACCATACCCATAGAGTACCAGTAGATGATGTCGAACCTTAATGAATACTAGGCCAAGATTTTACTATCATAAGGAATTTGTATAATATCTTGGATGTTACCAACCCTCGACATAGCTAAAGGGAACTCCTCTCTAAAAAAGGACCATGAACTATGACCATACAAGAGTCACCTCAACATACAGCTAGGTCACTAATCCCCACCATCATCCTATATATTCATGGAGAAGTATCACTACCAATAGCACTATCTGGTCTACAGGTTTCTTAACAATATGGAAGACTCACGTCACCTTCTCATGCTAGTCCCCAGCCTCCTGTGGGTTATGCTAACCTAGGATCCTAATGCGTCACTATTACTGAAACTCATGAAAATTTATCTTCATGCACACCCCATCCACTGGTACTATTGATACTACCTGATTCTTGAAAGGTGGTGGTAAGACCATGCTACTAAATTGAGATAACACATCTTAAACAAGTCCTTGTATCAAGGCCTCATCTATAATGGAATACTCCTCATAATTCTTTTTCTAGATACTAGATGGAAAACAACATAGAGGCATCTTAGAATAGACAAGTTATACTACAGTCAGTGATTATTTCTACGGAGCTAACTAAAGAAGGATATGGAAACCACAACCCACACATATATGATGCATTCACCAATTTTTTCCTCACATAAAGTTTTTATAAATACCGAGTGAGAAAGAAGGTAATCAGAGTCTTGGTGTATGGATACATCAGCTGTCGCACCTATACTAGAGTCCTTGGCTAGAGATCCGAGCTCAAAACATTTAGAACTAATTCCACAAATAGATATCAATGACTTTGATAATAAGGTAAATCCAACTACACTAATACCATGATTTCATGAACCAAACTAATGAGTCTCAAATCGTGACTACCTAAATCCCACCCCTAATCAGATAAGGGATGGTAACTAACACCAAAAAGGAATATCACTCACATCAGAGGCCTTTTCCTAATGTACCTACACACACACATATCCAAGACCATACAATGGTTAAATCTAAACCAAATCATAACCATCCATGCATAAATTTAAAATAACACCATCAGAGTATGCTAGCAGATACTGGATAGAATAGTGGACAAATAAAATCCCACCAAAAAGTAACTAAAAACAACTTCAACCTATAAATTAGGTGAGTAATGCTATCCACTTAACCACATGAACACACCTCAGTATGTTGGGCTCACTAATCTCTACCTATTCATGGTCACAATATGAATTCATCAATAGGTCAGTCATATTTATAGGACATGGCATGTGCGGGAAAATCCCATGTAGGGGTGAATATAAAAATACCTAGTAAGATACCCCAAAATCACTAATCATATTGAATCAAGAATAATATTAGTCATCTCATCACAGGTATATGAAAAAACATATATAATAAGAACATCTAGATATAATCAATGTAGACACACAATCTTAATTAACATCACAATCTTATTTCTAGCCTAAAACTCATGCTAGAAGGTTTTGCATAAAACTCGTCTTGAAGAAAACACTCCACAAGTCAGATTGTACTAATGGAATCTATCCAAAATTTCATTCTTGTCAAGCCCCACCATAAGATTTTCATTATGGGAGGATACAAAGATAGGGATCACACCCATTTCCATGGGGTATACCAAAAACCCAGTCTATATTAACCCAGTAAGAAGTGGATTGAAGCATGTTTAGTGTTGGCTAAGATATTACTAAGAAACATACCTATAGAAATGATGATGAAATAGGATCTCACACCAGGCCTAATGAGGGGATTCCCACAACACTGTCCCAAACTCAAGTTCCTTATAGGGGATCACAATCCTATAAATAGGAATAGTCCATATTCAAAACCCCCAGTGAAAGGATAAATGGAACGTATACTAGAGAAATCATCCACTAAGAAGAATAAAAATGATCTAAGTCATCATTTGAGGAGCATGTGTCTTCTACTAGTAGTACACAACATGTCCCTTTGGCATCTTGTCAAACACATGTATCACAGCCCGTGACCTTGTCCTTTCCTAAGTACATGTCATGTCTAAGCTTGTATACTTATGACCATGTCCATGTAAATATGGCCATGTCAATGTATGGATAGACTTGACATTGTATATGTACCTCCTAGTTTACACACCAAGAATACATGGATGGGTCACATGTCGTGTTATATTTGTCAGGTGTTGTGTGATATTTATCTTCTTCACATAACCCTAGATCCAAAAGGGGCACCACGTTTCATGTAATTCAATTGTAAATTATTTTTAACATGATATTTAACTAATACCATGGTAATTATTACATGTACTTCCACACCATCATTCCCTCTGATTCTACTACTGATCTCACCTGAAGATCAAAGATCTGTTCCAACCGAGCCACATCATCACTTGATCTTCAGAAACCATGCCTCAATACATTTAGAAATCAACCATTGATCCACACCATCATCACATGCCGAAAATATATATAACGGATATCCAAATGTGCATACCCATTCAATCAACCATTATAGACTCTTGATCCCAACATTGATCTGAACCTATATTTGCAGTGTCAATCCATTATTCAAAGAAACTAGTGTGGAATGATTCATTTATCAGGTATTCAAAAAACCATTATTCAAATGGTACTCTGGTGATGAATTCATGATGAATAGTTAGAGAAAACAAATATACAAAAAAGTGGAATGAACCTGAACTGTGTTCACATTGGCCTCATTCCATTTCCATTGGAATGACAAATGGAGATCTATACAAATAAACAATTACTCAAAGAAATACTTACATAATAATCCCCCACCTTCAATATAATCAAACTATAAATAAATTAGTTAGGTTATTGGTCCATGTTTATCATAGGAATAATAAAATGGGGATGAATATAAATACAAAAATTTCCTGATATTATTTTGATCAGTCATTGGAGAATAATTTCCACACGTCACTATTGTTGGAGAGATCCACACATTTTGTTGGCACACTGATCCTTGATCCCGATCCGATATGATGTTATCCAGTTTGACTTTCTATAAGTCTCTTTTAATTCAAAAGGTTATGTAGAAATCCCTAAGAATTAGTAATAATAATTTTTAAATATAAATAATAAGTAGGTCGTTGTATCACATAATAAAATAAATAAATTTATTTTTTTGATTTTTTTATTTATGTTAGTGATTTATTTTAACCAAATGACTGATGATGAAAATGTTTATGTCATTCCTAAGGTAAATATCATGATCTAAGCACAATAGTGACTTCACATTTCTAATCCAAGAATTAGTTTATGATTTATTTAAATTTTTTTAAAATATGATCATGATAGATATTTAATATATTTCAAATATTAATTTTTGGCTCATCGGTCCTTGGAAACTCATGTCATCTCAGTTCCTGGCCCGAAAAATAATACATATAATATTCTGAAGTAACATATGGAAAAATAATATTCCTTACCTCTCCTAGGATCTTATGGATTTTCATCTTTGTGACATATTCCTAAGGTTCATGTGATCCATTGAAATGGATATTGTTCACATAGTACATTTTATGTCTAAGTTTACAAGAGAGTTTTAGATACAACATCTGCTTATGGTCACTAGTGAGGGAGGCCCCTAGAAACTGAGTTCTAGATCATGTCAGTCTAGAAGATTAGAAGACCACTAGAGATACCCATGCATAGAAGGGTGATGCTTTTCAAATAAATTATTTTTGGAGCATCCAAGCATTAGTGGGACATTATAGTGTAAGATGGGAAGAAAGAGGATTTATTCAAAAATGACATTGAGGAAAATTTCATGAGACACTTCTATCCTGAAATGTTGAGGTATGAGAATGATTTTGAGTTCACACACCAAATGCAGGAGGGAATGATAGTGATGGACTATAATAGACATTTCACTAACTTTATTCACTTTGCACAATCTTAATTTTATTATGAGATTTCAGGGTTGATGTCTTTCAAGGATGGGATTCACTATGAGATTTATTCATTAGTGAAACTTTTCATCTTTATTAGCTTTTTGGATGTGTTGAATCAATATCTCATCATGGAAGGTAATCTGAGAGAGGCCTCAAGCAGTGACCATATTGTTTCGGAAAGAAAAAATAAAAGATCTTATTTTAGTTGAAAGAAGAACATATATATCTGTTATCACAAGGGAAACAACATGTAGAGAAACCAGTGCAGTAGGAGGCCATCTTGGGAACATGATCTATTGTAGTTAAATAAGTGTTTCGTGTTTTTTCGTAAGAGGGTTTAGTGTTCATAAATTCATTTGAGTGCCATACTTAGGGTGGTTTGGGTCACCTGTAGACGTTTTATAGGGGAATGTAGAATCATATTACTGGTATGGGGTTAGAACAGGTACTAGATTTTGGGAAGGACTCATCTCCCTCTTAGAAGACTACTATATGGAGTTTCACTAGACATTTAGGTTGAGGAAGTAGGTGTGGTACTCCATTGTAGGAGTGGAAGTACCATGTAGTGGGAACCATGTGAGGAGTTAAAATAGAGACTAGGGTGGAGGGTAAAGTTAGATGCATGTTTTATAGTTTACTCTATCTAGTTTAGAAGCATGGCCTTCTACCATTAGAGGTATTATTCTTGTATCATCTACCCTCTCTTGTGTTTTTTTTGATATAGGATAATCAATTTATTTTAAATCATCTAATTATGAAAATGATTTAGGATTGATTGTGGAAATAATGTATGGTATCTTTTCAATCAATACACCATTGGGAGTTGGGTCAGAGAATATCAAATATTGCAAGGAAGTTTCTATAGAAATTTGTTTTCAATGTTTCATTTGGGAACCATTTCTTCTAGAAATAACATGTTTTGATTTGATTCATAGTATGGATTATCTAGTTATATACCAGTATCATATAGACTGTTATCAAAGGAAGGGCATATTTATATCTCTAAATAGATGTAGTTATTTTCACCAGGGTCAGTGGAATCCTCAGACTAGTCATGGGGGACCAATTTAGAGGAGATTGGATTATTTCATGTATCAAATAGTGGGACTTTATGAAGATGATGGAGGAATGAAACTTGATACTTTTCCTCAAGTGGAAGACCATTTTTAGGGTGACTTTTCTAATAAGTTATTATACATACCACTAGATTGGTAGATTGAGTTTACAATCAAGTTAGTTTCGAGAGAAGATTCAATTTATTTCCCACTATTTTAGATGGTACTAGAAGATATTCAATAATTGAAATTTTAGTTGGAATATTTAGAATAAAAGGGTTTCATATGGACTAGAACATCACCATTGGGTCCTCCAATTATTTTTGAAAATAAGTTTGATGAGACTTTGTTCTTGTGTATGGAGTATAATATATTTAACTATATAACATTAAAGAACTAATATCCCATTCTCTACATTGAAAATATAATCAACCAGTAGAGAGTCACTAAGATTTTCTCCAAGAACTATTTGAGATTAAGAAAGTTATGGTTTTGGGTGAGACCATCAATCATACCTCACACTTATTTTAGAAGTATTTATTTATATATAAGTTCATAGTGTTGTCGTTTGGTATGATGAACACACCGGTTTTATTCCAAGAATTGATGAATATAATCTTCCATCATTTTTTATAGATGAAATTGTGGTATTTTTCATTGATGAAATATTCATGCACTTTCAATTCATATATTATTATTACCAACATACTGATATTTTCTTGAGTATATTTAGAGTGCATCGTCATTACACCTGGATAACCAAATGAAGTTTCTAGATTGATAATTTGAACTCCATGGGAAATGTCATCTCAGAGGATAGAGTGTTAGTGGAACAAGAGAATGTTTCAGTTGTGGTATCATGGGGTTGGCCCAATAATGTCTTCGAGATTCATAATTTTCTTATTTTATCATGTTTTTATCAACATTTTATCTAGGATTTCAACTATCTGGAAGCATTAATGAATGGGATGAAAAAAAATCTGATGGGGTTAGTTTGGTAGGATGTTCGAGAGAGAGATCTTAAAGAGATGAAGGTTATGATGAACTCAAAAATGATCTACACCTTACCTACATGGGGAAAAGAATATATTGTGTACTATGACACATCTGTAGTTGGACCTGGATAATTTCTGATGTTGGAGTAATGAGTGTTTTCTTATTAGTGAAGATAGCTTGGACCACATGATAGGGATTATCCAACTCATTATCTAGATTTATCAATAGTGGTACAATCCCTAAGATACTGGTGACACTATCTTGTGGGTGAGGTGTTTTTTATTGTACATGGACCAAAGAAACCTAACTTAAATATTTTCTTAGTGGGACCTGAACCTTTATAAAATAATGTGGTTCGAGTATTTATAGTCATTAAACATTAAGTTTAATTATGTACCTCGTTTTCAAAACATGATCACTGATTCCTTCATAATTAAGATGAAGTTTGATGTAGTGTAGGTTCTTTATAATGAGTGGCAGATGATGGCGCTCATTGTTTACAAGAATCTAGATGTTTAGGAGTCCCAGAATCATGTAGCTATGACATTGAAATCAGTTATACCCATGATTATTGACTATATCAAGAGAGAGTAGTTATCTAATATAGATGACTTAGCTCTGAGAGATACCTTATATGGTAGAGAGCTATCAGGATGGTCTCTAAGAAGTCGAAATGTTTTTATTTTCCCTAGATGAGTATGGATTACTAAAATCTCACACAATGATATAATGATAGAGTTCTATGATTCTAGATGGGTGGTACATCAGGGATGAAAAATATGTATCATGATCTTTGTAGATCGTTTTGGTGTTAAGGGATGAAGAAGGAGGTACCAGGCTTCATGGAATGATGTTTCACCTATCATATGGGGAATCCCAAGCATTAGAGGCGCTCTATGATATTGTAACCTCCTCCCATTCGGGAATTTAAAAGGGATAATGTCATTATTGTTTTTTATAAGACTTATCCAGACTCCTTGTAAGAATGATACAGTATGAATGATCATTTATTGACTAAAGAAATTATCCCACTTCTTTCAGAATAGGGAGACCTTTACTATTGATGGTTTGGGTAGTCTTTTTGTGGGATATAATCCAATGGTATGGTGCTCCGATGATGATCAAAAACCACATATCACATATCTATTCAAGATGGGACTTCAGAAGGATCTGGGTTCGTAGGTCTTTATAAGAAAAACATATCATCAACAGATAGACAACCAATCTAAATAGGCTATTCAGATTCTGGAGGATATGTTATAAGCCATACTTTTGGATTTCACTATTTCATGGGAGAGGAATTTAGTACCAGTGGAGTTATCTTATAATAATATCTTATAGGAATTGATAAAAATTGAAGCTTTTGAGGATATTTAAAGTAGATTGTTCCATTTTCCACAATTTTGGTTGGAGGTAATTTAGTCAGTGCTTATTGGACCTAGTCTCGTGTATGAGACATCTGTGTAGGTTTGGTTGATCAAATGGTGTATTATGACCATGAAATATAGTTAGAAATGGTATGTTGACCATTGAAGATGACCTATGGATTTTAATGTGGGGTGTATTGTTTTCCTATGGGTGTTTCCTTGGATGTGGAAACATCATTTCAGCAAACAAGGAATGTTAGAACCTAGGTTTTTCAGGTTGTTTGAGATTGTGGGAAGGGTTGGTCTAGTGGCATAGAAATTGTTCCATCTATAGTGCTATAGTTCCATGAACAATATGTTTCACATATAAAAACTTTAGAGATATCAACCAAACCCTTCTCACATGGTTGATTATGAGGAAATTGAGCTTGGGGAAGATGTTTCATTTGAGTAGTATCTGATGTGAATTGTGGACCATAGTGAGAATTATCTCCAGTGAAACAGTATACCTCTACTTAGAGAATAGTTGCATCATGGAAATGCTCAGGAGGAATCTTAGGAGAGGGAATCTGATATGTGAGCATTATTTTATGAACTATTCATTGATACCGCACAATTATTCATAGAGTATCATGGTGATGATCTATTATATTCTAGGGAGGTTGTAATATCTCTCTTATTTCTATATATGTCCCTCATTGAGTTTTGGGTTGAACCTATTTTAATTTAGGTTTTATCCCTTCTTTAATACTTGGTGATTAAGTATCTTTTTTAGATAGAGATAATTTTCATAGGATAAATGACCTAATGTTTGAGGATGTATAATTGTTTGAATTAATGGAGTATGGTTATCAATTTGGTTTGGGATTTCCCAATAGAAGCTAGGTTGAGAGCTATATCATGGACACTTTCATGTTTTAAACATGTTATATGATGTGAACTTGTTTCTTTGAATAAGCCATGAACTAGTTTATAGAATTAAATTTTTATATATAGAAAAACTATTTCACATTGTGAAATAGTTATCCATTGTTATTTTAACCTAAGGTGAAACCTTTCTCAAAATACCTCATAAATTGATAAATTATCTACATGAGAGGGTTTCACATCGTGAATCTCATGGGAAGAACTGTTTTCAACCACACTGCGTGTATGATTTAATTTCTTATATGATGAATCATTCACTCACTCAAACCCTGGGGTGGTTGTACTCTATTTTAGAGATATTATTTCCCTTATAAACATCTTGATCATGAATTTAATACTAGGTGATTTTTTTATGTTTGGTTTTTTCTTTCCTTTTATATCCCTCATTATAGTGGTGTGTTTATTTACATGCTAGTTTTGATCTTGATGATTATGTAGTATAGGTTTCCTTATGGTAAACTTCTCTTCCATTATTTATTTTCATTACCTATTAAAAGAATTAATTTAATCACTAGGCAAGGGTAGGTGTTCTAGAAAAAACTCATATGGTCTGTTTCTAATTTTTGATGTATGTTCAGTCTTATGAGATCTCTTAGATACAACTTGTATGTTAAAAAAACAATAATGGGTGATGATAAACATGTCTTTATAATACACTTTGGATCAATTTAGTTCCAATGGTGATGATTCCTAGCTTTTTAATACACTTAGGGTGAGCCTACCCTAGAATAATACTGAACTAGATAATGGCATAAAATATGATTTAACATGACATGATATATCATGTGATTTCTTGTGATAGACTCACCTTAGAAAATGGATTCCTTGATTATTGAATGTATGTTTATGATTTGATATAAATGGGAGTGTCCACTACCATAATAAAAGAATAAGGTATACTTTATTGAATGAAGGGATAATTGAAAGACAAATGGTAATTGGATAAATTAACCACTATAACTTTTAATATTATGTTGTGTTATTCTAGATGTTATGAATTTTGTTTTGATTTATAATAGAATGGTTATATAAAATTCATTTCCCATGTATATTTATTCCTAATATAAATTTTTTTTCTCAGTTATGCTAAAATTATTATATAAATGGATTTTCCTACTTATGTGGAAATTCTTATATAAAGGAGTTTTCCTGGTTATAATGAAATGATATATAAAGGGATTTTCCCAGTTATAATGAAATGATTATATGAAGGGATTTTATGGTTTTGGTATACTTTTTTTAGGTCTTGGACCAATATGTGATATAGTTATTGATTTTTCATTGCAGTTGTCCTAGTTATTCGACATAATCAGAGATACACCATCATTGTGGTAAAGTAGGTTGGTTGTTGTATTGTATTAATTAATTAATTAATTAAAATGTTTATCACATTTTCCGTTCAATTATTATCAGACTCTTTTTTTCAAATAGTGGTTTCTACCTACTGAGTTTTACTCACTGCCTATCTGGGTCGCTATTTGGTACCAGAGAAGATTACATGGATGATGGTTTGGATAATGGAAAAGGACCTTTTTTATTGTTTCTTACTAGATGGTTTGGATCATGGAGAAGACACCGACATTGGGTTAGAAACCAAGATCTTATGAGTTTATCTGTGTTAGCATGTTATTTTATCTGTGTTAAATTTATTTTTACATTTTTATACATTTCAAAATATCATTACATTGTCATTTTATTATTTTTGGATTATTCAGTTGACAATTATTGTTTTCTTTAACTAAGGTGATGTACTAATTCTGTTGTTTTTCATTACAATGGTATTTCTTCTTCTTTTGTATAAAAACTTGATACCTAGGGTTATAGTCTCCCCACTATGTTTCTAAACCACCACCACTAATTAGTAGCCTCTAGTGTTGGGGGAGGCATTGTTGAGGTTTATCAACCTACCCAGTTTGGACAAGTGAGAGAGTGTACGGTCGGGGATGTTACAAGATCGAAATTGACATTTCATGTTGGAACACTAGTACATGTTGTATAGTCATGTATCATTATTACATTCTTTAATAAGTTGATCATAAACCATTGAGGTGTGTCCATCACATATGAAGGTCCATGGTTGTGATGATATTGGTCACTAGAGTATTGAGGTGGTGTTTGGATGTTGGTTTACTGATGAATTAGAATGATCAATTTTCCATGTTAGATATAATACCTGAGATTTAGATGAGATATTTGGTAGAGTTTTGAGTTTTCCATGGTATTAAGATCATTTTTATGAGATCTGGGCATGATTCAAATCAAAAATTCAATAGTTATAATTTTTGAGAATAAATGAGGTTTTGGATAGATGAGAAAATAAGAAAGGATGATATTTAATATTGGTTTCAAACAAGAATATCACTTTTTGAATAATAGTGACATTCCTATGGGTAGTTAGGTATCTTGATGATGCATTGAGGTACAACATCTATGGGTGAGGCGAGGAATTTTTAGAAATGGATTTTAGATGATATTTTGACCAATGTATTTGCATAAAATTTTATAAAGTGGGTTGAAAAAATAATTTAGAATGGAGAAGAGTTTATTGTGGTCTTTTTCTATGTTTTGGTGGGGATATTTCAATGAAATAGGAATCATATTATGGATTTGTCCATGGACTGTGGTGATTCATCTGGTTCAGTTAAAAATTAAAGATGATGGGTGGTATCAGGGCTTAAAAATGATTTTATTCTTGATTGGGTTAGGTGAGAGAAACAATTCACTAAATAGACCTTTTTTCATTGGATATATATTTCAGTGGTCGAATCCAATGATATAGAGAATTATATATTCAAATTAGTCCATAAAATTAGATATATATGGAAGATAGAATTCTGGTTAGGATAATTAATTAGTAAATGATATTGTGGTGTCTCATGATAGATTGGCGTGGTTCAGAACCATCTCATTGGAATGGTAATAGGTACGAGCGATCGGTCATGTTTTGGAGAGTACAGAGTGTCTTTTTCATAGATTCATGAAGAAAGTGCATATGAAATTTGTGGATAGACCACAATGATTTGATCATGAATTAATGGTTTGAGGAGGTCGAGACTGGTGGTTTAATGGTTTGAAATACTTATTGAGGATGAGAAGTGATACAATGGGGAGGTTTTAAAACCTAATTCCATTCTGAATTATAAAATTCTTATGGAATTTAAAATTTTGAAAATTCCATGATGGGGTCATTTTTAAATCTAATGTTCATATTTGATTTTTGAGATTTAGAATGCCTTATGATATGTTTTTAGATAGGATTTGAGACCATAGAACTTCCTTTGGTGTTTGAGCTAGTCTACAGAGCTTCAAGATGAGTTTTTGAATGTTTTAGAGGACTCTTCCTATGAGGAATGGATTTGTGTGCTTGGTTTAGGGGAAACCATATAAAATAAATAAAGTGGGGTTTTTTATTTAATTTTTAAGGTAAATTTTTAAGGATAAACCATGTGAATTTTTGTGTAAACCATGGAGATTGTATTTGGATTTTCTACTCGGTGAATAGTTCTAACACCATTGTACATAAATTTTGTAACAACCATGCGGTGTGCTAAATATATGTTTCATACGTTATATGCATGGTTAGAGAATAGTTGGAAAACTATTATTACAACCCTTCTTTTCCTGAATTAATATTACATAATTTTAAAAATAAAAAATAAAACAGTGTTACAAATCCATGACCAAGAGGTTTAGTGTCTTCAAAAAAATAGGCTTATAGATAACTTTTACAAAATAAGACTCAACCATTATTTAATTTCTTATTCTTTATCTTCTTAGTGGCCTTCACATTCTTATTAATACAAGTAATCACTTGAGAATATACATTAATGAAAGGGGTGAGCTAAAAGTCCAGTGATAGGATAGATAAATAAATGAATCAATATAACATGTGTGATCATAATCACCATTATATAATTTTAACCATGAGAGGAAACATTAGATAACGGCATGGAATATGGGAATTCAAAAAATTTAAACATCATGTATTTGCGGTAAACTAAAACAAAAAGTTTAAAACAAATCTATAATAATGTTCATGCATATTTTACTTTATTTCATGACATAAATCACATTAACCATGCATGGGATCACTATATAATTCTAGGTGCACCTGTCACGTCAAAACATTTACAGTATCATGCATGCCACATGGAATGTATATCAATCTTGGAAATATAATAAATCATGGAAAGGAATGGGTTTCATTTCATAAAGGATAGATTCATAAATAAATTTGTATTTTCCAAAAGAAAAGGGAATAATATACATGATATAATAATCATCAAACTTGAGTGAAGAAGAACAAATATCAAGAGAAGTAAAAAATATGTTCTTTTTAAAAGTAGAGTTGTTTTGGAAAAATAATTTCATTTGTCAGAAAAATAAAATGGTAACATGTATATCCCAAAAAGAAAAAGGGAAGGAAATATATGTTATATTTAAGGATCATTAAATTAACATCCATTCTAAAATTGGACTGCAATATGAAAAATCCATTGAAATAGAGTAGTGTTTGAGAATACCCTTACCTTATGTCTGACTGTTTTCCTACCATTAATATCCTAGAAAATAAAATAAAATTATTTGATTAACAAATAATGAAACTCATATACATGAATTTGATTCATTGTCATTTTATTAAGTTCATTTATGGGATTTTTTATGAGTTATAGAGTTTACTTTCATCATTTAATAGTGTTTATTTTCTTGGGTTTCATGATCTGTTCACTTGAATACACGAATAAAAGTTCATGTCAAATGGTTATAAATATCCAGAATTATTATTATATGTTACTAATAAACTTCTAGATGTACTAATGATCTTATAAATATTTTTTTTTATTTTTTATGATGATGAATCAATAAATAAAAGTTAATAATAATTGTTTTAGGTTAATTTATGCGGTTTTGGAGCTCAAAAACTCATTTTGTTTTATCATTTAGTATTATATATATATCTTAGTTATGGAACATAAAAAGGTTATAACATAAATTTTACAAAAAAAAATTCTAAATTTATAAGTTTTTATGAAAAGACTTGATGGTGGTGAAGGAAAATGAAAACATACATCGTTAAAGGTGATAAATCATCGCCCCATAGACGACGTTTTCATTTTTAGAATAAATAAGAGAGGAGGAGGAGATTTTTGATTGATTATTCCATTAGAAGAATAAAATAAAATTATATATAAGTTACTCAGGTATCATGACACTTATATGAGGGAAGGTGAGGATAAAATAATAAAATAAAAGAACTTGAAAATAAAATAAATGAAAAAGGAAGAGGATTTTACCTCTTCAATTCCCCTCTATGAGAACCTCCATAGGGAACATGATTTTGGTCTTTTGTTGTGACAAAAGGCTCCTGGATTTAGGAAAGAGGCTTATGGGATGGACTGGGTAGAATTTGTATAGGGATCAAATCTTGTAAGGTGTGAGGATAATAGGTGGAGAGGGTTGGTATTTATAGTGGATGAGAGGGGTGTTTTCTCATTATTTTATTCATTAGTTTATTATTTTGTCTCAAGAATATAAATAATTTTAAAATTATAACTAAATATATTAAAATAATGATGTTGTGTTCAAGATTGTGGTTTTTACTTCAGAAATTACTCCTGAAATAGTGTGTTTAATTTATAAATTATATATACCGAAATTTAACATATTTTACTATTCACCAAAAATTCAATTATTTCAGAAAAATCCCAAAAAATATCCCTACCAATTTTTGAACATATGAAATTCAAAAATAAACACCATTTTATGAAAATAGTTTTCTAGATAAGAATATTTTAATTTTTAATTAAAAACTTCATGGACTTGAATAATACAGATTTTAAAATAATAACTGATTTTATAACACTTTGAAAAATTACTTAAGGTCTCATAGAACTATCTTACAATAAAAACACAACAAAATACTATTTTATTAAAACATTTTATGAAAATAAATACTCTTTAAAATTATTATATTAATTATAAAATTATAATTAAATATTTATTACTTAAAAAATACAAACACTTAATTTATCATTTTTAAAACATATATATATTTATTCCATGAAGAAAATATCATATTTTCATTCATAAGATATTTAAATTTATTTATACTTTTATTAGTGAGGTTACTATTCTATTTTCCATATTTCTATTTTTAAGTGTTATATTACTATTCAAATGGTCTAGTTACTATTTCATTGACATAGGTTTAATAACTTTTAGTAACATAACATATTTCATTCATTCGTCATTTATAATGTTTGTATTGTGTTTTAAGAGTGGTTTTTGTGGTTTATACTATATTAAATAATTATAAGAAGGTAATTTCCACTGATAAAATTCCAGGCCGTTACATTCTTCCCCCTTATAAAATTTTACCCCCAAAATTTTGTTTCACATACTATGGGGAAAAAAGTGATGGTATTTATCCTTCATTAATTCCTTTGGTTCTAATGTTTCCACTTCATACTTATGGTTTTTCCATAGAAATTTTACCAGGTGAGTATTCATTTTACATAGAAATCTATCTCTATGGTACAATATCTTCACCGATTTTTCCTTATAAGAGATATCATTTTCCAATTGTACCATCTATGGATTCAATACATGTGAGGGATCTGGTTTGTACTTCATCAAGAGGGATACATGGAATATATTGTGTACTTGGGACATGGTAGGTGTAATTTCTAGTCAATAAGCCACAGATCTGGCATGATCAAGAATCTCATAGGAGATTATGTACCTGGGACTCAGCTTTCCTTTATTCTAAATTCTCATGATCCTCTTACAGAAGATCTATGAAATAGTATTTGGGACTCATCTTTCCACTCAATAACATGTCTCTAGCCTCAAAATCTAGGTGATGTCGATGATTGTTTTCATAGATCTTCTGAAGACATTGGGATTCCTTGATGTGTTGCTAAATGGTATTCACCGTTTCCACTATTTATTCATTCATTTCAGGTCCAAGAATCTTATAATATCTGAATTCATCCCAAAAATCTAGTGTTTTTCATCTTTTCCCATAAAGGACTCCATATGGATCCATTTGGATGCTTGAGTGGATACTGTTTTTGTAAGAAAATTGAACTAGAAGAAGATATTTGCCCCATCCTCTTTTGATATCCATATAAAATTTTATCAACATGTCTTATAGTGTCTAAATTTTATATTCATATTGGCTATCAAATTAAGGATGATAAGTCGTACTGAAGTTCAGATCGGTTATTATAGAAACTTAGAGACTTTTGTAGAACTTTTTGGTAAATATCATATCTTGATTGGATATAATCAATAGTGGTAATACATCCTAACTTTCCACTTTGCTAATTTATAGTTATACAATATTATCTAGTAATAATTCCTCTCAATTTTTTATAAATTGAGATACCTTTGTAAAATGATGCACACAAACCCAAATAGAATTGCACCCTTTAGGTTTCTTTGAATGTTTAGTGAAAAATTCCATGTGATGTTTTCCCATTTCTATGTTCGTAAGTGTAATGGTTTAATAATCCCCATATACTTTTTTCTTCCAGGCTTCACTTGATGAAATGCCAGAAACTTTGATGTATATTCAATAATCTCCTTCTTTATATTGTCCCTCAAATAGTTATCTCAGTGATATTGATACATCTTTGTGCTCCCTATGTGAATAGAGGATGTTGAGTTATGTGGATCATTAATAATATCCTTATTTATCTCTATATTGTATGTTATACATAGTTGTGACCCAAATGTTACAACTCCTTACACCTCAATTTTAAACTAGGAGGATTTCACATTTCTGATAGCTTCAACCTTCTTCATAATTTCTACATATTTTCATTGAGAATCATTTATTTTCTTCATGAGAGAGAGTTGAAAAATCATTTAATAAAGGATTCATGATGTTCCTTCCTTAATGATTCCCATATCCATCCTTTTATACTCTAATATAATCTGATCATGATCAATTCTTATCATTGATAATGTTATATGATCCTTTCTATATAGATCATCTGCCACTTTATTTTCCTTAATATGATGGTATGTGATTGGTCAGTTATAATTATTAATGGAATCTAATCATATTCATTGGTCCAAATTATGCTCATTCTAGGTGAATATATATTTTTTGAACTTATGATCAGTATATATTTCACACTTCTCCACATAGAGACAGTGCCACCAGATTTTTAAATCAAAGATCACAGCTGCCAACTTCATAGAAAGTGTGGAAAAGATTTTCTTATTAATTTTCAACTTCACTGAGGAGTAGGCTGTCAATTTATCATTTTGAATCAATAAACATCCTAATCCCTTATTTTAAGAATCACTATACACCAAAAAGATTTCCCCGCTTGTTAGAAGTGTGAGTAATGGGGTGATAATAAGAATCTTTTTTAACACTTCGATGCAATATTCACATTAACTAGTCTAGAAAAACATTTCTCCCTTATGATTCATCATGGTTAGTGGGTTTGATAATCATGAGAAGTTATTAAAAAATTGTCAATAATGGCCAGTTAGACCAAGGAAACTATGGATTTTCGTTGCATATGTTTCCCTGGTCCACTAGTTGATTCCTTTGTCTTAGAAGCATCCATATCTTTTCCTTTTCTAGTGATAACATGACTGAATAACTATATTTCCTCTATAAAAAACTCACATTTACTATACTTTTAATATATCTTATCTCTTCAAAAATACTTTACCATAGTACTCAAATGATCCTCATGTCCCTCCTTTATCTTGGAGTATATTAGAATATAATCGATAAATATTACCACAAATTTGTAATGGTAATCTAAAAAGACTCAATTAATTAATTCCATGTATATTTATGGTCCATTAGTGAGTCTAAAAGGCAACACTATGAACTCATAGTGTTTGTACTTCATTATAATGGATTTCTTAATAATATCTTCATTCCTCACCTTTAATTGGTGATATCTCAACTGAGGGTCCACCTAAGAAAAATACTTGGCCCTCTACAGTTGATCGAACAAGTCATCTATCCATGTAATGGTATGCCTGTTATATATCATGATTTTATTGAGCACAAGATAATCAATGTAGAGGCGTATTGATCCATCCGGCTTCATTACAAAGAGGATTGGTGCACCTCATGGTGAAGTACTCTGGCATATAAAACCCTTTTCCATATTATCTTGTAACTACTTCTTGAGTTCCTCTAACTCAATGGTGGCCATTCTATAAGGTGTCCTTGATATAAGAAGAGATATCAGAATAAGTTCAACTGATAACTCAACCTATTGATCAAGAGGAATACCAGGTATTTCTTCTGGTAAAACATCCATGTAGTACATCACAATGGGAATGTCTTCGATCATGATTCTCTTATTTTTATCAATAATTTGATCTAGATATACTTGCTAAAAAGGCAATAAAACCCACACTTGAGACAATGAATTTGAAGGAGATTTATACTCCTCCTTACACTTGAACAGAATTGGAGGATTCTTTAGGGTATGAAGAGTGATCTCCCTTTCCCGACAGTTGATGTTGGATTTGAATAAAATATCCAATCCATGCCAAATATAGAATCAAACTCCACCAAAGGAAGTATAAACAGATTTTCTAAGAGGTTCAGTTCACAAACATTATCCGGGGAGGATTTATATACTTTGGATACAATAATTTCCTCATTTTATATTCTCAAATATAACTCAACCTCTATATTTGGAGGTGGTGTTTGAATATCTATACTAAAATTACAAGATAAGAAATAATGCATAGCATAATAATCAAATAGTGTATTCACTATTCTTGAATGAATAACTTACATACCTATCACCACATCATTTTTGGGCATGACCTCAGTAGTATTTAGGGAATAAACATTCCCTTTATCCATTGTCTTTAGTGGATACTAATGCTGATTACACTCAGGAACTCGAGGTTTAGTGTAGTGGCTTGCATAGTGACCTTGCTCCATAAAATTGAAGCATTGAACTATAGGTGGTTCTCTCATTTCCTCCACTAAATTTTCCAACTTCCTCATGTCTCTTCGATATTCATGGACTTAGTGGCCTTCTCTCTCACACTTATATCATTTTCCCATCCATTTGATTCTATTTCCATGAAGAGTCTTCCCAAATTTTTACATGTGAGTGGTTGAGTTTTCTTTAAAACTTTGGCATTAGATCCCCTAGACTGAAACTCAATCTTTCATTTCTTACTCTATAACCACATGATCATTCTCCAAACACTAAATCCCCTTTGACATCATATCAAAAAACATCTTCATGACTCCCAAAGTCTAAAATTTCTAGAGCCTTTATAAGGTGTGGTTTCAAACCACTAAAGAATCTATAAACGTTTCTATCATTCTTGATAACAAAACATGAAGCGTACCTTACAAGACTTGTGATATTTTCTTTATAGTATGTGATAAATTTTCCTTTCTTTTTTTCCATCTCTATGACTTATCTCTCCATCCTTATATGAATTTTTAGAGGTAAATACTTGTTAAGAAACATTATCTTAAAGTCTTCCCGCTCCAACTCTTCAATTTCACCCTTCGACTTGGTGTTTTTAATCAATGTTAACCATTAATCAGCCTATCCCTCTAGATTATACCGAGATAGATACACCTTATTCATCTCAAAACATTGATGTAATGAAAATACCATCTCCATTTAGTTTACCCACTGTTTTGTGACTAGTGGATCAGAGGAGCTACTAAATATCGGTGGTCGTTATATCATAAAAGAATCGATACCAAGTTTCTCCCTCATATGGGTAGGAGGAAGTTACACATTATTCTAGTTATTGTTCATATCCTAATAAATATGGGTAAGAATAACTATGAAATTTATAACCCCACATCCCAAGGCATTGGCTATATCATTTTGGAAATCACAGCATTGTCCCTTACATGGGTTATTGGCTTGGTTTCTCCTAGTTCCCACCATTTTGAAAAATTGAAAAGTTTTGAACAAAACATAATTAATTAATACATGATTAAATAAATTATTATATTATTCTATTAAATTCAAAGGAATATATTTTGGAATACATATGTTTAGAATTTTCTAAAATAAATCTTCTTGGGTGCTGACATATACTTAGTATCATTCTAAGGTTTTTCACTAAGGTTCTCTAATCCTAATTCCAAAATTAAATAAATAATTCCCTGATACAAAATATAGAAAACATGGTTTTGTAAATTACAATTACATTGTTTAAAAATAAACAAAATAATATCATTATAAATCCAGGATCAAGTAGTTTAGTGTCTTGGTAAAAATAGACGTATACATAACTGTTGAAAAATAAATCATAAACATTATTTAATTCAGTCTTCTCTAGATTCTTAGTGGCATTCAAATTATTCTTAGTATAAATAATCACCTGAGGATATACATAAATGAAAGGGGTCATCTAAAATTTAAATAAGATGATAGATAAAAACATGAATCAATATAACATAGGTGATAACAATCATAATCATAACATCATGATCATGAGAGGAATCATTAGATAAAGGCATGGAATGTGGAAAATGCAAAAAAATGAAACATCTTGTCTTAGTGTTAAACTACCAAACATAGTTGTGAAAAATAATAGAATCATGTTCATGAATATTTCACTTTATATCATGAGATACATCACATTATCCAATGCATTATAGTGATATAAAATATTGGGCACATCAATCACTTCATAACATTTACATTATCAGGCATGCCACAAAGAACATATATCAATCTGGGAAATATAATAACCCATGGAATGGAATGGGATTAATTTCAAAAATAGTAAATTCATGAATAGACTTTGAGTTTCCAAAACCAAAATGTAATAACATACTTGCAATAATAATCACCAGTATTGAGTGAAGAAGAAGCAATCTCAAGATAGGTAAAACATGTGCTTTTAGAAATAAGGGTTATTTTTTGAAAAATATTTTCATTTGTCATAAAACTAGAATAGAAAAATGTATATACCTGAAAAGAAAAGTGAAATAAAAATATATTATATTTAAGGAATATTAAAGGAACACCCATTCTAAAATTGGATTTAAAGAGAGAAAACCCAAGGACATAGAGTTGGGTTCAAGAATCCCCTTACCTTATGTATGAATGATTTCTTCGCGTTATTATCCAGAAGAATCAAATTAAATTATTTAATTAACAAATACAGAACATTTTAAACATGAATTTTATTCACTATATTTTTTATTAAGTTCATTTATAGGATTCTGGATGTGTTCTAGAGTTTAATTTCATCATTCAGGAGTGTTCGTTTACTTGGTTTTCGTGATCAATTCACTTTTATACATGAATGAATGTTCGTGTAAATGGAGGAAAATATCAAAAATATTAATTATATGTTATTACTGAACTTCCAAATTTTTATATCATATTATTAATCATTTGGTTATATGTTATGAGGATTAATCATTAGATAAAATTTAATGATAATATTTTTAGGTTAATTTTGGCGGTTTTCGATCCTAAAAAACTCATTTTTTTATCATTTTGTATTATGTATATATGTTAGTTACATAACAAAAAAAGGTTATAAAATAAATTTAAAAAAATAAACCATTATAACTATTTTATGACCATTCTTGAAGTTTTTTAAGTAAAAATAAAACATGATATCCTTAAAGGCGATAAATCAACACCTCAAAGACGACGTTTTCATTTTTAGAATCAATGGGAGAGGAGAAGGGTTTTGATTCTGGATTATTCCATTAGTATAATAACATTATTTTATATATAAGTTATTGGATTTATCATTACAATTGTATGAGGGGAGTCGAGGGGATGATAATTAAAGGAAAAACCTTGAAATAAAATTAAAAGAAGAAGAATGGAGATTTTACCACTTCATTTTCCTCCTTGAGAACCTCCTTAACGAAATTAGTTTTGGTATTTTTTTGAGACCAAAGGATCCTGGACATGGGGAATATTCTTGGGAGTAGTATTGGGCATAATTTTTAAAATCCTCAAATATTGGAAAGTGTGAAAAGAAGAGGTGGTGTGGGGTGGTATTTAGAGTAGAAGAGAGGGATGTTTTCTCATTATTTTATTCATTATATTATTATTTTGGCTCAAGAATTTGAATAGATTGAGCATTATCAAAAAAAATATTAAAATAATTAATTGGAGTTCTAGATTATGGTGCTTAAATTAGTGATGACTCAAGGAATAGTGTATTTAATATTTAATGTATATATACTATAATTTACCGCATTTTACTATTCAAAAAAATTCAAGTATTAAAGAAAAATCACAAAAACTCACCCTAACCATTTTTTTCAATGTGTGAAATTAAAAAATGAACTCTATTTTATGAAAACAATTTTCTAAATTTGAGAAATTTAATTTTTAATTAAAATCACCATTTACTCAAAAAAATACAATTTCTAAAATTATAACTCATTTTTTAACACTTTGAAAAACTACTCAATCTCTCATAAAATTATCTTATAATAAGAAGAAAAAAATATTATTTTATGAATAAATTTTATGAAAATAAATTTTCTTTTAAATTAATATATGAATTTTATTATTTTAATTAAATATTTATGAATTACAAAAATACAAACACTTAATTTATCATTTTTAAAACATTTCCTTACTTATGACCTAAAATAAATATATCATATTTTCATTCATAAGATATATAAATTTCATTTATACTTTCATTGGTGAGGATACTATTTTACTATCCATTTTTCTATTCCTAAGGGACATATTACTATTCTAGAGGTCAAGTTACTATTTCATTGATATAGGTTTCATTACTTATAGAAACACTTCTTATTTCATTCATTGTTAATTTATAAAGTTATTATTGTGTTCTCAAAGTTATTTTATGTGGTTTATAATATATGAACTAATTATAATAACAGAATTTCCATTGATAAATTTTTGGGTTATTATAACTACTGATATCATTTTTGTGATATTGTGGGCCTTTGAGAGTGTAGGTTTCACGGTTGGTTCACAAATCAGCCAAATATAAATCCAAACCTAACAAACCATTACAAATTTGGGAAAAGAATGGGTTTCCCCTCCATTATTTTATTCCACTCCCCTTATTTCCCCTGTATCCCTCACATGAACACCCTAACCTGCTGATCCCCTCATCCATCATTTAATTATCTTCATATTTTAGTGTTTTTGGTTGTTATTTTTCTACATTTAATGTGAGATTCATCATTTATGTACTTCAACCAAAACTTTTAAGGCTAGGAATGTTAGGGAGGAGTCTTTTTAGGCTCCTGAACTGTTTTTAGGTAAGGGTTACCAACCATTGTGATTATGCCTAATCTTCCATTCTTTTCAAGCTACCCATGGCACTAATTTATCATGAATGATTATCAACTTATATGGATAGGTCTAAAGGATATTCTTTTATATTAGTTCAACCAACATCGGGAGGCCAAAAAGCTACTATTTATGAGAGAGGAGAATAGGAATCTTCTTTAAGTTCATTAATCCTTGATTACATCCCTCATTATGATAGTTATTTTGAATCGGATCCAGAGTTGCAAAAATCTATCTACCTTGCACATCGTAAATCTTGGAGAGATATATATAAGCTTATATCTGAAATATCCTTCAAGGAACTACTTTCATAAATCTCGTGTCTCACAACTCTGTTTAGTATGTTAGGATTTGGAGGTTTCAATTATCATATAATCCATATTGTAGTGAAAGAGACCATTCGAAGGAGAGAGAAAGAGCACAAACTTCTATAGGACCTTATAAAATCTAGGCTTCTTTATAACATTCATGATTTCGAAGCACCATTTTCTCAAGTTGAGGCCATTCATACTGAAAATTTGGAAACATTCAGGTACCAAGCTAAAGAGAGGACTGTTCAAATGTTGTGTCTTCAGCAATAGTTAGACATTGTGATAAAGGAACTTGAACAACTTCATTACTCAATAGAAGAATCCCAAAAATAAGGGGTGAAATCCATTTCAAACGCTAAGTAAGAACTTCATCAGGATGAGGAGACCGAAGCTGGTCAGATGATCGAATGTCAACAAGTTTTCGGTGGGGCTCAAGAGGCCATTCAACAAATTAAAAGTTATATCAATGGTCTCTTGTGATTTATAACAGAGAGACTCAAATTTTTGGATGTTCCTCTTGGGACTTTTTTTTACTCGTAAATGAAAAGAATTTTGTTTCTAATCATCTATGTCTTCATAGTTTTTTTAAATTGTATTATAGAAATCAATTTCCATAATATGACATTTTCATACTAGATAATCATAATTACAATGATAAGGATCGAATGCACTACAATATTTACCTAATCCATTGGGCCTAGTGAGCATAGTTTTAATGTTTCTAGGTTCATATTGACAGCCCTACAAACCTTTTGTCTTTTAACTTTTTAATTGTTCAATATTTCTTAGAACCTACAGAGTGTAGGTTCAACGAGATGAGAGTTGACATTTACCCAGAGTACCCTTTGTAGGTTTTCTGCATGGTGAGCACTATGTCTCTTTTTTATAGGTAGTTTAAATTCAAGCATGTATTACTAATAAAGATAGTGTTTTAGGTTGAATAGCTTTGATCGTGAATTTTGAAATTAGAACCCAAACAAGTCTTGATGGCTAGGAATGTACCGATATCTTTTATTTTAGATACTTACAAGGGGAATCTTGATTCATTATTTTTAGAGTCACCAAATATAAAATTTTAAATAAAATAATATATAAGGTCTCTTCCAATAATGAAGTTACCGCTATTTGAAGAACTCATTATAGGGGTTGTATTGTATAGGGCCAACTAGGGCATGTGATGTATAGGCAAATAGTGTCATCCTTGGGATAACAAGCCCATTATGTGGGCGACATTATGCAAGGCCAACTAGGGGAACTTAATGCCTAGTCAGGTAAAGGAGTTCCTAGTAATTTTGATATTATATTCTTGATAGAAAAAGGGGTTTAAGATTTAGATGTCTCAAGACCACAGTAGGTGTATTTTCCAAGGAAATGTGTCTAAAAATAAAGTGGTCCATCTGTGCAGATATAGGACATGAATGAGGATCCACTCCTACATCAATCTGATGTGTGAAGGAGGGTAAAATTATGTCAGAAAGGGGCTTTCTGATATTATGTTTTGTAGTTTCAAGTCATGCAGCAAAAACATTAAGGGATTTTCGATAATATAATATACAGTTTAAATTCATGCAGTAAGGACATTGGGGGGATGTGTAGTTTAATGTCGTACAACAAGGAAATTATGTTGTACAACTTTTTGATATTATGTTGTGCATTTTATCATCAGGAAGAAAGGACATTAAGGGATTTTTGAAAATATGTTATGCGGTTTAAAGTTATGAAACAAGGACATTGGGAGGATATGTGGTTTAATTTTGTGTAGTTTAATGTCATGCAGCAAGAACATTATGTCGTACAGTTTAATATCATGTATCAAGGACATTATTCTATGCAGTTTAATGTCATGAAGTAAGGGAATTAATCCATGCAGTTCAAAGTTGTGCATCAAGGAAATTAAGTTGTGAAATTTAAAGTCGTGAAGTAAGGACATTATGTCGTGCAGTTTAATGTCATGCAACAAGGACATTAAACCGTGTAGTTTAAAGTCATGCAACAAGGACATTAAGTCTTGCGGTTTAAATTCATGCAACAAGGACATTAATGGATTTTATTTAAGGTCTTTATATTTGATCTAAGATTTGATGGTTTTCCAATTCTTGTTAATTCATCAGGAAATGTGCTACCATATTCAGGTATGGAAAGTTAGAATTGTAACCTATGATTTGGGGATTTCCAAATATGAAGAATGACATAGCAAAAGGGCTAAAGGATTTTAGAGGAGGTATTTTCCCAGAATGGCTTTACCACTATTTTATAAACACGTTATGGGGGCTGTATTATATAGGTCCAACTAGTGAATATTCTACATAGCCAAATAGTGGCATCCTATGACTGAAAATCCCATCATGTAGGCGATTAATGCAAGGACAACTGGGGACACATACTGCATAGTCAGGTAAAGGATCTCTTAATAATTTTTACATTCTACTGCTAAAAGTTGATGGTTTAAGGAGAAAATTACTTGAATATAGAAGGGGTATTTCTAGTCATGGTTTCCAAATAATTGGAGAAATAGGTTCTCTATAAAGGTATGACCCAAACATAGGAAGCATGGTGCATGTAGTTTTCAGTCATACGACTAGGACCATAATATTATGAAAATAAGGGAGGATATGTGGTTGAATGACCCAAGTTCATTCCAATATTCTATTGAAAATATGGAGAGGGAAAATTTAAACCATAGTGTTTGAGACTTTCAAGTATAAATAAAGGATATGAGACAAATACACAAAGGATGACTGCTTTAAATTGTGGGTTCCTCCATACCATCATTAAATCTTAAAGGGGAAGAAGAGGATTCTCCCAAGAACAAATTTACCACTATTTGACAAGATCGTTATGGGGGATTTATTAAGTAGGGACAACTAGGGAATGTTATACATTGAAAAATAGTGGCAACCTTTGAATGATAGGCCCATTATAGAGGTGAATTTTATGCAAGGCCAACAGGGGAACGTACTGCATAGTCTGGAAAAATATCCCTCAAGTTTCAAACATTCTTTAACCAAAAAATGAAGAAATATTATGAATATCTGAAATTATTTCAAGATTAGGAGTATGATGTGTGAAAGGGTAATTTTTCAATGTATAAAAGAAGTGTTTGGACTAATACTATCCATGAATTTGTAGTCCCTTACATAGATCTGACTCATATTTATAAAAGGGGACATCTCTTGTTTCCTTGATGGGTTCTCTGAGGAGAGGGACCAAAATAAAATATCCTATATAAATTTTGATCATATGTAGAAGAGGGGGAATTTTCATTTATCTCATGGTTGGGACTAGGATCTGAGTCCTAGTTTTCACTACATATCTCAAATGGGGTGATAATCAATCCATATGTAGTTATATTAATACCATGCATTTTAACGTCATGCAGTGAGGATTGTATCCATGTAGTTTAACGTATTGTGGTGGGGATGATAAATTAACCGATGTGAAAAGGAAGGGGAATTGTGAATCGATACAGTTTCATTTCATGTATTAAGGACATTATGTGTCTTGAAATGGAGTGTCAAAAGTCAATACAGTTGAACCAGGGAATATATTCCAAGCGTTACTATGTATCTTGTCAAATTAAGAATCAAGTTGCGTGTAGTTCTAACATATACAAGTTCATGTGTAAATTGAGAACTCATATTGGAATTCCTCATTTAGATATGAATCATACATAGGATATTAGATTCTTTTTAATTTTGTGATGTGGTTGGGCCCAATATTGAAAATATAGATGTCACAACGTATCTCACAGGGGTGAGAATCAAGCCACACAAAGTTCTTAAATGAAGGTCCATGTATTTCATCATCATTTGGTGAGGACATATAGTGTGCCTTTTAATTTCTTACAACCAAGACCATTGAAAACTCTAATAATATTTGAAATACCATATTTATGCATAGAAAATATTTAATTAATTCCTAAGCCCACGTGAGTTGTGCTCGATGTGAGCAACAAAGAGCAAGAAAGATTTCTTCTACAACACAAAGGTAGCATAAGTTAAAGATATGGGTATGATGATTAAGTAGTGGTTGAGCCAAGATACAGGATCTAGGTGTCAATATGTATCTTGTTGAAGCAAGAATCAAGCCACACATTGTTCTTGAAGTTTTTCCCCATATTGATCAAGTTTTGATATGGGGAAGAGGGATTTTTATGATTTCTAGGATGATGTTTGGGCCTATATCAAGAAGTCTAGGCATCACCATGTATCTCATTCTAATAATAATCAACTCAAAAGTCCTGGATGAGATACTTATAAAGATCTAACTCATTTATGGGGAAAAGTAGGGGGGTTTCTTCTTCTAAAATTGATTCTAGGCCCAGGTTTGGAGATCTGGGCATCACTAAGTACCTCATTGGGATGAGAATCAAGCCACACATAGTTCTTGAAGATGATTCCTCACACCAAGTAGATTTTGATGAGAGGAAGGGGTATTTTTTAGTCATGTATGGGATAGAGATTGTAGATTTGGGAATCTCTATGTATATCATTGGGATGAGAATGAAGCCATAAGTAGTTCTTTTCGTGCATTTTATCCCTATGTAGAAAGGATTTGGGTGACATGACGTGAAAGAAACATTTCGGTTGAGCCTAAGAATGAAATTATGGGCTTGAAAACGTATCTTGTTGGGAAAATAATTAAGCATCACGTGGAGTTTTAAAACTTCTCTGTGTAGATATGAATCATACATAGGAAGTAAATGGGCTTAATTATTAATCACAACTGGACCCAGGATTGGAGATCCAGGAATCACTACATATCTTACTGAGGCAAGAATCAAGACACACATAGTTCTTGAAGGTGATAACTACGCAGGTTTGATCCATATGCACAAGGGGTGAAGGGACTTTTTTAAAATTGAGGCTCGAATCGAGATTGGATATTTGGGAATCACTATGTATCTTAATGAGGTAATAATCAAGACACACATAGTTCTTTAAATGTTCTATGCAATTTATCGTCATGCGGTATGGACGAAAATGAACCAATGTGAAATGATAGAAATATTGTAGCTAGGATAGAGGATAGGACCAAAGTTCCACTACATATCTCATTTTAATGAGAATCAATCCACACTTAGTTCTTTAGGATGGTTTGCCACACCAATTGAATGTTGATGTGAGAAACATGGGCTTTAATACTTTCCAAAATAATGGTTGGGCCCAAAATACAAGATAGTTTGAGAATTAATCCATATTTTCTAAAATATTTTCTAGCATATAATTAACTCATATAAAAGGAAATGGGAAATATTTTCTTTTATTGTTTTAGTTGGTCCCAATATAAGAGATATTAGTGTCACTATGTATCTCATTAGAATGAGAATCAAGCCACACGTAGTTCTTGACAAGGGGTCCCTATGCAGATCTAATTCAAACATATGGAGAAATGGGGTACATGTTCCACTAGGGAGTGGAAATGATGTGAGTAATGCTTATTCATGGAATATAATTATCTTTTAAGGGACCATAAAGAATAAAAATTTGTGGTATCTTAGGAGAGTTATTAATATAAAATGCAGAAGATGTTAACCGTATAGTTTAATGTTGTGTGGTGAGGACAAATGGTGTTTTGCAGTTTCAAGTCATGTGACAAGGAACTCATGTTGTGTAGTTTAATTTCATGAAACAAGGATTAAGATGATATGTAGTCTAACATCATACATCATGGACGTTGGTTGTTAAATAGTTTATCGTCACACAACTAGGACGAACTTTGTGTGATTACACAAAGTACTTCGTTAGGAACCTTTCATTGGTTAGAGTTGTAGTGATTTCTACATCCATTGAGATTAAGTGATAATCTCAATTACAGTAGAACCTATATATGTATTAAGTTCCTTTCCAATTTGGATCATGTTTTGGAGGATTCTTTCTTGGTATCATTGGATTCCTAAGGACCAATACCAATTCTCCTAGGAGGAATGAACCGAGGAAAACTTTCTTGTTGAAAGCTCATTCTATTCGGTTATGATAGACTTCCAAGTGATGAAAGGTATGTAATATCTTTTCATACAACCTCTTTAGCTCATCTAGTCACTTTTGAGACTGCTCATCTATAGATAAATGATCACAAACATGAACTCAGATTGAAGGCAATTAAACTTCAATGGGAAAGACTGCTTCTATTTTTTATACCAATGAGTATGGAGTTGACCGTGTTTCAATAAGAGTAGTAGTCCAATAATCCCATAAGGCATGAAAGATTTTATCAGAACAATATTTCTTATCATTATCCACCATTTTCTAGAGTATGTTGGACAAGGTTTTGTTGAAATCCTCTATCTTCCCATTTTTAGTTGCATGATAGTGGGATGAATGATTGGATTTGATATTGTATTCATGATATAACATCCCTACCTCATCAGAACAGAAATTGGTTCCATTTTCCATCAATATCATATGAGGGACACCAAATCTAGTGATGATATTATCTTTGATAAAGCTAACAATTCTCTTAGCCCTGAATTCATTGAGAGGTATTTGCTTATCCCATTTAGAGAAGAAATTGGTAGCAGTAAGGTTGTACTTGAACTGCTTGGCCATAGCTAGAGGATAGGGTCTTACTATATCCATTCCACATATAGAAAATTTCTTGGAATATTTTACTATATGTATCAACTATGGGGGTTGATGAATGAATTTGGCATGAACTTGGCAGGGATGACACTTCTTAGTGAAATATGTGAAAGCATGCATCATAGAAGTACAAAACTATCCAAGACTTCAGATATGATCAGAAAGCTTGTACCAAGACTTGTTGGCACCACAGGCACCTGTATGTACTTATTTCATGATATTTTCATTTTTGTCCCCATCAAGGCATCTGAGGAGAATTCTATCGAAGTATCTTCTGTATAGGATCTTTTAGGGATTTGGTCCATCATAAAGAGTGAAATTAACTGATCATTATCATACTTTCTCTTTCCCAGCTCTATCTAGTGGAAATACTCTGTTTTGATGATATTATGTGATAGGTGTCTTCCATCCCATGGTATGACCATATGGCTTGGAAATTGGGATGATTTCATTGATTTCCTCTTTTTTATTCAAAAAAAAGGTAAAACCACACGACTATGAGCATTGTTGATGATTATATTATCCCAGACTTGATCTTCCAGGGTTGTGGATACATTTTCTAAAGCATCATCTTGGGTGTTTTTCGATCACAATACATAATAAAATGTGTCTTCAAATGGAAACATTCCCATTAACCCTCGAACATAATCACATAGGGGTTACTTCTTCCTTTCCGATGGTGTAATCCTCATTGATCTATTTGATTACCAATTCTGAATCACCCTTCACCTCTAGGTGATCGACTGGTACATAGAGTGTAAATTCTAGCCCTGAAATGAGAGCCTGATATTTTCCCTCATTGTTGGTACCACCTTCTCCTAACAAGAATGAGTATAGAAACAGTGCCTTTTCTAGGGAGATAAGAACAATTCCTAACCCAACTTTTTTGAGCTTAGGGTCTTCCATTATCTTCCCCATTGGACTTCTAGAAGAACCATCAAAATATATTTCCCTTGTCTAGGGGCTATCTTGAATATATAATCATTATTTATCAGGTATTTCAATATTTAAAGATGGTTCTTACGCAAATGGGTGCTCAGTAAGGCAGTCTTCAAAATCTTAGACTTTCACTGCTTTCTGAGGCACAAATTGTATATCAAACTACTGTAGAATAACTTCCCACCATGACAAGCATTCTATCAACATAGGATGACTGAGGATAAATTTTAATGGGTTATTATGAGAGACCAAGTGGACCTCGTGATGCTATGGGTAGTGCCTCATATTCTAAACTACAAAGACTAATGCTAGGAAGCTCTTCTTAATATATCAATATCAAGTCTCTGCGTCGAACATGGTTTGAATGAGGTAATAAAGTTTATTTTCATTCACATCATCATTCTTCTACTTATCTCTCCAAGGATTTTACATAAAGGATGGTCAATTTTCCCTCAACAGGTGGCATCAATATCGATGGAATCAAAAGGTATTTCGTGAGGGTATCAAATGCATCTTGGAAGTCATTGGTCCATTGATATGTGACCCCTTTATTTATCAATTTGGTGAAGGTAAAACACTTTCCTTCCATATTGGGTATGAAGCACTATATGTAGGTCGAATGTCCTTAAATTCCTCCCAATTCCTTTAAGTTTCAATGAGGTGACATGCCAAGGATATATTTAGTCCTATCAGGATCAACTTCGATGTTGTGATGGCATACAAAAAAATTGATAAATTTTCATGAGGTTACCCTAAAATCATAATTCAAGGGGTTCATCTTCATATTATGTTATCAAATCTTGTTAAATATGGTCTCCAATTCATTCAAGTGATCAGAATGTTTTATAGATTTGGCCACTAAATCATCAACATAGAATTCAATAAATTTCCCCAATAAGGGTTCTAAGATTCGGTGCATTTCATGTTGATATGTCGCACCAGTATTCTTCAAGCCAAAGGACATTACCCAATAGAAAAATATTATTTTAGTGGATATGAAGGTTGTATATTCCTCATCTTCTAGGTTCATCTAGATTTAGTTGTATCTGGACTATCCATCCATGAAGGAGAGAGCTGTGTAGCTATCTGTTGCACCAATCAAGAGTTCTGTGATTGGAACCAGCAAGTCATATTTGGGACAATGCCAATTGAGATCTCAAAAATATATACAAACTCTAATTTTATTGTTCTTCTTTTCACTGGGAAAATATTATCCAACCACTTTGAATATTTCACCTCTTGGATGATGTCTGATTTGATAAGCTTATCTAATTTAGCCTCAATTTTGGAGGCATGATTCGGGTGTGTTCTTCTTGCTTCTAATATGTATCCCTGATGATATTATGGTAAGACCAAATGATGGGAGGCTACCTCAGGCTCAAGACCTAAAATCTCTGTGTAATAACAAGCAACTGCATCCTGTTGTTTCTTTAGAATATAATTATACACTTCTTTCTCTTCATAAATCATAGTCTCACTAATTAGAGTGGGGTGTGTATCTTCCTATGTACCCAGATTTATTTATCTGAGTTGATTCATAGTGGTGGACATGCCTTCCTCAAATGATGGAGGGGTGTCTTTGTGGTCAGATTCTTCTTCCTATTATTCATGTATTTCTTCTTATACCTCTTATTGAAGGGTATGCGATGAAGCAAGAATTTCAGAGCTAGGGGAGGAGTCTGTATTTAGAAATCCTAAAGAGGAGGAAACCATCTCCGGCCCAACTGATGATGAAGGGTCTTTTTAAAGTTCTGAAGGGAAGATGATTGGATGATAATCATCATCCCTATCTTTTTCCATGATTGTAATAACTTCTTCTAGCCTGGATAATGAAGCAAAGACTTTTTTAAGTTCATTAGATGTAATAAAGACATATCCATTTAGGATTTAATCATTTTTTGCTAAATTAATGATTTATCTAGTGCTGTTAGGCTTAATTTCCATAATTGAAATTATGGAATCTACTGAAAGAGTGCTTATATTTGAGCCAACCCTTTCAATTTCATTAATGGGTAACACATAATCTGCACTGATATGATTGAATGGGTTGGCTGGATATTTTACAGACCATTCAGAGCATTAATTCTAGTAACATCATTCACCATAGACTATTTTCCTTTTGTGTGATAGAACTATGCCTCATTGTACTGTGATTAAAAAGTTTTGAATGGGGCTTTATCGTCATGCAATGTCCTAATTTTACCATTGACATAATATTTGATACATTAATGGTACAATGAAGGAATAGTCACAAACTGGTGTAGCCAAGGACTCCCCAATAGAATGTTGAAAGTTGTGCCCGGCCAGACAACCATGAATTCTGAATTAGATATGAGATCCTGAAACTGAGTTCTGATCATAATATTGCTAATAGGTTCTTTCATGTTCTTTTCAAAACCTTATAACATCAAATTGGAGTGATACAAGTGGGATTCAGTGAGGCCTAATTGTTGAAGTTTTCGGATGGTAATGAGGTTGACCCCTAAGCCATTATTAATAAAGGCTCGTTGGAAGTCAATATCATTGATCTTTCCAGATAGATACAAGGGTTTGATGTGTCCATGTACGAAAGAATCATAATCCTAGTCTATGAAAGATATGATTTCTTGGTATTTTGATGGGTTATTTTCCATATGGTAAACCTTTGCAGTAGAAACCTCAGTTTCAAACTCTTGAGGGCTTGATAACGCCTCAGTAAGTGCTTTTCAGAGATCCTTTGATAGATTCAAAGCATCCAGGATTGATATCTTGGCTGGTACTTAGGCCAGTTTCTTCAACACATCATACTTTTGATCCATAGGTTTTCATATTCCAGTATGGAAATTCTATTTTCTAGGTGCCTTGGAAGTTGATGCTTCGAATGTGGATGGACCATTTTTCAGGACAGGAAGTTGGAAATACTTCTGGTCTTGGTGGATTAGATTGGCTAGGTTTGCCTACTTTCTGAGGAGGTGGTGGTATAGCCTTTAATGGGTCTTCCAAGATGATCATGTCTAGGAATACTCTTTCATCTGTGGGAGAATTACCCTATTCCTACTGAGCCCACTGGAGGGCTCTCTCGTGAGTTTCTATTGCATAAATGGTTTGAGCAATGGTTTAATTGAAAAAGTGGCTTCTAGAATACCCACGTATTCCCCTATATCCTCAACCTTGATGACCAATCCACCTAGTTCCCCAATCAAGTGTGGGGAACTCAGGTTCATAATCGAAATCATCATTTGAATTGGGATTTGTTAAGTGAATAACATTAATGGATCTGAAGATAAATTCCTCATCAAATGAATATTCCCCCTGATAGGTCAATTTTTATTGTACCATTTTACGGGGCAGTACTCGTAATTTTTAGATGGTTGGCATGAAATCCACTAAGGTAAATGAAAACATTTTCCTTAACACAAACTCAACTTTTTGAACTTCCTCCTTATTCTTTTCTCCATGCTGCTTCTTTGAGGACTATCCTTTAGAAGACTGGGCTTTTGATAAATAAGGATTTGCTATAACTGAAGTGGCAGGAGACCAAGTTGGTTGTTTTAATTGTGTTCATAGAATAGAATGAGTTTGTATTATTGTTTTCCTGACCATCTAATCATGAAACTTCTGAGAATTCTTAATTTTCACTTTCTACCATTTTCTT
The DNA here is from genome assembly GCA_963277665.1 of Viscum album. NCBI lineage: Eukaryota > Viridiplantae > Streptophyta > Magnoliopsida > Santalales > Viscaceae > Viscum > Viscum album. The sequence goes on from OY728145.1 coordinate 14,286,251, forward strand.
TCCTCATCTGGATTGGTAGTAGTAACACATGCTACCTGGGCTGGTGAATTTTTTAACTTCACTTTCCCATATTCTACTATATTTTATAGGAGGTCCTCAAAAAAACACTCCTGGATGGGGTGCCCTAACATTTAATGGAAGGGGAAATATTTTAGGAGGTCCTCATCTCCTTATTTTTTAGGTTTCTTTTTCCTTGGAAACTGAAATAATTTTTTTCCAAAGATGATATGATGTAACTGGGGATTTGGTCATTTTGAAAATAATAGACCTTGTTTTTCAACTCCTCAAACAATCACTACTTTTGATCTTTCTAATCACCTTGATGACGTGGTCATTACTGCTGACGCTCAGGAGGTGGAACCTTATAGTATTATGAGGGATTTGAAGTAGAAGTGGGTAAAGGGGCCTACTAAAATGTAATTGTAGAAATATCTACTTTTCCTTCCCTTATTTCTAGAGATCATGGGATTTATTGGGATTTGGATCTAGTCTCTGTTATGGATTTTCCACTTGTTGAGAAATTGAGGCCAAATCTCAAAACCCTTCTATGTATTTCATAGATATTAATGGTGTGCGCAACTCATCAAGGATATTTTCAACACAAATGGGCATAAATTATTCTTGAGGGAGTGGTATATTCAAGGAGTATATTAATGATTTCCACTGAGCAATGGAATATGAAACTCTTTCATTCTCTCTTTACTTCTAGTTTGTGAGGTCAAAGACTGTTGTCTTCTATAGCATTGAGTTGGACTGGAAAAGGAACTTCTGATAGAGATCTTCCCATCTAGTAATTGATTGAGACTTCAATCTTGTATACCAGATGAAGGATTTCCCCTGTAGTGATTTCACAAAACATCTGAGATTCACTGCCTCTTGTTTACCAGGGGTCCTTATCATCGGATCATGACGAGAGACAAAATGCGTCAAGTTCTCCTATTGATCTTCTGATCCATTGAAGATTGGAAATGTGGGATTCCAAAAGTTTAGTGAAGGAGGATTCAGATCTACCCATTTAGGATAAACCTTATTTTTTGGTTGTATTGGTGCACTCCATCCTTCCACAGCTTCCAATTGAGTCACCAGTGAATCAATGGTGTTCATGAGAATTTGGGGAATACCTAGCTGATCTAGGACCTGAATGGGTGCAGTGGTTGGATCCTGAATAGGTGCGATGATTGGAAAGACCATTGGTGGTGGTGCTGTTAGAATTTGTGTTGGATAAACTATGGGGATAAGATTATAAGGATGTACTTGACCCTATTATAGATGTTTACCCAATGTATGGAATTTATTATCCACATTAGTAGTTGTAAAAAAAACTCTTTGTTGATGTTCTCCTAATAGAATTGAAAGCTGAGGATCTTCTTGTGGAGCATGTCTAGAAGGAATTCTGCTTTAGAGTAACTCTACATTGAGTCTTCTCAACTCCTTAATCTCCTCTTCTTACTGAGAAAATATTTCCTAAAGTTAAAGGGATTTACCTTCTCTATGGGAAATGTGAAACATGATATGACCATTACCTTTTCCCTTATTAGGTGCCTTTCGAAGAGGTGGAAGTTAATTATTTTAGGGGATACTAAAATTTTGGGTAAGCCTCTGATTTCAGGTATGCACACCTCGTTCATTTTCTTTAGTGTGGGCCGCATTATGAATAAGAGCATCATCCTCTAACCCCCTGAACTGGACTCATTTTCTAGAGTATCTTCATTGATGGAATTAAGGAAATTCACTGACACATAATGCATTGATATAATTCTTTCAGCATCTTTGTGAGATCTCCTTCTTCTTCACCCTTCATGAGAATTTTTTATTATATTTTTTGATTCCCCAAAACTATTTTATGGATAGTAACCTAAATGGAATCCTTGAATAGTATAGTCCTTCATTCATTTTATGTCCTTATCCCTAATCAATATAAAACTGAATTCCATTGATGAGGGGATTATGAATGTGAAAAAACCCTTAACCATATGGGATGAGGCTATTCCAATTCCTCTTTCTCAACCCTTTGGGATTTGTTGGTTGGCTCTGAGTGTTGGGCTAAAAAATCCCCCAGCCCTATTTCCTGGGATGTCTCCTAAAATATTATAGATGATATCAACATAGATTCTCTTTTGATTTTACAATGTCTAGTCCAAACATTGGTTAGGTGCATTATCCAGCACCCACTTAAATTGCCTATTTCAGAAGTCCATTATGCTATTTATGACATTTGAGAAATATAATGATAGAGATCCTCTAGACGGTAGGCCTATTCGATATTCTTAGATTCTTGATGAAAAAATATTTTAATATGTTTCTCTCTTTGGGCCTGACCTCAGTTAAAATCAGTCAAGTTATGTTCTTATAGAGCATGTCTTCGACCTTGAACAGAATCCATTTTTTTTAGTCAGCCTTGGGAAATAACATTGCATGAGACCAATTTTGGTGGGATTTTCAAGATTTGGGGTATAGTAAAATGAAATTCACCATGTGCACCCCATCCTCTGATATGAACCCCAGATGGGTTATCTACAATGAGTCTTTGCAACCTCATTAATGCATTGAGGCATGCATGTTGAAGGGATCCTTGTTGCTTCTCGATCTTTGGATGTTGGGAAACCTATAGAGATTCCAAGTCAATTTGGTGCTGAAACCCATCTATTACCTTGACATTACTTTGATATTATTCATATGGTAATACTTTTTCTTTCAGATGATGAAGATTCCTCCATATGTTGAGGTAGAAATCATAAATACAAGCATCCGCCCACATCTCTGGAATGTTGTAATGAAATTGTGGAAAAAAGTCTAGAACATGACTAGTATTTCACCCATATCCAATTGTTTACTCTTTTTCAACATATCTTATTCATCATTTTCTAGAGGTTTCTCAACCTTGTATGACCAGAGTGGATGCATACTGATTTATTTACTATAATAAATGGGATTAGTTGGTGTTTCATCTACTATATTAGAAGTCAAATGATCCAAGTGAGGTTCGGAGAATTACTATCTCCTTGGAATGTATTCTAGATGATAAATTATTTCACTTTATAGTAAAAAGGAATCATATTTGACTATCCTTATGTTTGTAAGTGCCTCAAGATAAGAGGGCTTTCTAATCACTAAATTTTTAGTTGGATAATCCTCTTGACAATGTGAATCACTACTATAGAGAGGAATTTTGTAGTGAACTCCATCATAAGGAGGACCACCATGGTGGATTGTAGCAAGGGATAAATCTTCTTTCTCCTTGGTCTTCTAGCCACATGTATGGTTTTCATGGCTCTCATCCAAATATAGGTTCTTGAGATTAACTGAATTATCATGAAGCAAGCCTACATGATGAAGTGTCATATCATGACCTTCATAGTTACTGCTACTACTATCATAATTTGGTAATGGGAGGGTATGATCTAGATATAAAATAGATAAATGTATGAGGGTTTCAAGAACTCCATCATTAAGAGGATCCAGATCATAGACCGACTCTTGATTCTCCAACTGCACTTAGTGATACTTCTTCTTTAACTTATTATTACCCGTATTTGTGGACACTTTCTTGTATAAGTGGTTATCATGGGAAGTTTTATGTGGCTTCCTTGGAGTGGCCATCAGAATATATCGATTATCTCTAATTAGAATGGGTGTATGTACCCAATTTGGTTTTCCCTATGATATGGGAGAGTGTTCCCCATAACCCTCCTGGACTGGAATAGAGGTTTGTATATTCTCTAGGATGTCATGATGATGAGGAATCCTAGGTATGGGGAAATAATTATGTGTTCATCCCTATGGTACTACTGAAGTTTCTGTTATGATATTCTGACAAGCTTCCAGGATATGGGTAGGAATATTTGTTTGTCCATTTATCATTTTCAAAATGTGCCTGGTGACTTCAGTAACCGAAACAGAGATATATGTTCATTCTGTATCTAGAGTAGGTGTATGTACCTACTCCTTTCCCCCCTTTCCTTTCAATGGATACTGACAATACTCATGTGTGAGGGTAGAGAGTTGAGTATGCCTTATATTTTTTTTCAAAGCATTCTGACTTACTTCTGTGGGTGCTGCCAAACAAGACTGTTGGCAGGCTTGATGGATGCTGGAAGGTGTATATTTTTGCTGGATGTTTGCTTCCAAGCATGGTTAGCATACTTCTTTGAGTGTTTCCAGATGAGACAGCTGGAAGGCTTGGTGGGTGCAGGTGGGTGTATGTTCCTGAATGAAAGTTTCTACCGCATTTGGTTAGTGGGATTCTTTTAATGTAGTCAGAAGAGTCTGATATCTAGATGAAAGATTATAAGTAGATGTATGTGCCTTCTCACAACACTCCACTAGATTTTGAAAGCAGGATTGGTTGGGTTCCACCAGACGAGTTTGTTAGCTGGAGAAATTAAGGTGGATAGGCGTATGTTCCCGACCACTATTTTCCACAAAACAAGGTTGATGGACTTCTCCCAAGGGAGAAAAGGTAGTAATCTTCTCCCTATTATTCGGTTTTTGTCCCTAATGGTTTATCTTGCATGCCCGAGTCAAAGAGACCTATATTGGACAACTAAATATAACACCCTCATCATGTTGAGGGTTTTTTGTCATGTTGTGATGGAAACAATGATCGTTGGCATGAGCCCTTAAGAAGGACCCCTAAGTCTTCAGGATGAAGTCATTGGTGTCCTCTTGGTCGACCTCTCTCAAATATGGTAGGTATTGGTGATTGCATTCCAGGGATAAACTCCTGAAATGGTTGAAGATGGTGGTTGGCATAATCTGCTTCTAGACCACCGGTCATCATTGACCAGATGACCTGAGTTTATTCTTGATTTAGAGGGCATGTTGGGCAGACTCCAAGGTTTTAATGGTACCATGTTGATGGTACTCTTGAACCAATGCGTTAGAGACCTATCGTTGAATACACTAAGTCAATGATGGTTTCATTCAAGAAGATGAGGACTCATCTTGAGCAGCAGCTAGGATGTTCACAGGTGTAAACTTGAAGGAATCCATTTGGAATGAAGGGAGTTCTTGGAAGGAAGTGCATGTATATATAACAAACACAAACAATGAACTCTAGAAAAGTAGAATCTTTTTTGATAAATGCATGCATGATTTATTACCTTGTTTGTCTCTCCTTTATCAATTGATAAGGTCCTGACAAATGGGTAACACTATTATCTTCCTTAAGGTTTCACATCAGGTTCACCATTTTTGTTGTTTGTGTATGGGTGCAAACAAAATGGCCCAATGGAGAATAACCAACCATATTTTTTTATGGGGGGTTTTTTTCACCGAGATAACCCATCACCTTGGTTACGGATTCACATCAGGTTCACTATTTTTTTTCCTTCTGAATGTGTTTTCTAGCTAAGAATCGCTATTTTTGAATGGTTTCCAACATATTTGTTTATGGAACTAGAAACACCCAATGGTTCTGTATCCAAAGGGACCTACTTTCTAAAGGCAGGCACTCATTGAGGATTTTTACCCATGATCCTTAATAAATCACATTGGTCGAGAGGGTGGGAGGTTGGGATCATTGCACCCTTTTTAGGGGAATTATTACCTACTCTAGGACTCTATTATAGATTTAAGATATGTTCATGAATCCTTATTAATTTACCAAGCGTAATGTAGATGTCCCAAGAAATTGGAAATCAATTATTAACATGTATAGAAATAAGAATCATGTGTATGTATTCAAGGTTCTTCATCAGTAGAGATATTTCTATGTATTAAAGGTTCTCCATCAATGGTATCCTCTCATATACTACTTAGATATTATATGGTCGTTATTACGAAGATGTTATTTTTTAAGCCACTCAGTGGGGAACTCTGTAACTTATGGTCATCTAGGTATATAAAAGTCACTCTGGAATTTATCTTCATCCAGGGAGATGGAAATTTACACTGGAGTTTATTGTCATTCGGGTAGACAGAGGTTACTCTGGAGTTTATCATCATCTAGGGAGACAGAATTTGATTTGATTTTGGGATCGAACACATAAATGGGTTTACAACATATCCTTGTGAAAGGAATCAAAACCCATGTAGTTTGATGTAGATTAATAGGACACATCATACCTTTTAAGATCATGTGATAAGGACCCAATCGTACAGTTTAACTTCATGTGGAAAGGAAATCTAATTGGAAGGTTCCTGGTCAAAGTTTGGTGTGGGACTTATGCTTAAGCATCCCAAGGAACTTGAAAGGAATATGACCTCCCAAGTTGAATTAGACCATGCTGGGGATATGACCCAAAGAGAACATGGTTGATTTGGAATTTTGGGTTTGAACCTTAGGGAGTATTCCTATGTATCTCATTTGGATGGAAATTAAATCCCACATAGTTCGGTGAGTCTTGCAGGGGAGTAAGGCCCTTTGAGAGAAATAGGTTGGGGTTTACTCCTAAAGAGGATTCCCTTGTAATAGGGTCCATGAGATATGTCTTAACTCATGGAGATTTAGGGGGATTTAATTAGGGACTTACTCCAAAGGTGGATTCCCAGATTAGGGATTAGGTTTAGACTCCTGAGGAGGATGTCCAGTGAGCTTGTGCCTTAGGTGAAGTCTTACTACGTATCCTAGTTATAGTGGGAATCAGAGTTCTCATAGTTCATTATTTCAAGTGGATTTTACAGGTGTTGGAATTCTAAAAAATCTCTAAGCCCATGTGATTCATGCTCATTGTGATAAACAAGATTATGTGAAATATTCAACAAAACACACATGCCTTCTCCTTAGCTGATGGAAGAGGATGGAATTATGACAGAAGAGGTAGAGGTGACTCTGGAAGAGGACATGGATATAGTGGAAGAGGATGAAGCAATGAACCTTCCCTTTCTTCACTTTACATTAGATAAGGGTCCAATGTAAGGAAGGAGTGAATGTGAAGTAAGTAGAGAGGAGCAATACTGCAACCTTCTACATGAAAGGCTAGGGGTTTACACTAGGATGGATGCCCTAAAATGCATCATGTAGTGGGTAGGGATACTTCTCCTTTTTCCAAAAGGAAAGAATTGTGAACCGTACCCTCCCTACCAGGGACTGAAGGCTCTGAGTCTTAGAGAATATAAGGGGAGGACAAAGTTCAATCCCTATAATCTGAGACTAGGAAATCCTCAACACTATCCATGGAGTAAGGGTCTATGTGACCATAAATATCCAAAGCTACATACACCCTAATAACCCTTACCCTCTTGTAGGAAAAGTGTAGGAAACCTCTGACCATAGATATCCAAATACAAATGGGATACATGTATATGTTCCTTTACCTAATATTTGGTAAATCATGAGGTCTTTATGGAGGTTTCAACATAATCCCTTTTAGTCAAGGGAGCCAAAGAAGTAGAGTTCTTTCCATGAATGGCATTAAATGAGGCTTCATAAAAGGCTTGAGTAGGCTGAAGGGGTGAGGTGAACCAAGAAAGGGATATCAACTAAGTTGATCATAGGTATGTGGCACGCAAGTAGGTTTGGTTGAATTTATTTCACCTTAAGTGAATAAAAACCTGGATGACTATACTTGGGTGAGACTTGGATCAATAATTCAAGAGTCTTAAAAGGTATTCCTTGAAGTGGGAAGTGCAACTTCCTACTTGAGAAAGGGAAGTCGAGAAAGTGTACTAAAATTAGGGGGGTGAGAAAATGATTCCTGCAAGTGTTGTTAATTTCTAACACTTATAGAAACTATGTATCACTATCCCCCTTTAATTCACTCTCTTTAGGTGTTATGAAACTACATTAGCAGTTCCGTAGGACTTGGGTAAAGCACTAGGGTGATCAGAGCAGCAATCAAGCTTTGGGTAAATTCGTCCATACAAATAAAGGCCCTTAGGGTATATTTATAGAAAAATATTGTACCATGAGCAATGGTGAATTGGAACATAAGTTAGGAGGTGGCGCACAAGTGAGGGGCGTGCAGGTACTTTCACGCTGCAGGTGATTCAGGTTAACTTGGGTGATCCAATTTTTTACCCTTTGAAAATATTTATATTCTCTATTTGTTTTCTCCTTTTATAATGGAATTTCCCTTTGTCACTTCTTCATCCATGTGATGGAACAATGTGTCAAAAATCTCAAAGGTTTTATCTTATGACCATAGAAAAATTCAATCCATTCCCACTGGACCCTTTTGGTCTAGGAAAAAGTTAGAGTAATGATTTATCACACTTCTTATCCTTGATTACATGTTCATTACATGGTCAAAAAAAATTAGGGTGATGAAAACCTTATTTAATATTACATTCTCCATCAACCAACTTCATGTACTTGATATTTGAGTTAATACCAATCAGTTCCTTTAGTTGATATACTTATTTTGGAATCTCATAACATTGGGTTATTCCTCTTATTTCTCCCCTATAGAAAATTGGTAATAGGGACTGACTAATCTGAATGGACCCCATTAGTATTTTTTGGTGAATAAAACAATTTCACAAAGCTTGTGACCTAGGGATGTTTTGGTCCTAGAGGAAAGGTCCCCCTTAAACCCATGTGTTATTTTCTTTAATGTGTGTAATACTGATTTCCACCCTTACCAATGTTCAGCCTACTCCCACCAGTATTTACATATCATTGACATAGATATTATTATTATATGATTTACACAACCTATAATCCAAAAATTCAAGTGGATTTGACATCCTCAATGTTACGTTACCATGTATTGTACTTGTTCTCAAAGAAAGGATATGGTACCTCATTCTTGAACCTTTTAATGGTCCTAATCATGTGACCCTAAACTACATGATATATATTTTTAGAATCATGTCCAAAAACTAAATGATCATTTTCTCTATGTTATTCCATAAACTATCTTCATGGTGCTAAAACCCTCCTTAGATAGCCCTTTCTCCATAACCTACTTTGTTGCTCAGGTGTTTGAATCTTCAAAACTCTTCCACAACCCTTAGAAAATAGAACATAAAATTTTAAGGGAACCTCTATTTAATTATTCATATAATCCCTTTTAACTTTCATATAAGACCTTGACCTATTGATCATATGTGTATTTACCTTGAAAAAGGGTTCTCTGATCCCTGACAACCCTAGAAACACAGCATTAGAACTCATCACCTCATTTTAATTCATGAGTATCCACAAAATGTTTACCCCATCTCACCATACCTAGTTCAAACTTTGATTCATGATTTACACAATCCATAATCCAAATATCTAAGTGTATTTTACATCCTCAATGACATGTCACTATCTAAAAAACATGTCTTTGAAATAAAGATACAGGGTTCCAAAACCCTTCTTAAATATTTATCCTTTACAATTAGAGTAAGGATGCAGGGTGTCAGAACCCTTATTGAATATTCATCCTTCAAAACCTATGTAAAGATAAAGGGTTACAAAACACTTCTCAAATATTCATCATTCACCACCTGAGTAGGAATTCATGGTTACAAAAAACCCTTCTTCAATATTCATCCTTCACAACCCAATTAAGGATACAAGATGTCAGAACCCTTCTTTAATATTCAACCATTATAACTCGAGTAAGGATGTAGGGTTCTAGAACCCTTATTGAATATTCATCCTTCCCCAACTAATAAAATATGTAGGGTACTATAACACTTCTCAAATATTCATACTTCACTTCTCGAGTAAGGATGTAGGGTGCCAGAACCCATATTAAATATTCATCCTTCACAACTGATGTAATAATGAAAACATCTAAAACCATTTTTAAATATTCATCCTCTATAAAAACTTCTCCATGTATTAACTATATAAATCTATGTAATCCTTCCATCATCCTTATAAAATAGTGCTTATGGATTCATGGGACCCATCTTCTTAACTGTCCATGAGTTGGATCTTCATACGGTCCCTCGGCCCATCTACTAGATGCATTATTACCTTTCAAAAGGACCTCTTATTCCTATGATCCCTGATAGCATTGTAGAGAATCTCATCACCAAAAAGTTATTCATGAGTATCCATGGCATGTTTTCCCCATCTCATTGTCCCAGATTCAAGCTATTTAAGACATGGTTTACCCATCCCATTGGTCCAAAATTCTAGAAATAGTGTTTTATTCTCAACATAATGTCTAAGTTATATGACCATAAACTATATAAATATAAGGTCAAAGATATGTGACCTCAAATATCAAAAAATCAAGGTCCCTTCATGAAAAACCTTGAACTACCAATTGAAGGACACACAACACTCGCTAGATTGAAAACCCATAAAGGGTTGTATAGTAAAAATTTGATTATATGGTCACTAGACTCAAACATTGCATGATCTAGAATAAATTGAGAACTAAAAAATTAAAGATACACAATGCCCTTCATATTAAAAACATGTAAAGGGAGGTATGTGGAAAACTCAAGTATCTTCTCATTGGACAAGTACCTTTCATGATCTAGGTAAAATTGAATACTCAAAAAATGAAAGAGTGATAAAACAAACTTAGTCGGGAACTTATAAAGGGTATCCTAAGGAAAAAAATCATGTCTCTTCCTACTGATCTTTCCTCATATCTAGTTTAGGAAAAAGTAAGGGTTATGAAAATAAAGAGACATAAAAGCATACAAGGCCCACCATATTGACCCATAAATACTCAATCTATTCTCTCTATGTAATGAAAATCATAATTTCATATATATTATTCTATAATTAAACATTTTAATACTACCAATTTCCAATTTTACGATTAATTGTCATAATTTTAGGTTTTATTAATAATTTGAGCTTAATTGTGAAAATGGCCTAATTTTGGAATTTAAATATTTCATATCATATTGGTATTTTGGACGTAAATTCATCTAATCTAATAACAATTTAGATATTCCTTTTTTTAGGATCACATAATTTATGGGATTAATTTCATTTAATTGGATCCAAAGATTAATCCTATATTATAACACCCAAAAGGAGCATTAAAGTTTAGCATTGGAATCTTTTTCTATATTGAAAAAATTTTGAATATGGGCTCAAATTTCAAAAATGGGGACCATACATCTGATTAAAATTCAAAATAAAATAGATAACATCTATAGGAATATTTTATTTTACAGTTTCATCCTAATATTCATCCTCACACATGGTCATAAATTCCTAGTAAGTTGGCACATTGGAATTTAAAAAGCTAGAAAATATATTCAAATTAAAACTATCATAAAATGAGATAAACATGTCCAATAGAGATTAAATTTTGTGGGTAGATAAATTATTCCTATATGAATAAATTTTTAGTTTACCACATTCCAAAATTATTCCATTTTATAGGCTTAAAATTGTAAAAAAAATTAGGAATATTTTTTGATCCAAAATCATCCCCTATCATGCCTATGAATTTTCACCTCCACTCCTTTCAAATGGATTAGAAACTTAGGTTGGAAATTTTTTGTATAATATGAGAGTTTACACTGATGAAATAGTTTTTTACATATTCAATATATTTTTATTAATATTATTATCTTCACTTTTCATATTCTATTTTTTCCCCATTGTGCTCCTTATAATCTCCATGAAAATGGAGAACTAACACTCATTGTTTTTTATGGGGAAGCGATGATGTTTTGATTTCATTGTGCTTCTATGTATTCTCTTTATTTTATTCTTATAATTTTAGTAGTGGTAAAACTTGTTATGATTTTGAGTTTTCCCCCCTCTCACTACTATTGTATTCTTATTCCCATTCATTTTTATTCCTCTCCTTCATCATCATAATGCAACATACCGGATAGAGTATCATTTTGGTGATGATGTGAGGGAAAATTGTGTTGCATAAGGAGGGTCATTTTGGGAGAACAACACTTTAATATGAGGGTGTTGAGTGATAGTTTTGATCTCAACATTGACTAGAATATTGAAAATTAATATTTTAAAGAACAATGATAACATCGTCATGAGATCCTGAGAACAATGACTTGTTTCTTCCTCACTAACATATTGGCATCTTATTTTCTTTGAATTTTTCATTTTGATATATTTTAATCATATTCATTTTAAAAATCCCATTATGTTATTATATCATTTATTAGTATATTAATTAGTTTATAAATAGTGATAATTGGAAAATATTGTGTGTGAGCGGCCTCCTCGATAGATTGACCCTATGGTACACTTAGTTATACATTATTAGGAGAACAATAAATTATTTGTAAGTGATTCTAGAAAAAATATAACTCATCAACTGAGATACTTTTTTATAGATATCAAGATTTATCACATGTTATTTTTCCAAAAAAAAATCAAAAAAATCATAATTTCAAAAAAAATTAAAAAAAAATGTAGATGGTAAAACCTCCACTTATTTAAGTGAAACAATTAGAAATTTAGAAATAAAATTATAGGGGTTTATATATAACTATAACAGATATGAATTCAAGTATATCATATAAAACCTAAATAAAGATGTTGAAAAACCAATTTTATAAGACTTAACCAAGAATCCAAATAATTATTACACTAATTTCCAGAGTTCAATAAAAAGGAGGTTGAGGTAGAAAAATATATTATCTTTATAAGTTTATAGTATGACATTATGAAGGTGGAAATTTGAATTCACAACCCTTCATTACCAAAAAATCTATAATCATCCTAGATACCTCGCAATAAGTTCCAACACTTGAAATTATCAGTTGAAGGGAGTGGACTTAACACCAGATTCTCTAATTTTTTATTTTACACTGTTATCAAAGATAATTCCCTACCCTTAATTTTCTTTTATATAATCAACTCATATTCTTTCCATATATAGCGATGATGATGATGATGATAGAATGGCCACCATCTAGGATAATATGGCGATGGAATTTGATGGTGAATAAGAACTTGAGGAGAATGTGGTGATGTGACCACCTCCTCTACATCAACATACATATCACATAGAGGAGGAAACCATGATAGTTGATAGGGATAACCCCTATATTCTTTTACCTTTCCCTATAAACCTCAAATTTTATATTTCTTCTCTTCTTATGGTAAGGAGATTTTTTATTTTCTATGGGGGTTCCCACTCTTGGTATCCTCTTATGAATGTTTGGAGAAATATAATTTGGTGGTTTTTATAAAAAATCACTATCCACCTTTGAACTGGGGATAATGTACTATAACTTACTGACTATGGGTAGTAAAAACCTATCACCAACTTAGGGGTAAAACCATGTTCTATCCTATATTCCCTTTATGTTTATTTTTCTTTAGTTTTATTATGTTTTGTTTTGTTCTTAATTTCTAGGTCTAGGTGGTGGAATTTAGGATCTTAACTTAGTGTTTCCACTGGAAAATAAATTCGGGTTATATATTTCATTCTATTTGGTTTTTCTACTCTTATATTTTTATTTTTATTTTGTCTTAAATTAAGTATGGTGATATTTAAGTGCAGGGTAGTGATGACTTAATTATGATTCTTTGTGTCTTTTACTTTTACTTTTCATTTTTTAAGGACTTTGAGCTTCAATAAATATCCATTTTCATTTTTATCACTTGAATTGATTTTGGGAGGGTGTTCATGATTATGAAAAAAAATAATTTTAAATGATTATTGATTTGGAAAAAAATTCTTGGATTATTTTTTCGGATTTTTATTTTCAATCATTTTTATGAGTTTGAAAAAATTTTAAAATGCATACCCAAAATATACTGACTGAAATTATTATTATTTTCAATACTATGGGGTATTCTGAACCCTTTGGATATATTCTTCCTTATACCCATAATATTTTAAGAGAAACATGGATTTTTTGTGCAAACCAATACTTACAATATTCTCTTTCAAATAATTGGATTTCATAAAAAAATGATGTGATTGAGCCATTTTTTTGGAAATATATATATTAACTTGATACCAACCTTTAAATTTATCCTTATTTTTTTCTTAAAATCCATGAATTTACTTATAGGTATAAGAAACATCAAAATCAAATTTTTCCTTACATGCCTTCACTCTTAATATTTTTCCTTTTATATTTCAAGTTTGAGTGTGGGGGGAGGGATATCTGTTTGTATTGTTTGGGATGAAGCTCATTATTGGGTGTGTAAATTCTCTATCAGCATGTTGGGATTTCTAATAATAGTAATTAGTTAATTTCATTCATTTTTCTTCATTTCTATTATCCTATTATCCCAAAAAATAAAAAATGAAAATAAATAAATAAATTGAAAAGGAAAATAAATCGAGTTGAGCATGAATTATTTATTGTCCTCACATTTATGACTCATTTCCCACTCAAAAATTTTGGAAATGATTTTCATTATTTTATTTTATTTTATTTTTCATATCATCCTCCATGATAAAAATGAAAAAATGAAAAAAAACAAAAAAAAAAGTCAAAAATTGAGAAGTACGATGAAATCAATCATTATTATCCCTTTTTTTACTCATTTTTCATATCACAAGAGTGGGTGTTTTGTTTCACATGCAAGGAGAATTTATTGAGGTATTCTTCCTATTTTTTAACTTGGATATTAATTATTTGGTATTTAAGAGTTAAAACTCCTCTTTCTGTGCATAAATTTTTAAATATTTTTTACCAACCAACCCATATATATAGAATTTACCTTTCCTCATGATTGAAAATATTTTTATGTTTCACGGTGTGGAGATGTGATAATTTTTACAAGTCTATAGTGACATGTTCACTTTCCAAGTATGATAATAACTCTATATTTCATTTCTCTTGAGGGAGGAGTGACATGAATTTCAATGTGAGGTTCGTGTGATTGGGCCATTGATGGATTTTGTAAGTTTAATGAATTTAAATATGAGAGATTAAAATGAAATGGAATTGTTTTCATATAAGATACATGAAGAAATTCCATTTTATAAAAGATCTTTTAAATTTTCTCACTTTTCATTTTTGTGAGGATTTTGATTTAAATATTTGATTATTTCCCAGGAGTGAAATGTTTAAGTTGTGGGATTTATGAAACAAATAATTTCAAATATAGTTTTTTTATTAATTAAATTTCTTAATCACACAAATTTTATATTTTATGGTTAATTGACACAATTTTTGGTTTCATTAATAATTTGATTTTAATTATAAAAATAGCCAAATTTTGGAATTTAAATATTTTTATATTAGATTGGTATTTTAGTTGTAAATTCTTCTAAAATAATCAAAATTGAAAATAATACTTTTTTATGATCACATACATTATGGGATGATTTTAATTCAATTGTACCCAAAGAGGAATCTGACATTTTGAAGCCTAAAAGGAGCTTGCAAGTCGGGCCTTGGAATCTACACCATGGTTCAATAGATTTTGATGATGGGATCATATTTTATTGATGGGATGCACAAATGAGCTCCCAATTCATAAGAAGATATATAAAATCAGAAGGAATATTTTATTTAACTATTTCATCTCGATATTCATCTTCCTTCATGGTCATAAATGCTTCGAAATTGAAAAATTGGAATTCAAATAGTCTTTGAGCTCGAAAATATGTTCAGAGTAAAATGTTCATAAATCATGAAAAATGTAGCGAATAGAGAAAACAAATGTGTGGATATATGAGACATATATAAAAAAATTATAGTTTAATGCTTTCATATATTCTTTAATTTATTTGGTTGAACAATTGAAATATTTTAAAGGAATATTTTTTGAGCCAAAATCAGCCCCTCTCATGCCTATAAATTTATACCCCTGCTATTTCAAAATGGTTTGGAAAATTAGGTTGGGAATTTTTTGTTAAAAAGGAGTTTTTATGCAATTTTAATAGTTTTTATACATGTTTGATATATTTTTGTTCATATTCCACTCTTCTATTTTCATTTTTTATTTTATTTTACCCCATCATGATCCTTCTAATCTCTATGAAAATTGAGAACTGAACCTCATTATTATTAGAGAGAGTGGTGATTTTTTAATTTAATTATTATTCAATGTATTCTATTTATTTTATTCTAAAAATTTTATTAGTTGTGGAACCAGTTTTTTTATAGCGTTCACCCTGATTTCACTACTATTTTATTCTTCTTCCCATTAATTTTTAGTCCTCTCCTTCATATTCATAATGTTTCATACGAGGTTGTGTAGCATCATGGTGGTGATGTAAGGAATTATTGTCCCATGTGTGGAATGTTCTTGTGGGATAATAACAATTCAATGGGAGGGTGTTGACTGATAGGTTTTATCTCAACATTGAGTAGAATATTGAGAATTAATATTTTAAATAACAATTATAACATCCTCATGAACTGCTGAGAACAATGACTTCTTTCTTATTCACTAACATATGTATGTTTTAATTTATAAGTATTTTTCATTTTAATTTATTTTGATCATATGAATTTTAAAAACCCCAATATATTAGTATATCATATAATAGAATATTAATTATCTTATAAATAGATACAACAGAAAAATAGTGTGTGTGAGCAACCTTCTTGAGAGATCAACCCTAGGGTGTGCACTATGATATATTAATAGAAAAATAAAAAATAATTTGTGGTGGATTCATGATAAATACCTCTCATCACTAGGACCTTGGCCTAGGAAAAGTTTAGGTAACTATCTTAGTGACACACCCACCCAAGTCATCCCTTTGAACTATGCAATTCTGAAAGGATGGTCCTTAATATGCCAGTGATAGTGTTTATACTAATTTTCATCCATGGACCATTCTTAGGAAGAATCCATTATGAATAGAGAATTTAAGTTTTGATTTGGTATTCACATAATATTATGAAGAATCTTGATGTGTTCGTATATCTATACGATACTGAGTCATTAAGATGTAATGGATACGATGAAAGGATAACATTAAGACAACAAAACTAGGAGCTCAAGAGTTTCCATTCATTTACAAAGTAAAAAAATGAGGTATAAATCTCCATAGCCTGGATTGTCTCCCATAATTCCCAAATAAATAGGAGGATCCTAAAAGTATAAAACTATTACAACATATTCCTAGAATACCCCTTGATCTTGGTCAACCTTTATTATAGGAAAATTATGTATTGGAGTAATTGATCCATTGATTCAATATCCACCTTGACAAATTATTTTAATACCCCTACCCTATAAACAATGTCAATCATGGACATATATGCCACATCACTAAGCCCTTGATGTTTGAATACAATATTCTCTACTATTTTCAACATGAATTGAAAATAATATAACTTCTATTAGAGTCTTCCAATCTCACATTTCCCAATATTTACCAGATCTTGGTGATCCTCTATTTTTGTTTCATACTGAGAAGATATACTCAAGTATTTATTTCAACATAGTCTGGTTGACAATGGAGACTCCACCGCCAATATCCTCAACTCTAGGGTCTTCTTTGTCTCCCTTATAGTAACCACCTTCTTCACCCGAGCATCAAGATCCTGATAGTTAAACCCAATATAACCAAGGGTTGTAAAAATGTACTCGAGGTAGACTAGATGATCCTTCTACTCTTTGAATGGGTCCCCCATGATCAAACTCCAAATTCCCCCTAACACCTTCAACCTCAGTTACTGATGAAATTCTAAGTACTCCGAACCTCAACTCATGTCTAGTCCAAGAATAAAGATGTACTCTAGTTCCAATTCACTAAGTGAGGGACTCAAAATTGCATCCCTTGTAATCTTGGTGTGGAATGGGCTCATGCCCTGATTAATTTCTATGGATGGGATACTAAAGAGAATTAATTATATATATTTAAGACCTATTCCATTATAGAAGATTCTTCAATCACCTCAACCTTGAATGAATGGATGATAGTGATAATTTCATGAACAAAATGAATTTGGGTAACAAATGAAGTCCCATTTATCTATATAGTTTTATTTGCACATAAAAGGTTTTTAGACATAAAAGGATGTTAGATAGTACAATATAGACCTAAAAATGTATTCGATTTCCAAATTGGTACATACCATAACCTAGTGAGTCTTCTATCATGGTCAGGTTAGAAGAGGAATATTTGTCAATGCCAGTATCTTCTAAGAGCATGATCACCCATTTCAATTCAAATGGAATGAGTACTAGTGCATCTATAATAGAAACTAGGTCCAACCCTGCTTGTAACTGGGATGTTTCCACCCCTCTATTAACCTCTTCCATTATTGGGTTCCTAGTGGAGATATTTAAGATCATTATTCTTCCCTGGTTGTAGGTGTTTGTGTCTTTGAGAGAATTTTGAAAGGACCTACACAATTAAATAGGCTGGGAATAATCTATTAAATCACTTCAAATAAAATAGAGTCTACAAATCACATAACTTTCATGTTGATATTGGGTGATGATTCCAGGATAACCTAGTCTCTTACCCCTCTTTGTATTCTTTGTGGAAGGTCCAACACTATTGGTGATGAACCTGAAGGGGTTGACATTTGAGGTGATAGAGGAGGAACTGGTAGAGTCATGGGTAGTGTTTCTTCCATATCAGTAACCACAACCTTCATTGGTTCCATCTAACTAGGAGAACCATGGTCATTGACTACATGATCACTATCTAATTCAACCACATCCATTGTTCCCCCATGATAGTATAACAAGGACGAAAGAGGTGAGTGGATCTCTCCAAAATCCTTCAATTTCCAATGGATATAAGATTAACACACTTATTAATAAAGATTAAAACATGTATGAGGGTACTAATGAGATTCATGTTACCTATTCATTGGAGCCAGCTGGGTCTCCCTCATCCTCACCAATTTGTATCGTGATTGGAATCATCAATATTCATTCCTGGGATTTATATTAGATTTATCCCTTAGAGGAATGAATTACCACACTGAGGTTTTATAGGAATCCCTTGACTTTAGTGAGCTATTTTTTAAATGAAATTTCCCCAGGAGCAATAACATTTCCAAAACCCTCTAGATCCAACTCCGCCTAACATATAAACTTTTAGGCCTCAATGTATGAGTTAAATTTTATCCAATATTCCCATTGTTAGAATGTAATGAGTAATGTATGCACAATCAAAGAGGACTCTTTTACGATTGGGACTTCATCCGTAGGCACTTCGCTTATTATTTCTGTATTTGTTGTTGATTTTATCAATGGTGGAGCAGACTCCAAATACCTCACCTACTTCTAGGGAATATTTGGATCCGTAAATCTAAAAGATGATAGTTTCCAACTAGGAATATAATTTTTTGATTCCATCAAAGCCTCTAAAATTCCACTATTATCCATTATTTCCAACTCTATGACCACCGTCACTAATACAGCTAGTTTCCCATTCAGGTATAATCAAATCTAGGCATCAGAATGAGATTTAGAGAGGCCAATATTCATATTGACTATAAGTAAGGTCACCTAGAATTTAGCCTCTCCACTAGTGACAATATCAATAATTATAAATCTACCATTGGATACCATACTGACCATATGTGGTGAGGATAGGGGTATCTCATATGAAAACACTAAAAATGTTGTTCGAATCAGATGGGTGCATACCACTCATAAATAATCATACCATCAATACATGTTGATAGGGTTCCCTTGTGAATGTCTATCATATAGGCTCAGGTATCAGTATAACCCTTTCTATTTTTAGTTATGGTAGAAGTGGGAACCCCGTATGACATAAATACAAAACGGTCGTGTTGTTTCAAGCTACTCCTTGTCTCATATTTCTTCAGTATAGTGGGCCTGACTCCACGGATACTTTGAAACACCACTTGACCGGTGCACCTAAAATGTTTTGAGTATTAAAGAACTCATATCCAACTATATGCGCCCCCATTCAACCCTGTAACACAAGGAAGGGGTTGAAGGTCCTATATGGGGACCTTCCCTTGTAGATATAGTGTAGTTGGTGGTATAGTTTATTCAGTATAAAAATAACCAAACCTATATGTCTACCCCCTTCCATTGTCACAACCATCAAGAATGGGGAGATCCTGACTACACCCTTCTCTTGGACTAGGATCAAGTACCCTCTTAGGTATATTGCAAGAAATCCAACCAACTAAACAAGTCGTCCAGCCCAAGAAGTGAATGTCCACCCCTAGTTATTGAATAGTCCTTCTTCAACCATTGTCCAGTATGCACACTTTTCCCCAATATATTCTCATGATGGGTAGGCCTTGGTATTTTTTTTATCAAGGTTTGTGATAGGTCTTCATGATGAAAATACTATCCCATTTCGTATATGAGATGTATGCCCTCAGATATCAGTCTTTCCCAAGGGACTTCTTGGCTAGCTTGATTAGATCTTTTTCAATAAGAGAGGTGCACTCTAAATCATCCCAAGAAGTATTGGGGGTGTAAACCCATCATGTATTTATAGAATCTATTTTTACCTTTTAAGGATTTGAAATATATTAATAAATATTTTCAGAGCTACAAGCTGATTCGGAACGCGATTATGAGGCTCGGTGAGCCCGAAATTAATTTTAAAAACCATTAAATATATTTTATGTCATTAATGAATAGTTTTTCAGGAATAATAGAATATCTCCTGAATGGAGTCCCAAATCAAAACCATAATAACACCGTTGAATCTGGAGCTTGGTGTCACCCTAGGCACAACCTAAAGTTTTTCGATGTTGGACGTTTGGGTGAGACAGTCATCGGAGGGTATGTTAAGTGAATTAATTAATTGATTGATTTAATTAATTAATTTAATGAATAAAACCTATTTCCTTATATAAGTATTCTATCATGGAAAATATCCACTTTAAGCCACATAACCCTAGGAATGTTTAGAGGAGGTTTCTTCATTCTTCATTGGAGAATCAAATCGGATGATGACCAGTCATTCGATCAAGGTGAATCGATAGACAACAGATGTAGCAGATTATCCTCATCATTGAAAAACAAATTATTTACTAATTATTAATCCAATGTTGAGTTGGGGCTCATCAATTTCGTCCTTCACCCTTGATTAAAAGATGGATAATGTTCTTATCTACTATTCATTGATCTGTGATTAATTAAACCTTCACAAGATCCTGTTAATTGAAGTAAATTGTTCATTTGATTTTTTTGTGATTATTCCATGTTTCTCAGCCAAAATATCCATAATCCATGATCATTGGCCATGAATGATTGTCCAATGATTGATTCACCTTTTTTCATATGCCTTTCCCCCCAACTTTTTTTTGTGTTCTTATTCATTAGGTTATGGGACCATGGTTTGAAATTTCTAGGAGGGACTGAGTGTGATCGGGGAACAAGTTATGGGGTGTGTGTGCGCACAATGATGAGATAAATGTTTGATGGGAAGATCAGGGTGATTTGAGGGATTGCAGGTGATGAATACATGGATCAGAAATGGAACCAAGGTTTCTCTTCTACTGGTTGTTTAGAGACTCTAGTGTTTCCTTATAATCCTTTCGAATATTACTAGGAATATTTTTAGAGCCAGGTGTGAATACGGTGCTCGATTATGATCCCTAGTGATCCCAGAATTAATTTTATAAAAATATTAAATATATTTTATATCACATGCACACAGTTTTCTTGAAAAGGTGAAATATCTTCTAAAAAGAGTTTCAAATAGATAATATGAAGCCATGTTTGAATCTGGAACATGAGGTTTACCCTAGGTATGACCTCATGTTGGTCAGCACGGGATGTTTGGATGAATAAGTCGTTGGAAGGTTCGTTTAATTAAAATAAATAAATAAGTTGTTTGATTTATTTATTTATTTTACAAATTAATTAAATCATCTATAAATACCATCTTATGAAGGTTTTCTAAGGGTTAGCCACATAACCCTTTCTAGATCTAAGAGGAGTAGAAGAGTGTTCTTCATTAGTAGATTGACATCAAATAAAAAACAATGATTAGATCAAGGATAATAATGAGATGAATGAAGAGAATAGTGGGATCATTGCCTTTATAGATTTTGGATGCATTCTTCATCAACTATTGATCCATAATAGAGTTAGGACTCATCAATTGTGGTTTTTTCCCCTTTTTATTAAAATATTTAGTATGGATATTATCTTATTTTGATTTGTGATAATTGTTTATTACAAGAGCCCAAATATTTAATTAATTATATTCATCTGGTATAATTATTCCATTTTTTCACATGTTATTGCTCCATTTATATAATCCTTGGCCAATAAATCTTTTATAATAATGGTTCACTTTGTTATTTTTCTTTTCCCCTATTTGTTCATTAGGTTATTCACTGTTGGCCAACGGGGCCATGGTTTAAATTTTTCGAGGTGGGTTTGATCATGGATGAACCCCCAAGTTCGTTGCAACAGCATGAAAAACACACTGATAGATGGTTTTGTGGATGGATTCATGAATGAGTGGGATAGTTTTTTTTGGAATGGATCATATCAGTACCATGGGTATAGATTCATGATCGAGGATGTGATTGATCTACAATGAGGATAATGGTTTATAAGAGGTGGTTCGGTATCGGATCGAGGATCCCAATTTTTTTAGTTGACACACGGTGATGATGTGTGGTGAGATGGGATTGATTCTGAGTGAAGGTTATGTGTGGGTATCATTTAGGAATCTACTTAGTGTGGATGAACCAACTATGGAAACATGATCTTGACATCGAAACAGACATTTCAAGACCAGTGTTGGGTACCTTTTTTAGGATCATGGATCGAGTCCACAAAGTGCCTAATAGTAATATTATTGTTGTTGTTGTTATTGTTGTTGTTGTTGTTGTTGTTGTTGTTTTTGTTGTTGTTGTAGTTGTTGTTTTTATGGAATTTATTATTCGATTTACCTTTCTTATGAGTTATCAGAATGAAAAATCATATACGGCGTTGTGACCCTGGTATTAATGCACAAGTTTCAAGACCAGTATTGGGTATTTAATTCAGACTCATGGCTTAGGCCCATAAAATTTTGTTAGATAATGATGTGATGAAATTCTTTTTTCACCATGTGTCTGATTTGGGAAAGTGAATAGCCTATCCTGAGTTCTTTTCACAAGGATTACAATGGTGTGATCTGTTTTTTCATTCATGGCCTTTTTTGATGACATATCGATGGTTTGAAATTTCCTTCCATCGGACCTATGAAGAGCCTCATGTGTTCATCCAAATTTTGGGCAAGACACATCATATGGTACCCTTACATTCCTTGTAGAACTACATGGATAGAAAATAGTGTTCTAGTGAGAACATGACTAGAGAGTAGAGTGGGACCACACATCATGTGGGTCCCCTACACATCATGTACCACCTTTTGAGAAAATGTCTACCACTCATGTATCCTTCATTTGGACTTGGATTTTGGCCCGTGAGTAGCATATTCAGAGTGTTTTTCTATGTGTAATTTGATGTTGGACTTATTGGTGGCTTTTGATATGTGATGTTAGATTTTATGGGTGTGATAATTCTTTAGGTGGTGCTCGATAGAAGAAGTGATCGAGAAGGATCATCAATGAAATTAGAGTGGCACCCTCCTATTTTGATATGGCATGAGTCATCTATCCATGATTAGAGTTTCACCCTCCTACTAGGATAGGGCATGGATCCTCTATCCATCATTATAGTGGAACCCTCTTGTGGTGTTAGGGCATGGTTTTTCTACCTGTTGAGTGGCACCCTCCTATTAGGACAAGGCATAGGTCCTCCATCGACCATCAGAGTGTCATTATCCTATTGGATCAAGGAATAGGTCCTCAACCTATTGAGTGGCACCCTCCTATGGCATTAGGGAATGGGTCCTCTACTGATTAAGTGGAACCCTCCTGCAATGCCATGGAATGGGTCTTAAACCTATTGGGTGGCACCCTCTTGATGGGATAGGGCATGGGTCCTTTATTGACCATTATAGTGGAACCCTAATTTGGTTTTAGGGAATGGATATTCTACCTATTGAGTGGAACCCTCCTGTTTGAATAGGGTATGAGTTCTCTATTTACCATTAGAGTGTAACCCTCCTATTGGATTAGGGCATGGGACCTCTACCTATTGAGTGTAACCCTCCTACAGAGTCAGGGTATGAGTCCTTTATCAATTGACGTGGAACCCTTCTATTGTATCAAAGAATGGGTCCTCTATTTATAGAGTGGAACCCTCTAGTTTTATCAGGGTATGGGTCCTATACTTAGATATTATATCCCCTCAACTGTGTAGCACAATGGAAAGGTGTGGCTCGACATGGATACTTCTTCGGAAAGACACGTGAGATGTTGGGCATCAGATGTGGCCCCTTTTTAGAGCTATAAGAAAACGCATTGTTCTTAGTTGGGCTCTGGAGATGGAGATTCTTTTTATATATCATTTTGGATTCTTTTTTAGCATAATTATTTTCTTTCATTATGGTTGTTGTATCATATACTTATTGGCATTCCTTTGTTGGGTTGAGATGACTACTTTTATCATTTTTTTATCACTCCCTCTTCAGTTTTTGGGGTGTCCTACTGGGTATGTATATACTCACCCCTGTATGGGATATGCTTTCATGTGTCATGTATTACACTGATGATGGATAGATAAGTGGTGATTTCATAGGATCATAGGGATACTTGGGTTCATAGGCCATGTACGGTGGTTGGTCTTGGAGATTTGGAGTTGGGCTCTATCAGCATTTAATTTTCCAAATATCTTCATGTTGGGAAATATTTTCAAGTTATGTGTGTATTTGCTTCCTTTACTTTTCATATTACACTATCATTTATTCCCAAGAATTTATTACATGCATGGATTTTAATCTAGATGTTACTATCTTCTATTATTATTCCTCAACACCTTTTCCTAGATATGGTAGAGTGTGTATATATGGTTACATTAGGAAAAGTCCTATCATTTTATTTATGTATTTCAACGCTTGTCACCAGCCCATGGCCTATGGAGGTAGTCTTGGGGTAGTTGTAGCTTGGTCTTCCGCTAGCCAGGTGGGCCCCAGTGGTTCGGGTCATGAAAGATTGGTATCAAAGGGAATACCTTGTCTAAAGTGTTATGAAAATTCCTGGGTTTAAGGTTTAGATTCATCCTTGGGTCATTGTTTAGAGTTAGACCCATGATGAGGATTTGGTTAGGACTTAGGGAAACATTTTCAAAGTGTATTGAGTGCATCTTCTAGGCTAGGTAACCCAGTGTTGGTGTGGATGTTGACTTATATATGCACCAGAACTCTAACTACCTACCTGTTAACTTGGCATTCCAGGGCATCCGTTTTAGGAATCAATGGTACATGAATCATATATGATTGAGTCCTTAGGTTTTCCTTCTTGATTCAACTCCCAAAATATTCTTTTTGGATATGGTACGTCTTGATAACATTCAAGATGAATTCACAATGATATCTAGATAGTATTTCAATATAGTGTCATGGTAATGACTAGTTGAGAAATTATGCCTCATTTTAGGGACCCACCCAAGAGGTGTTATCTCTGGGAGGGAAATAAGCAGTGCTACCACCTTATGAGTAGTGCATGGATCCTTCTATGGATTCAGCATATAATCATCCATGTGTTGAGTAGTTGATATCTCTTATAGGGAATGATTATGGTACATGTAGGTTTAGCGCATTATGTGAGTTCTAGAAATGTATACCACTATGGTTCTACAATAATATATACCCTTGAGTAGTAAAGGTTTGTCTTGAGGTAGTGGTATAGGTTTTTCAGCTTTTTCATACCCTAACTAATTAGTCAGTTGTGTTGGAAACCATTATTCTCTATGAAGCATATTTTGGATCCATAGGAACCAACAGATGACACGCCTGTATTGAGTGCACATCATAGGTTTAAAATATATTGATCACCTAGGCTTCATATTGATCCAAACTCCCCCTTCTTATGTGGTAGAGGATTGTCTTGAGCCTATGGTGTGAATTTCCTACTTTGATAGGACCCCTCCATATGTTGGTCCTAGCAGTGAGACTAATATAGTGTGATGCAGGGCATTGGTAGAACCCTGTGTTGGTGAT
The DNA here is from genome assembly GCA_963277665.1 of Viscum album. Lineage (NCBI taxonomy): Eukaryota > Viridiplantae > Streptophyta > Magnoliopsida > Santalales > Viscaceae > Viscum > Viscum album. The sequence continues at coordinate 14,312,023 of OY728145.1, forward strand.
GTTTGACATGGATTCATACCTCCAAAGAAGAGGGATGCTTCCCCCACCAAGATACATTCTTATGAAATGATCTAAAACTATGTGGGTGGGTCAGGGGAATCCTAAATAGGGTACTATCAAGGTGTGGTCTATGAGTTCCTTTGACTTTTGTGCTTGAGATACTTCTAGTGTGATAAGGTTTCAAAGTGATCCCTGGTTTTTGTGAGAGGGAGGTAAATAGAATGAATAGATTCATGTGGTAGGAACTTGTGGTTCATTGGATTCAAGTGTGGTTTTTGGTAGGACTTGTGTATGCACTACTCTAGCTATAGTTATAGCAAATAATTATTAGCCACATTTCCTAGGACACGGCCCCTGTTCAAGACCAAGTGAAAGAAGTGGGGGATTTTTTCTCAACCCTTTTTCTAGAGGATCTTGCAGAGAGGATTCATGGTCACATGTTTCTATCGATGGTGTGATCTAACTCTGTGATTAAAGAGATCATTGAAATAAATATTTCCATAGTGATAGTGGGACCCTATGATGTTTTACTTAGTATGGTTTGTTATTTTACTATCCATGATAAAATAATTGATATAATTGAGGGTATCGGTGTTTTTGATTTATTTAAATGGTGTTTTTTCCTTTAATAAGAAGCAATCCTTGATCAGGGTAGGATGAGGTCATTTGTAGTAGGTTACAGCTACTTCTTCATCAGTTGGATAGTTTTACCCTTAGATTATAAAAGTCTATGAGCTTCCAGTGTCCTAAAATGGTGTAGGAGTATGAGGGAATCCATCTTAAGGACATATTGGGTTTACCTCCCCATAGAGATTTTTTTTCTACATGTACTTTCACCAAGGATGACTCGATATCTACACTAAAATATCAGATGACCCAATATAGCTATGAGAGCCAGATTTGTGCTTAGAAGAGTCTGAAGATCAGGGTCTTTGTAAGACTCGGTGTGTTTTCCTGGGTTGCCCTATTTTTTTAACCTAAGAGGTGGATGGGAGTTTGAGGTCTAGTGTGGATTGTAATTTTATGATCTAAGTGACTATCTGGGAGGAGTATCCTCTATTGAAAATTTATTACTTATTCACTCGGTGAATGGAGGTGAAGTGGATGTACAATTTTGACCTCAGTATTGGTTATCACTAGCTCTTGGTTCAAGAGGTGGGTGTACCGAGTATAGATTACTAAATTCATTATGGTTTCATCCAGTTATTATTGATACCCTTTAGCATGTTGAACTCCACAGTAGAGTTTGAAAAACTTATGAGCTAGATCCTTAACCTTTCTTGGATTAGTTTTTGGTATCCTTCTATGATTGTACCCTTATTTCCTCGGGATAGAGTTGGAGCATATGAGACACAGGAGGATAGTGTTAGACATGCTCTACAAGTGCTTGTAATATAGAATCTCTAAATGAGTAAATTCTAAATTCAAAGGTACACTTATAGAGATATGTATTCTCATACATGATATTGAAAGTGGACCGTACATAGGTTAAGGTGATGTGAGCTTGTGGGCTATACAAGGTGTAGACATGGTAGTAGATTCTCATAGAAAGATTTTCCATCCAACATTTTCGAGAAAGGTTATGGAGAAACTAACCACTTTGTAGTTAGACCGGTGTTTGGTGATCTTCACTTTCCACAAATGAGGTGGTATATACATGAATCATTGTACGATATTGACCTGGGTAATTTGGTTCATGAGAGTGAAATTTCCTTTTTAATGATCTGGTGGTGTTGAGAACTGGTAGAGAAAGACCCTTCAGGGGGAAAAAATTTCATTGGGTGTGTTTTTGTTGGAAAATGATGTTATTAATATTTTAATTACTTATTATATACCCCCTTTACTGATTTTATAAGAAATCTTCATAATTTTTGTGAAATATTAATGTTTTAATACTAAGTATAATTTTTTAGCATTTTTAGAAGTAGTCCAATTGAGTCAGTTTACTATTTTATTTATAAATATCCCCATACTGATTCAAATTGTGTGATTCTTGTTTTTTAGATTTCCTTATTCAATTTCTCACATATAATTAGAAGGAATCATGGGCCAATTCTTCCATTTTAAGGCTCATATAGTCAACACAAGAAGACCCAAATAATTTGTGATGAAACTGGACCATCAATGATGATTGAGTTATTGGTCTAAATCCCAAATCCAAAAGTTTATTAAACTCCACCATATGTTCTATATTATCCAAATGAATCTTGGATAAAATTTTTAATGTCCAACTACAAGAAAAAGGGGACCAACTAATGCCTTTAAGTCCATCCCACCATTCTGGATGAGAATTAAAATCTGGACACTATTCATGACATATCTCATGATTTAATCATCAAATAGAGATGAGATTTTTCAGTGTGAAAGAGGAGATATAGGTGGGAGACTTTTTTTAAGAAATAATTCGTCTTTTAAGGCATATTTCTATTAAAAAACCCTTTCACATTTTGGACTTCAAAAGTATTGGATTGGAATGGACAGATTAAAATTGTTTAATCAACTGGCCATAACTTTGGCTACATAGGTCCAACTGACTCAAAATTTTGAGATAGTTCGTCCAACATTATTATATAAAAGCTTTAATAAGGATATATATTGATATTTTTCTGTATGAATATCCATCCTGGCAATGAAAGTGGAGGGACGGATTGGGAATGAAAATAGTCCACTTCCTTGGGCTATAAATGCATCCTCGTCCTCTTCTTCAAATGGGTTGGTATTTAAGAATATAAGAGCACATATTGGAAAGAACAAATCATTGAAAAAGGCTTGGGAGGACCTGAAATACTCAATTCTTCACTTTAGATACCCTTCCTCCTCTCTTTGTTTCCTTTCACTTTTGTGTTGTTCTTCGTTTGTAATCTTGTAAGTTTGTGTTTTCTAATTCTGTTTTAATGAAAGTTTCTTCTTCAATATCTCTTATTATCATTCACCTTCTGTATATTAATATTAATTTTATTAAAATAGTTTAAATATATTTGAATCTCATTCCCTTATTTTTCTTCCTCATTCAATCGAAAGTAGGTTTTTTTAATTCTCATCATTGTTCGTGTGTGTGTGTTCAACACACCACTCTTTTCTTATCCCTTTATTTATCTTCTATTATTAATTTATCATCATAATAATTATAACCATATTATTAAACACCCAAATGTATGAGTAAATCTCTCATTGGGGTGAGTCAAAATTTTGGTATGTTAAGTGATTGAGAGTATTTGCTCGATGAGTATTTGTTAATTTAACATTGTGTATGTTAGACTTAACATGTCATGGATTAATGAAATATTTTATTTAACATGTGGTTTACATGGATTATTGGAACCATAAATACACTACCATAAACAAGTAGTGGTAATTATTAGAACCCTAAGTTAATTTAAGGCTTGTATTAAAGCCTTAACACTTAGGAATTCCAATCAACGTCATCTTGTGACATGGGTGTTAATTTAATGAAAAATAAAGCAAAGCTCTAGGATATCACAATATTAACTACCTAATGATGAACTCACCCCAATATTTATCAATTTTTTAAATCAAAAATCATACAAAAATTATTTCATAAGCTCTACAAACAAACCCCCCCAATCAGAATAAAATTAACTAAAAACAACCGACTATTAAAAAGTATCATCGTTGAGGATTCGACCCGAGTTCTATTATACACATTAGCAGAGCATCAGAACTTTGACTGGTCAATAGGAGACAATCGGCCGTGCATTTCATCAACATAGGAAACCATCAAGGTAGCTCGTGGGAGTAGGAGATCTAGATTAAAGTTTAGTATCCCCACCTTTTTTTAGTTTGTGCTTTTAGGGGATGAAAATATTTGAATAATGGAAAAATTTAGAGACTATGGTTTTAGTGTATAAGAATTTTTTATATTTCTTGGAATATTTTTGAATCGAGACACTAAGACGACGTGTGATTTCAAGCCTCGGTGAGCCTAGAATTAATTTTATAAAAAATATTAAATATATTTTATATCAAACTCATGAAATTTTCCTGAAAATATATTATATCCTTAATGGAGTATCGAATAAAAAATATGACACCATGGTTGAATTCAAAATGCAGGTTTTACCCTAGGCACGACATAAAGTTGGTCGGCTCAGGAAATTCGGATGAGGTATTCATTGGCACGTATGTTTAATTAAAATAAATAAATAAACCATTTATTTGTTTTATTAAATGAACTAATTAAATTCTCTATAAATACCATCTTATAAAGGTTTGTGAAGGGTTATCCATATAACCCTTTCTATATCTAAGAGGAGGAAGATATAATTCTTCATTGGAGGATTGACATCAAATGAAAAATAATGATCGAATTGAGGATAATCATGATACAAATGATGAGTGCGGTGAGATCATCACTTTCATCACTAGAGGTTGCATTCTTCACCAATGATCAATCCATAATCATGTTAGGACTCATCAATTTTGGTTCCTACCCCTTTTTATTAAAATATTGAGCATGGATGTTATTTTATTTTAATATTTGATAATTGTTTTTTGCATGAGCCCCAAATTTTAATTGATTATATTCTTCAAATATAATTATTCTATTGTTGAACATGTTATCACTCCATTTATATAATCATTGTCAAAGAACTCTTGTATAATGATGGTTCACTTTGTTCTTGTAATTTTCCTCTCTATGTTCATAATGTTCATCACCTTTAGACAACGGGGCCACAGTTCGAATTTTTTGGGGTGGGTTCGAGAATGGTCAAACCCTCAGGTTTGTTGCATTAGTACAAATGACACTAAATCAACAGTTTTGGGGACATATTTATGAATGAGTGGGATCGTGTTTTTTGAATGGATCAGATTGGTACCACGGATGTGGTTTTTTGATCAGGGATTTGATTTACGTGTGATGAGGATGGTGGTTGATTGGAGGTGGTTTGGGATTGGATCTGGGATCCACGTTTTCCCTATTGATGTGAGGTAATGATGTGCGCTGTGATGGGATCAGTTCTGAGTGGATGTTGTTCAAGGGGTCTCGTGGTAGAGGATTCTCGGCATAGACGAATCATCTAGGGAAACATGATCTTGACATCGAGATATACATTTCAAGACCAATGTTGGGTAGATTTTTTAAGGCTCATGGATCGGGTCCATGAAGTTCCTAATAATAATAATATTATTATTATTATTATTATGGAATTTTTTATCTTTTGTACATTCATCAAGTGGTATCAGAATGATGGAACATTTATGGCATTGCAACCCTGATGTCAATGTGGAATTTTTAAGATCATTATTGGGTATTTAATTCGGACTTGTGTCTTGGGCCCATGAAACAACGTTTGCGTGTGATGGTTTAAATTCATTTTTTTCACCGAGTGTCAAATTCGGGCAAGTGAATAGCCTATACTAAGTGTTTTTTCATAATTATTGCAATGGTGTGATCTGTTTTGTCATTTGTGTCTATATCCGATGACATATTGGTGGTTTGAAATTATCTCTCATTTGAACTATGATGAGCCTCGTGTGTTCGTCATAATTCTGGTCAAGACACATTGTGTAGTACCCTTACACTCTATGTAGTACTACATGACCAAAAATTTGTGTACTAGTGAGAACACGAACAATAAGTATAGTATGACCACATTCTATGTGGGTCCCCTACATGTTTTGTACCTCCTTTTGAGTAAACATCTACCTCTCATATCTCCTTTATTTTGACTTTAATTTTGTCCCCCGAATAGCCTATCCTGAGTGTTTGTTCATGAAGAACATGATGGTTTCCTTTATAGTGCATTTTTAGATATTATGAAAGATCTTTTAGGAACGAAACCTATTTAGGTTATTCTTGATGACGGCAGTTATTGGGTAGGATCATTAGTGATATTAGAGTGGTAGCCTTCTATTGGGATAGGGAATGGGTCCTCTATCCATGATTAGAGTAGAACACTCCTACTGGGACAGGGCATGGTTTTCTATCCACCATTAGAGTGACACCCTCCTTTGATGTCAGGGCATGGGTCCTCTACCTATTGAGTGGAACCCTCCTACTGGGGTAGGGAATGGGTCCTCTATCGACCATCAGAGTGGCACCCTCCTATTGGATTAGGTCATGGGTCCTCTTCCTATTGTGTAGTACCATCTTTTGGTGTTAGGTCATGGGTCCTCTACCTATTTATTGAAACCCTAATATGGTGTCAGGGCATGGGTCCTCAACCTATTGAGTGGGGCCTTATTCCTAGGATAAGGCATGGGTCCTCTATCGACCATTAAAGTGGCACCCACTTGCGATGTTAGGGCATGGGTCTTATACCTATTGACTGGAACCCTCCTTGTGGGATAGGTCATGGTCCCTCTATTGAAGATCATAGTGGCGCCTTCCTATTGGATTTGGTCATGGTCTTATACCTATTGATTGGCACCCTCCTATGGAGTCAGGTCATGAGTCCTCTATCCATTAGAGTGGAACCCTTATATTTTATAATGTAATGGGTCCTCTATCCAAATAGTTTCACCCTCCTATTGTATCAGGGTATGGTTACTCTACTAAGATATTAGGTCCCCTTTAATGTGTGGTACAGTGGCGAGGTGTGGCTCAACATGGATACTTCTTCATATAGACACATAAGATGATGGAATTAGAGATGGTCACTTTTTAGAGCAACAAGAGGAATCATTATTCTTAGTTGGGATATGGTGATTGATATACCATTTCTCTCTCATTTGGGATTCTTATTGAGAATATCTAGCTTATTTCATTATAGTTTTTGTCTCAGGTACTGATTGACATTCCTTTGTTGGGTTGAGCTGACTACTTCTATCGTGTATTCTATCTCTCCCTCTTCGGTTTTTAGGGAACTCTACTAGGTATTTATATACTCACCCCTTCATGGGTTATTCATGTATGTGTCATGTATTATTCATATGAAAGATAGGTTGGAGGGTATTTTAGAAGTGCATAGGGATACTTGGGTTCATAGACTATGTGTGGTGGTCAGGTTTGGATATTTAGATCTGGTTACTCTTAGTATTTACTTTTCTAGTTGTTTCCATTTTGGGATATATTTTCTAGTTGATCATGTATTTTTTCCCTTTACTTTTCATATTATTCATTCATACACTTTTTTATTCCCTATAAATTAGTATTTTCATAGATTTATCTCTAAATGTTACTACCTTTTATTATTATTCCTCTACACTTTTTCATGGATATGGTTGGATGTGTGCATACAGGTACATTAGGAATATTCCTCCAATTTTAGTTATGAATTTAGGAACTTTTCACTATCCCCTAGCCAATGGAGGCGGTATTAGGGTAGTTTCATCTTGGCCTTCTACCGGCCAAGTGGACCCCAGTTGTTTGAGTCATGATAGGTGGAGTGTGATGGTGATGGGTGGAGTTGAGTAAGGTCTTTGGGTGGCCAAAACCCAGCCATCATTAACAAATCAGGCATGAATGACCCTAGATCCACACTCCCTAGTGAGATTAAAGTCAAAATCAGATAGTTTTAGTGGTGGAAGTAGAATATCTAAAAATCATGTGACAGAACAAACTTTCTAAAAAACACCTGACTAAATGATGTATAGTCCAGAAGAAGACATGCCTTGTAGTCCTCTGGATACAGTGGCTAGGGTTTATGGGTGGAGATAAGAATCACATTCCAGGTGGGACCCCAGACACTATGTGAGTCGGGGTTAGTGTCATGGCATGTACTTTGGGAGTACATGGGAATAGACATGGCCAAATGCATGGATGCAGCTAGGTACACGGGCATGTGTCGGCACCTAGGCATGGCCAGGTACACAGCTAGGTATACGACATGACCCGATAGACACAGTCATGGCCATGAGCACACAGACAGGCCCCAGGTGTCATAGGAACACTGTGTATAACCTTTACACACTATGTATGGTGACATGGCTATTGATCCATGTTTATACAAGACATGTACAGGTGGTAAGGCTGGGTCACACGTCATGTGAATCCCCATACACATCATATAATTCCCTCTATATATTCTTTTTATTGTATCTACTTTGTTTTGACTTGGATTTTGGGCTGCGAGCAGCATATCCTGAGTTTTTTTCATGTAGAGTGCAATTTTTTTCATCATAGTGTATTTATAGATATGGTGTGTGATGTTCCAAGTGTGATTCTTCTTTATCTACTGCTTGAAAATGGTAGTGATTGGACAGGATTATCATAGAGAGGTCAAGGTTGGAAACCCCCTATCATATTAGGGTGTGGTTTCCCCATACTTCTTGTTAGGTTTCCAGGGCCTGCAGCGGAAGCCGGTGGGCCAGGTATTTTAAAATTTTCATCAACGAGATGACGGAACTTGTCATCCTCGACGATCCGAGCCCCGGAGAGGTTCGAGGATCTCGCATAGATTGTAAAGAGCACAAAAAATAAAAATAAAACTTACTCGTTTCATATTCGAATCCGTTATCGACCACAACTTGTCACTGGAGATCATTGCACGAAGGATCCATAGCAGGATCCCTCTAGATTGTCCACACACGCTTCAAAAATCCGCAGGAACGCCGATCGTCGAACCCCAGGTGCTAGTGCGGCGATCCGACGATATATTCGACATTCCGACAATCACCGCATCGTCGATCTTGCGATGTGTGAGAAGAAACTCGATCCGAGCTCGGATCGAGAGCTTCTCTCTCTAGAGAGTGGGAGGAGAGAGAGGCTCTGGCCAAATTGACATGAATAGTTCTTGCGCTTGAGCCCCTGTCATCTATTTATAGCGGATTGTGGAAGTTACCTTGTTGGGTTCCTCAGCCCTCGTTAATTCCACATCCACTAAATAAATAACTATAATGACTTATAACTGCTTCAATATTATTTATTTATTTTATCACATACTTTTAATATATATAAAATATATTACGTGATAAAACTGATCCTTTTAACTCGACTCGCTTTTCCCGCTTAAAATTAAGCGAACCTTGAATATTAAAATAATATTCGTTAGATTATTATTTTCTCCTATTTACTGAACTCATAAATACATTAAATAAATTCAATCCTAAATATTTGTAACTTGAATATTAATAAATTTATTTAATTCTTTTGGTGATCGAAAACATGGAAAACGCTCAGACCCCATGGTGGGGCCCGTTATGTCCATATACCTATTCAACTAAATAGGGTGGATTCTTGAATGCGCTATTGTGTGTGACCCTCTAGGCCCTTATCTCAATAGTAGTGAATAAAATCCACAGACCAAGAGCGGGGTCTAGCAACCCGTCATGGCCCCTAAAGAGATAAGGATAGTCATTACAACGACTACTAACCTACGAACACTGACTGTGTACTATAATCACTTTGTCATTAAATATCTCATAAAGTAGGACGCGCTCTTGTGTCATTGTCCTTATCTTGCTTTATTATTTGTAGATCTAACCGGATGGATTTTCCTTTATACTACTTTTCCCAAAGACTTATGAAGGAGGTACCATCCTGATCAAATAGGCCTGAGATATACAACTTCCTAAACTTGGAAGCGACAAATTCTTTCTTGACCATTCAACCAACATCATACCACCAACGACGCACCCAACACAGACTACCTCGCCATGACATTACTGCCATGGTTTTCACCTTGCATTAAAGTATGTAATTAAATGATATAAATTGGTAATGGTCTCAAGTCAGGAGACCAATACACATGTCTGTAGATAGGAACAACCAATGACACCCAAAACATGTGGTGTTTCTACTGATGGGTCTATCCTCATGATCTCACTATTAGAGATCACCAAGTATGAACTTCATGAGAAGAAGTCTCAATGCTTATGGGCCCCTAGCACCTGATAGTCATAAATCTACTGTGTCCAGTCAGTAAGATGTATCTATACTATAGAACATATATTTAAGATCAATGTCGTTATATCTTGAGGTTCTCATTATAGCCTGGGATCTGCTACAACCTCTTGACATGATAATTAACCATTGGACATTACCATTATTATAGTGGATGCAGAAAAGTCTGCACTATAATGGTAAGATATCATCATGCATATCTAACTGTACACATGATACGGTAATCAAAAGTACTACATAGTTGGGTCTAGGGAACCCACTATTTCAACACTCCCACTTGCACTAGAGCCAACTGGCTAACTAAACTTGTTAGCTACTCACATGATAAATACCATGCTTCTGCTAAGTTATGGCTTCAACTGCTAGGCCTTCCACATTTTCACTGCGTGGCATATCTGCTATATGCGACCTTATATGCTTGAGTAAAACTTCTCAAGATAATGTATCTCTGAGTATATTACATTTTTCCGTTGTCATAACTTGACAACTTGGCTAGTAAGAATGTCATAATTCTTATTATGGTAATACTTTTCTCACTAGGTGAAAATCTAAGAATTGGAACAAATCGTTGCAATTTATAACTGCTTCTTAGCTGCCTTAGAAGTTGCAACATACTTGATATTTTTAGGTATGTCTACCACTAGCTTTTATGAGTTTGACTCGCTCATCACCTTTTCCTAACTGCGATACTAGATAAAATTGATCTAAGGATTACTAGTATGTATCCCACCATAACTATTATACCTTCCTCTCCTTATTCCTAGTACATATCATTTGTACTTGCCGAAGTACAAGATGATAGTTCTGACTGCATCACTTGCAGTGCTCCTGGAAATAATTGATATCTTCCTATAATAAATTATATCCTGGAAGTATCAATTATTGTACATATTATGGAATATGTGATTGATCCATCGCTAAATCATATGGTATAACTTTTAATCTCTTCCTATGTTCTGAACATATTAACTTGAAGAGATTAAGCCATGTGACATTGGAAACAATCCTGAACTTTAATTTTTTTCAACTTGTATTTTTCAATACAATGTCACTCTATGTACGATTGACTAGGACCAAGCAACCTTTGGATATACCTCAGTGGATCATGTTCCCTAGAATGTAGGTTTCTATTTGAAGTCAATCATTGGAGAATTGCTTTTAACCTGATCTTATCTAACTGTAAGATCAAAATCTGTTTTCCATATGTTGTCGAATATATTTCATTTGGAAAAAATTGGCGCTCCCACTAACCTTTGGTAGACATAAGGAAAATATTCTTTTATAATGAATGCTCTAAGATCTTGTTGCTTACTTTAATCCAAAATTTTATTTCAGTAACTTTCAACCCTTATTGGCATCATTTGATGTCATCATCTCTTTCTAGTTGCATCGTATAGAAACCTTCCACGAAAAATGATCTTGACATCCAATGACCAATAAAAAGATCTTCAAAGTTTAGGTATGAAAAGTAAAATTCTAATAGATTTAGGCGTACCGACTTGGTATAACCAATTGAGCCTTATTGCTACCATACTTGTACCATCCATGTATCATTTCATTTGAATACCCACCGCAGTATTCAATTTATAAGACCCTTTTCAATTTGATACATGGAATCCATTATTTAATTTTAGTTGATCTTGTTAATCTTAGATCATTTCCATATACTGCTTACTTGTAGGATTTATTATTCTTAATGAATAATATATCACCGACCACGGTGAATATAAAACCATCACCATGGTTTCATACTTCCTACACAGTATGTGTCTCTGGAACATTCCTATTCCACATGTACTTGTGGAACTTGTTCCCTATGCCAACCATTTCTGCATCTCAGTCATTGACTAAGTCCAAGTCAATTCAGCTCCCACTATCTCTAATAGAGATGTTCACCCTTGTATATAAATTTATTCTAGTACTTGACTACATCATTTCTATCTTAGGTATTTAGGTAATATCTTAAGCAACTATTTGGATAATTACCTTAGATGCACAATGTGTTTAACTTGATGCATGTTTGTTTAAGTCCTAACAAACTCTTTGCATCTAAACATGTCCTATAACATAATGGGTTTTCCATCATACTATGACTTGTATGATATCCATTTGTCATTTTAGTTGTCATATTGGTTATGTGTTTAAGCCGTTATTTTCAAAGAACATCATAAAATATAATGTAAGTTTATACAGGTTCTAACATTGATACATCTTACATCATAACTTTGATGTATAACATATGCGTTTAGGAATTTCTCCACGCTACATGTTTGTTTACCAATGTTAATATGTAAGAATTTATCATCGATCCTCCTTATGAACGTCAACATGGTTATGTAGATAAGGTAACATGCGTTTAGGAATTACTCCACGCTACATTATCATGATTGATGATTGCTTGGTCAAGATATCCTTCGGCCTGCCGATCCGAAGAAACTCATATCTTCTAACCAAACTTATACTTAATTGGTACATTCCTTAATGACTTAAAGGAATCTTATTAAGTATCTTTACCTCTATATTTCTTTGGAACAGTTCACACTCTCGTGTTGAACTGACCTCAGAAGCTTTGTGGCGTAGCTTTATTTCTAAAGGTTTCTTTGTCTAAACTAAAGATGCCAATTATACCATAGGTGTTTAGCTGTGCTGAGCCTAAATACCATACTTGGTATATTGATGATATCCACTTTTAGTTTTACTTGACAAAGAATTACATTTCCACAACTAGGTAGGTCTTACATTTTATATTCATCATGTATTTCCATTGATTCAAATAGCAGTGAATTTATTTGTTGAGTATGTTACCACAAACAACATTCATTCCAAAACATGGAATAATGTCTCATCATGTCCAAATGGGCACATGATATAAATGTTTTTGGTTATACTCCACAACTTTTTCAATTTGAATCAACCACTTGGCAATTAGAAGTTATGTGTTTCTCACCGCTGACTTAGGAATCACCCTTTCTCAGCTGCTTGGAGAATACACTTTACTTCTAGTAATGTTTCTCTACTTGCTTGGTTACTGTATTTAAATAAAAATATGTTATTGTTATAATATATTCAATACCCAAGAATTATGTTAGAAACATTAATATATTTGATGAATATAAACTGAACGAGAAGCGAGTACTTGCTTCTTGTATTTCAGTTTTTAAACTTTCATGAATTAATTTCATTATGTGATGAAAATAACCTCCTATTAAATAACCAACCATTTTTATTTGAATTACATGACGAAGGTGTCTTTGGCGTTAATTTACATAAGCCTTTTCTCCTTGTCATTCAATGTATTCTCCATAAGAATAAAATATGGTGTTATCTCCAATATTCTTATTACTTGGAGAATGTTACCTTAACTGTAATGAAGCACTTACTCTATGACGTTCATTTGTACCTTTAAATGAAACTAGAGTAATTGGGTGTAAAAGGTATAAGAATGGGATGTCATGAAATATTGTGAACCATCTTTCACTTTACACATACCGAGTGCAACCATCATATTAAAATTTTGCTTCTCTTTCTCCTTGAAAGGATCTTGGAGATGAGACTACATGTGATCATCATCCAAGTCTTGATGTAGCTACCACAACTAACATCAGAATTTGATGATAGAATTATGACAGAACCATCATATCCTTTATTCATGAGTCTCCTGAAAGAAGTTTTACACCCTTGCTTCTTGAGTTGGCTTAACAGGTTGGGACATAAGCACTTTGAATTTCTATTGTAGTAGTAATGTGCACAAGTTCCTATACTACATTTAGGAAATGTGTGCTTAGTTTAGACATTAACTTTGTATAATATTTATTGCAGTTTTATTGTGGTATTTCTTTCCATTATCTACAAATATATTTTAATAGATTTTACTTTTATGTGATTACCTAATCTGACATTACTGATTATTTAATCATTAAATGTCTCCCACTAATTTTTCGAATTCTAGGAACCCTCTGTACTAGAATCGGAATACTCTTGAGTATTCTAGTGGCAAGGATCTCTAAACCTCCCTCATAGTCAACAAGCTAGGGCTACGCCACTACTCGGAGGGTCCAAGGTTGGCTTTTGACTAGCCAACCGCATTATCTCACGGTTCCTTGATCTGTTGAGTGAAGTCCCAGCTTCAAAAATCATTTACTGATTTACTCAACATTTGCCTCTAAAATTACAACAAGCTAGCTAAGGCTATTCTATTACTGCAATTTTAGTTAAGTTGGCCCATCACACGAATAATAACTCCCCGGTAGTAAGAGGCACCCTCAGCTGAGGCATGAATCGACACCTCGAACACCCAGTTTTGTTCAAACTTGTATGATGGAAGGCTGTTTGTGACTTAATATTTTCTTTGAGGTTTTTATTGGTTTTCTCTCTTGACGAATGTAATCCATTTCTATTAATTTTGTTCATCTATGTTGTCGCGCTCACAACTGAACATCAATAGAAATCAAACGTCTCTTCTTTATGCATTTTATTATTTATCATTTTATGTATTTTCCCGCTGTTCTAAAATGCATAAAATAATAAATAAATTCATAAAGGTCATACTACTACCCGACTGGTCTTGAGCATCTAAACAACCTAAGGGGCATCATACCTGTGCTGAAACTTGACACTAGATGTAGCTTGCCCTATCATGTATGTCTTCTGGTCTTCTGCAGTATCGACGTCACGTCTTGGAGTACCGCCTTGTCTTGGTGGAATCCACGTGTCGTCTTGCACCGTCGTACACCACCTCACCTTGGCGAGGTCCACGTCGCTCGTCGTCTTCATCCGAAGTACAAAGTTACTCGCATTAAGACGAGGGGGGCTGGGGTATAAATGTACATCTTATAAATTGGACACGCAGGTCCTTATAAATTTTAACCAAAAACTAAGACGATGCACAGACCGTCATTTAATTAATTACACACATCGCACGAAGTTTAAATAATTAATTAAATAAATAATTAAAAGTAGATATTCTAGGGTCAGTGCTCAAAACCAGTAGACGGGTAACTATAGCGTGATAAAATTAAAATGCATAAATAAGTACGAGTGTTATTTAATTTAATTAAATTAAATGAATTAATAAATTCAAATAATTTAATTAATTATCGGTCATGCAATTAATTTAATTTTAATACTTAAAATTAAATTAATTAATTAATTAATTTAATTACAAAAATTAAATTAATTTTATCCTCGGGTATTAAAATTTATTTTCACTACAATTAATATATATTAATTAATTTAATTAATTAAATCAATTAATTATATTAATTGATTTAACTAAAACCCAGGTCATGGGTTACCTACCCGCTTGGAGGACCGGGCGGCGGTCGGGTAACCTTGGCCAGGGTGCTCCCAAAGAGGAGCCGAGGTGGGCGGCCGGTCGCGGTTGCTCTGCATGTGCTTGCGCTAGGTGGGTTCGCGCGTGAATTTGGCCAGAGCTGGTGCACGGAGGAGCGGGGCGGCCAACGGCTGTTGGCTTGTTGTGCCCTCTTTGTTCTGCCCGAGCAGGAGACCGGTAGGGTGAAGGGATGGAGGCCGTATGTGCGAAGGGGAGGCCTCGGTGCAGGGCTGGGTCGCGGCAGCCATGCGGGTCCGCTGGGAGAGGGGCGCCGAAGACCTGCGGGGAGGCTGCTGCACAGCGTGGCCAGAGCTGGCGCAAGTAGCGGGGTGAGGGCGCTGCTGCAGGGAGCACGGGGAGAGGGGTAGGCGGTGGGGTGCTCGGTAGGGTGCGTCGTGCGGGTCCACCAGAGGAGGAGCAGGCGGCGCTGCATGCGCCACTCCTGCTGTGCGCCGCTTGTGCGATAGGGTGCTCCATCGAGGAGGGTCAAGTGCTGCGGAGGCGGAGGGGTGTGTCGGTAAAGGTAGTCCAGAGGCGGGATGGCGGCCTGGGCAGGGGGGGTTCCCGGCAGGCTACTCCTGCTCGCCGAGGGCAGAGGCGGCTTGGGCGCGCAGGTGGCACGCGAGGGAAGGTAGGAAGAGCTGGGGCGTTGTGCGCAGCGGCCTGGGGTGCAGTGTCCCGGTGCTGCAGCTGTGCGCGCCTGGTTCTGCCCCGTCCCGAGGAAGAAGACGTGTCGTGGCTAGGATGGCCACGGCTTTCCCTTTTTTTCACTTCACACGGCAAGACCCATAAATGGGTCTTTTTTTATTTATTTTATTATTATTTTGAAGACTTGACCTACAATCAAGTCTACTCCCTTTTTTTACATTTCTAAAGTCTATAATTAGCCTTTATATATATAATAATAATAAATTATTATAATAATTTAATAAATTTATTATTATTATAATTATATTATTATAATAATATTAATTATAATAATTATAATAATATTAGAAATTTTAATACCCGTGTTCATACTGAAAACGTGATCCTTTCTTAAAATTTCAAATGACCATATCTTGTCCGTTTAAAATCGGATTGGTGCGCAGTTTAAACCGTTGGGAACGATTTTGTACCCTTTACTTAATTTTATGAAAATTAATTTTATTTGGCTTATAAAATCTATGTGACTCTCTCTGATACCACTGTTAGGTTTCCGGGGCCCACAGCGGAATCCGGTGGGCCGGGGATTTTAAAATTTTCATCGGTGAGATGACGGAACTTGTCGCCGCCGAAGATCCGAGCCCCGAAGAGGTCCGAGGATCTCGCGTAGATTGTAAAGAGAACAAAAATAAAAAGAAAACTTACCCATTTTAGATCTGAAGTCTTTGTCGACCGCAACTTGTCTTCGGTGATCGTTGCATGAAGGATCCATAGCAGGATCCCTCTAGATCATCCACACACGCTTCAAAAATCCTCAGAAACGCCGATCGTCGAACCTTGTGTGCTAGCATGGCGATCCGACGATATATTCAATGTTCTGACGATCACTGCATCGTCGATCTTGCGATGCGTGAGGAGAAACTCGATACGAGCTCGGATTGAGATCTTATCTCTCTAGAGAGCGGGAGGAGAGAGTGGCTCTGGCCAAATTGACATGAATAGTTCTTGCGCTTGAGCCCCTCTCCTCTATTTATAGTGGATTGTGGAAATTACCCGGTTGGGTTCCCCAGCCCTCGTTAATTCCACGTCCACTAAATAAATAACTATGACGACTTATAACTGCATCAATATTATTTATTTATTTTATCATATACTTGTAATATATAGATATAATATTACGTGATAAAACCGATCCTTTTAACTCGACTCGCTTGTCCTGCTTAATATTAACCGAACCTTGAATATTAAAATAATATTCATTCGATTAATATTTTCTCGTATTTACTGAACTTGTAAATACTTTAAATAAATTTAATCCCAAATATTCATAAATTGAATATTAATGAATTTATTTAATTCTTTTGGTGATCGACAACATGGAAAATGCTCGGACCCCATGGAGGGGCCCACTATGTTCATATACCTATTCAACTAAATAGGGAGGATTCTTGAATACGCTATTGTGTGTGACCCTCTAGGCCCTTATCTCAAAAGTAGTGAATAAAATCCACAGACCAAGAGCGGGGTCAAGCAACCCGCCATGGCCCCTAAAGAGATAAGGATAGTCATTGCAATGACTACTAACCTACGAACACTGACTGTGTACTATAATCTCTTTGTCATTAAATATCTCATAAAGCAGGATGCACCCTTGTGTCATCATCCTTATCTTTCTTTATTATTTGTTGATCTAACCAGATAGATTTGCCTTTCTATTTCTTTGGACAAATACTTATGAAGGTGGTACCATCTAGATCAACCAGGCTTGAGATATACAACTTCATAAACTTGGAAGCGACAAATTCTTTCTTGACCATTCAACCAACGTCATACCACCAACGATGCACCCAACACAAACTACCTCGCCATGACATTACTGCCATGGTTTTCACCTTGAATTAAAGTAAATAATTAAATGATATAAATTGGTAATGGTCTCAAATCAGGAGACCAATACACATGTTTGTAGATATGAACAACCAATGACACTCAAAACATGTGGTGTTCCTACTGACGGGTCTTTCCTCATGATCTCACTACTAGAGATCACCAAGTGCGAACTTCATGAGAAGAAGTCTCAATGCTTATGATCCCCCAGCACCTGATAGTCAGACATCTACTGTGTCCAGTCAGTAAGGTGTATCTAGAATATAGAACATATATTTAAGATAAATTTCATTGTATCTCGAGGTTCTCATTATAGCCTGGGATCTGCTACAACCTCTTGAAACAAAAATTAACCTTTGGACATTACCATTATTATAGTGGATGTAGAAAAGTCTGCACTATAATGGTAATATATCATCATGCATATCTAACTGTACACATGATACAGTAATCAAAAGTACTACATAGTTGGGTCTAGGGCACCCACTATTTCAACACTTATCACACTGGTTTGAGTGGAAACCCCTTGAAAGACTAGGGTGTGGGTCCTCTACCTACTAAGTGGAACCCCCTGACAGACTATAGTGTGGGTTATCTACCTACTAAGTGGAACCCCATAATAGACTAGGGAATGGGTCCTCTACCTACTCAGTGGAACCCCCTGGCATACTAGGGTGTGGGTCCTCTACCTATTAATTGGAACCCACCCCTAACACACTAGGGAATGGATCCTTTATCAAACTACTTAGTGGAAAGCCCTAATAAACTAGGGTGTGGTTCCTTTACCTACTGAATGGAACCCCCCCCCCCCGATGGACTAGGGTTTGGGTCTTATATCTACCTACTGAGTGGAACCACTTAAACCACTTGGTACTAGGTCCTCTATCTATCTACTAAGTGGAATACTCCTCATCGTAATAGGATGTGGGTCCTCTATCTTTTGGATATTACACTCCCTGAGGCTGTGGAGGATTATTGAGGTGCGATTCATCCTCATGACTTGTTCAGATAGAAATTCTAGATATAGGGAATCATTGATGGAACTTTGAAGATATTGGAAGACTCATTATCCTGGGTTGAGATATGAAATTTATATACCCTTTATATATTTACTATTTTTCTTATATGATTATATATATATATATATATATATATTCTGTTGGGTTTCATTTCCCTCTTTCTTTAGGTTGATATGAATTCTTCTATCATGTCTCCTATTTCTCCCCCTTAGGTTTTCAAGGCGTCCTAATAGGTATATATATACTCACCCATGTATGGAATTTTCCCACGCGTTCCATGTCATATACAGATGATGGATAGGTCAACGGTGATTTTAGAGGAGTATAGGTATGCTCGGGGGCATATACCGCATATGGTGGTCATACTTGGATATTCAGAGCTGAGCTATCTCAACA
The DNA here is from genome assembly GCA_963277665.1 of Viscum album. Lineage (NCBI taxonomy): Eukaryota > Viridiplantae > Streptophyta > Magnoliopsida > Santalales > Viscaceae > Viscum > Viscum album. Next base: position 14,331,107 of record OY728145.1, read on the forward strand.
TTTCTTTTCCTGTTGTTTTTAGGTTGGGACATCAATTCTAGTTAGGTGTGTATTTTTCCTTTAAATTTCAAATTATGTTGTCTTACTCTTTTTTATTATATATAGGTTATTACATGTATGGTTTTTACTCAAGATATTACTATCTTTTTATTATTCCTTTACACTTCTGCATGGAGATGGTTGGGTTCATGTGTGCAGGTACTTTAAGCAAAGTCCTTTCATTTAATTTGTTCATTATCAATGCTTTTCACTATCCCCTATCCTATGGAGGTGATCTTGGGGTTGTGGAATCTCAGCCTTTTACCATCCAGTCAATCCCAAGTGGGTCAGGTTTTTATAGATTGGTATCAGAATTGGTTTAACCTCAGGATGATGTTTGGAGTTTTTTCCCCTTAAGAGGTTTTCTTGGGAATTTAGAGTAATGGTGTAAAATTTTCTCAAGTGTGTATTTCAATCCATGGAACCTAGTGTTGGTGTGGTGGCTGACGTATCTATTCACCAGGACTATAATTACATACTTTTCGACTCGGTATATAGAAAAAATGGTTGTAGGGAACTTTGTTACATGCATCATATAGAATTGAGTCCTTTGACTATTCTTCTTGAGTCAGTTCCCTATATATATATTCTCATATTATTTTGGTATGTCTTGATTAATTTTCAGTATTCCACCACAAATATAGCCATCCAATTTACTGATTCAAGATTGTAATGATAATTTGATGAGTGATGAGGACTCAGTTCAGGGTCCATCTCATGAGATTATTCCTCCAGACATGCATGTAGCAGCACCCCCACCTGTTGAGTAAAAAATTATACCAATAGAGAAGGATGAGGATTCATGCAGGCATAGTGCACTCTGTGAGTTCCAGCAGTAGAGGTAGCCGAGGTTCCATGGTGTGATAGATCCCCAGGCAGAGGAGGATTGACTTGAGTCATTGATCTGAGTTTTCAGAGTTGTACAGACCCTAACTGATTATATGGTTGTTCTAGTATCTAGTCTTTTCTATAGAGTATCTAGGTGTTGGTGGAGTCCATTCACATAGACGTATGATAATTCATCACTCCCATGGTTTGGCATCAAATAGTTTTTATGAGGAAAACTACCCCTCATGCATATTCTCAGTTTAGATTCAATAGATTTTGGAGAAACATTAGGGAGGGATGATAGTTGTTGATTATACCGTGAGGTTAACTAACCTTACATGGTACTCCCTTAACATGATTAGGGATGGTTACTTCTAGGTGCAGAAGTTCGAGTAGGGTCTCTATAGAGACATCTATACTAGTGTGGTGACCCTATGAATTCCCACATATGTTGGAGTACTAGAGAAGGTGCTGGTCATGGAGAGATTCATATCTAAGGGACACCATTATTTTGGTTCCATTAGTAGGAATCCCAGGGATGAGTCATCTATAGGGCCTGGAAGACGGTAGGATTCGAGACATAGGAGGCGTATACATGCTCAGACTTAGGCATGTGTTCATGTGGCTCAGGGACAATGCAAAGATTATGGAATCCCTGAGAGGATTTATTCTATGAATTTGATGAGGTAGATCACTTGGCATGTGATTTCATGACCCGACATGCTAATGAGGGAATGAAGGAAGTGAATGGACTTTCATAATAGAGGAAGCGACATTATCATAAATATCCAAGGCTAGGATAGGGAATCCCCCAAGGAGTTGGAGGTGTAATAGGAGTAGGTGGTGCTCCCATAAATGGATATTCTAGTGGTGTACTATGTTATTAAATACTTCCACCACCACCACCAGGAATCCCACATCAGGCTTAGGAAGATAGCAATCAGGGTTGTGAGAAACTGTAGGCTTTGGAGGCTTATGACCCAGTAGCTCATGAGATGATTAGTGATACCATATATGTTTATTATAATCTCAATTCAGTATTAGTATACATAAGTGAAATTAATTCTTTTAACTTCTTACTCCTGATTGGAAATATGGAGCTCTCAGTTTAGAATTTATCCTGGCAGCTTTGTCTTACGGTTCCTATAGGGAATTCTTCTTTGATATCACTTATCTATCAGTAGTGTGAGCTATCAATTGGTAGAGAGAGTTTCTTATGAGGACACCTAGTTATCATGATGATTCCTTATGACATTTTCTTGGGTATGGACTGGTTATCTACAGTTCAATCCCATATTGACTGTCACCGTAGACAAATCAGATTCATTCAGAAAGATCGAACAAGATTCTTCTTTGTGCATAAGAGAGAGAGATCATAGAAGAGTGAGTGGATCTTACAGGCAGGAAGATAAAACCCATAAACCATTAGTAGTAAATTTTATCCCTTATCATAGTGATATCTTGAGGCATCTAGGTTCCATCATTCATGGAGGATTATATGGATGTTTTCCCATAGAATATTTTGTGACTACCTCTGAGGTGGAAGATGTAGTTTTTCATTGACTTGCACCTTGAGACTATTTTGATATCTTCTAAGACTTATTGGATGAACCTTATTTAGATCTAGGAGATGGGTTTGTAGTTGGAGGACCTTTGAAAAAATGGTTTTATCATACACAATGTGTCCCCCTAGGTTTCTCTAGTTTTGTTTTTTTAAAATATAGACCGGATATTTCGGTTTTGTGTTAATTTTCTTCATCTTAACCAGACCATGATAAATAAAAAGTAACCCTTGTCTAGGATTGAAGACCACTTTGATCAGTTTCAAGTTGAAAGATAGTTATTAAAGATAGATCTCAGGTCTAGATACAACCAGTTGAGGGTTTACAAGGATGACGTTTTGAAGCTAGAATTTCTATGTCACTATGAATATTATGAGTTCTTGGTGATGGATTTTAGTTTGATGAATTCCCCCACTATATTTATTCTCTAATGAACCATATCATCCAAGCATACTTGGACTAATTTTTGGTTTTATTTATTAATGAAAAACTTATCTAATCTATGTATATGGAGGATCACACAGAGCACTTGAGCATGGTCCTATACTTTCTTCAGGAGAACAATATTTATAGTAATCTATCAAAGTTCCAATTATAGATCCATGAGGTTCAGTTTCTAGGGAATTTAATTTCTAAACATGGATTAGTTGTGGACTCATTGAATATTGATGTAAATATTTCATGGGATCCACCCAATATCATGTCATAGATGTGGTGGTTTCTTGGCTTAGTAGGGTACTATAGGAGGTTTGTGGAAGAATTATCTAGGATTCCATCCCCTTTGACCACCCTGATGTGAAATTGAATTCATTTACCTATACTTTGTAGTGTCATAGATCCTTCTAGGAGTTTAGTTTGAGGCTGACTAGGGCTTATATTTTGATACTACTGGAGGATGGAATGGAGTACGTAGTGTATTATGATTCCTCTAGAGCTAGGATTGGCTATGTGTTAATGTAGAGGAAGTCAGCAATCACATATAGGTTAAGAAAGTTGAGACCCCATGAGCATAACTATGTGACTCACAACCTGGAGTTGGTAGAGGAATTATTTTCTATAATAATTTGGAGGAACTATCTTTGGTGAGTGATCTTTATTGTTTACTCATACCATTAGAGTCTCAGGTATGTCTTAATGCATAGAGACTTGGACCTGAGACCAAGGAGTTTCCTTTGTTTCTTACTGTTCAATTACTTTGAGATAGTTTAGACTTCTGGGAAGGGTAATGTGGTGTCAGATTCCCATAGTAGGATGTCTCGTTTTTGTTTGGTGGAGGAGACATCTGAGCAGTTGGATTCCTTTCAAGAGGGGTTTATCTTATCTCTAGTCGATGGTGTTGACTCCTCTACTTCCCTAGTGTGTAAGGGAGTATTATTTAGGATACATTAGTGGTGAGGTTCTCCATGACCATATATCCTTAGGAGTTTAACCAGATAGATTCTATAAAGGAGGTAATCATGTTATGCTTTCCTAGGGATGGACGGTTGTTCCATTAATGTGACAAGAGGAGGTGATGAGGGAGTATTGATCTTCTCATTTTTCTATACATATCAGTGTATAGAATATATACAAGGACCATTAGTAGTAGTTTTGGTGGGATGTAATGAGGTGGAGCATGGATGAATTCATTTCGTGGTGTCTCACATGCCAGTAGGTGAAGGTTGAGCACTGAGTTTTGATACATTTGTTATAGCCTATTGAGATCCTGAAGTGGAAATGGGATAGCATATCCATGGGATTTGTGAAAACAATTCCACAGATAGCAAGAGGCCATGATTTTATCGATTATATAGTTTACCAATTTACCAAGTTGGTGCACTTACTTACTACTAGTGAGTGGATTTCAGTGGATACTTTAGGGTGGTTTACATGTGGGATATCTTCTACCTTCATGGGGTTCCCTTGATTTTTTTCTCCAACCATGATGTTTGGTTCATGTCATAGTTATAGATAGACTTAAGGAGGAATTTGGGACCTATTTAAGGATGAGTATATCTTTTCAACCCCAGATGAATAGGCAGACTGAGTGAACTATCCAGGTGTTGGTGGATATATTGATAGCTTGCATGTTAAAATACGTTTGGGTTTAGGAGTATCACTTACCTTTGATAGAGTTTTCTTATAATAATATCTATCATTATACTATCTGAATTTCACCTTTCAAGGACCTATACAGGAGGCCTTATAGGTAAACCTTATGCAAGATTGAGATCAGTTAGGCATCTCTTATTGGGCTAGTGATGGTGCAGTCAATGATGGAGAAGATCTAGGTGATCTGTGAGCAGATGAGGACATCCCAAAGTTGGAATAAATCTTATGTAGATCATTATTGTAATCCCTTGGAGTTTGATAAGGGAGGAAACAATTTCCTGAGAGTCTCCCCATGATTAGTATTATAGTAATTTGGAGAAGGATTCATTTTATCCCTAAGGTTCTTCAAGGCATTCGAGATCCTGCAGAGAGTTCGTGAGGTTACTTACCACCTATGATTATCCCCACAGTGTGAATAGGTGCATGAATTCTTCCATGTGTTGTATATAAGTAGATACGTGCATGATCCTAAACATGTTATTGACTGGGGTGAGCTGTACATCGATGATAGATCCACCTTCATGGAATATCGGTGGTGATTGAGGACTGATATGAGAGGATCCTTCATTGATGGACCATTCCATTGGTAAATGTGCAGTGGTGGGATGGGAGCATTTAGGAGATCCTCTGATAGCGGTAGAACTAGATGTGGGCTCAGTATCCCCACCTTTTTTCTTAGTTTGTTCCTTTCATTGAAAAAAATATTTTAATTAGGGAATAATTTGGAGACTCTATTTTTTCCTTATATGACATTTAAATATATTAACAAAAGATTAAAGAGACAAGAGTTGAGATGATGAACAATTATGAGGCCCGGTGAGCCCTGGATTAAATTTATAAAAATATAAAATATATTTTATATCACATGTATGAAGTTTTTCAGAAATAATCGAATATATCCTAAATAGATTCCCAGATCAAAAATCTAAGAACACATTTTAATTCGGAGCATGGGGTTTACACTAGGCACAACCTAAATTTGGTTAGCACTAGATTTTCGAATGAGTTAGTCATCGGTGGGTACGTTTAGTGAATTAATTAATTTATTTATTTATTTAAATCATTTAATAAATTAAACCTATTTCCATATATATTTATCCAGTAATGGAAAATATCTATAGTTATCTACATAACCCTAGGGTCATTTATAGGAAATTTATTTTTTCTTCATTGGTGGATCGAGATCGGATGATGATCGATGATCAGATCAAGGTGCATCGATAGGCAGCAGACACCGTGGATCATCCTCATCAATGGATATCATGTGATTCAACAACTATTGATCCAATCCCAAAGTAGGGATCATCAACTACAGTTTATTCCCTTTATTAAAATATTCATCATGTTCTTATTGGATATTATTTGATCTGCAATTAATTGATCCTTCGCATGAGCCAGTTTATCGAAGTAAATTTTTTATTAAATTTATTTATTATTATTCCATGTTTCCCACCTATAATATCCATGATCCATGGTATTTTTCCTAGAGTGTTTGTCCAATAATTGATTCCCTTTTTTCTCATGCCTTTCACCCACCTTCTCTTCATGTTCTTCATCATTGTGCTATGGGACCATGGTTCATAATTTTCAGGAGGGACCGGGCACGATTGAACCCTAGAATTCATGGTGGATGTGTTCAAAATGATCATATCAATGTTTTTTTGGTATATCATGATTATTTTCATGATTTCAAGTGATGTAGACATATATAAAACATAAGATCGAGGTCCTCCTTCCATGGATGGAGCGTGATAGTGATGGGTGGAGCCAAGCGAGGCCTTCGGGTGGCTGGAATCCGGCCACTGGTAATGGATTGGGCATGAACGGCCCTGGATCTACACTCCCTAGTGAGATTCAGGGTGGAATATAGCATTTTATATTCTAGAAGTGGCGTATCTAGAATCTGCATAAAAATATAACTTTCTTCACAAAACCTAACTACACATTGTGTAGTCTAGAAGAACACATGTTGTGTAATCACCTGGCTATGGTGACTAGAGTTTTAGGGTGGAGACAAGTATCACATGTCATGTGGGACCCCCACATACCATGTGACCTGGTGTTAGAATCCTGGAGTGTACTCCAAGAGTAAATGGGCATAGACATGGCTAGACACATGGATATGTCCAAGTACATAGGTATGTGTTAGTAATTGATAACGACTAGGTATGTGACATGAACTGACAGACACGAGCATGAAAACAATCACACAGGCATGATCTGGGTGGAAAATACATGCCATGTAGGACCCATACTTACCATTTATAGTGACATGATCACTGAGATGTGTTTATAGGAGACACGTACAGGCGATGAGATAGGGTCACACATCGTATGAACCTCAATACACACTATGTAATTCCCTCTACATTTTATTTATCTTGTATCTCTTTCATTTTGACTTGAATTTTGCAATGTGAGTAGCCTATCCTAAATTTTTTCCACATTAAATGTGATGGTGGACTTCGCAGTGTCTTATGAGATCTGATACGATATGTTCTTATCATGATGCTTATTTAGGTAATGCTCGATGACCTCAATGATCGGGCAGGATCATCAGAGAGAGGTCGGGGTTTGGTGACCCCTCTGTCGTACTATGGTATGGGTCCCCCATACTCCTCACACTAGTTTCAGTGCCACTCCCTGGTAGACTAGGGTGCGGATCCTATACCTACTGAGTAGAACCATCTGATATGTTGGGGTGTGTTTCCTCTACCTATTAACTAGAACCCCCCTGATGGACTAGGGAAAGGGTACTCTACCTACTATGTGGAACCCCTTGATGAACTAGTGAGTGAGTCCTCTACCTATTGAGTGGAACCCCCTGATGCACTAGGGTGTGGGTCCTATATCTACCTAATGAGTCAAACCCACTTGAAATACTAGTCATGGTTCCTCTTCCTACTGAGTGGTACCCCCTTAATGGACTACGGTTTGGGTCCCCTGTCTACCTACTGAGTGGCACCCCCCCCCCCCCCTGATGCTCTAGGATGTGGGTCATATATCAATCAATTGAGTGTCATACACCCAATACTAATATGGTTGTGGGTCCTATATCTTTTGTATATTACACTCCCTCATGTCACTACTGGAAATATGACTTTTACCAACAGTTTTGGCCAAACCGTTGGTATAGTTCATTAATTTGGACCTATACCAACGGTTTGGCGAAAACTGTTGGTATAAGTCACTTATATGGACCTATACCAACGGTTTTGGACAAACCATTGGTATAGGGGGGGACCTATACCAACGATTTTGGCCAAACCGTTGGTATAGGTTCCTTATAGAGACCCTATACAAACGGTTTGGCCAAACCGTTGGTATAGGTCCCCCCTATACCAACGGTTTGGCCAAAACCGTTGGTATAGGTCCCAAAATCCAAGGACCTATACCAACAGTTTTGATAACCGTTGGTATAGGTCCTTCGAGTTTTTAATGAATCTTCTTACCGAGAACATTATATAAATCAAAATTTAAAATAATTTTAACAATACATATATATATTTATGAAATTATGTTTACAAAAGTCATGTTAGGTTAGTGGTTAAGTCATTCAATTATAAACTAGAGGTTCTGGGATCAAATCCCACCGAATTTTTTTTTTTTTGAAATACATATACCAACGGTTTTGAGAACCGTTGGTATAGATTTTCATATTACTTATACCAATGGTTTTCCCAAAACCATTGGTATACACCTATTGTCATGGCTTACTTGGCAACGATCTTCCAAACCGTTGGTATAGCCTATACCAACGGTTTTGGGGCCTATATCAATGGTTACAAACCGTTGGTATAGGTTATTTTTTCAGACGTGTGTTGTGGATTAATGGTAGGGTTTGATCCCTTCTTATAACTTCTTCGGATAGACACATGAGATGTAGGGAATCGATAATGGACCTTTAGAGATGCATGAAGACTCGTCATCCTAGGTTTTTCTATAATATAGAGATCCTATTTCTCTCTCTACTGAGTGTATTCTATGAATATTTATATATATTTATGTTTTTGGGTTTTATTTCCCTCTTTTTGGGGGTTTAGTTTACTACTTATATCGTGTCTCCTATTGCTCCACCTTCAATATTCGAGGAATCCTACTAGGTATGTATATACTCACCACTACATGGTATTTTACCACACATTTCATGTCTTATGCAGATGATGAATAGGTCAAAAATGATTTCATAGGATCATAAGGATACTCGGGTTTATAGACCGCATACGATGGTCAGACTTAGAGATCTAAAGTCGGGATCTCTCGGTTTTTCTTTTCAATTTGTTATCAGTTTAGGACATCAATTCTTGTTCGGTGTGTATTTTCCATTTACTTTCTAGATTATGCTATCATAATCTTTTGTATTCCCTAGATTTTATTACATTCATGGTTTTTACTCTATAGGTTACTATCTTTTTATTAATCATATGCACTTCTATATGGAGATGGTTGGGTGTGTGTGAACATGTACTTTAGTAAAAGGCCTCCCATTTTAGTTATTCTTTCTTAACACTTGTCACTAGACCCTAGACTATTGAGGAGGGATTGGGGTTATAGTGGAATAGTATTTTTCCAACCAAGTGGGCCTAGGTGGGTCATGTAGTTACAATGAATATCCCCCAAAATTATCATGCCATGGATTTTATCAACATCCCATATACTAGTGACGACCTCATCGTGCATCATAGGGAATGTATTCATGTTTAGGCTCCACCGGATGACCAGGTCTACCATCAGACCTTTGTTTCAATATGAAAGGGTTTGAGAAACCCTAAAAAATTTATATAAGAAGATCTATTTTAGATCTATTGGGAATTTTTTAGCAGCATGTTGTGCCCAAAAGGGCCAACTACGGTCTATTCCAAAGCTCCCTCTCGATTAAATATTCCAATTATACACCCACCCAAACCATTGATTGGATACATATTTTTAAATTATTGACTAGTAGATGTAGATATCAGGATTAGACTCATGAAATACCCCTTAAATATCCATAAGTAAGGGATTTAGATTATATCCTTAAAATTGATTATATTCAAAAACAAAATGACCTGCATATGAGATATTTTCCCTGAATGTATTGTGGGACTTTGTGATTCAGGAGGGAGGAATGATCCTACCCCAAGGTGCCAAAATCAGGTCATCATTCTGGAGGAAAACCATCCAATCCGATATCGGGTACTCTAGAAAGTGGGTCCCCATCAAACACATAAGAATCTCCTGGGTAGACTAAATGATGAATTGATATTTGGAAAATACACTACTGACCATGTCATTTTGATGAGCCACATCCATTGTAGTATCCTTCTTGAATAAATTTACATTGGAAGGAAAGGGAAATCTAGTTTTAGAATAAATTTTAGGTATTTATATTTCAATATGGGTTTGAATAAAATAAGTGAATGATTTATATAGAGTCATGTGATCATGTGACCGTAATAGGGTCATGTGAATCACATTAGAATTATTATGTGATCGCATGTCACCCAGGTGATCTTGTAAGCCACATGATCTTTTAAGAGATGTGTGATGCATAGTCTAAGTGAGTTACCACTGATGAGTTATCAAAACATTTACATGATTAACTTACATGATCAGTTCTCCTGATTTGTTCAAATAATGAGATTAATTGATCCGTTATCACATGAGAAAAAAATTGAGAGGTTTTTAGATTTGAAATAAGTGAGTATCTCACCCTTTTTTATCTTATTCATAACAATATTAATGGAATACCAAAGTTTTCTCAAAAGTATAAAAAATATATGGAATAACAAATGAATACAGTGGGCATTTACTTCCTCATAACTAAGTCCTTTCTTCTTCTTATAGTCTTCACTTATGTGGGGTGGAATTTTTTTGAACTCTCCAGACAAATTTTGGAAAATTGGAACTAAGAAAATATCAAAAATGGAAGTGACACCTTGATGAAAAAATAATTTAGGGGATAATTCATATTCATGATTGGATTTCATGACCATTTATGTTTTATGATGTCGGGACATATGAATTGCATAACCATAAAAGGTTCATGTGATCACATGAACCCTATCCCATACATACGATGCCTCAAGGTTGAGCAAAGCAAACTATCTATGATGGGGCCTTTATGTGATCATCGGTTTTTAGGTGGCACCCTAGGCATGAATCTATCTGGGCCTAAGGATTGAGAAACCAAAGGCTATCACAGATGAGTGAATAATGTATTCATTGTTCTTCACATAAATACCCTAGAGTAATGAAACTTCCCCATGAAAACCAATAACACAGCCTGACTGGGAAAAGATGTCTAAGGAAGGAGGGTCTCTCGATTACTAATCTTTACACAATGTACTCCTAAAGTTCTATGCTTACCCAATGAAAAATGAATCACATGATCAACTTTGGTTCTAGGATGTTTATTATAGACCCTTATCTTAATTATTGTTCCTTATGTGATTCTTTGGGATGTATCATTAATGATTTGTTTCTTGGTCATGTGCAATGCATGAGTCTAGACTATCCTATCTAGATAATCTTTCTATCTACTTGAGCATGGGTATGTGGCTCACTCACCAAGATAAGATGCATACATATAAGAGAGTTGATGCCTAAAAACCCCATGAAACTTGAAGGGGTATATTTTTTAGAGAGAAAAAATAAGATACATGGAGAGGAATCTACAAGAGAAGAGTGCTGCAGAGAATCGCCTAACTCCAAAGCCTCATTTTTAAAATTCAGTAAGTAAATATTTAAGGAATTAAAGAGAAATAGGTGAATTGTTTCTAAATGAATGAACTGATCAGGTGAGACTCAATCATGATACCACTTGAGAAAGACCTAACCACATGATCATCCATCATTTATGTAGTTGTACAATGACCTACCGGTCACACAGTCTCCGGATGACCTCTTGGTACTGTGATTTCATTATGTGATGGCCCAACCACAATAATAGTTATGGGTTCACATAGCCCTAATTCTATTGAACACTCATGTATTCCTCCTTTTCTATTATGTAACCGTGACACCTACTAGTCTTTACATGATCACATGACCCCATTTCATTCAAGCAACTCATGAGACCCCATGTCCATTATGCAATCACCTAAATCCTAGGGTTATCAATCAAACCTATTAAGCTCCTAATTATCTTCCACTCCCATAAGGATATATCCTTTAATAATATCTATAAAATTCCCTTGGATCATGGGAAATATACCTATAATAGTAACCATGATATCCCACCCACTATTGGGTGAGTAACAGATGAACTATGGGGACTCTAATTTTTGTTATAATCAGGATACATAGGAAAAATTTTCAATTTTTCATCCCCATAAGGCCCTTATATATATCATGTATTTATAAAAGTCCATATTCCTAGTGAGGACCATGATACCCCCCATACATCTTTCACATTACAATATTCCTTGAGGAATCTCATAATTCTTTTATCATGGATCTATATTATTTACAGGACTTATAATTACATTTCCTTTAGGGTAGAACCTGTGTGTAAGAATTGTAAAGATTCAATATTGTGTCCATTGATATATGTTTTATCTTATACTGTCTATTTTTTCTCACACTGATCATGACTCACATGATCATTGGGAACTTCGATGATCATTCCCATAACAAGTTGTAAATGCATCCAACACAGGACCCCATCCATTGATGTAAGTCCCAACATATGAACTATGGGGACTGTAATTCCTATTATATCTAGGATACATAGGAAACCTTTTTTGAGGATTTTACCCCATAATTCCCTCATATATATATTTTCATGTTAGGCCTTTCCACATGGCCATATTCCCCATAGTGACTATCACACCTTCCACGTCACCTTATTCCTTGTGGAAATATACATCCTTACTGCATAATGTTAAACTACATGGTTAACTCCTTCACATTATAATGCTTCTTGTAAAAGCCTATAACTTCTCTCATAGATACATATCCTCCATTGGTCTCGTAACCATGTTTCCTATAGCTTAACCTTAGTGTATAATACCCATCCATATTCAATCCTACATATTCATGAAATGGGTCTAATCTTTTTCTACCTCTTGCTTCTTACACCGAGTACAAATCACATGATCTTAGATATACATGATTATCATACCATTATCATGATACAAATTTACCCACATACCTCCTTACTGTATGACATTAAAATTCATGAAATATTTCATTACGATGTGATGTTAAACTACATGATATGGTCCTACCATACAACCCCAAACTGTGTTATTTGAACTACATGGGATTTGATTCAAATATTAACAAGATACATAGGATACCTCCCTAAGGTTCAAAGACAACATCATTAAACTTTCATCATCAGTTTCATTAGGTTATATTTTTCATGGAACCATCCATTTCCTTCTTGTGCCTAGCCATACTCCCGCAAGTTTGTACATCCTATCCCTTGGGGCCATATTCCCTATGGACTATCTTATTTAAGTTCATACTTTTGATAGTACCATACCCCCACCTAGATGGCCATATTCCTTATAGATCCAAACATATCATCCACATCAGCAATATTATTGTTGGGGATCTCCTTCACAAGGTCATAATCCTTGAGAACTCAACTTATCCACACTGGGTCATACTTTCGTTGGGAATCATCTTCATTTCACCATACTAACAATGGGTTTTATATTAAAAAATATAAATTCATTATGGAATCAACTCATACTCATTGGGCCATATTCTCTTTGAGTCCAACCATGAACACCGATCACCTTTCTAGATGGAAAAAAACTCTAGATTACTCAACTGTAGGACTTAAAAACATACTAATAACCAAAATATTATCACTAAGTGATAATGGATAACCAAATAGATAACCTTGGATACATAAATATGGTTTCACTGACCAGATTCCTCTTACATGTATGGAAATTCACATTTGTGAAAGTTCACAACAGATTGTTAATGTCAAGGTAACTAGTCTCACATTGGCATCTAGGAAAGCTTCATAAACATATATTAAATCTTTTAGAGAGTCCATAATTAGGAAATAATTTCCCCCAATAGTTTTTGATGCGCTTGACCTCTCATCCTCTCAACTAATAAGAGTTTCTATGTTTCATTTCTAAGAAACCCTAATGACCACATACCTTTGGAAAGTAGACTCGTAGACCATTATAGATGCAAAATTTGTTGATAGTTTTCATTGAAAATAGAATTAGTGAATCTGAAAAGAATGATTTTGAAACTGTACTCAACCTCCCTCAATAAGTATTTGGTCCATCTGAAAATTGTGTCTTCAACTGGAAACACGTATACTTACTTCTTCTCAAGTATTTAAGAATATTATTGATAGTGATCTAGTGACTCTCACCAATATTGTATAGGTATTTTATTATTATCCTCAAATAATAAGTTATATAGGGTTTGGTATAAAACATAGAATACATGATATATCCTTTGGTAGATGCATAAGGAATTATATCCATCCTTTCTAACTATTTAAAAGTATCTCAAATCTTCCAAAGATTGGTTCCATGAAACACTGGTAAAGTACCATTCTTAAAGTTATCTATGTTAAACATCTTTATCAAATTACTAGTATATATATGTTTTGACTTTTTATAAGATATCTATTTGATATATTTTTATTGATCTTTATACCAAATTTTTAGGATAATTCAATCATGTATTTAATAGATAATTATTTTCTCAACAACATCTTTAGAAAATTTAATGATGAGATATTATTTTTGATAAAAATTACATCATCCAAATACCATATAAGAAATACCACAATTCACTCATTAACCCACTTGTACACACAAGAATAATACACATTATTAGTGAAACCAATATTCTTGATTGCATTATTAGGATAGATGTTCCAACTTCAAGAATCATTTTTTAATCCATAAATGGACCATTGAATCTTTCAAACCTTAACAAACTCATTTAGAACTTTAAAACCTTTAGTATATATCATATACATTCCCTCGATTAAATTAAAATTAAGTAAAATAGTTTTGATATTGATATTATATATATCATAATAATAATGAGATACTATAATAATAAATATATCAATGGTATTAATCATTGAAAATAAAAAAAATTATCCATAGTTAACACAATGAATTTTTTTTATATCCTTTTTCCATTGGATGCTCTTTATAGGTACACATTCTATTATCTATGTCATTTTTCTTGTACAAAATCTTTTTTCACCATATAAGAATCACTAATTCAAGTTAATCCACTAAGTTTCAAACATGTTTAGTGTATATAGAGTTCATCTAATATTTCATGTAACCATTTCTTAGAATCAAAAATATTGATGGGATCTTGATAGGTAGTTGGTTCATTATCTATAAACCTTACATTATAATAATTCTCTATAAGAAACCCATATCTATTAGGCACCTAACGAATCCTACCTAAACTTTGAGATTCTTGTGTAACCTAAGTCACTTCTTTTATATAACTCATTTTATGACTGGATCAATTCCATATATGGAACACTTACTATTTATTGGTCTTCAACTTCTCCAAGTTTAACTTTACTATCAAAAACTCTACGATTCATGTGATCCTTCCCAAAGAAAACTACATTTCAAGCCTAAACACCTTGTGTTTGGTAGGATTATATAAATATTATCCCATGGAAATATTTGGGATAACCAATATATAAGAAAATTTATAATTTAGGTACAAGTTTATTAGATTCCAAATGTTGTGTGTATGCTTCAAAATCCCAAATCATCATAAAGGAAAAATTTGGATGTCACTTAGCACATATCTCATGTGGTTACATTATAATTGCTTTAGATGGAATAAATTTATGTTGGAATGTATCAAATTAAACGAAATAACCTTGAAATTAAATAGGAAGGTCACACATACTCATATCAATCAAACCATGCCCAATTGTGTATTATTACCCCTCTGAGATACACCATTCCATTATAGTTTTCTTGGAGTAATGAGTTGTGAAACCCACAATATCTTATATGATCATTTAATTCTAAGATCAAGTATTCACCACCCCAAACTAATCAGACTGTCTTAATACTTTTTACCATGTGATTTTTTACTTTATTTAAAAATCATTGAACTTTTTAAAATCTTAAAACTTATGTTCATCAGAAACATATAACCATACTAAATAAATTCATTGGTAAAGGTTATAAATTTACTTAAATCAAAACTTTCTTTGGTAATCATTGGTACACGTATATCACTATCTATAAGATCCAATAATCCATTGACTCTTTATCCTTTTCCACTAAAATTTTATTTAATCATTTTTCTAATAAACAAAATTCCTAGTTACCAAAAGATTCATAATAAAATGAGTTTAATAATCCATATTTATAGAGCCTTTTAATTTTTTCTCACTTATAAGTCTAAGGAAAAAATTATAAAGGGAATTAGGGTTAGAATAAACCTTAACCTTCTTATTCGGAATGTTATAGATAGGATTATACATATAAATAATGTATAAATAATTCACCATATTCTCAATGGCGTAGAAAATTTAATTAATATATATATAGTAACTCTTATTTATAATAATGAATTAAAATACCATATTTTATAAACAAGATATGAAAATAAAATTTATTAATATGGAAGGATTTTAATTATAGTATTATAATTCCATAAATAATCCAATTGGTATACTTAGATCAAAAGTATTGACTTCAAATATAGTAACTCTTTCCAAATTTCTAATACATAGATCAACATCACCTTTCTTTAATTTTATCTTATCTCTGAGTCTGTTTTTATCATAACAAATGTGTGGCTCACATCCAATATCTAATACCTATGATTTAGTGTTACATAAGTCAATTTATGTAACACTAATATTCAAATTTTCAAAATGAATATTTTTTAAAAAAATTCTCAATCTTATATACTAATATAGTATTATATTATAGGTCATACCACTAAGAGACCTCAAAACTATAATCATGATACATGACATAATATTCAATAAATTTATATCTATTGGCAAGTATCATGCTTTATATCTTTTATTTAAGGGATTCAAATGAAATTACTCCAACTAAAATGATGACCCTATACATTATTGCCTTTAATGGTTCGAGATCTATATTTCACTATGTTTTCAGTCCACTTTATTTTTTATCTCAATGCTTAGCTATATAGGTAGGTCAACTTGCCAATCATATCAAATATAACACTTGGATAGTTGAGACGAAAATATTTTTCCCAAATCCATTATATGAATAAACTCAACTTTATTCCTTGATTATCTTATATCATAGGGTTTCCAAACTAAGTCTAGCCTAAAGATTTCAAAATAATTTTGTAGTATAACTTTTAGGATTATCCATTAACATCGTTCTATGTACAAGATAATCCATGAGAACCTAGATTTGGAATAAAATTACCCAATTGGATGATAGAGTTGTTGACATGTTCTTTATTTTGGAATATATCTCACACTTAGTGTTTGAGGGGTTTTTATGTAAATTCACTATTTAATATACATCATATTTAAATTAAATCCCTAACTATTTAATTTCATGTAATCTTTATTATCTCAAAATTTATTCCTTTATGGGTGTTTACTTCAAGTGATTTAGTTTTAGAATCATTATTTTATCCACCAAATTAATAAGTTCAAACCATATTAATGTGTAACTCTTTAAATTACTCACATTTTATATTACCCATCAAAAAATAAAATACAAACATATTTACACATATTCAAATTCATACCATCAATAAGTTATGTGAAAATACTTTCATTTAATGGTTTTGAATTATATGAAATAAACAATCCATGTATGTGTATGTTTAAATCCATGGATAGATATCCCTCAATTTTCTAAACAAGTCACAAGCCTCCAGGTCAGTGAGAAGTCAAACCCAAAGTCTATCTACCCAATGATACTTTACACAAGAGACATTCTAATTTCAACATAACTCTAACAAATAATATGTATTAAGTATATTAAACCTGTAAATTTAAGTTAATAACTTTATTACAAACCTAATTCAAGGTAAATGAAAAATAAATATGATGGTGTCATATTAAGAATGAAATGATAGTTTTATAAGATGTAATTTATATTTTAGATTTAATGATATATAATATTCATATTATGTAAACATTTTATAAACATTAATATTAAAAGGATAAATAAATAAATAAACTTTTAATTTATTTTCAATGCATGAGATATTAAAACGAATTTTTTTATACTTAATTTAGGCATAAAATATTCCATATGTAATTATTTTATAAATATTTTATAAACCATATATATTTATTCAAAATCATTAATTTTGATTAATTTTTTCTTATATCATAATTTATAATAGATAGAATCCACTATCAGTCATTAGTCATGACATGAATCAGTGATAACGATTAGAGATTATCATTGGATATTCTATTACATTTTATATAGGTTATTGTATATTTTAGTATTTCTTAAAAAAGTATTAGAATAGATTTCCACTTTTTATGAAGCACCTAGTCATATTAAATGATTGAGTAAGTGCTAATGTTAAGCATAATTGTAGGACTAGTCAACTTAATATTACATTAGAGTTCACCGAATTATTATCAGAACATGGGTAGACATTTATATATAAGATCCACACTGGCTATAAAATATGATATATGTTATATCATATTTGTAAAACCCTAATTATGTTGGATTTGGTGCCCTATAACCAACTTTTTTAGTAATTTATTACATGTTTTTATAAACTAAAAAAGTTTTCTTATCACGTCTATATTATTATTTTGCATGATATTTGTAAGTTATAATGTCTTTAAAATATATGTCGTGTTGAAAGTTCGTAGCAGTTTCCTGCTAGGATGAGAACCTAGAGGTATCACAACATTATTCTTGAACATTGTTTTATGGACAGGTGATATTGTCAGAAAATACATAGAAAATATAGTCTATCAAGGGTAGGAAGCTCATAAGACATTGATACACCTTATCATGGTATTTTCATTTGGTAATCTCCAAGATAGGTGGTTATGAGAATAATCTTATTAATAGAAAATCCACATTTCCATGTTTCATTGGATGTTCCTATTTGCAGGAATGTGTATTGATCCCTAGACTTTAAGATTATCATTAATGAATATCATGACTCACTTACTTTGATGTATTGATGAAAACTATGATGACATATATTTGTAGTGAAGTAAGATATGATGGGTGTGTCATGCATGATATAGCATTAACGGATAATGTGATAAAGAATTTATCACTTTTTTATCCTAAAAAAAGTTAATATCTCAAGACCTTAGATGGGAATTAAAACACCAAAATAAATCCATGTCCGTTGTTTTTAATGGGAGGTTCATTTCCATAAATTCAAATAAATAGACAATGATCATATAGGTTTATGGAACCAGCATGCAACCGGCTCAATTTTAGATATTATAATAAAATTATTATATTACACAGTAAACATTCATAGGAAAATAGACGAAATTTCAGTGTAAACTTCTTTATCTATAGAATCATTAGAATATTGTTAGATGTTAAAATGGGACTTTATGAAGTTATGTCAAATTCTACTCAAAAAGAGGCCTAGAGGGTCACACACTAAGTGTATCCAAAATATCAGCTAAATTCTAGTATTAAATTTAACAAGTTGGAATAAATAATATTTATTCATGTTTGGTTGATCATAATAATTTAATCACAATTTATCCAAAAGAATAAGTGAGTTAAATAATAATAAAAAATATTATTTTTCATGTTTTACAAATATAACATTTATTATATTTATCATATAATAATTCAGTGACATTTATTTAATTAAATAGCCATTAAATAAATATTGATGAGGGAAGGAATAATGAGTTTAATGGTTTGAATAGTATAAATGATATTTATTTATATTATTGATGTGTCGCACATGTTAATAAATTTTTATTATTTTTATTATTTTTATTATTATTTCACATGGGGTCAACTAAGAACGATAAAGATGGTTGGGGGATTGTGTTTGATTTTCCAACCCTAAACTGGAAATAATAAATATTTAATTATATCACTTTACTAATTTCACTTTTGGTATGTACAATAGATAAATAGATATTTTCTTAATCCCTAGAGTACGTTCTCTCTTCCTCCTCTCTCAAGCCTTCAAAAGAATACCAAGGGTTCATCAACATCATGAATAATATTTCTACAATCAACCACAAACAACGTGATCAATAAAGATCATCCAAGCAAGCACCCAACAATTCTATGGTGTTGATCAGATATTGTGGTGCACTTGTGGAACACTACTAGAAGGGTTTTTCACTTGAATCCTATGGTGAAACAATGATGTGATGAATTCTATTCCATAATATCATAAACCAAAGAAAAATTAAAAGTTTTGGTAATTCCATATCTAATCATCAATTAATTATAAATTATATTTAAAGAGTCTCTCACTCTGGTTCCTACATATTAATATAGTATATTAAATCTATTTTTTCATTGGATATGATGTTTTGATCATATAGAGAAACAATTACACCTATTTTAAGAACAAAAATCGAGTTGTCCATACCAGAAAAAGACGCTTCAACTGCACCCTAAACCTACAAGTGGTATCAGAGTGGTCACATGTTTAATTTATAATTATTTATTATTTATTGAATGATTTAATGTATTTTCATTTTATTTTACTTAAAACAATTCGTTTTAATAATCCAACATCATCATATCTTATTTTATTCATTCTCTATAACATAACAAATAATTGGTTAATAATTAAAAATGAATAATCATCTATAGATTTCCATTTGGAGGTTCCAAAGGCTATTCTTAGAGAAAAACAAAGTACACTCTATGTACTCCCAGAGTACATGCCATGTAGTTTTATTTTCATGTACATATATTTCTCTATCGAGTTATATCCAACAAAATCAGATCTTAGATCCAAATTAATTAGATCAACATGTGGATCTGGGAAAACTGGCACACATCATGTATAATTACACATTGTGTAAGTAGGTTACACATTGTGTTTCCCCTATCTTCTCATGGCCGAGAACATGGGGTGTACCAGTGAGCCATGTATCGGATACACGACATGAAGAAATACATTCCACAAAATCAAAGGATGAACATCATGTATTCCTAGTACCTACCATGTAACTCAAACATTTCCATAGATGTTAACATAGATAGACCCAAATCGTGTGCTGCAGACATGGGAAAAAGACAAGTACACGTCGTGTACTTTTGTACAGACCATGTAGTTTTCTTCCATTAGTGTTTTCAAATTTTCATGGAAATAATAATTAAATATATAATTAAAACCTATTGATTATGTGTTTCATGTTTCATTCATTCAATAGAACATTCCATTTCATAGGATTAATAATTATATATTAAATTAAATTTCATGTTAAAATTTTGAAGAATACACAAGGTTTCCTCCAAGTACACTTTTATATTTCATTAACTTTAAATGAAATTTATTTTGCTTAAAATTATAGATGATGGTGATTTATGGATGGTTGGATGGAATTAATATAAATTGAATAAATTTGATTAATATGTCGTGCATTATCTTAATTAATAGTTCAATCTCAGAAATTGATAATAAGATTTCAAATGTATGCTCATTTCTTGATGTGTGGATAATCATGAGATTAGACCATACCTTATTTGTTATTGGTTAATTTTAATTTATTGTTCTAAAATTATTATTTATGGTATGCATGTCATACCCTCCTAATTATTATATAAATTTCTGCATACTCATGGTTTATTTTATGTAAACCCCCTTTATCCAAATCCATTAGATCCCCTCACCTATGTGTGAGTACAAGATTATGTAAGGATGGAGATCAAAAGCGAATGGAGGTGCTCCAATTTAAGGAGCTAAGGTGAAACTAATCGAGGAAATGCATAGGATCCAAGGTGGAATACTGCAACACAAACCAAGCTATGGTTCAAGGGGTTTTCCCCTAGGGTTGAGGGTTAGTTTATAATCTGCTATATAAATTAACCACTAGAAAAATATCATGATAATTACACTAATATTCTATTTCTATTAGTTTTATGGTTGATTACTTATATTTGTGAATTTTGTGCAGTCACTTAAATAAATTAATTAACAATCATGCAAGATAGAATAAAATATAATCATATTGTGCATGAATGTTTTATCAGACATGGTTATTCACTTAAGTAAAATATTATTAATATTAGAAAGGAATGTAAAAGGATAAAATGGGATTTGTGAATAAGGATAAAAATACCTCAAATAAAATATTAGTTTAGATTATCCTTCTACTACTTAAGTTAGAATCGACCTCATATTTCAAATTACATGACCAACCTAATCTGGGGTGCTTTCAATTATCATGGAAATTTTTTATTTATATTTTGGGTTGACTTAACTTAGTTTATATCAAGGGTTTACTTCCCAAGAAAGACTTGGTGTAACTAAGATGAAAAGGTTGAGGAAATATTAAAAGAGTATTTCAGGATAGGGCAGTCCACTCGATAGATCAAGGAACTACAAGTTAATGTAGTTGGCAAGTTATGCCTACCTAAAATCATTCTAACAACTTGTTCAGCCCAATTTCGGGTTATGATAAGGAAATATAATTATTTAATTAATTTTAAATTTATTAATCTATTATTTAATCCAAACAATTACTAAATATATTCTCTTAAATTTTAGAAATGTAAAATCAAATGACATCGAAAATATCACTATGATACATACTAGATAAGGATAACCTTCTCACCAATGTGAATTACTAGGAATGGTATAGGTACTTGTGAATTATACTATGCCATGATCATAAATTGTACATACTATAAATCCCACTTCCTTAGTCTCTTTCCAAAGAGGCTAGTGAGGAAGAGGTATCTCTCTATATAAAGCATGTGGACGATGAAATGGATTTTCATTTTTTTATGTTATCATCTATTTCTAAAGATATTTTCAATAAAAAAGAGGATATGGATGTGTATAATATTTTTTATCACCTTCAAAAATCTCTATCAAGAGAAGGTGAGATCAGAGAGATATTAGATCTCCAATGCACTATTTAGGTGCAAGATTGGATAGTCGGTGCCAGTTGGGGCACATTTAGTCAAGATGATTGGCAACATTGATCACCTGGACATTTTGGGATTTAAAATCCTTGATGAGATATGCAAAAATCTCATTATGTCCTCACTACCCAAAAACTTATCTAGTTTTATTATGAATTATAATATGTGAAATAGTTAGAAGTCACTGTCATAACTTCTTACTCTTATCTTCCAAGTTGATAAAGACATAGTGTGTGACAAACCCACCATCCTTATAGTGAATAAGAAGACTAAAAAGGAAAAGGGGAAGAAGACTCATTAAAAGTCTAAGGATTTGGAGAACCATCAATCTAAGAAGAATAATACCTAGAGGAAAGGAACATAAAAGGATATGGTATGTTTTTCATGGGGAAAGAAGGGCCACCTAAAGTGAATTTCACCAGGCCAAAGAAGCAAGGATAAGATTCATGTGCCTTCATTATCCAATGTAATCTTTCTATATCTACAAGTTGGGTATTATATACTGCATTTGGTGTTCATATTTTTATCTAAATACAAGAACCAAGTAGATTTTTAAAGGTTACAAGAGGTGAGGTGGATCTATATGATGGAAATTGAGAGAGGTCAACTGTTCTAACCATTGGAGACTACCATCTCACTTTACCAATCAGATTGATTTTGGTTTTAAAGAAAAGATATTTTTTGGATAGTTTTACCAAGAACATTATTTCTATTTCTTTCTTAGATTTGGATGGGTTTATTTTCATCTTTGGAAATAAAGGTTGATAATTTTATAAATATAGCATATGTTATGGTTTGGAATAGCTAAATAACGGTATTTCTGTATTAAATTATGAAAACCAAATATTAGAAATTGATAACAAAAATAATATGTACGGATCATATGACACCCAGTTGTGGTATCACTATATTGTTCATATAAATGAGTATCATTTGACAAATATCTATCAAGATGGTTATTTATACCCTTTTGAGCTAAATATACTTGAATTATGTCATGATTTTTTATAAGAAAAATTGACCAAAACACCATTTGATGGTCAAGGTGAAAGGTCCATAGATCTTCTATAATTAGTATACACCAATGTGTATGGACCTTTTAAAGTAGAATATATAGGTGGGTACTCATACTTTATTAATTTTTCTGGTGACTTTATTAGGTATGGCTATATCTACTTGATGAGGTATAAGTATGAATCCTTTGAGAAGTTCAAAGAGTTCAAGATTGGGTTTGAGAATAAGCGTGGAAAAAAGATAAAGAAACTTCAATAGGATTGAGGTGGTAAATATCTTAACCAAGACTTTGTCAACTTTATATAGGAGTATTGGATTTTACCTCAACTCACTCCACCTTATACTCCATTTTGGAATGATGTTAGTGAAAGGAGGAATCATACCTTATTTTAAATGGTAAGGTCAATGATGAGTCGCACAATTCTTTCATTATCCTTTTAGGGATATGCACTATAGATAATATTATACTTACTAAACCTAGTACCAACTAAAGTGTAAAATGGTATTCCCTTTGAGTTATATAGTGAAAATAAACCCATTTTTTCACATGTTTAGGCTTGGGGTTGTGATGCATTTTTTTAGGATAGCTCAAGAAACAAACTATCACCATGATGCATGAAGTGTTTATTTATAGGGTATCCCAAGAAAACAAGGAGATACTAACAATACAACCCTTAAAACAATAAAGTAACTATCATAAGATATGCCATATTTCTTGAAAGGGATCACATCCTCAAGGAATAAAGTGGTAGAAATATTTACTTTGAAGAACTTGATGATCAAGGTACACAAGATTTGGTACAGGAATCGATTCCATAGGTCCCCATGGAAGATATTGTTCTGGAAACATAGGTATTATGTAGGAACATATGATAGTTAAGAGAACTATAGAGATGTGGTTTTCTAGTCATTGATGATGGCGATTCATTATTGGTTGACAATGGTGATCATCTCTATTAGTCCTCTCTAGTTTTAATAATCACAAATTATATCCAATCATGTTAATTTGTGTCAAATCATGATTAGTTAAGTTAAAAATGTTTAATTATGTTTATATATGTTAAATTATAATTTTAATATATTCTTTTGATGTTTATAAAATAAGTTGGGTAAACATAAAAAATGGCTAAGTATGAGTCACCGACAGTTAAGTCATAGAATGACTCACCAAAAAAAATAAGACTAAGTCAATGATAGCACAGATGAGTCGCAGACATAAAAAATGAGACACTGATAGAATGAATCACCACTGATTGAAAGAATGACTCACCGACAGAACAATTGAGTCACTAACATAATGAATCACCGATAGAACAAATGACTCACAGAAAGAGAAAGTCACTAATAGTTTGTGACACCGATGCACTGACATACCGATGGAATGAGTCACTGATAGAATGAGTCACTAACAGAAGGACTCATTGACATAATGACCTACTGTTCAATAATTAAAAAAATTCTTTACTCTTAAATTCAAAATTAATTCTAACAGACCTATTTATGAAACTCAATAATACTTATTATATTAATGACCGTGTTTGTCTTTTGTAGACATTCTCATAGAACAGTATGAGGTATGAGGAAGCTCCCATGTTAAGGATCGTGCCTATTGTCGACCTCTGTAGAATATAAAAATAAATCACTCAAGAAAAAAGAAGAAGTGGTATATCAATTGAAACTGTGAATTGAAACCAAGAAGACAACATAAAGAACACTCATTCTTTATAACTATGAACAAGAAGGATTTACTGAGAACCAAAGTCTTAACATTCTTGTAGAAAAAATCCCTAGTGAAGATAACCTTCGAAGAGTATCTCACCTCATTGGAAACCATAACATAGATATTCCACAACATTCTGTTTTGGTGTCTATTTCTAAAATAAGACTTCAATTCTACATCTTCTCTACTCAAGGAGTCCAAAAGCATCAATAACATCACTCAGATAATTCTAAACCCTCTCTCATTATTTGTGATTTATTATGTATAATTTTACTACTTTTCGAGCAGTGTGTGTGTCTGAAGTATAATCACACACTGTCTCTCATGCTAAGTTGTAGGATAAAATATATTCTTACTCACTCATATTTTTACACCATTTTTCACCCATGTAAAATATTGGAAGAGGTCCCTGTGTGACCTGGTTACTTTCCCACGTATACCTATGGTAGAGGTTCAGTTTGACCTGGTCAACTTTTTATGTTGTTGTGAACCCCAATCCAGGGTGTGGATCAAGTTTATTAATATAAACTGCTTAGTGGCAGGTCATCACCATGTAGAGATTATTAGGTATCTACTTGAGACTGAACCTCTTGTTTTTATCTGCTATTTCTTTCAAATTTATTTTTCTATGTTTTCACACATATTTCAGAAAACTAAATATTACTTTGAAAGTTAATCTTAGTTAGTGTTTATAACTATTTTTTATTTTGTAAATTACTTTCAAAAGTTATATCAACCTCTCAAATTTTTGTAACTGATAATTAATCAATATTTTGAGAAATTAATTGAACATTAAAAACTCTTATAAATATGCTACTTAAGTTAACTGGGTTGTTTATACTTTAAATTTGTGGAATTTTTAAATATGGTTTTTTTGATAGAAATTTTTATAGGAACTCAATTCACCCCCCTCTTGAGTGTCCTACTCCGACAAAAATTTGGTATCAAAGGGTGTTTTAATCTTATATTTTAAAATATTTCAAAGATTTTTTAAATCTTTTAAATTGTGATTTTAGTTTTGTTTTAAAGATCTCTAAATTTCTATTAGTTCTAAATTTTTAGATCTTTAAAAACCTATTATCTATTCTTTGGTATGGATAATCGATTGGAAGGTGTTGCAACCAATAGACCTCCATTTTTCAAAGGAACTATTTATGCTGAGTGGAAAATTAAGATGAAAATTCATTTAGAAAGTATGGGTTTTGAGATCTAGTTTCAATTGTAGATGAATATAATATACCTTTTTCTTCCCGAAATACTTAGAATGATCCAACTAAGATATCTTATAATAATAATTTCAAATATATGAATGCCTTCTATTGTTCTTTAAGAGATGAATAATTCACCAAGATTTCTCTATGTAAAACAGCCCATGAAATTTGGGATACTCTATCTATTTTGCATGAAAGAACCATTAATGTTAAGGAGATGAGATTAATACATATAATATTAAATATGTTAACTTTAAGATGAAGCATAATGAACCTATCTCTAACATGTATCTCAGGTTTAATGAGATTTTAAACACTATGATATCTTTGGGAAAGGAGGTTATAGCCAAAGAAAAAATCATGCAAATTCTCAAATGTCTACTAGACAGATGGAAGGGAACCTCAGTTTCAATTAGAGAATCCTATGATATTTGTAAGTTTCCAATAAAAGAGCTGATAGGTAATATAATAATGTAAAAGTAAGAATTGAAGGTCAAAAAAGAAGAGGATAATGAACCAAAGTGAAATTCAATGGATTTTAAGACCACTACTTCTAAATAAAAAGAAAATGAGAAGGCACAAACTCATTCTGATAGTTAAAGCAATGAAGAATCGTCATCTAATAGTGATGAGAAAGTGGATCAATTAACTATAAGGTTTCAAAAATTACATAAAGAATAATTTCTTTAGGAATCCCAGTTACAAAGGAAAGTATGAAAACAAGGGAAATTAGAAAAGGACAAGAAAATAATTGAAAATACTGATGAGATTGTTTGTTATGAGTGAAAGAGAATAGGAAATGTAAAGGCTTACTTTCCTAAGTTAAAGTATAATAAGAAATATGAGTAAAATGGTAAAAGGTATAAGAATGCAATGAAGGCCACCTGGAGTGCTTATGAGGATATCTCCAGTGAGTCAAAGTCTTCATATGATGATAAACATGACAAATCTAACATGTGCTTCATGACAAACACTTCTGAGGTAACCCTTGAATCTCCTGTACAACATTCCTACTATTCTAGAGATGAATCTAATTCTAAAAACATGACCAATGAGGAAATGTTTTCATAATATAAAATTCTTGAAAGACAATTCAATCAATTAAAAGATAAATATAATGTTCTGAAGAAACAACATGCTCTCACCTCTACTATTAACTCTGAGCTTACTACAGAGAAAGAGAAAGATTCTCAATTTCTTAAAGAAAATAATAAGCTCAAATTATCAAATGAGCAGTTGAAAAGGGACTTATAAATGTTTACCAATGGAAAGAAAACTATCATCAAAATTATTGGTAAATAGGTTGCACCAAAATATGCTACTAGTATAGGTTATCAACCAAGAAAAATAAACTTTGTTAAAAATAATTTTTCATCAAAATCTTGAAAATTAAGCTTTGTACCTAGATTTGAAAAATATATTGTAAGTTCCATAATTGGACAATCTTTTATTTCTTCTAGTTTTTTCAGACCAAATAGATTTTATTTTTCCAATACTCTATAAACTATTTATAGGAAACCCATGAATCAAGTATGGGTTCCCAAATCACTAATTACTGATATTACTAGACCAAAGAAAGTCTGGGTACTAGAATCATTTCTTGTTTGAATTGTATTTGTAGGAATCATGCTTAAAGAGATCCTGTAAAATCTTATGGTACTTGGATAGTGGATGTTCAAGACACATGATAGGGGATTACTCAAGCTTCAAGAATCTTATAAAGATTTATGGTGGGAATGTCACTTTTGATGACAATGCTAAAGGAAAAATAATTGGCCTTGGCCAAACTAGTAACACTAATTCAATTTTAATTTCCAAAGTAATTTTTTTTGAAGGATTAAAGTACAATATTCTTAGTATCTATTAGTTATGTGATGATGTTTTCAATGTTAAATTTGAAAATGATTCATGCAATGTTTTTTAATTAAAAAATGAGTTAGTATTTACTGCTTTTATAAATGAGAGTGTTTATGCTATAAACTTCGATTCTTTAGTTTCTCAAAATGTTTCTTGCTTAAGTGTATTTCATAAAAGATCCTAGATTTGGAATAGGATATTAGGACACTATAATACTCACTCAGTTAGAAATCTTACAAGGAAAGGGTTAGTCAAGGATCTATCCAAACTAGAATTTCCAAACAATAAAGTCTGCAATCCTTGTCAAAAGGGAAAATAGCACCAAATATCTTTCAAGCCAAAGAAAAAAGTTTCAACTTACCAACTACTTGAGTTGGTTCACATGGATTTGTTTGTACCGTATATAGTTTCAAGTATTAATGGGAATAAATATGTCTGTGTTCTTGTAGATGACTTCTCAAGGTATACTTGGACCTTATTTTTAGCTCACAAGATTGAAGTTTGTTCTTACTTCACCAAGTATGCTAGAATGTTAGAAAACATATGTAGTCTTAGAATTAAATCCTTAAGAAGTGACCGTGTTTGTGAGTTTTAAAATCAATAATTTGAATATTTTTTCTCACAAAATTGTTACAGTCATAGCTTCTCTACTCCTAGGACAACCCAAAAGAATGGAGTTTTTGAAAGAAGGAATAAAACATTACAAGAAATAGTTTGGAAGATGCTTAATGAGTATTAATTACCTATTTATTTTTGGGTTGAAGTTGTAAATACATATTTTTACATAATTAATAGTCTTAATCAGAACAATTCTTAAGAAAACTTCCTATGAGTTATGGAACAATAGGAAACTCAAATTTAACTACTTCAAAGTGTTTGGTTGCAAAGTTTACATCCTTAATACAAAGGAAAATCTTGAAAATTTTGAATCCAAAGGTGATGAAGGAATATTTCTAGGTTATTCAACCTCTAGAAAGCCTATAGAGTTTTTAATATAAGAACCAAATGTGTGGAAGAATCTGTACATGTTAAATTTGATGAAATAGATCCACATGAACCTAAAACCCCTCTTGAAAATATTGAGGATGATTTTTCCAATCTGGAAATAAATTCTAGACCCCATGAACATACTATTAAGCAATCTATTAAATCCTATAGTTATAGAAAATATCCAAAATGTAGCCATAGAGAACCTAAACCTACTGATGAACCTGAAATAACTAGTCCTTCATTTTCTAGATCTGTTAGAACCCTTAAGAATCATCCCTTAGATGATGCAGTTAGAGACTTAGATAAAGGAACAGAGACTAGATCTTCTCTTAGGAACTATTTTGAACATCAAGACTTCTTATCATAGCATGAACCTAAAAACATTTATGATGCAACCAATGATGAATTTTGGGTAATGGATATGCAAGAAGAGTTGAATCAGTTTGAATGAAACAAAGTTGGAAACTAGTGGATATACCTAAAGACACCATGACCATAGGCACTAAATGGGTCTTTAGAAACAAAGTAGATGAATCAGGCACCATTTTGTGAAATAAGGCTAGATTTGTTGCAAAAGTATATATTCAAGAATAAGTTATTAAATATGAAGAAACATTTTCACCAGTTTCTAGACATGAAGCCATTATAATCCTTCTAGCATATGCAGGTCATCTAAATTTAAAACTATATCAAATTAATGTTAAAAGTGCATTCTTAAATGGGTATATAGTTTAGGATTTTTTTTGTTGAATATCCCCCTGGGTTTACAAGCCCTCATTTTTTAAATCATGTTTTTTAGTTAACAAAGGCTTTATATGGTTTAAAATAGGCTCCAAGAGCTTGGTATGATAGGCTAAGTATTTTTCTTATTTCTAATGGTTTTAAAAAAGTTATAGATGATCCTAATCTCTTGATAAAAATAATTTATAAAGATGTTTTAGTAGTTCAAATCTATGTTGATGATATTATTTTTGGATCTTCAAAGAATTATTTATGTATTGATTTTTCAAAAATGATGCAAAGTGAATTTGAAATGAGTTTAATGGGGAACAAAAATTATTTATTGGATTTAAAATCTTTTAAAATAAAGAAGTTATTATTCCAAATAAAATTAAATATACTAAATATCTATTAAAAATGTTTGTCTTTGATGGTACAAAACATAGTGATACTTCAATGAGCAACACCTGTAAGTTGGATCTTGATAAATATGGTAAATCTATTGGTCAAACCACTTATAGAGTAATGATTGTAAGTCTACTCTTCTTGACTTCTAGTAGGCCTAACATCATGTTCTGTGTGTGTATGTGTGCACGTTTTTAAGTTAATCCTAAATAATCTCATTTAAATGTTGTTAAAAGAATTTTCAAATACCTTAAGTTTACAACCAACTTAGGATTGTTCTATCCTAGAAGACAACCTTTTGATTTATTCAGTTATTATAATGCTAATTTCGGTGGCTATAAGTTGTATAGAATGAAAACCTCTGGAACATGTCCCTTTTTAAACAAGTCTCTAGTATCATGGTGTAGTAAAAACCAAAATTTTTTTGCTTTATCTACTACTAAAGATGAATACATATCTTCCGGTAGTTATTGTTCTTAAATTTTGTGGATGAAACACACTTTTCTAGATTATGGATATCAGTTTAGACATGTCCCTATAAATTGTGATAATAAAAGTGGTATTAACAAATCAAATAATCATGTTTCTCATTCTAGAAAAAAAACTTATTGATGTAAGACATCACTTTTTGAGAGATAATTATCAAAAAGGTGATATAAATCTAGAATTTATTGGAACAGAACATCAACTTTCTGATATATTCACTAATACATTTAACTATGAGAGGATGAGTTACATCAGACATGAATTAGGAATGATTAATTTGTAAGGACATACTATTAATAACTCTATGATAAAATTAAGTATTGATGCCACCCTGATAGGACCAACTAGTAATGTCTCACCGACACCATTTTCTTGCTGCCACCGACAGTTTCATGCTAACAATGTCATGCCGACACCAATAATGTCACGTTGACAATGTCATACCAACACCGACAGTGCCATGCTAACAATTTCATGATGACACCAACAATATCATGCTGATAATGTCATGCCGACACTGACAAGGTCATGCCGACAGTGTCTTACCGACACCGACACTAATGTATTACTGATGGACACTCACCAATGGAACCCACTATCGGTATCTGTTTTATTTTACCAAAATGACACAGTTTTATTTTAACCCAGTTTACTCAATTTATGATTTATAAAGACCTAAATTATAAAATTGAGTTGATCCATCCTATTTCTTACTCTCAGACTTCCACTCTTCCACTCATACCCTTTCTCTATTTAACCTTAGACCTTTTAGATTCTTACCTTCAACTAAACCTTCAGAATAGTTATACTAAAGCATATATTAGAAGGATATGAAGATGAATCACATCCCACTAAGAAGAAGTAAGGAGAATCATGTAGATCTAATCTTGTTAATGCAGGCCTTGTGAACCATGTGGTAACGCCTGATAAGGAAGTGTTCATCGAATGGTTATTATATAGTAAGGGTGGCTAGATTGGTTTTCAAATAATGAAAGGTCGTATTAACCTAAGCTTTTGCACGAGTTTTATCTTCATGTTGAGTTTTATCCAGGAAGTTAGTGAGGTTTATTGGATCAAATTAGTAGTGAATGGAAGGATATTATCTTTTTCTTTAATTCATTGGGTAGAAAACCAAAATGTACCACATGAAGGAGTCTTTGATGACTACCAGGGAAGTATTCCACCCACCAGTGAGTTTTTTTATTATGAGACAGCTTTGAGGGACCTGAATGGTAATGAGGAGCACTAAAGTCTTATAGATTAAAAGTTGGATAGAGAAAGTATACTTTTATTTAAGTTTATCGAACACCAGTTATGTACTAGGAAAGGGGAATTTTCCTCACTAAAATATTAGGATGTATATCTACTTTATTTCCTAAGGAAATGGTATAAAGTGAATCTGTAAAGGTATTTGATAGTCCATAGAAGTGAAATGATAAAGCCATATTGTAACACTAGTTATTTATTCTATCTAATAATGATATCATCCATTCTAAAAGACAAAGGATGTGTAAGTGAAAATAAAGAATCCATTTCTGATTTTAGTGGTATCTGCCTAAGTAAGGATATTTGCATGAGAATAAAGATAAACTAGAATCCAAAGAATAGGGAGTGGATTGAAGATAATGAAAATATGTATGAAAATTTCAATCCTATTAAGCATCCTACTAGGCCGAGAGATGTGGCTGATCCTGGTCTAAGAGAATATGTTGATGTTATTTATATTGATGAATAGGAAACTGAATCTTCTAGAGAATAAGGGTCTCCTATAGATGATAGGAGTGAGTCGGATATTGTTGAAAGTCCAAGGGGAATGTCATGCGGTCCATCTATTCCACATTTATCTCTACTATCCAAGGAACCTATTTTGGTTGATGATGATGATAATGAGACTGAGGAGTAGGGTAGTGTGGAATATGAAATCAGATGAAATGATTCAGAAGATGAATCTAGAGAAGAATAAGAAGTAGACAGAGAAGAAGAAGAAAGTGATAGTATCTCTGACAGTGAGGAAGAAGGGGATACAGAATATGGTGATAAAAGTGAAGAAGGTGATAGTGCAGGTGAAGGAGACAAATCTATTCATGAAAGTGATGAAAGTGGTGCAAGTGACATTGATTCTGATCATCTGGGTGATGATCAAGGTGGAAATATAGAACAGGTTGGTCCTGAGAATCACGAACAGTTTGTTGAACCTCCTGGTCCTGCAGTGGCTGGTGTTGAGGTAAAATAAGTAGTTGAGGTTGGTAATGAAGAAAGAGAATTGGTAGGACCAATACCTCAGTTGGTGTATGTTATAAGGCGACCTCAAGTTAAGGGGGATCAAAAAATCAGTAGAGCTCAAATTTAGGGGGAGCCTCAATCTTGGAAAGTGAGAGTTGATACAATCACTCCTATGGATTATTTTGTGATATCTGAGTGGAAACAAATACCTAGTTATATTACTCTTTTTTTGGATTATCCAGATTCAGATGATGAGGAGAGTATAGATATTTTAAGAGGATAAAAAGTTGAGGAACCTCCAGTAGTTTCATCTACTTCTACTTCTACACCCTTAGTGATTTCAAGGCAAGGTGAATATGTCACCAAATCATCTTTTGAAAGTTTTAGGGAATAAATGTTAGCTTCTATGAGATTATTCCCTCAAGATCAACCTTCACTTATAGAACTAATTAGTGAAAATGATACATAATTGATTGTAGAAAGATTTGTTTCCAAGATAGAACCTCAGTTGGTATCATTTTTAGAAGTTGTTTAGATAGTTATTCAGAATGTGTCTGATGAAATGGTAAATCTTGCACCTATTTTTAGCCAATTTCTCAGTGAGTACAAATCCATTATAGACCAAGATCTGCAAAGTCATGACATCTCTCCTGAATCTCTTTTTGAGTATGCTACTCCAACTCTTGATTTGGACCTTCTAAAGTCATTATTCAAGGATTCAGTGAACAGTGCATCGTCATCTATGGTTCCACCTCGCTATGTTCCTCATGTTCAGTCTTCAGACATTGAGGTGATTTGAACAGTGGTAAGGGAAGAACTTCAGTCGGTAATAGGACATTTGGATAGTAAAATCCTGATCTATCTAAGGAAATATGTAAGAGACATTGTGCAAGGTTCATCTAGATCATAAGCTCCTATATCTCACCCACCAAACATAAAGATGGTCTGGACTTTCATTTGAGAAGAGCTAAGAACCATGATGGGTGGAAATGATTAGAAAATTATATCAAAAATCAGACAGAACAATGATCATATCTATGAAATGGTCATATTTTATTCCAAACAGACTACAACTACTCAGGAGGAAATCACTATGAAATTGGATTTTTAGTTCAAGA
Source organism: Viscum album (assembly GCA_963277665.1). Lineage (NCBI taxonomy): Eukaryota > Viridiplantae > Streptophyta > Magnoliopsida > Santalales > Viscaceae > Viscum > Viscum album. The sequence goes on from OY728145.1 coordinate 14,365,406, forward strand.
GGATATACACAAAGCATCAATTAGATATCTATTTAAAGATTTTACTTGAGAACCTAAGAATTCCTCTAGTGAACCAAGCCTTTAGAGATCAGGTAAAACTACTTAAATATTTTACTCCTACAATTGCAAAGTTCATTGAAAATGAGGATAATTTCACAAAATCTATGCATTATAGTGGATAGATAATCATAGATTTAATAAACCTTCTCAATCCTTATCTACATGTCCAGATTACTACGATTTTTCCCCTCTATACACTCCTATCAAACCAACTCTAGAACCTGCTAACTCTACTTCTTCCAAAATTCCTTCTTTGACACTCTCTCCTACTCAACCTTTCAGATAGATTCATCCTATCATTTTTACGGAACTTACTGACCCTCCTTCCTCCACTAGTTCTAGATTTTCCCCTTTAGTCCTTACTATAGTTCCTTTTCCCTCTCTCAGAATTCATTCTAAACCTCCATCCACTATTTCTACATCCACTGATCCTACCCCTAAAGCTTATGATAAGGGAAATATAGTGATGGTCCCCTCTTTTAAGAATATGTAGTATGGATCACTTGTTTGATAGGGCTGATTTTTTTTACTTCTTTGTTGTGCTTTTAAACTTTAATATCCAATGTAATTTTTATTTCTAATTAAATCTAGTATCATTTCATGCTCTGATTATTTATTTTCTTCTTGATCTTTATTCCTTACTTCATTTACTCTCCTTGATAATCCCAAAACGGGGAGAAAATAAGAAGCATTGTAGCATTATGCATTAGTTTAACTATGGAGATAGTAAGCATAATACCTACATTGATCATTATGAATCAACTGATTGTACTTTATAATTCCATGATTTGTGATCATCAAAAAGGGAGGGATTATTGGTCCTATCCAGTTTTAATAATCAAAAATCATGTCAAATAATGTTCATTTATGTCAAATCATGGTTAGTTAAGTTTAAAAATGTTTAATTATGTTTATATAAGTTCAATTATAATTTTAACATATTTTGTTGATGTTTATACTATAAGTCAGGTAAACATACAAAATGGATAAGTATGATTCACTGACAGTTAAGTCACAGAATGACTCACTGAAAAATATAAGACTGGGTCACTAATAGCACAGATAAGTCACCAATAGTACAGATGAGTCAATGGAATAAAAAATGTGTCACCAATAGAACAAACGACTCACTGACAGAAAGAACGACTCACTGACAGAACAAATGAGTCACTGATAGAATGACTCACTGACAGAACAAACTAATCACCAATAGAACAAGTCATTGATAGTATTTCACACCGATGCACTGACATACCGACACAAGGAGTCACCGAAAAAATGACCTACCATTCAATACTTAGAGAATTTTCTTTACTCTTAAATTAAAAATTAATTCTAACGGTCATATTATGAAACTCAGTAATACTTATGTTATTAATGACTTTTTCTGTCTTTTGCAGACATTGTCAAAGACTATTATGAGGTACGAGGAATCTCCCATGTTAAGGATCATTCCTATTGGAAACCTTTGTAGAATATAAAAATAAATCATTAGAACAAAAATAATAAGTGATGTATCAAGTGAAACTACGAATTGAAATCAAGAAGAAAACACGAAGAACACTCATTATTAATAATTGTGAACAAGAAGGATTTTCTGAGAACTAATGTCTCAACATTCTTGTAGCAACAAAACCTAGTGAAGAGAATCTTCAAAGATTATCTCACCTCACTAGAAACCAGAACACAGAGATTCCATGGCACTCTATTTTGATGTCTGTTTCCAGAAGAGGACACCAATTCCACATCTTCTCTACTCAAGGAGTCCAGAAGCCTTAAGAACATCACTCAAAGAATTCTAAACCCTATCTCATTATTTTCGATTTGTTGTGTATAAATTTACTACTTCTCGGTCAGTGTGTTTTTATATAGTATAATCACACACTGCATCCCATGATAAGTTGGAGGATATAAGATATTCTCACTCACTCATATTTTTACACCATTTTACACCCATGTACAACTGTGGAAGAGGTCCCTGTGTGACCTGTTTCCCACGTATACCTATGGTAGAGATCCAGTTTGACCTGGAAATCTTTGTTTGCTATTGTGAACCCTGATCTTGTTTGTGGATAAATTTTATTAATATAAAATACTTGGTGGCAGGTGATCACTAGGTGGAGAGGATTAGGTCTTTGCTTGAGACTGAACCTCTTGTTTTTATCCACTATGTCTTTCAAATTTAGTTTTTTCTATTTTCACGCATATTTTATAAAACTAAATATTACTTTGATATTTAATCTTATTTAGTGTTTATAACTATTTTTTATTTAGAAAATTACTTTAAAAATTTATATCAACCTTTTAAATTGTTGTAATTGAGAATTAATCAATATTTTAATAAATTAATTAAACATTCAAAACTATTATAAATCTAATACTTCAGTTAATTGGGATGTTTATACTTTAAATTAGGGGAATTTTTAAATAAGGTTTTTTGAACATAAATTTTTATAGGAACACAATTAACCTTCTTATTGAGTGTCCTACTCTTACCAAAAATCTCTCATACAAGGAGGCCATAGAGAGATCATAGGATACAAGATGGATAGAATCCATGAATTCTGAGATGGATTCCATTCATCAAAACCAAGTTTGGGTTTTTATTGATACGCCAATTGATGTAAAACATCTTGGTTTTCAATGGTTATTCAAGATAAAGTTGTAAATGGATGGTAAATTGAATACCTATAAAGAATGGCTAGTGGATAAAGGGTTTAGACAACATCAAGGCTATGGATATGACTAAACCTTTTCTCTAGTATCCATGTTTATATCCATTATAATTCTATTATCCATAACATCTTACCATGAATATAAAAAACGTAAAATGGATTTCAAAACTGCATTCCTTAATGGGAACCTTCAAGAGGATGTGTATATGAAAAAACTAGAAGGGTTTGTGACTCTAATAAATTCCAAAAACGTATGAAAGTTATATATATAAATTTATAGATTAAATAAATAATCTAGTTCATGGAACATTATATTCGATGATGCCATAAAGTAATTTGGTTTCATTAAGAAAGAATGTGATCCATGTGTTTACAATTGGTTTAGTGTGATCATAGTTGTTTTAATAGTAGTATATCTTAGTGACATATTACTAATTTGAAATGATATACCAGTCTTACAAGAGTTTAAGGAATGGCTAAGAAAGTGCTTCTCTATGAAGGAATTAGGTGAAGCAACCTATATTCTAGGGATCAATATCATGCATCATAAATCCAAGAGGTTGATCGGACTTATTCAAAGTACATACATTAACCAGATAATGAATAATTTTGGTATAGAACAATATAATAGGGGATTTTTTCTAGTGACACAAGGTATATATATTTCTAATAAAATGTTTCCATAAGAATAAGAAGAATGAGAGAGAATTAGTAAGATTTCATACACTTATATGGTATGATCTATCATGTTTTCTATGTTATGTATGAGTATTATGTTTCTTTTTCTTTGATCATGGTAGGAATATATCAAGAAGATCCATGTGAACAAAAATGGATTGTTGTTAAGACTATTCTTAAGATTTTAAGGAAAACTAAGGATATGTTCTTGATGTATAAAGGAGATAAATAGATAGTCATATGGGGTTATATAGATGTTGGATTTCAGAAAGATCATAATGATCTGAAGTCCCAACATGGATATAAATTTTGTCTCAATAAAGGAGTTGTGAGCTATAAGAGTTCAAATCAGCCAATTTTTTTTATTATACAGTAGAGTCTGGGTATATTTCAGCTTCCAATGCTTCCATGGAAGTGGTCTGTATTCATAACTTTATCCAGTATCTTTATGTGGTACCTAGAATTAAATATCTTATCATAGTTTGTTGTGATAACACTATAGTGGTAGCTCTCTCCAAAGATACAAGGTCACACCAAAGGACAAAGAACATACTTTGGAATTTTCATCTCTTGATGTATTTTTCTCAATGTGGTAAAGTTACAGTGAGAAGAGTATCCATGAAGGAAAAAAGCAATGGAACCCTTAACAAAGTCATTGTCTCAGTGGGATCATGGGTATCATGTGATATATAGTGCGCTGAATGTTTTTTTCAGTTGGATATAGGGAAAGTGGGAGTATTTTGTGGTTGGTTACCAAGAACCAACTAGTTTAGTACTTGATTATAAGTTTTTATTTTTTTAAAAAAATCTTATCACGTCTTGATTATTCTTCTACATGGTATTTTAATGTGATAATGTCCTTATAATATATGTCATGTTGAAAGGTTATAGCAGTTCCCTACTATTATGAGAACCTAGAGGTGACACAACACTATTCTTGAACATTGTTCTATGGCCAGATGATATTAACTGATAGGACACATAAAATGCAGTATATTAGGGGTAATAGTATCATAATACTTTGAGACATATTTTCATTATGTTCAGACTTGGTAATCTCCAAGATATGAGGTTGTAAGAATAGTATTATTAATATTAAATCAACATTTTCATATGTAATTGGGTGTTCCTATATGTGGATGTGTGTATCATGACTCATATACATTTATGTATTGATGAAAACCATGAAAATATATGTTTTTGGAGCAGTATGATATGTTTGGTGCATCACGAATGATATAGAATTAATGGATAATGCAATAAAGGATTTATCCCTTTTGTCTCTTTAAAAAAATTAATATCTCAATCCATTTTATGGGAACGGAACCATCTGAATATATCCATGTACATGGTATTTGATTGTCAAGTCCATTTCCTTAAATTAAAATAAAGATGAATCATGAATATAGGTTGATGGTACTGGTATGTAACTTGATTGATATGATATATTGTGATAAAAGGAATATATTACATGATAAACATTTAAAAGAGGTTGGATGTCGTTGTGATGTTAACTTCTTTCTCTATGGAAGCATTGGCAAGTTGTTGGAAAATAACCTTGTACTTTAGGTAGTTATGCTTAATACCACTAATAAAGAGGCCTTTAGGGTCACACAGTAAGTGTATCTACAATCTCAGATAAATTCTAGTATTAAATTTAACATTTTTGAATAAATAATATTTATCTGGGTTTAGTTTGTAACATCCCAGGTATTTATAGAATAATACATTTTAATATCAATTAATATTTATGAATAAAATATTAATTTTATATTAAAGGTATTATTTTCCCAATATATTACTCGAAACTCAAAAATAGGTTTCTTTGAAATCTTACGTTGCACACAACACTGAGTTATACCGAAAAATAATACAATATTATTATTATTTTAAATAGTAGTTAACGTCTAGATGTTGTATTGGTGAGAATGAATAGAACAAACTAAAATATGATTAAAAATGTTTGTTAAATGTTTTTACATTTATCCAATAAACTTTAGAGGCTTAAAATGAGAATGAATCCAATTTTAATCATAAAATACTCTAATATTTTTAAAAGGTTGGTTTACCACCTTTTGATGGTGAAACCTATTTAAATCTCATTTTGGTCTCATTTATATGTTATAATTGACAAAATAAAATTCTTATTTATAATTAGTAAATAAAAAATTATTTTGGTTGAATTTTTGGTATTTTTTTCATAAAATTCATATTTTAATGAATAGTGAAAAATACTTCATTTTAATTCAAAACTGCCTTTTTCTCTAATTTATTTAAATAGTTATGTTATTATTTTAATTGGTTTTAAAGAGTAATTGGATTTATTTTTTATAATTTAATCCAATGTTGTTCATTATAAGTAATTTCACATTTAAATTGGACATAAACACATGTCAATCTTTTGATAGTTTTTACTTCTTAAAAACCCTCTTTCTAATTTTGACAATGGGAATTAATTTCAAATTAATTTCTAACAATTATATGTTTTTAATTTGGAAAATTTTATTCCATATTTGGAATCATAATTTTCAAACTATTTAAATAGGTACCTTTTATTTTTGGACATTATGAATAGTAACTTCAGTAATTGTTTTTATTTACCTGGTTAAAGGGTAAATCAGGTAAACAAGGGTAAAAAACTAAAATTATAATAATATAAAACTACCCTAACACATGTCATAATACTATTGGATGATATATGTCTGACCACGATCATCCTTGGGTTGATTTTAGGACCCCATGTAGCCACTTGGGTGTGATAATGACATGTTATAATAATTAATTTAATGTAAAGAGAAATATAACATAAACATGTATCTTTTTACTAAAACAATTTTAAGGTGGGGTTATATAATTGATATATTTGACTATAAATATTCATTAGAAAGATAAAAATATTTCCTAAATCATGGTATTTTATTTTTAATTTTTATACATTAAATAGATATATTTATTTATGATACAATGATGACGTACTCATTACCTTATTAATGAAAGATTCAAATAAATTATATTATAAATATTAAAATAAATTTAATTTGAAAATATTGATGTCGTCCAAGAATTTATGGATTATTTGACATGTTATATTTGAGTGAATGTAGTTTTTTTGAATGAATCAGTTTTTTATTACTTTAACAAAAATCAATTTCTAAATAGTGTCAAAATTGACATAAATGAGTTTTTAAAACAAATAATAATTTTTAAAATGATATAATAGTTATAAAAATATGAGATTCTTAAAAATGACTAAGATAATGTTTAAAGTTTCATTAATGATACACTTTAGGTTCTCTTTTAATTTTATACTAACCATATTAACCATATAGTGTAAAAATACAAGAAGACATGGTAAGAGTTAATTTATTTAACTAAGGGTTAAAACCAAAAGATAAGGTTAAATTTGTGGCCTAAACTTGTCTAAAACATATTTTTTGAGAGTTTTACGACCAATAATCATATTATAATAGAAATATATCACATTTTAACTATTATAATTAAAAAATAAATTTATAATAAAATAATATTTCAATACTTTCCTAAAGTGCCCCTCCTCCCTCTTACAAAAGGTCACCACCTCTACCCACTTACTCACACCTATAAATCCCCTTGGTTCATCCAAATTCTAATCAAATAAGCTCCCAACATCCCTACCTTCTTCCCAGAATCCTTACCTTGGGTAAAAGGTAACTCAAGGAAGCCTTTTGGATCAAATCAAAAGGAGTTACCTGATTTATAGGTAACATCTTCTCTCAAGCTCATTTCATTTATTTTCTTTCTCCAACCCCCTAACATAAATTTATTCCATTATTTTATAAAAAAATAATTATAATAAATATACTAGAATGTTTTTATTATAAGTTTTCAACATAAAATAATACACACATTCATCTAATGAATATAGAACATACTGTTTCTGTGTACGGCGAACTACTGCCTCACGAAACGATGATTGTTCAATTTTCTCCTACCACGTCTCATGGTGGCTATTATGAAGGAACTATATTTTTATATGATATATATTATATTTATATTTTCTGTATGATTCTATAATTTCTATTTATAACATAGCTTTATGATTTCCATGTTGTGTAAATACGATAATTTTGTTTGAGGAAGTGTGGACTACCACCCCCTCAAAGCAATGTGACTCGTTCCCACTATACATGGAACGTATAAAGGATGGTTTTATTAATAATATGAGACATACATGAAATTAATATAATAATGGTATTATAATATACATTTATATCATTTTATTATCATTCTTTTAATATGAAAAATGAATGAAAGTGGCGTTTATGCGTACATATGGCCTACCGTCTCCATGAACAGTGAATTTCATTTCTTATCTATAAATATTATGGATATTAAAAATACATATATATTAGATATATATGATATTTAAATTATTAATAATATTCTGGATATGATGGACTTTTTACTACATGGACAATTTATATCAAAACAAGTTCATTTTTGACTCATGTACCAAATATTGACAAAACGTCCGATATGAACATAAATAATTACATAATTTTTATAACATGGTAATAATTGATATAAAAGGAATAATAAACATGAAAAATATTCTAAAGAAAGTATAAATTTACCAAAGTTTATTATTTAGAAACATAACGATTTTACGTGACGATTCAGACTCAAGGTAAGGGAACTTCTTAACCCAATTTCCATTCTTTGGGTTAACCTTCTACTTATTGATTATGTCATGCTATGATTATGGGAGAAATAAATTTTGATATAATATATTTTATTTATAATTTATTTATGTTTATTTATAGTGAATACACATAATATATCTATTTTATTAACAAAATGATCTTTGTAAGGGAAATCTCAACTCAGTTTCTATTCATTGAGTTAAATATCCATGTCATTGGTTTTGTTTTTTCAAAATATGTGTGAATGAATTATGATTTTTTTACACTGAATATAAAATTATATTGGGTTTATTTATACTTTTCACACATAATTATTTCATTAACTTATCCTTAATCTAATGGTACAATATTTTTAAGGGACTTCGTCTCAATCTCCTTTCATTGAGGCATATCTTGATATTCTGCACATTTATTATCCTTTAAGGTGTATATATGACCCTTTTGAAATGTTATATCATAAATTATTATATTCTAATTATATTTAAAGTTTTTTTAATATTTGTATTTAATAATTTTTATTCAATTGTTTCTCAAGTGTTAAGGTACTCTTTAACTAAAACATCATTTTAAGTGTTTTAAAGATTCATTATTCAAAAACATTCTATTTCATGTCTATGTTTTCAAAATAGTTTTTATGTATTCATTTATATATACATGAATGTTTTAAAATGTTAATTTATTTTAAAAGTTTCAAAGTGGTATGGGAAATTTTGATTCAAAATTATCCTTATTAAAAGTTTTAAATGGTTTTGAAAATGGGTTGAATATTTCAATATCTTGAAATGATTTCTTGTGATTTAAAATGAAATTTTATTAGTGAAATGTTGATAATTGAAATAGTGTATGTGTTATGATTATATAATGGTACTTGGAAATTTGATGGGTGGTTACGTGATAAAACAAAGATGGCTAGTTACGTGATAAACCAAATATGGGTGGTTCCGTGATAAACCAAGGATGGGTGGTTATGTTATAACCTCCAATACATTGGGTATAGAAGTTGGTCATATTAATATTCCATTTAGTGATATGTGTGGAAGTCAACCGTATAGTTATTCTATTTAAGTATGTTTATGTCTCAAGTTACCTTTATATTTTATATGTTTCTTTCTATTTGATTTATGGTAATATTTTGGTTACAATAAGGGTAAGCAATGAGATTATATTTAGTGAAGTGTTTTTACTACTTGTTAAAGGTGAAAATTATTACTTTATGATAAATTATGCATGGTTTATATGTTTTTGCAAGACTAAAAGTTTTTATTCTTTATATATCCTTTACTGATCTTTTTATTCTCATCCCAAGTTTTTGAAAAAAAAATCACAGGACTTAAATAAGAATAGAGTCAAGGATAGGATCAAGGAAAATCCAAGCTATTTAAACATGAAGTAAACCATGATTCTTTTTAAAAAGTTTTGTTTTATGAAAAAAAATGGATAGTGAGTATAAAAGTATACTTGTAATATTTACGTTGTTATGTATGAGTTATGACCTAATTCTCAAAATATCTAAACCTGAAAAGTTCTATGAAGTGAATTAAAGTCAAATTGTTGACTTATCTCAAGATTATGTAACATTTAGGGAAGGTACCTTATAGTTGGTATTAGAGGATGGTTTAGACATCTTTGGAGATTAGGATGTTTTCTTAAGAGTTATGGATATCATCATGGGTTTATAATTTTAAGGTTGATCATAAATTCAATGTATTAGAAACCCCTTTTTAGGCTTATGTTATAAAATTTCAAGGTAATTAACGGTATTTTTGGAGACATTTATTTTTTAATTAGTTATGGTTTAGTACTTTTGGGGATGAAAATGAAAGGTATAGAATAAAATATGAGGCTACAACATGTTATGGTTATTTTTGAGGATTTTATCTCATTTTGTTAATGTTATAAGAATTATATAGTTTTTGAAAAAGGACAACATACAGACTGTATGACATCCTGTCATGTCGGAAAAGGCTATAAGAATCGAACCCACCATCGAAGTGTGATGGGCCTTTATCGCCAACCACTATCCTACCTGAAGTCCCTAGTTAGTATAAATTATTCATTTTAGTTAAATTATTTTATAGATTAAGAATAAGTTGATTTGGGAGACATATATTTTATCTAATGGATAACCTTAGTATTGGAAAATTATTTGGGGATTACATGATAAATGATATTTTGGAAGATGTTCACTATTTTACGAACTTTACATGATTAAGGTAAATAGAACACTATGGGATTTTAACAGATTAATGGTTGGATTATATTTTGGAATAATCTATGATTTTAATTTTGGAATTATGGAAATTAGTTTATTTATAGAAATGATAAACCTGTCATGGAGAATATTTGATTAGGTTAATTACTTTTTAGTATGAGACTTTAAGAGTGATCAACTTTATTTGGAGATACATGTAAAAATTTATCTTGGAATACAATATTAACAAATTCTTCTGAGTTTTGGGTTTCAATATTAGTTGGATTATTTTGAAAAAAATTAAGTATTGTTGTTTGTTGAATGGTCTATTTAGAACCTGGGTATTACTGTTGAATTTTGGAGATTAAAAGTAGTCCTTCTCCTTATAAAGGGTTATTATTTTTGGGGGATTATCTGATCTTATACTAACCATTTTGGTTTTGGTTAATGTCTAAATACGGGGGAAATATATAGTTTATCTTTTTTGGATTATTTTATTCTATAGAAGTTGATCCTAGTACTTCAGGTGTAACCAAGTCATCTTGAATACTCATTGTTTGGAGAAAATATGAGTTTGTGGTAGAAATTTATTGATAGGTGAAACTCTAATTGTCAAGTAAGTATATTTCCTTATGTTCTTATTCTAAGTAGTAAAATAATTTCTCACCTTTATGAAAATGAATTTAAAACAAAAAAAAAATTCTTTTACTTTTCCTACTAGAAAATCAAATACCATTTAACCCATCACAAGTTTGTGGTTTTCATATTGTTAACTTTCTCCTCATCATGTTTTATATCACTCTCCATTAGAACTAGATGGTTAGCTTTTATTCTATATCCATGTTTTTCTACATGGAATCTGAATATGTGTTATCCCAGGTGACCTTTTTACTTCTCTTTATTTCTTTTAAAGTGATAGTTTTTTAACCTTCTATCCAATATGTTATTTGAATGAAGTCACCGAGCCAAATTTTAAAATTGCGAGGACGTAATTTCCAAAAGGGGGGAAGGATGTAATATCCCAAGTATTTATAGAATAATACATTTTCATATATATTAATATTTATGAATAAATTATTAATTTTACATTAATGGGATGATTTTTCTGATATCATACTTGACACGCAATAATGGGTTTCTCTGAAATTTTATGGTGCACACAACACTGAGTTATACCGAAAAATAATACCGTAGTATTATTATTATTTTCAATGGCAGTTAACGCCTAGACGTTTTATTGTCAATAATGAATAAAACTAACTCCAATATGATTAAAAAAAAATTTATATGTTTTTACATTAATCCAATAAATTTGAGAGGCTTAAAATGAGAATGAATCCAATTTTAACTATAAAATACTCTAATATTTTTAAAAGGTCATTTTACCGCTTTTTGATGGTGAACCATTTTTAAATATAGTTTTGGTCTCTTTTATATGTTATATTTGAAAAAATAAACTTATTCATTATAATCGGGACATAAAAAATTATTTTGGTTGAATTTTTGGTATTTTTTAGATAAAATTCATATTTTAATGAATAGTGAAAAATACTGCATTTTAATTCAAAATTGTCTTTTCGTCAAATTTATTTATATAGTTATGTTATCATTTTAATTTTTTTTAAAGAGTAATTGGATTAATTTTTTATCATTTAATATAATTTTAGTCATTGTAAGTAATTTAATATTTAAATTGGACATAAACACATGTCAATCTTTTGATAGTTTTTACTTTTTGAAAACCCTCTTTCTGGTTTTGACAATGAGAATTAATTTTAAATTAATTTCTACCAATTCTGTGTTTTGAATTTGGAAAAATTTATTCTATATTTGGAATCATAAGGTACAAATTGTTTAAATAGGTACCTTTTATTTTGTACATTATGAATAGTAACTTCAGTAATTATTTTTATTTACCATGGTTAAAGGGTAAATCATGTAAATAAGGGTAAACTAATAATATTATAATAATATAAAACTACCCTAAAACTTGTCCTAATCCTATTTTATGAGATATGGACGACCATAAGAATACTTTTTTTTATTTTAGGACCCCATGGAGCCACTTGGGTGTGATAATAACATGTTATAATAATTAATTTAAAGTAAATAGAAATATAACATAAACATGTATCTTTTTACTAAAACAATTTTAAGGTGGGGTTATATAACTTATATATTTGACTATAAATATTAATTAGAAAAATAAAAAAATTTCCTAAAACAATTTATTTTATTTATAATTTTTAAACATTAAATAAATAAATATAATTATGACACATTGAAGATGCAATGATTACCTTATTAATGAAAGATTCAAATAAATGATATTATAATTATTAAAATAAATGTAATTTGAACATTTTGATATCATCCATGAATTTTATGGATGATTTATACATGCTATATTTGATTTAATGTAGTTTTTTATAATGAATCGAGTTTTTATGACTTTAACAAAAATCAATTACTAAATAGTGTCAAAATTGACATAAATGAGTTTTTTAAAAAAAATACTATTTTTTTAAATAATATAATAGTCATAAAAAAATTAGATTCGAACAAATAACTTATATAATGTTAAAAATATCATTTATGATCCACTTTATATTCTCTTATCATTTTATAGTTACCATATTAACCATATAGTGTAAAAATATAAGAAGAAATGGTAAGAGTTAATTTATTTAACTAAGGATTAAATCCAAAAGATACGGTTTCTGTGACCCAAACATGTCTAACACCTATTTTTGAGAGTTTTACGACCCATACTCATATTATACTTTAAATATATCACTTTCTATCTATTATAATTCAAAAATAAATTTATAGTAAAATAATATTTCATGACTTTCCTAAAGTGCCCCCTCCTCCCTCTTATAAAAGTCCACCATCTCTACCCACTTACTCACACCTCTCAAGCCCATTGGTTCGCCCAAATTCTGCTCAAATAATCTCCCAACATACCTACCTTCCTCATAGAAGCCTTAACTTGGGTATAAGTTAACTCAAAGAAGCCTTTTGGCTCAAATCAAAAGGAGTTACCCAATTTAGAGGTAACGTCTTCTCTCAAGATCCTTTCATTTATTTTCCTTCTCCAACACCCTAACTTATCTTTATTCCATTATTTTATAAAAAACATTATCCTTAATATATTAGGATTTTTTTAATCTAAGGTTTCAACCTACACTTATACACACCTCCATCTAATGGATATAGGACATACCATTTCTGTGTACGGCGAACTACTGCCTCATGAAACGATGATTGTTCAATTTTCTCCTACCACCTCTCATGGTGGCCATTATGATTACACTATATTTATATATGATATATAGTATATTTATATATTCTCTATGATTATATAATTTTTATTTAGAACATACCTTTTTTATTTCCGTGTTGTGTAAATATGATAATTTCATTTGAGGACGTGTGGACTACCGCCCCACAAAGCTATATGACTCGTTTCCACTATACATAGAACATATAAAGGATTTTTTTATTAAAAATATGATACATACATGAAATTAATATAATACTGGTATTATAATATACATTTATATCATTTTATTATTATTATTTTAATATGATTAAGAAATGAAATTATCGTTCATGCATACGTACGGCCTACCGTCTCCATGAACGGTACATTTCATTTCATATCTCCAAATATTATGGATATTATAAATACTTATATAATGGATATATATGATATTTAAATCATGAATAATATTTTGGAGATTATTTACTTTTGACTACATGGAAAATTTACATCAAAACAAGTTCATTTTCGACTCATGTACCGAATATCGACAAAACGTATGATATGAAATTAAATAATTATGTAATTTTTATAACATGGTAATAATTGAATTAAAAGGAATAATAAACTTTAAAAATGTTATCAAGAAATTATAAATTAACCTAATTTTTATTATTTATGAACATAACTATTGTACATGATGAGTCGGACTTAAGGTAAGAGAACTTCTTAACCTAATTTCCATTCTTTGGGTTAATCTTCTACTTCTTGATTATGTCGTGATATGATTATGTGAGAAATAAATTTTTATATAATATCTTGTATTTATACTTTATTTATGTTTATTTATATTGAATACACATAATTGATCTATTTTATTAACAAAATGATCTATGTAAGGAAAATATTAACTCAATTTCCATTCATTGAGTTAAATATTCATGTCATATGTTTTGTTTTTTCAAGAACAAGTTTGAATGACTTATGATTGTTTTACACTGAATATACACTTATATTGGGTGTATTTATACTTGTCATGCATAATTATTTCATTTATTTATCCTTAATCTAATGATATTATATTTGTAAGGGACTTCATCTTAGTCACCTTTCACTGAGGCATATCTTGATCTGGTACACCTTTATTATCCTTTAAGGTGTATATAAGACCCTTTTAACATGTTATATCATAAATTAATATTTTCTAATGATATTTGAAGTTTTTTTTAATGTTATTATTAAATTATTTTTATTCAAGTGTTTCTCAAGTGGCAATGGACTCTACCTAAAACATCATTTTAAATGTTTTAAAGATTCATTATTCAAAAACTTTCTATTTCATGTCCATGATTTCAAAATAGTTTTTAAGTATTTATTTATATGTACATGAATGTTTTAAAATGTTAATTTATTTCAAAAGTTTTAAAGTGGTATGGGACACTTTGATTCAAAAGTCTCTTTATTAAAAGTTTTAAATGGTTTTGGAAATGGGTTGAATATTTCAATATCTTGAAATGGTTTCTTGTGATTTAAAATGAAATTTTATGAGTGAAATGTTGATAATTGAAATATTTTACATGTTATGATTATATAATGGTACTTGGAAAAATTAAGGGTGGTTACATAATAAATCAAAGACGGGTGGTTACGTGATAAACTTAAGACGGGTGGTTTCGTATAAACCAATGATGGGTGGTTACATTATAACCTCCAATACATTGGGTATGGAATTCCATTGTATGGCTATTCCATTTAGTGATATGTGTGGAATTCGACCATATTGTTATTCCTTTTAAGTATTTTTATGTCCCAAGTTACCTTTATATGTTATATGTTGCTTTCTATGGGGTTTATGGTATCCTTTTGGTTACAACAAGGGTAAGAAATGAGCTTATATTCAGTGAAGTGTTTTTTTTACTTCTTAAAGGTGAAAAGTATTACATTAAGATAAAGTATTCATAGTTTACATATTTTTGGAAGACTAATAGTTTTTATTCTTTATGTATCCCTTATTGAGCTTTTATGCTCATCCCAAGTTTTGAAATATTTTTCACTAGACTTAAAGAAGAATAGAGTCAAGGATGGGATCGAGGAAAAGTCATGATGTTTAAACATGAAATGAACCACATTTCTTTTTAAAAAGTTTTTGTTTTATGAAAAAATTAGGCAATGAGTAGAAGTGTCTACTTGTAATATTTACGTTGTTATGTATGTGTTATGACCTAACTCTATAAATCTATAAACCTAAAAAGATCCACAAAGTGAATTAAAGTCATATTGTTGACTTATCTCAAGATTATGTGATGTTTAAGACCGGGGCCTTATATAGTTGATCATTATAATTTAACTACAAGTTATTCAAATAAATAAGTGAGTTAAATAATAATAAAAAATATTAGTTTTCAAGTTTGGAAAATATAATATTTATTATATTTATCATAGAATAATGTAGTGACATTTATTTAATTAAATAGCCATTATTTGAGGATTGATAAATGTTGATGAGGGAAATCAAACTGAGTTTAATGGCCCAAATAGTATAAATGATATTTATTTATATATTGATGTGTCACAAAAGTCAATAAATTGACAATATTATTATTATTATTATTAAACATGGGGTCATTTAAGAATATTAAATATTGTTGGGGGCTTGTGTGAGATTTTCCAACCCTAAAAAAGATCTAATAAATATCTAATTATATCACTTTTATAATTTCAATTTTTGTGTGCACAACTGATAAGGATAGATTGGATCAATCTCTTGAATTCTCTCTCTCTCTTCCTCCTCTCTCAAACCTTCAAGAGAACACCAAGGTTTATTTATCTTCATGAAGAATATTATTGTGATCAATCACAAATAACATAAGAGATCAGGATCAGTCATGTTATCCCCTAGTTATTCTACAATGTTGATCACAGATTTTAGTTCATGTGTGGATCACCACTAGAGGGATTCTACACTTGAATCCTATAGTACAGTGATTTTTTAATGAATTCTATTCCATTACACCATCAATAAAAAGTGGAATTATGAGTTAAGGTAATTCTATATCTACTCATATATTAATTATAAATTTCATGTAAAGATCCTCTCCCTCTGGTTCAGGTTTATTAATATAGTCTATTAAATCTATTATTTTCATTGGACATGATGTTTTGATTATGTAAAGAAATTATTGCACATTATTTAAAACTAAAATATGAGTAGATCGTACCATCAAAGGACGCTTCAGTTGCACCCACAACCTAAAAATTATCCATTACAACCTATGATTACCTTTATTGTAGCATGTTCCACATAACAAAACCATGTGTTTTGATGAATTGTACATTATGGATATGCATGTTGTCTCCTACGACTACAAAAAATAGATAATCTCATGCTATAAATATGTATAAATATGTATAAATATATATGTAAATATATAGACATAAATATATATGTGTGTGTAAATATGTATAAAATTTATTTTTAAATATGAAATATATAGACATTTTTTAAAAATAATTATATAAATGATTATAAATATATGGATAAATATGTAAATAAAAGTGAATTGTGTATATATATATATAGATAGATATATCATAAAATATTAAACACATCTTGATGGTGCGGTGGTAAAGGCGTTAGGCGAGCGAGGGGTTCAAATCCAAGTGTGATTAAGGTTGAATGGGGTATAAAAAAGCATTGATAAAGGATGTATAAAGTGGTGAAAATGGGTGGTGGGATTGAGAATCTATATGGTGGGTGCACTGGGAACATAATACTGACAAAGGGAGTAGTGGGAGCACTGATAAAAGGGGGTCAGTTGAACGAAAAATTTGTAAGGAATATTTTTAAAATTTTATCAACGCTTTATTTTTAGTATTGATAAAGGTGGACTTTATCAGCACTTTTGTTAGCGCTTATAAAGGTCATGATCTTTTAGGGTTTTTAGCCTGTTAGTGCTTCTTTAGCATTGACAGTGACTATTTTTTCATTAATAAAAGTATCTTTTGTAGTAGTTCTATTTAGTAAATATTCAACATATAGATGTTATGATCTCTCATGTTTTGCAGTGCTTACATGTCTCCAACTATTATAACAAAACAAATTGGGTCTATTGGGTGTATTCACTACCATAGATCAGCGCATATGAAGAACCTACTTTAATCAGCACTAAACCGAAAGCACTGATAAAAGTGGTACCTTTATCAGTTCAAACTAAAATCCTTGATAAAAGTATATTTTATCAACACTAAAAAATCACTAATAAAGGTGTACACTTTATCAATGATTTTTATAGCACTGATAATTGTTGTTCTTTATCCGTGCTATTCTTAGCGCTGATAAATTGATTTAATAAAAAATATTATTAATATATAAAACATTATTATTTTTATATTCAAAAAATAATGTTTATCTATATACATTAATTAAAAAACGCATGTTTATAATTAAAATAAATATGATATATTAATATATATTTTTTAATAATTTAAATATATATATATATAATGTTTTAAAAAAGGTATTTATAAAATTATATATGTATATATACTCAAAATGGTGTGAACCATGGTTTAAAAACCCATGGTCCCGAAAAATTTATTAATAGAAAGAAAGTACAATGACATAGAAAGCTAGGGAAATAAAAACAATCAAAGTGGTAGCACCACCAAAGAATAAAAGACTATTCATTCACCTCCTTTTATGACTATCACCCCTTCCTCGAGAGCCACCTATTCCTTTTGGATGTCTCTCATGCTTGTATTGCTTAGAGGGCTGCTGGAAAATGTCATGCTCATCCATATACAGTGAATCATCATCCTCAAAATGGGACTCAGAGTTAGAGTGTTCTCCCATGGAAAGATTTTTTAATAACAATCCAGAGTCATCCTGAGGGTTACTTTTTTCCTCATGAACAGCACCAATTTCTTCACAGAACAAATCCTTACTCAAGGACTTGTTTCAAACATCATGCAAAGAAAATTTTCTCGAATCAAGATTTGGTGGGAGAGTGACGACATCTACCACCTTCTTGCCCGCCACATCCTCAGTGCCAGCCTCTTCTTCCTTGTTTGAACCCTTACTTACAATGGATTATTGTGGACTAGCATTCCTCTAGGTAACTAGCTAATAACCTCATCATTAACTAAAACATTTTTTCCTTTTCTCAAAGTTCACTCCTTATCCATTGTATCTTGAACCAGTGCATCCACAGGTGCCGCAACATCACAAAAATCAATATGTATGTGTGTAAATATTTTTTTAAAGTAATATATAAATATTAATTATATAATTTTAATAAAAAAATTATTCTTATAATTTTATATATATAAAATTATAAAATTTATATGAGTCAAAATATTTAATAGTTTATTTATATACATGGATTACAAAATGTGTATATAATTAAAATAAATATTATATATTAATATTTAATTTAAAAAATTATATAATATATTAATGAATATATTTATTTATATATATATTTATATTGATATTAAATAATTTAAAATATATGTACATGTATAACTACATGTATGTATGTGTATGTATGTGTATACATATATGTGTGTGTGTAGATGTGTATGTGTACATATGTATGTTTGAAATTGAATTAAATGTTATGAATTCAATTTTTAATATTTTTTGTAATTTATTTAATTTAATTTTTCCATTTATTATTATATATTCATTAATAATGTTTAAAATATATTTAATCATTTTGTAATATTTATTTATACATATATTTATTTACAATATATGTAATATTTTCAATATTTTTGTAATTTATATGAATAATATTTATTAATTTTCATTTATTATGTTTTAACATTTAAAGTATGTTTGAAATTTTTATAATTAATCTATTTAAATGATATTTTTAATAATTTTTTAATTTAAATATTTAATTATGTAATTATAAATATATATAATGTTTTTTTAAAGTATTAAGGAAATTATAAAATAATAAATATATATTTAAATAATTATAAAATTATAATAAATATATTTAAATAATGAATATATTTAGTATATTTATAATTATATATAAATACTTTTTAAATATATTTATTTATAATTATAATTATAAATAAGTAAATATATATTTAAATAATTATAAAATTATAATAAATATATTTATTATATTTATAATTATATATAAATAATTTTTAAATATATTTATTTATAATTATAATTATAAATAAATATATTATTTATATAAGGTTGAGGCTCTAGGACCCTTTATTAAAACCAAAAACAAATTACAAAGAAGGAACATACAAAAAAACCTGGAAAGTCTGCAAAAATACATGAAATCAAGTAACTCGAGAATGAGTACTCATGTTATGGTAAGAGGTGCGACTAACCTGACTATGAGAATGTCGGCCCCTTCTCCATGTTTTGACCTGAATGCATGGTCCACCTCCATCATCTGGGAGTCCAGCATCAAGATCAATCACCTTTTCAACTTCTTCGGGCACACTTTCATAGTTTTTTCCATCTTCCTCACTGCTTCTAGAAGCTAGCAACTCAAAAGAGTTATGCATACTCAACTTCAGACGCAATTTTTCCTTCTCATTCTATGCAATGTCCAAGACCGCTAAGGGTCCAGAGCCCATAATTTGTTTTCTTGATGTGGCAGTATCCCAAGCCACAATTCCATTGGTATAAACCATTTTTGGTGTTAAATATGACACAACATTAGTAATTAGAAAGTCCCTAACTTGCGTAAATTCAAAAACCAAACCAGGTCCCTGCAGGGTGTTTGGTTTACTACAACCAGCACCCACCTTTCCTTTGGTTCTAGAAAAATCAGCTCCATGAGCAGTCGATGACGGTAACCCACACCTCAAAAGATCCTTTGAGGAAGTGGGGTAAAAACTAATGATTTTTCAATTTCTTTCTGTCTCCAAAACCCCTAGGAAGGTTTTTTGAAGAGCTTAAAATAGAGAAGTCAATCTCTTTTTGAGTAAGATGATAAGTAGTAACATCACTATCATGAGGGGCTATTATCCCATCTTTACTTTTCCAACTATCCACAGATTTTTCTCCATCCATAAAATTCAGCAAAGGCATCTTCTAACCACCTAAGCTTGTTGATCCAACCACTTTATTATCAAGGGCATGAGAAGAACAAACCTTTGAATCATAATACATCCATTCCTCAGAAAATTTGGTCCTTCAATTTGAATATTTGATAATGGATGAACCAAACTCTTAGGTAACCAATATCTCTTGGAAATTGTTTAGGGAGATTAAACTAGTAGACTTGAATTGTCTTTCAATGGATCTCTTGTTTCCTTTTGTGGTTGAACTCATGTTTTCCCACTTTTTACTTAAAATTGTTTTAAATAATAAAAATTTAATTTTCAATCAGAGGAACCCCTCAAGGAATGAGTGGTAGTAGATTGTACATGGAGCATTAGAATCTCCTGATTTCCCTTGGTAGGTTAAGATCTAAATTTACTATCTTTAACTTACATTATTGAATAATGGGTCCTTTTGAGTGTGGATTTTTCTAAAGTATCAGCCACAATTTTTTATTTTTCTTTTCATCCTTTGGCATAAATCATCTTAATCTCTTTCCACATATTAAAATCAACATCATCCTAAGCTGAGAGTTCCCAGTAAACCTTATTATCATCATAATCTTCCTCATCATGTTCCTCAATATGTCCATCCGCTAATCCTTTGTACATGGCATCTTTAAAAGAAACAACAATGATAGGAAAGTTCTCCTCATCAACCGAATCAACCCAAATAACTTTGGGCTTAGGAGGTTCCTCCAACCTTTCATTATCCTGAGGGGGGGAGGAAATCATAGTACAAGATTTTTCAGCACAAGAAACTCTCTGAATTAAACCATCATAAATAGTCCTCGGTATATCTTACAAGGGAACTTCAATATTCATATGAGTCTTCACCAGCATAGGAGCATCACTAAAAGAAGTTTTTTCATCAAGGCATTGGGTAGCCCCATTACTTTTCTTTCTTCAGTAACAAGGAATATCATGACCTTTAAAATGAAAATTGGAATAAACCAATTCACCCCTATAAAAATCTTTCAGGTTCCCAATAATGTCGCAAGACTCATAGAAGTGTGGGATCTTTTCAAAATCAATTTTAAGACATACCACATCATGTGGAGTATATAAAACCAATTTATTTATAAGTATAGAATTAAATCAATTACTACCAATACTTTAGCATAATTACTGAAACTCACCATTTCAGTGAAGTTTTCCATCCTTATTAGGGTTCCAATTGTGGAAGTAATATCAAACATAATTTCTGCATGCCAAAGGACCCAATTCAAGCTATAAAGTTTAAACCAAACCTAAGAACACGATTCCTTGAAGTCGTTCAGATTAAAATTCAAGATCTAATTATGAATTATTAATGTTATAGGCCTCAAATTAGTCGAGCCTGAACTCCAAGCTCTTCCCTTCAGTTCCGTGGAAGGGAACATATCATGATAGAAATCCTTACTGAGTCAAACACATTTAAAATTGAAAAAAATCCAAATAGAGGATAATTGAGATATAATTTCAATAACCTTACAGGGCTTCATACCTTACTCCAAAGAGATGTGGGCGATGAAAGAATGCCTACAGAGCTCCATCCTCTCAAAAATAGCTCCATTCAAGGATGATACATGTGTGGTATTGCCCTTACTGATTATTCATTGTGAAACCCTATCTTTGAACATGACAAATGAGCCTCCTGATAAGCCAAAGAAAGATAAAAGCCAAATCAATGGTTCCCCGATATGCTCCATAGAGATATGACATCATCGACTCTCGATGTGGTGATTGGAGATGTAGAATAGATTCAATCTCATTGGATGATCAGGGCTAGAATGATCATCATCACCGCCATCGCACTCCTCTATCATTCCTCCATATATATATTTAAATAATTTTAAAATTATAATAAATATTATTATTATATTTATAATTATATATATTTATATATTTATATAAATATATATATAATTATATAAATATACAAAAGTGGTGTGGACCATGAGATATAATTATATAAATATATTTATCATTATATAGAAATTTTTTTAAATAAATTTATTTGTAATTATAATTAGAAATAAATAAATATATAAACAATTATCAAATTACAATAAATATACTTACTATAGTTTTATAAATATATATATATATATATTAAACAATATATATAATTATATAAATATATTTTTAATTATATAAATTTATTTATATAATTATAATAAATATATTTAAATAATAAATATATTTATTTATTTATAATTTTATAAATATATATAATAATTTAAAAATAATAATTATATAAATATATTTATAAAATTATATTAAATATATTTATATAATAAATATATTTATTTATCTAGATCTTTATCAGCGCTAAAAAAACACTAATAAAGAGTACTTTTGTTGGTGCTTTCTGTATTAGCGCTGATAAAACTATTCTTTATCAGTGCTTATTTGAATGTTTTGATAAAATCCTTACACATTATTATAAAAAGAACCCTAACAGATTCACCCACTCCTGTGCATTCAATCTCTTGTAGAACTATAGTGTTGTCACTGCCACTCTCCCTATCGCTGCTCCCTCTCATCACTCCCTACCTTCGTTGTCATCGTCGCCATTATCGTTGGTCTCTATTTTCATCGTTGCTCCCCCATGGAATAAAACCCTCTATGCACTTCATCAACGAACCCTCACCGATCTAAGGTATGAGATTATTTATTCTCCTCTTTAATCAATTCTTCCATCTAGGTCTTTTTCCCCTTCGACCTCGATGCATGTCGTTCGGACCGAATTCACCCACTTAGTTATATACCCACACCATACATGTACTATAATAGTGTATGGGTTTATTTAATATTAATTTAAATTTATGATATTGGAAGACTTTCATTTTTATGGGTGTTTGAACATAGGTTCATCAAGGATTCGGTGTAGTAGGTGTCATGCATATATGTATTGTGTGTCAAGTGGTAATAATTATATGTTTTAATTTTAGTATTATTGTAGATGTGTATTTTATGGCCATGGAGGCCCTTTTAGGGATTTATTGTTCTCATTTTAAATGATTATATTTTCTCAAAATTATAGTTAGACAAAAATATTACAATGTTATCGTGGATTATATTAATTGTGTTTGCTGTCGTATGATTTTTTTCAAGATGTTTTAAATAAGAATTTTTCCAATTTAATGATTAAATTTGTTATGAATTTATTTTGGTTTTATAGATGTTTAAATTTTAAATTGTTCGTGATTTAACTATTATAAAGAGCCAGTAATTATAAATTAAATGATTTTTTAAGATTTTAATTTAACTGATTACATATATTTTATGTTGTCAATGTATTTGAAAGGTGTAAGGTTGAATTTTTATTCATTTGAATGAGTAAATTAATTTTTTTGGTATTTTTCTAAAATGGTGATAATGTGTTATGTATTTTTCTTAGGAAGATTTAAATATTTCATAAATCTATTTTATATAAATTAACTATGAATATATTCATTTGTTTCATTTTTTAGTGTTCGTGAATTGATCTTAAATTCCATAGGTGTATTTTTATGATTTTATTTGTGTAGGGGTGATTGGAATGTTTATGTTTAGTTTTCCTTTATTATAAGTATATATTAATTGTGATGGGTGTTTTTTTACTATGAATTTTTTGGTTATTAGGATATCATAATATTTGAAAAATATAATTCTAATTTAAATTTCGTTTAATTAGAATATAACATAGGTTAAATGTTCAACTATAATGGTGACATATTTGGTTAAAGGAATATGATTCACTTTCTCATTATCATGATTTTTTATTTGTATATACATATATCAATATATTTCTTTTGTTTAGTCATGGGAATTTATTTTGTTAATAGTCTTTGGTAAAAAAGGATTAAATATTTTCTTTTTTTCAATATTTATATTTTTTGAGATCTATGTTTGGGTAAAATAATTATTTTCATATTTTAAAGGATTAGGTTATTAGAAATGTTTAATTTTAAATAGTCTTTATTTTTTTGAGTTGTGTGAAAATGGTTAGAGTTTATTTTAATAAATGGGTTATTTATTTGATGAAATCTCATTATTTTTATTTAATGAATATGGTGAGTCTCATTATACAGATTTGTTTTCAAACTATTCTAGGGTTTTCTAAATTTAATGAATTTTACCTTTATAAGATAAGGATGTTTTAATGGAATGTTTAAAATGAAAATTTATTTTTTATAGATTAATCAAAAATAGATGTTTGGTTTGAAAATTTTCAATAATTTTTAAATCTATATATAAATTTTATAGCTTTAATATTATTTTTAAAATATTTCTAATGCATATAAGTGGTTTTTATATAGACATTACTATTTTTTAGAGAACATATGTGTTATAAATATTTATATATATATTTCATTTCATGTGATGTTTTCTTCATTAATAATGATTTATTTAAGAGTTTTTATTATTTGATTCAAATTTTTAACATTAATAGTATTTTGATTAGTGTTTGGTAAAATTCATAATGTATGTTATCAAAAAAGGTATTTTCATATGAAATTTTCAATAAAATGGAATCATTTATGTGAAATAATTATTAAATTTATTTAATTAGTTGTTTTATAATGTAAAATGATATATTTAAAGTAGGTTAAGCGTGATGTAGCATTAGTTTAATATTAATGTGATTTTATAAATTGGGTTTTGAAATTTTTAATGAATAATGATCAGTTTGGTGGTATTTAAACTTGATTTTAATAGTTGATTATATTTGATTTCACAATGATGGATCGATATATATTTTAGTTTAATTTCCTATAATTTAAACTCAATTGATTGCTTAAATATTTAATCACCTTTGATTTTGATCCAAGAAACCTTTTTTTTATCTTCTAGGGGTTAATATCAATGCAAATGCGATGATAGACGGGATGAGAAACCATGTTAGTTATTTAGTTGGGGAAATGTTATAAACTAGTAGAATTAGTAATAAGATTGATGAATCCACTACCCATAGTGTAACACCCATTTTTAATAATAATTTTAATAAAATATTTTATTGGTAAAAATAATGGGTAAACTTTTAATTTTTTGGCTAAGATGATCAAGTTGTTTATTCCATCATTAGATTCCAATGTTAAGAATTAAGTTGAATAAATTTCTTGCATCACCCACTTGAATTAGATTTTTACTTTGGTCACTGACCTCTTATCAAAATACATTTATAAAATTAGGGATTTTTTTGTTTTTTATATGAAGTATGAAACTAGAAAATGGAAACAGTGTATTAATTTGGTATCTTAAAATAAAACCATCCACTCCAATCAAGGATCTCCTTTAAGGGATCAGACTTCTACCGTTGCTTTGTTAAACTCTAGAAAACAAACTAAGAAATGTTGTACGGTGCTTTACTAAATCCCCAGCCTAAGAACATTTAGAATTAAGGAGACAATTGTCATTATCGACATATTCTTCTCCCGAATAGTTATTATTACATTTTGTTGCCTAATACTCATCCCCCATCTCTTCTGGACATGCACCAATGTTACTTGAACTACCCAAAGCATGATGGGATTATTTAAAACATTTAAATATTGGTTTACCCTTATTTTAAATCCCCCTTTTTTGAATTTATTTATTTTGTGAAATTTTAATATTACTAAATCAAATATGATGGATATGAATCAAAAATGGTTGGATTACAATCATGTAAAAAAGAGTGTGAATATGTGATGAAAGAGTTCATCAAGTTTGAAAAAGATCATACCCTTCTCAAATATTTTTCCCATGTTTAAGCTATTGTTATTCAACACTAATTAATCCAGGGGAGTTGGAAGAACACTTACTCTATCTTAGAATAGATCAAAGTTATAATAGTTGGACTAAACATGGGAAAAAAGTTAATTTTTCTAGTGATATGGATAGCACTGCGTTTTATGGATCACCCTATATGATTATAAGTGTGGAAAATGAATAATATTGTATTGAGGATGTGATTATAGGTATAAATGATGACGAATATCATATTGAGGAAATTGAAATGATGGTTTAATATGAGATTTTTGATTATTCATATTTTTCTGAGAAATTAAAGAGTTGTGGACAAACACCATTGTATGCTGGTTGTACTAAATATATAGCATTGTCAGCCATACTGAAGTTGTATAATTTAAAATCTAGAAACAGATGTAGTGACTCTAGTTTTACTGAACTAATTTCTCTCTTGAATGATATGATTCCAAAAGTTAATGAGATTCCTATCCAAACATATGATGCTAAACGAACTCTACGTTCAATGGGTATGATCTCTGAAAGAATACATGTTTGTATAAATGATTGTATACTATTTCGAATGGACCGAAAATCACTTAAAGAATGCCCAATGTGTGGTGATTCTCAATAAAAGAAAGATAAATCGGGTCCTATGAAAGTTTTATGCTAATTTCCAATCATTACAAGGTTTTGGAACCTATATAGAAGTAAGGAGACTAAGAAAATTGAAGTGGAATACAAATACAAGAGATAAATATTGGAAACTTCATCACTCGGTGGAACCTTCTCAGTAGAAGAGAATTGATCACAAGTATGCTGAATTTGGAAATGAGCTAAGAAAACTTCATCTTGTGCTATCTACAGATGGAGTGAATCCTTTTGGTTTTCAAAGAAGAACTCATAGTACATGGCTAGTAATGTTGGTAAATTTAAACTTTCCACCATGCTTATTTATGTAACAAAAATATATTATGTTATATATATTTATATAAGGGCCAAAACAACCAGGTAATGATATTGATGTTTATTTGGATCCATTGACTGGAGATTTAAAATTATTGTGGAATTCAGGCATTACGTTGTATGATACTTACATAAATGAATATTTCATGTTAAGATCCATATTGTAAGAGATGATAAATAACTTTCCTAGTTATGAAAATATTTCAGGATATTTCATTAAAGGAAATCAAGGGTGTCCCATTTTTTAAAAAGTCACATAGTCAATTAGGTTGAAACATTCATTGAATACTATGTTTATAAGACATCATAGATTTTTACCTCGATGATATAAGTATTGATCTTGAACAACACCATGTGATGGGTGTTCAGAAGAATGTACAACACCATCTCTACTAACATGTGATCAATTTTTTGAGAAAGTAAAAGATATGGACACTTATTTTGGTAAAGATTTTTTGAAAAACCTTATGAAAAATAGTTGGAAAAGTGATTGGTTTTTTTAAATAACCATATTGTAATTGTTTATATGTTAGGTGTTTTCTTGATTTTATGCATGTTGAAAAAATGTATGTAATATTTTCATGGTCACATTATTAAATTAAACCAGAAAAACAAATGAAGTAATTATGGATAGGTTGGACATGATTAACATGGGAATATGGGAATATTTGGCACCAGTGAAGGGTGAAAATGGAATTTTCTTCCTCCATCTACTTACACTCTTTCTAGGAAAGAGATATATCCATTTTGAAACTTCTTTAATGATGTAAATGTTCTAGATTGGTATTCATCTAATATCAAGAATATCATGTCAATGACTGATTTAAAGTTAAAGGTTCTTAAATCTCATGACTGTCATGTTTTGATGCAAGATCTAATGCATGTAGATTTGCATTTTATTTTTTCCAAGAATGTCTATCATACATTAACCAAGCTTGGTTTTTTTTCAAAGCTATATGCAGAAAAGTTATAGACCCGGTGAAATTTACAACTATGGAAAATGAAATTTCCATCATATTATGTGAATTGGAAATGTTCTTCCTGTAGGTATTCTTTGATATGATGTTTCACATGATGGTTCACTTGGTGTGAGAGATTAAACTATGTGGTCATGTACATTATAGATGGTTATACCCCATTGAATGGTAAATGAATATTTTGAAAGGGTATGTCAAAAATAAAACTCAACCAGAGGGTTTTATTATAGAGTGATATATTTTTGAGGAATTCATTTAATTATATATCGACTACATGTCTGGTGTGGAAAGCATTGATCTACCAAAACCTCATCACACCGGGCAGCTTGTGGGTGAAGGAATTTCTAGAATAGATGTTTTCACAATCAATATTATAGATCAGGAGTAGGACCACCTTTACATTTTTCATAATAGTTTATATTTTTTTCCATATGTTGAAACCCATAAAAATTATTAGGAATTTGAATTCATCAAGGGATAAAATTTGGATATCAAATACACATAATCAACAGTTTATAAGATAGTTTCAAGACCATATTTTTAAGGATTCAGAACAGATTCAATTTTAGAATTAATTCGATGGATAGAAAGAGGACCAGGTGTGCATGTATAATATTATAATGGTTATATAGTTAATGGTTATTCATTCTATAAAAATGAACATGATAAAGTCAGTTCCATGAAAAATGGTTGATTTACACTTTTGGATGAAGTGATTTGTGTATCTAGTACCAAATATAGAAATCTAATTTATGTGAATATGTCATACTTTGGCATCATCAAAAAAATATGGGAGTTGGATTATACAACATTCCAAGTGCCTATTTCAATGTAAGTGGGTTGATAACCAGAGTGATGTTAAAATAGATGAGTTGAGATTCGTGAAAGTGTATTTTTGCAAGGAAGGGTACAAAGATGAACCATTTATAAGGTAATCATATGTAGTACATGTATTTTATGTTCCAAACCCATAAACTGAAAGAGGGAAATTATTTTGTTATCGATTAAAACCAATGAAGGGTCGGATGAAAATTAAACTAAGGATAGCCATTTCATTGGGATGTTGTAATAATTTCATAGTAGTCCCAATATAGAAGGGTTCTTGTACATTATATTAGACCATAAGGATAGAATTCAGATACCTGATAGAGGGGTAAATTGTAATTTCCTGACTCGGATGCCAAAAAACTGGTGCTCTAAACCGGTTTGTTATGAGGGCTCAAACACACCTCCCGAAACACCAGAGGCTTCCAACTAGCAGCGAAAGTCTAAGGTTTGATAGTGGGGAGGCTATACCCTCACATCAAAGTAAGAAAACAACAGAAATAACTAATTGTCATATATAGCAATAAATAAACAGAGTGTGGAAGAAATAAATATACTAAAATAAAACATGCTATAATAATAAATGAAAATTCTATAAAATCATGAACTAATGTGTCATACATAAAATAATGGTCACCCACTGGGATGAAAATACATATACTTGAGTAAAAAAGAAAGTGGAATAAAATTATAGGGCTCTATTACTAACTCCAAGATAGACCACATACTCAGTCTCCATACAATATTGAACTACACCAGCCCGATCAGAAGAACCCAAACAAGCAGATTTTCTAAATCATGAAACTCTTGGCCTTAGGCCAATCCACCATGAAACTATGCTCAACTTGAAAAGTAGAAATAAGGTCTACATGCACACCAAGGTGCATGTGAAGGGGTGATAAATAATCTCAGTAGGACACCCCAACGATGAACCTATAAATATTCTACCATAAGTGTATGCAAATTCAACATACTCATCCTAGTTGAGAGTCAACTAAAAAGATAAGTAAATCCAATAACATGAAACCAAAGTCGAACCCTGGGTCTATGATCCTAGTCAACAGGGAAAGTTCCACCATGGATATCCATATTTATATGTGTATACATGTATAGTAACATACTTATATATATATATACATAAATATGAATATTCATGAATAAAGTGAATGAAATAACATAAAACAAATCAGCATTTGATCTATGGGTATGTAATCCTGGTCGCCTGGACATGTTGTGCAAGGGAATTGAGATAGATTTTGTACCAATCAAGTTGTGTATCATTAAGTAAATATTTGGGTACTTAGTCCCAATAAAAATATATATTCTTTGGATAATGGCAAAAATGTCTCTAAGAAAGCTACATCGCTATATGGGGATACTCTTTTTATCCCTAGGTTCACTTGTACTCACCTCTAATCAGTGTAAAGAAGGATTCTAGGGATGTACATTCGTAAATCCTGTAAATGGTCACTAAGATAGACACTATATTGTTCATTCAATGTAAATCCAATAAAATTTCTAATCCCAAGGTCCCAATCCATAGGTGGCCATAACATTGAGACACGGATGAACCCTAAGGATCTGACCCTTAGTTGATCTGTACGGAGAGCTCACTAGTGAGACTCCATGCCCACCCCTCGAGTTCCAGATGTGGCCTTCATGCCTAACATCAATCATAGTTGTGATACGGATGTCTCTATACCCTAATAAAGTAAAGGCTCATAAGCCTGATCCTAGATAGCACTTTTAGGGGTCCTCGTAGTATGATAAATAGAGGAAAGCGTAGTCATAATCCATAAGTCACATGTCAATGAGATTTTAATCATCTTCTATAGCCCACAAGTCAAGGAGAGCATAATCATTCACCAACAACCCTGAGTTGAGGAGAGCATAATAATCCTCATTAAACCCATGAGCCAAGAAGATCGTAATCATCCTCATCATATAACAACATGAGAATATCATAATCATCCATTATTATCATTACTAGGGATTCCATCCCAATATATCATAGTAGTAGGATCAATATCCAAATTCTAGAAAGCACCTCTAGAAATCCCAATAATATAACAATCTAATATACATCTTAATAGCCAAATCCCAAGTAGTACCACTGGGTATAAAAATAATAAAAAATAACATGGATCAGAAGTTGGATCCTAGGAAATCACGTCTGGGAATCCCAAAGAGAAAGAAAGGTGCCTCACTCTCAGTTCAATATCCACCATCTAGGAAGCACCTCAGGTAATCATCC
Source organism: Viscum album (assembly GCA_963277665.1). Taxonomy (NCBI): domain Eukaryota; kingdom Viridiplantae; phylum Streptophyta; class Magnoliopsida; order Santalales; family Viscaceae; genus Viscum; species Viscum album. The sequence continues at coordinate 14,396,756 of OY728145.1, forward strand.
CTATATTAGTAATAAACAAGTGTAAACAAGTGAAAGCATAAACAAAAGAGCGAGTGTAGTTTAATGTCTAAACCCACCACTACTGCAACATCACCATGGGGTTACTAGTTTGGTATGGGTTCTAAGGTGACACCTGCTACCATCTTTACTGAAACCCCCAACGCACTAGCTCAGGGTCAGTCAAACATCGAGGCACCCCTGGGTCCCTTAAGTCAGACACTGAGAGGCATCATACTTTGGATCCTCAAGATCTATACATAAGTTAAGGCATCCTACTCAGGATACTTAGCTCTATAGTTAAGGGAGGAATCCTATATGGTATCATCAAATAGTAAATCAAAAGAGGCATCCTACAGGGGATCCTAGCAATGGTACACAAGTAAAGGGATATTAATAGGGATTCCATAGGTCGTCATATAGGTGAAGGCATCCCATAGGGGATCCTTAGTATATAAAGAAGAAATATTCATCCTATATGGGATCCTCTAGGTAAAAATTTAAAAATAGGTATCCTATAGGGGATCCTTAGAAACAACCAGTCTCACAGCCTCCTAGGACAGAAGGGAACATCTCACAAGAGATACATCCTCAAGGGGAATACAACAAAGAATTAGTAAATATAGATAGAGCATGGATCATCTTAGATCAAGGGTCTCACTCTCAGGAGACAACTAGATTCGATAAATGGAGGAAGAACCTCTCCATTAAGAAGATGCTTGAAACACCACCTAGGAGTCCTCAAAACACAGCATGTATCTTACCATCATGGTCTAAGTGAAATGATACTAAGAGTGGGATACTCATGAGTCCAATTCTGACTCATGGGTGAAAGGATATGAAAAAATTTCAAAATGGTGGCAAGGGATGAGTACAGAATGTGTGTACCCTGGTACACGACATGTACCCTCAAATCCCCACCTAGGTGTGTACTTCTTCCTATACTTGGTGTGTAAAAGCCCAAGTACACGGAGTGTACCCTACATGGGGTACCTTCCCATGTACCTCACATGGCCTGGCCATGTATATATTCCATTTTTGTACTTTTACACGGTGTGTAACACATACGAAGTCTGGCCATGTACTCTACATGGCCATCTGCCCCTACACGGGCATCTAGACCGGGTACTCGGCTACATGGACAAGTCCCAGTACACGGCGTGTAAATCCCATACACAATGTGTACTTTTAAAAATTAATCTTCCTCGAGAAGGAAGAACACATGGCATGTATTCCCTAAACCACACGCCATGTAGATGGACAGAAAACCCCCAAAATCATCCCAGAACCCCTGTTTTCTTAGTATAAGCCATAGATCAGCCCACTAGGGGTCCCAAGAAAGAATAATAGGGTATTAAAACTTAAAAAAATTAATCTATGGGGATTTTCATAAAAACTTAAAAATTTCATACCTTTGGGAGGAATCTGCCGAAGCTTTGCCCATATCTGCAGTCCATGGTTACCGCATGACAATCCAACGTGTCTCGAGCTCTATGGTGATACCCTTTTTCCCTTATCTATCTCTCTCTCTCTCTACCTATCCAAATTTTTTCACTATCATTCAAAGGATGAACCCATAGTGGATAATCCTCTATAATCCAGGAGGAGGAAATAAAGGAAAGAAAAGAAAAAGTAGAAAAACAAAAGAAAATGAAAAGAAAAAAGGGGGTCACAGCTGGCCCCGGTGCCAAACTCAAGTTTATGCCCTGATTAGTAAAGACTCCCACTTTTGAACTTAAATGAGGAGAATGAATCTAAATCCAATGCTCTGTTCAAAAATATGGTCAAATGAACCTGCACGAATAAATTAATATTTAATTAAATTAAATATTTAACATTAATTATTCTGTTAAGATTCGAATGGCTCAAAAATATACCAAACTCGTATACCAGGGTAAAAACCCTATTTTGATACCAACAGAGTGGTCAAAAAAATTATCCAAGACCATATGTTGGGGAAAAATTACCATTTTACCCCTTATAAGCATCTAAAAGCAAAAATTCAAATTTATACTCAAAAATCCCGTCTGTAAAAACACGGGACCTTATGATCTCCACACAATAAACATTATAATCCCTGAGAACCTGGTGGTAAGACTATCAATCATTCTCTCGACCCAAGAATCTACACAATAATCTATCTAAATTGTCTAATGACTAGTCTCATAGCGTTAATAACTATCTCCAACATGGGAGACACTTAACTACAACTGATTTGGTACTCCCCACCATAGTAATAACCTTATCATCATCTAAAAATCGACTCCAAAAACAACAACCTATGAAAAATGCTGAATTAAGATAGAAAAATTAGAGTCACCACCCTCACATGGCTAATGGTGTACTCCCCACCATATATACTTAACTTATACCACTCCTTGAGAGTAACCTCAACTAGGGAAGAGAATTTAAAAGAAAAGAATCTTTTCGTAGGGTCAACACTCTCTCAGTATACTCAAGATGATTTCTAGATAGATAATGATCGTCTCTAACCAAGAGTACACTAAAATTTCACAAAAAGGTTAGTGCAACTCACTCTCCAAGCCATTCTCACGTCCAAAAAGGCTACGTGTGACTTTAACCAACACCTGGCACCATGTCTCTTGAAAACTTGTGCCCAGGATCTATCATGGGCCAACCATCTTATGGTACCCCATTTACTCCCATTGTTACCTATACAACAGAGGGAAATTTTTCATTTCACCACGACTCATAGGAAACCATTCCCACAGAATTTCTTGAAAACATCGGTCCTCAGCTCCCACACGACCACTCACTGATTCAAGATTTAACTACACTATGAACAACTAGCGTATACCTTTACCACCTGACTCACACTATATCTAGTCATTAATTACAAGGCTAAGATGATTTTGTTACATAGAATGTCAGTTTTTGACTAGCCAGAAGCTCCCTCAAAACTTCTCTTCAAAATCGAGCACTTCACCTATGCTGCAATCTATTACATGATCGTCCATCAACCGATGTCATTATTTTCATGAGTGTCTACCCATTATCTGAATATATTAGCAATTGGGGAAACACTGATCAACTAGGATAGGAACCCGAACAATCATTCATGTAGAATCCAGTCGTGATACTAAATCACCATAGGTGATTCGTCAAAATATGAAGGCATCAATATGATTATATTGAAAAAATCAAGCACCTACCAGAGCTTGATCTCAAAGAAACAATATAACCAAGATCACTACCTAAAAATGCATTCATAAAATCATCCATCATCCCATGTAGGTTTCCCCGATCAAAACAAACATCGACCTACAAGGGTTTAAGTCAAACTATGGGCCTTTAGGTCTCCCACCAAGACCTATAGAATAAGTATCATGACTCAGTCACAAGTTCTAACCACCTAGCCCAAAAGATCAACCTCTCTAAATAAGTTAAAGAGAAAACTGACCTACATGGGCCAAAATAGAAAACACGACCTATAAGGTCATGATCCTCACCGAGAATCCTCATAAAGAACTTGTTATGACCCATCCCAATGGTGCTCATTCCATGACTCCCCAAGCCCACATCCAATAGTTCAAGGGATAGTGACTAGTGTCAAGTAGAAATATCACTAATATTGGAGGCTTTAGCCTAAGTACCTATACACACGTATACATATCCAAGACCATACAGTGTTGAAATGTAAAAACACTAAACAACCATGCATGCATACATCTAAATTCCACAACCAGAGTATGATAGGAAGTAAAGGAAAGTAAACAGGGCCAAATAAAATCCAACCACATAGAGTCTGAAAACCATTCCAACCTGAAATTATAGATAGGGGTTTCTATCAAGATACTGCAGTAACGCACCTCAGTCTATCTGGTCTTACTAAGCACCATCTGATCCCGGTATGTCTAGGACTCTATCAAAAGTTTGGTCTTCTTCACAATACATTATACATATGGGAAAATCTCATCTAGGGGTGAGTATAAAAATACTAATTTGGACACCCCTAAACCAAAAAACATACAAAAAATAGTCATATCTATATAGGTATATGTCTACAAATCATATAATAGTGATATCTAGATATACTCAAAAAATACACGTCGTCTAAAGGTAAGTCGCAATCATAATTCCATCTTAGGATTCTAGCTTGAAGGTTCCACAAAGCACTCATCTGGGAGAACACACTATATGAGTGTGATAGCACTGATGACATCCATCCAAGAGGTAATGCTCATTGGGTCTATTCATAGAAGTATATGGTGAAGTCTTAAGAGATATGATACATAGATGAGGATCACTCCCAAGGCCATGGGGTATACCAAAAAATAAATTTGGATTAACCCGTTAAGTAGAGGATTGAGGCCCGTATATTGTAGGCCATGAAGATACCAAGAACTCTACCTAGGGAATGAATATGAATATAGGATCCCACTCTAGGCCTCACAGAAGGATTCCAACAACTCTATCCAAGTAGTCCTTCTGAATGTATAGTTTTCATATGTGTAGGAAGATATTACATACTAAACTGTAGAGAATAGATATGGGGAACGTACCCTAATGAACTTGTCCAAGATATGGAGGGAAAGGGCTCCAAGTAAACATTTAAGGAGTACACTGCATGTAGTAGGATTACACGTCGTGTCCCTTAGACCCCAGTTCATGCATGTATAATGCCTCGTGTCTATGTTTTTGTGGAAGTACATGGCTTGATGTTTGTCATGTAATTTTTCCCATGTACTGGTACATGTCTTAGCCCATACACATACCATCCTAGTCTTGTCCTTGTAGGAGTACATGGTGTTCCCGTGGTCATGTACTCTCAGTCTGTGTCCATGTATTCTCTAAGGTACATGTCGAGCTCATAAAAGGGGAACACATGTCATGTGATTAGGTCACACATTGTGTGATACTTATCTTCCCTAAGAAACCTGATCCACCATTGAGAGGGGACCCCATTTTTTGTAATCCTAGATTACACGCCGTGTGGATCGAGATTTTATAGAATCCCAGATCTAGTTTTTGCGCATCTTCTCTACTTCTCTAGCCACCAATATATCCATTCACCATTCCAAAACTAAGGAGTATGGATAACCAGGCCTTTCCATCATTAAAACTCTTAAATCCAAACATCAGTCTATTTAGAACACATCTCCGAACATTGTTCTTCGTTGTACACTGTATAACACAAAATCGGGTATCCAAAACTGTCTTATCTGTCACCACTTATGTCATCACAGCATCGTCACATCATATTGATCTGGGATCTATGATATTAGATCATTGCGCTACAAAATGGGTGTGCAATGATTAAATTCTCAGCGGATGTCTAACCACAGGTAAAATGAAGAATACTCATGATGAACAGAGAATCGGGGGGAGAAAAGAACAAAGAACAATCATGAGGAATGAACCTCAGTCGATGTTCATGTCAACCTAAATTATTTTACATTAGAATGATGAATGAAGAGATAATAATTAATCACAAATAAATTCTCCCAAATAAATCCCTGAAAAAATATCATCCCATAATACGCACAATCCGTGGATCAATCTATTGGTTGATTGATCCATGTTCGTCACATAAATAGAAAATGGGGAAAGAATACAAATAAAATCAATGTCCTACCTTGAGATGGATTGATCATTGAATAAGAATGATCTGGAATCATCTTTATTGATGAGATCTTTTAATCTCAATGCACACTGATCACCGATCTTCGATTCGGTTGATGTTATCCTAAGAAAGATCCTTCAACGCTCTCTCTAAGGGTTCTCCAATAGATCCAGAGTTATGTGTCTAACCCTAGAATTCCATCATAATAGTCTAATTATGGACATGTTATTCATTGCCTCAACAAATTAAAATTTTAAAAAATATATTTAATTATTTTATTCATTTAACATCTGCGACGAGTTTCCCACAAATGCCCCGCACTGACAAAGGTTATGTCGCACCTAGGGTAAAACTCATGTTCTAAACTCAACGGTTCCCTTATATTTATGATTTGATTCCTAATTTAGATGTTATTATACTTTTTAGGAAAATGGAATTTCTGTGCTATTTAATATATTTAAAACATTTATTTCGGACACACCGAGCCTTAGAATCACACGCCATATCAGATCCAAGTCTCAAAAATAATATATATAACATATAAAAATAATACATGGAAAATATGAGTCATTAAAAACTATTCCCTGGATGTCTAGATACCAATGAAGAAGAGATACTGAACTGACACACACCATGCTTCTGTATACAGTAATACCCCTAGAGGTCCAGTTCACAAGAAAGGTCTCAGTATCCATCAGTATCATACACATCGATCTAACTAGATAATTGTGATCTAATAAACAATATACCACAATGGGTATAATAGAAATGTATCACGTGTTATATCGACCTACTAGGGTCACTGTACCTCTCATGCATGAGGACTGAGTCATCAGCCTCACTACAAAACGCCTCTACGTAGAGCCACATTACCTGGAATCAAAAAGAAATATATATTAAAGTAGGATCAATTGAGTAGAATTCCACCAAATACCTATTTGAGAAAAAAACATTTAGGTTTTTTTAACACTTTAAACAAGTGTCTAAAAGTCATCAGTAATAATCACACACTAATAGGCCTAAATGATGTGAATCATATGTGCCAAATATGATGCATGAGACGCCTCTTTCCTTTGTTGTCCAAGAGTCAAAAATTCATCCCTAGCCTCTTAACAATAGGCCAAGTGATATAAATCCCTAATAAATCATAACATCCACAGAACATGTGTGTCACTCAAGGTGAAAATAATATACAACTATAACATCATATATTAGAATAGTAATCCCACCAAATTCAATAAAGCTTGGATCAAGCCTTCTTGTCTCACTCTTATGTGGCGTATTGCGCATCAAAAAATTCCAACTAATGTTTGCTTACAATCTTTTTCTCTAAATGTAAATTATGAAACCAGCATCACGAGGACATCAATCATCTTTTTTTATCTTGTGACACTGCTATGGCCCTTTGGCATTACATCTTTGAACTTTTTGGATACAGCTGGCTCTTAGATTATTTTATTTTCTCTCAACTAAAAAGAGTGTTGGATTTCCCAAGATCTCCCCAAATCAAGAATCTCTTTCTGACGGCTGTTGCGGAGCTTATGTATACTCTATGGTATGGTAGAAATGACTCCTTTTTCAACAATAACTCTTTTAATCTTAATACAGGAAAATTAAGGATTTTGATGGATATAAAGGAAGCGGCTATGATCCAAAAAGATTGTTGTGACAATTCTGTCACAAATTTTGAAACCCTTCACCGAATTGAAATCAAAGGTATCTTCTTGAAGCCTCGCTACACTATTGAAGTCTTCTGGCAGGCACCTCTTCCTGGATGGATTAAGGTAAATGTGGACGGAGCTTCAAAAGGCAATCCTGGTCTTGCTGGTTGTGGAGGAATTTTCAGAGACCATCAGGACCAAATCCTCGGATGTTTCTTTGGAGGCTGCGGAAATGCTTCTGCGCTAGAGGCCGAAATGCTTGCTACCATTAATGTCGTCTCCTATGCAAATCTTTTCAACTGGAAGAATATCTGGATCGAGAGCGACTCCACTACTATTGTACAAGCCATCTAGAAGGGTGATGTTCATCTGGCATGGTCTCTCACCCCCAGATGGATGGATTTACTCACTGCGCTCAACGACCTCAACTTTATGGCCACTCATACCTATCAGGAGGCTAATATGATCGCTGATGGGATTGCTAACTTGGGAGTCTCTCATGAGATCACTTGGAAGAATGAACTCCCGCCAGAGCTAATTCCTGTTTTTGTTAAGGACTCTAGAAAATTGCCCTCTTTTCATCTGATGTAACTTGTTTGTGACTCTTTCTTTTTGAATAAAGCTCTATGTTCTGGTCTTTTGACCAGAACCCACTTTTAAAAAAAATTAGAATAGTAATCCCATAAACTTGGAAACTAGGATTCCTACTGGAACAAGTGTTCTCAATGCACCAGTCATATATCCATCACAGGTTCTGACACATTCCTAATACACCTATCTACCATGTCATAAATAGTAAATCCAAGGAAAGGAACATCCTTTGATACCACTTCGTAATGTCCCAAACCGGACTCCACTAAACCAGCGCTTTGAGATGGTTCGTTACAAGGCCTTAAGCATGTCTCCCCATATTCCATTGGATTATGACTAGTAGTGAGGGCCTAGGGTGTGGCTATGAGGAGACTATGCCCTCATATCAAAGTAATCAAATAGTGTAAAAATATAAGTATTATACAAAGCAGTAAATAATCAGAGTGTGGAAGCAATAAATAAACTGAAATAGAACATGTTGTAATAATAAATGAAAATTCTATAAAATCCCAAACAACTGTGGAATACATACAGCACTAGTCACCCACTAGGCCGACCATATAGATACAGGAGTAAAAAAGAAACTGAAATAAAAGTACATGGATCTAATACTAACTCTGATCCATACCACATATCTGGTCTCCAAAAAATTTCAAACTACACTAGCCCGATCAGATGAACCCACAGGAGTAGCTTCGCTCGATCATGCAATTCTGGGCCTCAGCCCTATCCACCATTCAACTATTCTCAACCTGAAAAAAAGACATAAGGTCTACATGTACACAGAGGTGAACGTGCAGGGGTAAGAAATAATCTCGGTAGTCCATGATGAACCTATAAATACACTACCATAAGTGCATCAAATTGAAACATACTCATCCTAACTGAGACTCAACTAAAAAAGATAAGTAAAGATAATAATGTGAAACCACAGTCAATCCAATGGTCTGTGATCTCAGTCAACTAGGAAAGTGCCAACATGGATGTCCATATTTATATGTGTATATGTGAATAGTCCCATACCTATACATATATACAAAAATAAGAATATTCATGAACAAATTGAATGAAATAACATAAAACCAACCATCAGTCAATCCTTGGGTCCATAATCCCGATCACATGGACATCTTGTGTAAGGGAATTGAGTTGGATGTCTAACTACTCAATTTGTGTATCATTAAGTCAATATCTAGGTTTGTAATACCAATCTACATATACCTTCTTCGTCCAACACTAGAAATGTATTTGAGCAAGCTACGTCACCATAGGGGGATACTCATCCTAACCCTGGTTTCACTTGTACTCACCTCCGATCACTATAAAGAAATATTATAGGGAAGTATATCTATACATACTATAAACAGTCACTGATCTAGACACCATGCTTCTCATTCCATGTAAATCCAGACTAATTTTTGAGCCTTAGGTCCTAGTCTATAGTTGGTCACAACATTGAAACTCGGATGAACCCTAAGGGTAGGACCCTTAGGTGATCTACAAGGAGATCTCACCAGTGAGACGCCATGCCCACCCCTCAGGATCCATATGCGGACATCATGCCCAACGTCAATCATAGTTTTGAGACACCATGATCTACACCCTGATAAAGTAATGGCTCATAATCCTGATCCCAGATAGCACGTTTGGTGATCTGCATCGTATGAAAAATCGAAGAGAGTGTAGTCATCCTCCATAAGACACGGGTCGAGGAGGGTGTAATCATCCTATATATACCACAAGTTGAGGAGAGCGTAATAATACACTGACAACCCTAGTTTGAGGGTAGCTTAATCATCCTTATTTAACCCATGATCAAAGGATACCGTAATCACCCTCATCATATAACAACTCGAGGAGAGAGGAATCATCCTCATCACTCGGGAGAGCATAATCATCTATGAGTATCATTACTAGGGACGTCATACCCATATACCATAGTAGTAGTCTCAACAGCTAGACTTCAAGAAGTACCTTTGGAAATCCCAATAATCTAATAATCAAAAATATGGCTCAACAGCCAAATCCTAGGAAGTACCACTGGGTATACAAATAATAAAACAATAACATGTCTCAGAAGCCAGATCTCATGAAAGCATGTATGGGCATCCCAAAGAGAAAGAAAGATGACTCATTCCAGGCTCAACAACCACCAACTAGGAATCACCTCTGGTAATCATCACTACATTAGTAATAAATAAGTGAAAGTATACAAAAAAAGAGTTAGGGTAGTTTAATGCCTAAACCCACCACTACTGCCACAACCCCATGGGCTTGCTAGTTCGGTATTGGATCTAAGGTGACACCCACTACCATCTCTATCCAAACCCCCAACGTACTAGCTAAGGGTTGGTCAAACATCATGGGACCCCTTGGGTCCCTTAAGTCAAACACTAAGAGGCATCCTACTTGGGATCCTCAAGGTCTACACATAAGCGCAGGCATCCTACTTGGAAACCTTAACTGAAAAGGTAATGGAGGAATCCTACATGGGATCCTCTAATGATAAATCAATAGAGGCATCCTATAAGGGGTCCTTGGAATGGTACATGGGTAAAGGAATCCTATTAGGGATTCCCTAGGTTAGAATTAGGATAAGGAATCCCATAGGGGATCCTTGGTACAAAAAGAAGATAGAGGCATCCTACATGGGATTATCTAGGTTGAAACATAAGAAGAGGTATCCAAAAAGGGATCCTCCAAAGCAACTAATCCCACGGCCTCCTGGACCAGAAGGTCACATCTCACAAGGTAGATTTCCTCAAGGGTAAATCCAAGAAGCATTAGTCAAGATAGATAGCACATGGATCATCTCATATTATGGTTCTCACTCTCAAGAGACAACTAGATTCGATAAATGGAGGAATAAACTTTCACTTGATAAAATGACCAAAACACCACCTAGGATTCCTCCAAACATCTCACATGTCTTAACATAATGATCTATGTAAAAAGATACTCATAATGGACTACTCATGAGTCTAATTCTGACTCTTGGGATAAAAGATATGAAAAACCTTCAAAATGGTGGAAAGGTAGGAGTACACGGCGTATGTACCCTGGTACACAGTGTGTACCCTCAAAGCCTCACCTGGGTATGTACTTCTACCTATACATGGCATGTAAAATCCCAAGTACATAGAGTGTTGTACCTATAAATGGTGTGTACCCTACATGGGGTACCTACCCATATACCTCACACGGTCTGGCCATGTATATGCTTCGACTGTGTACTTCTACACGACGTGCAACCCACATGGGGTTTAGTTGTGTACTCTACATGGGTAGCCTGACCTGGTGCTCGGTTATACAGCTGAGTCCTAGTACACGGTGTGTAAATTCCATGCATGGCGTGTACCTCCAAAAATTCATCTTCCCCGAACAAGAAGAACACACGACACGTGTTTCCTGAACCACGTGTTATATATATGGGTTTCCCCAAACGGAAAATCCCAAAAATCGCCCCAAAACCCCCAGCAAAATTCATAGATCATCCCATTAGGGTCCCCAGGAAATAATAATAGGGGATTAAAACTTAAAAATGTTTAATATACAAGGATTTTTGGAAAACTTAAAAACATACTACCTTTGGATAGAATCCGCTGAAGCTTCACCCATTTCTATGGTCTACAGTTGTCGCACGACAATCTGATGCGTCTTGAGCTTCACGGTAGTACCCCCCTCCCCCCCTCTCTCCCTATTTTATCTCTATTTTTGGAAATAGGAACCCACAAGGGGCGTCTGTGAGAATCCAAGAGGATAAGATAAAGGAAACAAAAGAAAAAGAAGAAAAATAAAATAAAAAAAATGAAAAAAAAGGGCCTCGGCCAGCCTCGGTGCCCAACTCGAGTTTATGCCCCACCTAGGAAAAACTCCTCGTTCCAGACTCAGTGAAGGATATATAATATAAATATGAAACTATGTTCAAAAGATATGGATGAACGAACATGTGAGGATACATTAATATTTAATTAAATTAAATCTTAAACACTAATCATTCCATTAAAATTCAAACGCCTCAGAAATATACCAAACTCATGTCCTAGGGTAAACACCCTATTTTGGGACCAATGGAGTAGTCAAGAAAATTATCCAAGATTATATACTAGGTTAAAATTACCATTTTACCCCTTACAAGTATCTAAAAGGAAAAATTAAAATTTCTACTCAAAAATCTCATCTGAGAAAACATGGGAACTTACATCAAATCCCTTCAACCTTTAAAAAAAGGGAGTTCAATAATCATATTGTATTTTTTTGTAATATACATTATGTTATCTCATATTATTATTTTTTTCACTACTTAATTTATGTAATCTAAATTAAATATTGAACCACTTATGTAGATAATGACTTATGCACGTGTTGATGCTCCCAATCCCGAGAAACAATAAGTTTATCAACCTGTTGTAGCTCCCAGTGCACAGGAATAATGACCTTCTTCACATGCTGATGCTACCAATCTAGTGGAATAACATATTGATGATATTGAACCTAAGGAAATGGTATATGGATAAGAACTGATGTCCCAAAAAACAGCAGCATTGTAATGTGGCGGTGTTAGCAAAAAATAAGATGAAAGACAAATATATCAAATTCGAGGTCAGATGGAATACGTGCATCCAGCCTATTAACCCCAACAAATCCATGTTTAGTAGTTTCATTGGTCTCATCACTCAGTAGCGCATGCCGATTATTTTAGATTTGTGGCACCATTTTGTGCCCACTCTTAAGACAATTATTTGGGAAGAGATTAGGGTAATATTATGATATACTTTATTTATTTTACTAAAAAATAAAACAATGGATCTTTGACTTACTCTTCATTATCCCTTGTAGAGTGAATTTATAGTAGTTGACTCCCATAAGAAATTTTTATTAATTCTTGATGGAAAGGCTCACAGAGGCTTTCTCACAATTATAATGAAGGTTCATCTCAAAGATGCTAAAGGGAAAATAAACCCACACCCACTTCATATGTATGCACATTTGATAAGGAAAGAAGCATAGGGTACATTTACTGGTCGTCGTGAGGATATATCTTTTTAGGTACATTGTGGCTAGTAATACGTTGTTTGAAAATATGTGTATTAATCACTTTGATTGGGAATTTTTAATTTGTGAAATAGAAATTGAGTGCTGAAAATAAGAAAAGGGTGGTAAAACTAACGTACCCATACTATAAATCCAGTAAGGGGTATATTTCACTTGAATAAAAATTGGTACATATTTTAAATCTACTACAATAATTTTATGTGACATGAAACAACAACATAATTATGTTCCTCTATTTATATGTAGATTGATGAATCTAAATCCAAATCTACTTCCATCCCGCATCATGTGATATAGAAGGAGGCACGTGTAAATAAATATGGCATACTAATAGATGAAAACACAAAAAAGTGTGGGAATCATGTGTAAGTATGACATAATAAATTTCTTTAAATCTCTATTACATACCACTGATTTTTTATTTTCCTGTTTTTTCTATCCAACTTAGTCATAAGAATCATCAAAAACTATACCGGATGAACACCTACTATCAATAGCCTTGCAGCAGCCAGAATAGTATGGTCACATCATAGGTGTGGGTTTTGGAGTGACACCCTGATCATATTTTGAGAAAAGAAAAGAACATGGGGTAAATATAAACAAATGGAAGAGATACAGGCATGATGAGCTTCCCATAAAGAAAAATTTCTTTAGTATTCTGATTTTATATAAAATGTTATAGGGGAAATAAAAGATAAGAAAAAACTCTCAAGAACAACCATTGCATGAAGATCCCCCACCCCACCCCCACCATCTTTGTGGTGAGCCATTCCCCTCAAATAGTTGACTTAGATGAGGTAATCAATATTCTCATAATTGTTTCTGTGAAATGTGATTCAGGAAGACATCGATACCTTTCCTGTACTAATGTTCTATAGGGTGAAAATGAGTTTGATTTATATCTATCAACACCCACCCATCACCTTGTTGCAAGGGATACCATGTTCAATATCCAAGAAAACAGTCTACACAATAGACAACTTCCAACATATCATGTGAGATTGGGGATTATCATAGCTCATGAGTTGAGAACTGGGATTCTTATTCCATTTGATGATGTAGATATTCATATGGTCAAGAAATCTATTGTAATATTCATAGCATGGCGGTAAAATATTTTAAAAAAACATGTCGACAAGGACGTATTCATTTCAAATTTATTTTCCATGCTAAACCTTTAAGGAATTAATGAAAAAAGGTATGAACCAATGAATTTTATTACAAACAGATAAAGGGAAGGGGTGAAATGAAATGTAGAATCAAAATGATCTAAAGGATCAACCAACCAATCAAAAATATCTTCACAAAGCACCTTTACCCCGCCCGTTGAATATCCATATTTACTAACAATGAAGGTTCATATGGATACAAGGTTGAAAAATATTAGTAATCGCATAGTTTATTTTTAAGAACAAATGTATAGAGAGGTTATTTCAGACTTCATTGATCTTGAGAATGTAAATGAAATCCTCAAGTATGAATGGTTAGGAGTCTCAGTTGTAAATGTATACATGAGGTGTGTTTTCATGATTTATTTTTCCAATAGTTGATCTACTATGTTAATTATGACTCAATAAAATTAATGTTTTTTGTAGGCATCTATATCAGTACTATTTTAAGGGAAAACCCTATGAAAATAAATATAGATTCATTAGTCCTCACATCACTTCTATAGACTAAAATCAAAATGGAATCAACTAAAATTGATGAAATAGTGGAAAAATTGGTCATAGTATTTGAAAGAAAACTTACACATGACAAACTCTTCTTATTACCAATGATGTAGGGGTGAAACTCTACAATTTAATCATATCCAATATATTTTTATTCCTTTTATTACTTATTCCTTTTTTTAGGCATCATTGGGTACTCATTGCAGTCAATTTGGATACTCCAAATATTTATTTCTGAGATTCATTGTATGGATACCCAAGAAACCGACCACATGTGATGAAACTTTTCAATTTGTAATACACTACATACAATGTTTTAGAACTAAACTTCAAGTTATATATTTTATATTATTTTTTAATTATAATTCTGTTATGATAGGGTGGTGTTTAAATATTGTGAAAATCATGGTATGAGGACAATCCAGCCATACAAGGAGCTTGTCGGCTTCTATGAGTGGATAAGTATTGGGGTATATATAATAAGATTTCACTATCAAAACACATATCAAAACAAATTACATATTTTTCTCAATGTTTCTATAGTGTCTAAAACAAAGTAATGGAAAAGATTTTGGTTTTTATGTTTGAAAATTTATGAGATATATCATATATCATCAATGAACTAGCATCCTTGAATAGGTATTTTCGAAGATAATTACTATTTCATTTAAAATATTTATTAATCCTTTGTGTCTTTATATTCTTTCAGTACTACCATGACTATTGAAAGTCCTTGTATTCAAAAGATGAAATAGATTTGTTTAGAAATGACTGGGCAGTATACCTGATGTTATAATGTATACATATATTATGAAGATATGGCTTCCTACTACTTATTTAGTTGATATTATCATCATTTTATCTATTTTTTAGTTAATTTAATCATCGTTTTTATCTAATACTTATTTTGTTAATTTTCACATAGATCATAAATAAATTACTTCGTCTACAATGATGGTTCACTCCTGTACTCTGACTCAAATTTTATGGTTTTAGTTTAAAATTGACTGTTTATTAATGTATTGTTTCATATTTATGTTTGCGTTATTTCTTTATAGTATTACTAACATAAGAATTATTTTTTTATATAGGTGGATTCTTTTGCTTGGGTTGGGGTGGTTTTTTTGATGCTACTCATGCTCATGAGAGATTGGACTTCGAGGCTATAACTGAGATAATGACAATAAGGGAATGGTAAAAATTGTATACATCCATCGTGAAAAGGTGAATTCCTACTACTTATATAATTAATTTTGTCATCATTTTATCTATTATTTGTAGGTTAATTTCCTTAACATTTTTATCTGATACTTATTTAGTTTTTTCATAGATCTTTTAAGAAGTCATATTTTTCTTTCAACTATCTACAACAATCCAAAAAAGAAAGAACATGTTCATTTTTGATGGAAGAGGAAACCCCGTGCTGCCTGAAATGTGAAGTGTTTAAGGCAGCATGAGGTTTCCTCTTCCATTAGAATGGAACATGTTCTCTCTCTTTTGTATTTTTTCATATATTTGAAAGCAAAACACATATCACATACTCAATCAGTCGCACCTCAATCTGATGCACAATGTGCGCGATATGACTCGAACTGTATGTTTTTAGTTTATAATTTACATTTTAGTTCAAAAAAACACATCACATACTCAAAACCAAGAAAAAACATTAATACTGTTTTGATACTTTAGGACAATAATCTGTAAGTCATTTGAGATTTGTAGGAATCATATGCACCTCAATCTGATGCATGGTGTGGCCAGTATGACTCCAAGTCTGTCTTTTTATTTAAAATTGACATTTTAGTCAAAATGAAAAGTGACATACTCAAAACTAAGAACATGCATTTGGATTGTTTTGATAAATTAGGACAATGATATGTAAGTCATTTTTGATGTGTAGGAATTAGCCTTACCTCAATTTGATACACGGTGTTCCCAGTATGACTCAAAGTGTCCATTGTCAGTTTAAAATTTACATTTTAGTTCAAAACATGTTTCACTCACTGAAAACTAAGAAAATGCGCTTGGATTATCTTAATAATTTAGAAAAATGATTCATAAGTCATTTTTGATGTGTAGGAATCAGTCGTACCTCAATCTGATACACGGTGTGCTCGGTATGATTCAAAGTGTCCATTATCAGTTAAAAATTGTCATTTTAGTTCAAAATGTATGTCACTCACTGAAAACCAAGAAAACACACTCAGGTTATCTTGATAATTTAGAAAAATGATTCATAAGTCATTTTTGATGTGTAGAAATCAGCCTCATGTTAAATCAACACATGATATGACCGGTATGACTCAAAGTGTGTGTTTTATGTTTAAAATGATATTTTAGTAAAAAACACAAGTGACATACTCAAAACCAAGAAAACACGTTCTGATTGTTTTAATACTTTAAGAAAATGATCCATAAGTCATTTTTGATGTTTATGAATCATCTGTACCTCCATCTGACACACGGTGTTGCCGATATGACTCCAAGTGTATATTTTTATTTAAAATTGACATTTTAGTAAAAAAAGACAAGTGGCGTAATCAAAACCAAGAAAACACATTTGGATTGTTTTGATACTTCATGGCAATTATCCATAAGTAATTTTTGACGTGTAAAAATCATATGCACATCAATCTGATACACGGTGTGTCCGGTATGACTCAAAGTTCTCATTATCAGTTTAAAATTATGATTTTAGTTCAAAACGTGTGTCACTCACTGAAAACCAAGAAAACACACTCAGATAGTTTTGATAATTTAGGATAATGATTCATAATTGGTTTCTGACATGTAAAAATCAGTCTCACGTCAAACTGATATACAATCTGACCGGTATGACTTAAAGTGTGTGTTTTAAGTTTAAAATGACATTTTGGTAAAAAAACACAAGTGACATACTCAAAACTAAGAAAATGCATTTAGATTGTTTTGATAATTAAGGACAACGATCCATAAATCATTTTTGATGTTTAAGAATCATCCACACCTCAATCTTACACATGTGACTCCAACTGTATCTTTTTATTTAAAATTGACATTTTCGTAAAAAAGAAAAGTGATATACTCAAAACTGAGCAAACACATTCGGATTGTTTTAATACTTTAGGAAAATGATCATGTAATGTCCCGTGTTTTGAACCGGATGAAAAGGCGAAGGAAATTAAATTTTTTCGTTAATTAGGCAGGCCGGTTTTAAAAACTGAGTGTCGGAACTTTTTATTCTGATATTCAACAATACGGCGTTGATAGAATAAAAATATTAAGTTTATTTTATTCATACGCGTGTTTGTTTTTTTTCAAAAAAATAAAATAACTCTCAAACGGTGCGTCGTATGAGAAATTTGAGACCACCGTTAGGTCCGGAACGTCAGGTTTACCCTAGGCAGGGTATAACCTTGATTCGCATCGAGTGTTTGGCACCCTCGTTCCTGATAATTATATCTTTATTTTTAATTAATTAATTATTCCATTTTTTATATAATAAATAATTATTTTCTCACAAACGGTGTGTCGAATGAGAAATCTGAGACCACCAATGGTTCTGGGACGTGGGGTTTACCCTAGGCAGGGTATAACTTTTGCGAGCGTCGGATGTTTGGTCATATCGCAGCTGAAGATAATTTAATTGGGTTATAAATATTTTTGTTGGCCGTTAAAAATAATAATAATAATTTTATTATTAATATTATTATTTGCATTTAAGACAACCAATAAAAGTGCTCTTCCACAATTAATAAATTGTGTTGCAGTGTAAATAATAACTGGTCAATGTAATAAATGTTATATTATTAATTATTCCAACTAAATACAAATCTGCAATCAATATTAATTTAATAACTGATATTTTTTTAATGGTTATTGTTTTAAAATATTAATGGTGTCATTGATGGGTTGAATTAAATAATGATTATTTTAATTGTTGTTAATATTATTATATTAGGACAAAAACATGGATATATATGTATATGATGTATATATATATGTGGAATTATATATATATATATATATACATGTGTGGTTGTATATATATGAATATACAAATGTGTGTGTGTGTGTGTATACATAACACGTGTATATATATATGGGTGAATATTTATTGTTGGGTTAGATAAAATATTATTAATTACCCACATAAATGCATGTAACGTCTCAACTTAAATCAAAGTGTGGATCGTTAAGTTTTTTGTCCTAATCTTTAAAGTGATTCAGGGCGCGCGCTTGCGCACCCGGTTGCGGGTCCCGAATAGCTATTAAAATTAATTAAATGATTGCTCAGACTTTATGTAAAATATTACGTCGCGTCATAGCGCAACGTTCGGGTTAAAAATAATTAAAAAGGATTAAAGAAATTAATGGAATTTAAAGAGGGATAAAAATAAATAATAAAATAGATACGGTTAGAGAGAAAATTAAAAATAATTAAATTGAGGTAAACCCATTTTAATTATTTATTTCATTCTTACACCATTTTATTTTTATTATTTTTCTTTATCTCCTTTTTATTTATTTATTCTGTTTTCTTTTCTTTTCTTTCATTTTTATTTCTTTTCTCCTCTCTTCCTCCCCTCCCTCTCCTATGTGTGGCACACCCTCTCTCCCTGTGTGGTGCACACCACCTTCTCCTTCATTCGGAAGATTGTCGCGCCTCCATTCATCGTATGTTTTCTTCGCCGTCAGGTGCGTTGTGAATCTCTCGGTAAGGCTTATCCCATGCACCAAGAATCGTGCGATCTCATTCCAAATCCCTTGAGCAGTTCACCGCAGAAAGATTTTACCCTATTTTGGGGTTTTTCTAAAATCTTCTGTTTTCTTCCGTTTTAGGTCAAATCAAAGCCTACCGTGGATCATAGGATTATCTACGACCATAAGGTAGGGTGTCTACTCTCTTTCTCTCCATTTTGTTGTGATTTATAAAAATGTATCATTGTGTCGTTAGTCGGTGTCTACCGGCTTTGTGCAAATTCACCCAAATTCTTTAATTTATTTGTTTCGTCTAGTTGTTGCAGCCCTTTTGATCATGAATTAATTTGTTTAATTTGTTGCAATGTGGTCGGACACCCCTTTGGGTGTGCCGACGTGGTCGGTATAAATTCCGTTAGCCTGGATATTTAATTTATTTAACTGCATGTGTTGCGCACCCTATTTTTGTTGTGTTTAATTTAAATAATTATTTTAGAATAATTATGAACCTTGAATTGTTGGATCTTTGATAGTTGTTTGTGCTGAATTATTTATTTATTTAAATGTGCATGTCCGAACATTTAATTTAATTAACTGAATGTGTTGTGCAACCTATTTTTGTTGTGTTGAATTTAAATTGATAATTTAGATTAATTATGAACCGTGAATTGTTGGATTCTTGGTAGTTGGTTGTGCTGAATTATTTATTTAAAAGTGTATTTATTTGCTTATATTGATACAGTATCTTGTCTTGTTAATATTATTATGCTGCAATATTTAATTTGTATCTTGTGATGCACGAGTGTATCTGTTTAGTTTTCAATCTGTAATTTCATATGTTTATTATGTCATATCTGCTACTGTGAAAACTTTAATTAAATTTGCGGTGGGGAAAGAAGGTGGGTCCCGTATTAAGGGTTACGCTTAGACTCTCTGTTCCTGACGGTTACCACTACTCGCCGGGGGGCGGTGTCGTTGGCTTTGTCAGACCGAGACTTCCCCGGGCTTTCTAATACTTATGAGTGACACCAGTTCCAAAAGGGCTCATCGAGACGGATATGTTGGCAATGTGGCTAAGCCAGACTCGGACGATACTCGACCCCTTTTTGCGAGATCAGAACAGACTCAGGGTAAAGTCATGTTTCGAGCGATACTTGGTCTTTTGAAAGATTGTCTTGGACGGGCTCGGTGGTATTGGATAATTGAAGGATGTTTCGTAGCGATACATTCGAGACGGACTCGGACTCCAACTCTCAACTTGAACCTTAATAATGATACACTGAAGGTTTATATTAATGTCGTTATTAGTCTCTTGAGATTTGAGATATTTTCTGGTATGTTGAAGCACACCTGGTTGACACATGACATAGACCCCAAGTTAAAGCACAAGCTTGGGGGTATGCCTCTTTCTTGTTCGACCTTACTCTTCCAGACTTTATATATATGCATATGTGTATTCTGCTTACAGGTACTCCTTTCAGACTTCCGACTTAGGCCGAAGCAGATGATTAGGAATGGGTGTCGTTGAGAACCCGGACCGAGTTATTTATTTCATTGCACTTAATTAATTATCTGAAATTGTTTTATATTGGCACACTACATTTTATCATTGCACGAAATGGAAAGGTTTAAACACCTTGGGTACCGGCCTGCTAGGATTTTATCTCACACCCTGCTCGGGCGTCGTTGACAGCTGAGTAGATTATATGCTTGCAGGTATTGACAAAGGGAAGTGTGCTGCTTCCGATGCTTGATTGTTTCTTGCTGCTTAGGATGACGACTGGGGCAGAGGACCTAACCTTTCTCGTGATGCAATTGTTACACTACGTGTGTTTTCTTTTTTGTTGATAGTATTCTTGGGTTTCTGTTTTCCATGTTTTCAGTTTAGAAAGACATCATGACATGACATTGTTTTGTGAGCTTCCGCACTTGATTATTATTCAGTTGGACTATCCATATTGCTTCTGCTGCAATTTATTCGTTTATATGCTTCCGCTGTTTATTATTAATTGTTGTTTGCTTCCGCTGTGCATTACCTATTACCTATTGTTGGGCGGAGAAGAGAAGAGTGATGGCAAGAGGGGGGGTGAATTGCCTTTTAAAAAATAATTAACAATTTAAAATCAAAGTTAAAAGTGAAGCGGAAATAAAAGAGGCAAAACACACAACTTGATAACGGAGTTCGGCTTAACCCAAAGCCTACGTCTCCGCTCCCAACTCAACCGTTGAGAGAATTACTACCGCTTGCTTTTTAATGGTTTTAGCAAGAAACCCACTAGACTTTTCAGGTAGTCTAGAACCTATTACAGCTTGCTTTTAAATGGTTATGCAAGAACCCACTTGATTTCAATGGTTGAGCAAGAACCCACTAGCCTTCTTACAGGTGAAGGCTAGCTCACCTATGACTCAAGCCTTTTAAAGGGAAGGCTTGACTAACCTCTTCACACCTTAAAGGTGATGTGAAAACCCAAAAGAATGGAGGATGAGAGAAATAGGAGTTTGTAGGCACAAACTCAATTTAAAGCTCAAAATGATAAAACAATGAAAAACCGTAATGGGAGAAGCCTTGGGTGCCAAAGGATTGATGAAGTTGATGAAGTGCTCTCCCAAGCTTCTATGGTGGTGCTCCTTGGATGTGGAATTGAGTTGGAGCAATTTGAGGTTCCTTGGAGGAATCCGCCGGAGGTTCGCCAAATGATCAAAATGTGTCTGTGGGCTTCCTTATAGTTCCGACTATGTTCCGGGGCTTCCTAGTCCTTTATTTATAGAGGGGGAACCCTCAAATGGCCTTTGGAGGTCTTCGGAGCCGTTGGAGAGGTATTCGGAGCCGTTGGGAGTCAAGTGGACAAGCCTGGTCAAAGCCCAACGGCTAGTTTGACTGGCTCCACCGGCTGACCGGTGCTAGTCCACCGGTTGGCCGGTGCTTGCAAAAAGGAGAGGGCTCGGGCTCAGGATCCACCGGTTGGCCGGTGAGGAGGCCATCGGTTGGCCGGTGCTGAGGCAGTAGCAAACATTATTCTGTCTGGGTGCCACCGGCTGGCCGGTGGTGTGACACCGATTGGCCGGTGGTCTGGACAGAGGGATGCCTTCTGTCTGGGCCTCCATCGGCTGGCCGGTGGTCTTCCACCGGTTGGCCGGTAGGACTAAAATCAGTCCAATTTTTCTTTCAGCCTTCTTGCCCCAATTCCTTGGCAATCTGAAATCATGCCTATCATTCAAAAACACTTAAAACAATATTAGAAAAATAAGAGAGTGATTGTGATCATGAAAATTAAACCACGAGGGGTACGAGAGGTACAACAATCTCCCCCTATTTTGATGATCACAATCACCAAAACAAACAATGTAAAAGACTGAAATTAGAGGTATGATTTAAAGGAAAAAAGCAAAGTAAAGTAAAGCATGAGAGAAAGATTTCTCCCCCAATCAACCAAGAATTTCTCCCCCTTTGTGATTATCAAAATAGCACGGGGCATAAAACTTGATTGAGGGAACGAGTTTGAAAAACAAGATAGAGTTTTTAAACCAATTGAAATTTTTGAAATTTGAATTGAAAGTTTTGAATGAAAGATTTGAATTGAAAGTTTTGAATTGAAAGTTTTGAATCGAAAATTTTGAAAATAAAGCAAAAAGGCTTAAATGATCCTAACTCCCCCTAAATAAAAACAACAAATCACCGGGGAGAGGATTTTGAAACCGAGACAAATTTTGGTCCGGTGAGACTCGCTAAAAGGGATTTTTCAATCCATACTTGTCTAGTGGCGGGTCGTCTCCTATGAAATTCATCATTAAAGAAAAAGGTTTTGGGCCTACCATACTGGGCATTTTTGCAATCGCACTCATAAATTA
The DNA here is from genome assembly GCA_963277665.1 of Viscum album. NCBI lineage: Eukaryota > Viridiplantae > Streptophyta > Magnoliopsida > Santalales > Viscaceae > Viscum > Viscum album. The sequence goes on from OY728145.1 coordinate 14,419,846, forward strand.
AGTGCCCGGGTTTTTTACAACAATTTCAAAATTTAAATTGGGAGCTCCCCCTTACAAAAATAGTTGGAGCATGGGATGAGGAAGTTTGCTTGGAATAGCCAAGCCCTTCGGTGGTTCTAGATATGCGTTGGGAACCAAGGAGTTTGGTCAAATTTTGTTCACCTTGGGTGAACTTAGCTAAGGATTCCCTTAAATCTTTGATAGTTGATTCCATGGAATCAACATCGGGAAGGTTTTGGACCTTGAGGGACAACTCTTCCTTCTCTTTGAGAAGTTGTTCCTTTTCGGAAGAAAGTTTTTTGAAATTCTTTTTTAAAGCAACAAATTTGGAAGAAAGTTCGTGAAAACCTTCCTCCAATTGATCTCTAGCATGTTGGAGATCCTCATAAGATAGATGATTAAATGAATTTGAAGAATTAGAGGATGAGGAGTCGGAAGATGTTACCTCATGAAATGCCATTAGGCATTTGTTACCGTTGTCGCTTGAGGAGGAGGAGGAGGATGAGGAGCTATCACTCCATGTGGCCTTGAATGCCTTTTTCTTCTCCTTTTGCTTGGCCTTTTTCTTGTTGAGTGGACAATCGAGCTTGTAATGGCCTTTCTTGCCACACCCATAGCATGTTACCTCGGGCTCAGATTTTTCGTCGTGTTTTTCATTTCGAGCCTTGCGGGATTTCTTCTTCTTGTGCTTCTTCATGAACTTGTGCATTTTGCGGGCAAGGTTCTCCATTTCGGAATCACCGCTTGATGAGGAAGATGATGAGGAGGAGGAGCTTTATTCTTGTTGAACTTTGAAGGCGATGTTCTCTGGAACTTTGATCGGTTTGCCTTTCTTTTCAGCTTGCCTCCTCATGGTGATCTCATAGGTCATGAGGGATCCGATGAGCTCTTCTACCGGCATGTTCTTGATGTCCTTTGCTTCTTGAATTGTCGTCACCTTCGGTGCCCATGAGCTTGGTAGGATCCAAAGGATCTTCTTGACCATAGTTTCTGCAGAAACATCATCACCAAGAGATTTTCTACCATTGCAAACGTCAGTGAAGCGAGTAAACATTTCAGAAATAGATTCGGAAGGATGCATGGAAAAAGACTCAAAATCTTGACGATACATGTCCAATCGAGTATCCTTGACTTTTTTGGTCCCCTCATGGGTAACCTCCAAAAGTTTCCAGATTTCATGAGATGTGGTACAAGTGGAAACTCAATTAAATTCATTACGATCAAGGCCGCAATGAAGAGCGTTCATGGATTTTCCATCAAGCTCGAAATTTTTAATATCGGCTTGAGTCCATTTGGATTCATCGGGGGAAGAGAGAGAATAACCATGCATGACAATTTTATAAATGGGATAGCCAATGCTTCTAAGAAAAGTGGTCATGCGGGTTTTCCAATAATTATAGTCGGTTCCATCAAAAAATGGAGCACGACCCAAAGAATATCCTTCGGGGGCGAAAGAGGTTGAAGCCATCACAAAGGATCTTGAATTTGAAACCGGTTAGGGTATTACTCAAATTTTCCCTTTGATACCAATTGTTGGGCGGAGAAGAGAAGAGTGATGGCAAGAGGGGGGGGTGAATTGCCTTTTAAAAAATAATTAACAATTTAAAATCAAAGTTAAAAGTGCAGCGGAAATAAAAGAGGCAAAACACACAACTTGATAACGGAGTTCGGCTTAACCCAAAGCCTACGTCTCCGCTCCCAACTCAACCGTTGAGAGAATTACTACCGCTTGCTTTTTAATGGTTTTAGCAAGAAACCCACTAGACTTTTCAGGTAGTCTAGAACCTATTATAGCTTGCTTTTAAATGGTTATGCAAGAACCCACTTGCTTTCAATGGTTGAGCAAGAACCCACTAGCCTTCTTACAGGTGAAGGCTAGCTCACCTATGACTCAAGCCTTTTAAAGGGAAGGCTTGACTAACCTCTTCACACCTTAAAGGTGATGTGAAAACCCAAAAGAATGGAGGATGAGAGAAAAAGAAGTTTGTAGGCACAAACTCAATTTAAAGCTCAAAATGATAAAACAATGAAAAACCGTAATGGGAGAAGCCTTGGGCGCCAAAGGATTGATGAAGTTGATGAAGTGCTCTCCCAAGCTTCTATGGTGGTGCTCCTTGGATGTGGAATTGAGTTGGAGCAATTTGAGGTTCCTTGGAGGAATCCGCCGGAGGTTCGCCAAATGATCAAAATGTGTCCGTGGGCTTCCTTATAGTTCCGACTATGTTCTGGGGCTTCCTAGTCCTTTATTTATAGAGGGGGAACCCTCAAATGGCCTTTGGAGGTCTTCGGAGCCGTTGGAGAGGTCTTCGGAGCCGTTGGGAGTCAAGTGGACAAGCCTGGTCAAAGCCCAACGGCTAGTTTGACTGGCTCCACCGGCTGACCGGTGCTAGTCCACCGGTTGGCCGGTGCTTGCAAAAAGGAGAGGGCTCGGGCTCAGGCTCCACCGGCTGGCCGGTGAGGAGGCCACCGGTTGGCCGGTGCTGAGGCAGTAGCAAACATTGTTCTGTCTGGGTGCCACCGGCTGGCCGGTGGTGTGACACCGGTTGGCCGGTGGTCTGGACAGAGGGATGCCTTCTGTCCAGGCCTCCATCGGCTGGCCGGTGGTCTTCCACCGGTTGGCCGGTAGGACTGAAATCAGTCCAATTTTGCTTTCAGCCTTCTTGCCCCAATTCCTTGGCAATCTGAAATCATGCCTATCATCCAAAAACACTTAAAACAATATTAGAAAAATAAGAGAGTGATTGTGATCATGAAAATTAAACCACGAGGGGTACGAGAGGTACAACAATCTCCCCCTATTTTGATGATCACAATCACCAAAACAAACAATGTAAAAGACTGAAATTAGAGGTATGATTTAAAGGAAAAAGCAAAGTAAAGTAAAGCATGAGAGAAAGATTTCTCCCCCAATCAACCAAGAATTTCTCCCCCTTTGTGATTATCAAAATAGCACGGGGCATAAAACTTGATTGAGGGAACGAGTTTGAAAAACAAGATAGAGTTTTTAAACCAATTGAAATTTTTGAAATTTGAATTGAAAGTTTTGAATGAAAGTTTTGAATTGAAAGTTTTGAATTGAAAGTTTTGAATCGAAAATTTTGAAAATAAAGCAAAAGGGCTTAAACGATCCTAACTCCCCCTAAATAAAAACAACAAATCACCGGGGAGAGGATTTTGAAACCGGGACAAATTTTGGTCCGGTGAGACTCGCTAAAAGGGATTTTTCAATCCATACTTGTCTAGTGGCGGGTCGTCTCCTATGAAATTTATCATTAAAGAAAAAGGTTTTGGGCCTACCATACTGGGCATTTTTGCAATCGCACTCATAAATTAAGTGCCCGGGTTTTTTACAATAATTGAAAAATTTAAATTTGGGAGCTCCCCCTTACAAAAATAGTTGGAGCATGGGATGAGGAAGTTTGCTTGGAATAGCCAAGCCCTTCGGTGGTTCTAGATATGCGTTGGGAACCAAGGAGTTTGGTCAAATTTTTTTCACCTTGGGTGAACTTAGCTAAGGATTCCCTTAAATCTTTGATAGTTGATTCCATGGAATCAACATCGGGAAGGTTTTGGACCTTGAGGGACAACTCTTCCTTCTCTTTGAGAAGTTGTTCCTTTTCGGAAGAAAGTTTTTTGAAATTCTTTTTTAAAGCAACAAATTTGGAAGAAAGTTCGTGAAAACCTTCCTCCAATTGATCTCTAGCGTGTTGGAGATCCTCATAAGATAGATGATTAAATGAATTTGAAGAATTAGAGGATGAGGAGTCGGAAGATGTTACCTCATGAAATGTCATTAGGCATTTGTTACCGTTGTCGCTTGAGGAGGAGGAGGAGGATGAGGAGCTATCACTCCATGTGGCCTTGAATGCCTTTTTCTTCTCCTTTTGCTTGGCCTTTTTCTTGTTGAGTGGACAATCGGGCTTGTAATGGCCTTTCTTGCCACACCCATAGCATGTTACCTCGGGCTCAGATTTTTCGTCGTGTTTTTCCTTTCGAGCCTTGCGGGATTTCTTCTTCTTGTGCTTCTTCATGAACTTGTGCATTTTGCGGGCAAGGTTCTCCATTTCGGAATCGCCGCTTGATGAGGAAGATGATGAGGAGGAGGAGCTTTCTTCTTGTTGAACTTTGAAGGCGATGTTCTTTGGAACTTTGATCGGTTTGCCTTCCTTTTCAGCTTGCCTCCTCATGGTGATCTCATAGGTCATGAGGGATCTGATGAGCTCTTCTACCGGCATGTTCTTGATGTCCTTTGCTTCTTGAATTGTCGTCACCTTCGGTGCCCATGAGCTTGGTAGGATCCAAAGGATCTTCTTGACCATAGTTTCTGCAGAAACATCATCACCAAGAGATTTTCTACCATTGCAAACGTCAGTGAAGCGAGTAAACATTTCAGAAATAGATTCGGAAGGATGCATGGAAAAAGACTCAAAATCTTGACGATACATGTCCAATCGAGTATCCTTGACTTTGTTGGTCCCCTCATGGGTAACCTCCAAAAGTTTCCAGATTTCATGAGATGTGGTACAAGTGGAAACTCGATTAAATTCATTACGATCAAGGCCGCAATGAAGAGCGTTCATGGCTTTTCCATCAAGCTCGAAATTTTTAATATCGGCTTGAGTCCATTTGGATTCATCGGGGGAAGAGAGAGAATAACCATGCATGACAATTTTATAAATGGGATAGCCAATGCTTCTAAGAAAAGTGGTCATGCGGGTTTTCCAATAATTATAGTCGGTTCCATCAAAAAATGGAGCACGACCCAAAGAATATCCTTCGGGGGCGAAAGAGGTTGAAGCCATCACAAAGGATCTTGAATTTGAAACCGGTTAGGGTATTACTCAAATTTTCCCTTTGATACCAATTGTTGGGCGGAGAAGAAAAGAGTGATGGCAAGAGGGGGGGTGAATTGCCTTTTAAAAAATAATTAACAATTTAAAATCAAATTTAAAAGTGCAGGGGAAATAAAAGAGGCAAAACACACAACTTGATAACGGATTTCGGCTTAACCCAAAGCCTACGTCTCCGCTCCCAACTCAACCGTTGAGAGAATTACTACCGCTTGCTTTTTAATGGTTTTAGCAAGAAACCCACTAGACTTTTCAGGTAGTCTAGAACCTATTATAGCTTGCTTTTAAATGGTTATGCAAGAACCCACTTGCTTTCAATGGTTGAGCAAGAACCCACTAGCCTTCTTACAGGTGAAGGCTAGCTCACCTATGACTCAAGCCTTTTAAAGGGAAGGCTTGACTAACCTCTTCACACCTTAAAGGTGATGTGAAAACCCAAAAGAATGGAGGATGAGAGAAATAGGAGTTTGTAGGCACAAACTCAATTTAAAGCTCAAAATGATAAAACAATGAAAAACCGTAATGGGAGAAGCCTTGGGCGCCAAAGGATTGATGAAGTTGATGAAGTGCTCTCCCAAGCTTCTATGGTGGTGCTCCTTGGATGTGGAATTGAGTTGGAGCAATTTGAGGTTCCTTGGAGGAATCCGCCGGAGGTTCGCCAAATGATCAAAATGTGTCTGTGGGCTTCCTTATAGTTCCGACTATGTTCCGGGGCTTCCTAGTCCTTTATTTATAGAGGGGGAACCCTCAAATGGCCTTTGGAGGTCTTCGGAGCCGTTGGAGAGGTCTTCGGAGCCGTTGGGAGTCAAGTGGACAAGCCTGGTCAAAGCCCAACGGCTAGTTTGACTGGCTCCACCGGCTGACCGGTGCTAGTCCACCGGTTGGCCGGTGCTTGCAAAAAGGAGAGGGCTCGGGCTCAGGCTCCATCGGCTGGCCGGTGAGGAGGCCACCGGTTGGCCGGTGCTGAGGCAGTAGCAAACATTGTTCTGTCTGGGTGCCACCGGCTGGCCGGTGGTGTGACACCGGTTGGCCGGTGGTCTGGACAGAGGGATGCCTTCTGTCCAGGCCTCCATCGGCTGGCCGGTGGTCTTCCACCGGTTGGCCGGTAGGACTGAAATCAGTCCAATTTTGCTTTCAGCCTTCTTGCCCCAATTCCTTGGCAATCTGAAATCATGCCTATCATCCAAAAACACTTAAAACAATATTAGAAAAATAAGAGAGTGATTGTGATCATGAAAATTAAACCACGAGGGGTACGAGAGGTACAACACCTATGAGGGCATAGTCTCCCCCACAGACATGTTAAAAAGGTCCTCGCTGCTAGTCGGCAGCCTCTGACGTTTGGGGAAATGCGCTTGAGGCCATGTAACCCACCGGTCTGGTCACCGTCTTAGAGGTGAGCCGGGTCAGGATGTTACAGATCCATAAGTCATTTTTGACATGTAAAAATTAGTCTTACCTCAATATAATACACAACGTGACTGATATGACTCAAAATGCCTGTTATCAGTGTAAAATTGACATTTTAGTTCAAAACATGTGTCGCTCACTGAAAAACTGAGATAACACACTCGGATTGTCATGATAATTTATGAGAATAATTCATAAATCATTTGTGATAGTGAAAATCATTCTCACATCAAACTAACACTTGATGTGATCATAATGACTCAAAGTGCGTGTTTCCAGTTAAAAATGATATTTTAGCAAAAACACAAGTGACACTCAAACTTGAGAAAATTCATTTGGATTGTTTTTATAATTTAGTAAAATGATCCATAAATCATTTAAAACATGTAGGAATCAACCTCAACTCAATCTGATACACGATGTGACTGGTATTGTTCCAAATGTATCTTTTTATTTAAAATTGACATTTTAGTAAAAAAAAATGACATAATCAAAATCGAGAAAATACATTTGAATTGTTTTGATACTTTAGTAAAATAATACAAAAGTCATTTGCGACATGTAGGAATCAGTATCACCTCAATCTGATGCACGATGTGCCCGGTATGATTCAAAGTGTCTCTTATTGGTGTAAAATTGACATTTGAGTTCAAAACTCGTGTCACTCACTGAAAACTTAGAAAACATGCTCAAATTGTCTTGATAATTTAGGAGAATGATTCGTAAGTCATTTTGACGTATAGGAATCAGTATCCCGTCAAACCGACACATGATGTGACCGAAATGACATAAAGTGTGTGTTTTCAGTTTAAAATGAAATTTTAGTAAAAAAACACAAGTGACATACTCAAAACCGAGAAAATGCACTCGGATTGTTTTGATACTTTAGAAAAATAATTCATAAGTCATTTGTGACGTGTAGGAATTATCATCACCTCAATCTGATGCACGATGTGACCAGTATGACTCCAAGTGTGTTTTTATTTAAAATTGATATTTTAGTAAAAAAGACAAGTGTGTACTCAAAATTGTGCAAACGCATTAGGATTTGTTTTGATATTTAAGGAAAACAATTCAAAGTCATTTATGACATATAGGAATCAGTCACACCTCAATCTGATACACACCGTATCTGGTATGACTCAAAGTGTCCATTATCAGTCTAAAATTGACATATTAGTTAAAAACATATGTCACTCACTGAAAACCGAGAAAGCACACTCGAATTATGGTGATACTTTAGGACAATGATTTGTAATTCATTTGTGAAGTGTATGAATTAGTCTCACGTCAAATTGACACATAATGTGACCGGTATCACTCAAAGTGCGTGTTTTCAGTTTCAAATGACATTTTAGTAAAAAAGTCAAGTGACATACTCAAAACCGAGCAAACACGTTCGGATTGTTTCGATACTTTAGGACAACGATACATAAGTCATTTGTGATGTATATGAATTAATCTCATCTCAATCAGATTCATGGTGTGACCTTTCTAAAAAAATTAACATTTTATTCAAGTATTGTTTTATATTATGTTTAATTTATTTCTTTATAGTACTATTGACATAAGAATTGTTTTCATATACAGGTGGATTTTTTTGTTTGAGTTGGAGTGGTTTGTTCAGCAACTGATGCCATGATTGGGTTATTTTGAGAGGGGGTTGGGTGCCAAAGACAACGAAATATTGATGTTTTTTAATTTTTATGATGGTACTTGCTAATGTAATTGTACAAAACATTTTTTGAAGTGTCTATAATATAGTCATTTTTTGTATTTGTGATATAATTTTTATTTCAATTAAATTATGAATTTAACATATGTATTCAGGTTGCTTCTATAGTGTGGTGTAATTCCAACAACATATTGCAGCAGTAGGGCCTTTATCTGCACTAACAAAATCATTGATAAAGTGTATCCTTTATCGGTGCTAAAAAAACACTGATAAAGATGGTCTTTTATTAGCGTTAAACCAGTACTGATAAAAAACATCTTTATTATCACTTTTTTAGTGTTGATAAAGTCATTCTCCCAACGACGCCGAGGAAAAAACACTTTTTTAGCAGTGTAAAAGCCCTTTTTGCGTGATGTTAAATGGGCGAACTGTGATAGTGATTAGTTGCTACCAAACAATCATGCAAAGCCTACTGGACACAACACATTTTAACGGAAACTTTTACCAGATGCATCGATATGCTAACAACATCAACACATTATTTTTCTTGACATAATTGTGGTTTAACATGAATACATCAACCTGATTCTTATTCTATGCACTACACCACTAACTTTGAATTCAATAAAATAATTTAGAGGTGATTCTTTTTATTTTGTTAATTATGTTTGTTGTGGATTTATAAAAAAAATAGCCATATTTACATGTGGTAAATTACTAGTTATGCATTTCAAGAGGGGGGATTAACATTACGGAGGGATTCATTCGTAGGGGAATGATTTTAAGATTTGGAGAGGTAGAGATTCTAGAGAGGGAAGAGAGAAAAATGATATAGAAGAAGAAAATCCAAGAACCCAAGAAGGTGAAGGATAAAGAAAAAAAATAGAAATAATGAAATCATGACCATAATTGTCATGGTAATACATGGAGCATCAAATTTATAATCGTTGAGAAGATTGCAATGTCTTTCAGATTTTTGATTAATCGTTTTTCATTTTTGATATTCAAGATTACTTCTAGTATACCCGCATCCTTATGTAAGTGATCATTTGCTTGGGTCCGAGAAGAGAAATGAAGGTCATCTCTGGAGTCTCTTATGTGATTTTGTTTTCTTGTTTCTTTAGAATGTTGTGGGTGCACATCCACCCGTATGTAGGATCAAAAGATATGAACCTTAGCAAAGCTGTGGTGCACTATGTGTTCTTTTGTTTTTTTGTTTCTTGTTTATTTTCATTTTCAATGATTTGAAAGTTGTGGAGGTTATTGCAGTATTATATTCATTATTGGGTTACTATTTCATATAACTGAATTATTTCAATTGTTGTGATTCTGAAAGTGGTACCCGATAAATTTGATGCGGCTTTGTTCTTCCCAAAGTTCCGAGCAATTAGGTTTTTTTTTTTTTGTCTCTAGTGCAAGGTGTGGTCAATATTGTTGTTGATGTTTTTTACAATGAAACGGTCGTTTTCATGATGTCCAGGCGATATGATGATATTTTTGTATGGTGTTTCATTATCAATAAAAACATATAAATTTCAGTTGCAGACCCGCAACAACCACCTGGCAACGCATGGGCGGAATTGAAAAACCAACTGGTCCCTATTTATTTGCATATTTTTAAGAAATTCGTCGGTGGATTCCTGCGAACGTGTGTCCTTGTTGCTTACCGGAGTGGGCTCCCCTAGTTTCCTTATTTATTTTTTAATTTTAATTATTAACTTCGCTTATATCACACACGGTTCCAATCACCCTGATCTACCCTTTTTTATAATAAAACAAAATAAATCATAATCCAAGGATTCTTGCATGTTTGGAAGAATATATTAATTCTGAAAACAATTTCCCCCATTATAATGATTAATTCTGAAAATGAATAACTTCAATCATTCAAAACAACCTAAAGCTACCTTAAATGATTAAAATTTGTATAAGGTGCGTGTCTATATCAATGTATGTCATGTATAATTCTAATCCGCAGGGTATAAGAATGAGACAATCACGACGAAATCAAATGATCAAATTAACATGAAATCACATCTCATTGCTACAAATTCACGCTTATTCAACAACGAGTTTTATCAACGATAACTAAAATCACTAATAAGAGTTACTTTTATTAGCGCATAAAAGCGCCAAAGAAAATCCATATTATTACTGTTTCTTTTAGTGTTAGGTCACCATTTAATTTATATATGCATATTTAATATATTTTTAAATGTGATTTATATAACAATATATATATATATATTAATTTATACTTATTTATAATTATATACATAATTATAATTAAACACACACACATATATTATAGTAACAACATAAATACAAAGAAAACAGTGAATAGATGGTGAACTGATCAGTTAGCAAAAAAACAATCAACAGATGAAGAGAACACATGGTGTCTCCAACAAACGGTGAAAATTGAACTGCAAAATAACGACTCATCCCCAGCACGCATGGGGTTTACATCGCCATATATCCTTCATTAATCTGTAACCAAATTGTCCATCTTGCGATGAGTAACTAGGTTTGCATGATATATTTTTTATATGCATATTTTTATATTATTAAATATGATTTATAATATATATATATATATATATATATATATATATATATATATATATCACTACAAAATAAATAGCTTTTTCCAACAGGAACATATCTGTTGGTAAAAGTGCATTTTATGTTGGTAAAATGTTTTACCAACATATATATCTCTCTCACTAAACTGTTCTGTCGCTGAATGTTTTTGCGACAGATAAAATAGTTATGTTGTAATTATAATAATACTGACAGGTAATATATATGTTGGTTAAAGTGTTTAACAATAGAATCTCGTGACAAATTTATCTATTGGTAATAATATTACCAATATATAATATTTGTTTATAAATTACATTTAAATAAAAATTATAAATTTTAACTGCAAGTAAAATTTTATATTATATTTATTAATTTATCATCGCCAAGCAACTCCAGCACCATCACCTCCGGTTCATCCATGCCACCTTCAACCCAAGCCCATCCATGACAGCTCCAGTCTATGTCAGCTCATCCAACTTTTCCATGTCAGCTCAAGTCTATGCCAACTCCAGCTCCAGCCCCATCCATGTTAGCTCCAGTTTATGCCAGTTCCAGCTCCAGCTCATCCATGCCAGCTCTAGTCTATGCCAACTTCAATTCCAGCCTCATCCATGTCAACTCCAATCTATTCACAAATAGATGAGAAAACAGAAGAGCAAAGACTTCATATGGATTGGGGGAGGTACACAAACAAGTGACAAAAATACACTTATACCGTAGGGATAAAGATAGTACCTTCCCAACAAGGAATAAACATTTGTGTTGAACTTACTACATTTGTGTTGAACTTCCTTTTGACTTTCAAAAAAGGTAGTGTATGCACAACAACAAAAAAAACATTCAAAGACAACCTTTTATTTAGAAAAAATATAGACTTGGCATTAGGTTTGAAATAATAACTTACAAAGTACCCATGATATCAGACTCCAAGAGACTTTACATGCAACTCCATCACACATCATCCACAATATGATTCGCTCACACACCATGTGTCACTATCATGGTGTGCCCAAGTGGCGTGATCCACGCTTACAATTCACCGCGTAGTGATGACATGGCCACAATAGTAGGGATCACTTATCCAAGCTTAAAAATATACATGATTCAATATTTACAAAATATTCAATTTCACAATTAATGAAATCTCTTGTATGAAACTTAAATTAAATGCAATACTTAAACTTCTATTTCAAAAAATTAAAACATGTTTCCTTGAAAATTAGATTTCAAATAATGATAACTTTTTTGAACCAAGGAAACTTTTTTCATATCTTGTAGACAAGAGTTGGTCCATCCATATGATGTGAAATAAAAAACTAAATAACATCATACAAAATTTCCAAGGTAAAAATAAAATGATATCTTTTTAGATAAATATGCATGTCATCTATTACTCATTTTCTTGAATGAAATAAATAATAATGAGTCCCTTAATAGCAACTATTGAAAACTACTTATAGGAATTACCACTTACGATAGTGTTTCTATACAAATGTTTCTATATTGATTATTAATAACTAATACTTTACCTGTGCAAATGCACAAACATGTTGGGCAATTATTTGCTTAGGTTAGAAATTGTGTTTATTATGAGTTTAATATGATGATGATGATTATTATTTTTTGTTCTCAAGGTAACACAACATTTTGGATAAAAACACAAAAAATAAAATATAAAAATACATCACAAAATGTCAGAATATTTAATATATTTACAAAATATCTGCCACAAAAAAAAAACATGTTATGTTTCTTTGTTTTTAGCTTTTTTTATAAGAAAACCGAGTACTGAACAAACATCACTGAAGTTCAGAACTCACCCAAACACTAAGTTGAGTCAAACCCAATAGGTAATAAACAAAAAAGAACTCTAAACACAATGATGGTGAAGCCAAACACAATAGGCAACACAAATTGAACAGAACCCCACAAGCTAGATGGAACCACCATTACATGAATGATTGGTGGAAGTGAGGCCAAACGATCCTCAAATGAAGGGCTATGCAACGGAGATATAGAATAAATGTTGAGCTTGAATAATGTAATCTATTGCACTAAACACAAAATATATATTACCAACATAACACATTGAGAATAGAAAATAAAGTGTAATAATAACCAAAAATAATATTTAATACATGTTAAAATCAGATAACTTAAAAGTATAAGAATCAAATAACATAAATAAAATAAAAATTCATAACATTTATTTTAGAAAAAACAGAACAAAACCTAGAATGAAAAAAATATTCATCTGTGCAAATGAATAGTTATGCAAAAGAAAATTTAGGACAAATATATAAGAAAATTTTAAAAATGAAATGAAATATAATGTATATCATTGAAAAATTTGAATAATTACACTTGAAAAATATAGATTTCATATTGAAAAGGAATATTGATAATGGACAAAGCTAGGACTATTATTGTTATTGTTTTCTTAAAATGAAATATTCAGTGGGTTATTGAAGGTATTGGATCCATTGAAATGACATTAAAAATACAAGAAATATATTCCATATTACACAATTTCTAGATTAAATATTCTATACACAAAATGATTCAGATAACAATCAACTTATAAAACAGTAGTAAAAAAAAACATTCAATTTCATATAATACCGACACACACAACCTACTAATATGTCACCACCTATACATATACACCATCTATAATGTCATTCATCACAAATATCATCTCTACCCTCATAGACTACATCGTTGACACCAGCATCAACACAGTCACCTCTAACACCTTTACCCTCACCACCTTCATCGTCAACAGGAGCCACACAACAATCATCATAAATCATGTGTATGCTCCATAAAAAATTGTCAACTATTACCTCTTTCTCTGGAGGAAGGGAATATAATATAGCCAATATCACTTTGATCATCTTGTCTTTTTACTGCATTTGATTCTGCCAATACTCATGTCAAACTTGTTGTGTGGCATTCTCAATGGTGGCATTCAATAGTTATTGTATTACCATTCCTGCAATGTTGCTAGAATCACCACTCAAATATATCGCAACAATTCCTCAAAAACATTAAATTTGTAATATCTTCTCATTTTACAACCCAGTTTAAGAATATATAGTTCCAATATTATTATGAATACAATGGTCATTTTCAAACCAACATCACTTTTGAAATCAACTTCCCTTATGTTTTTTGGGTTTTTAGAGATGCGTTTTGTGATAGATTTATATATGTTGAGGCCTCCCTTTATTATTATTCATTAGTGGGGATTTCTACTAGCTATAGGTCCGTTGGAGACAGTTTTGGGATGGCATAGTTATCTTACTTTCAATCTAAGTAGAGCCTCAATCGGTTAAGTCAAGTCAGAATGGTATCTGAGTAGTTCAAGTCCCAAGCATGATGTTTGGATTTAGTTTTCATATGTGAATTGGATTATAAATTTTGGAAGTAATTCTATGGTGGTCATGAGTTTTATTATCTTACCAGTAAACCTAGTATAGGAGTAATGGAATACATATCATTTTTCAAAGACCTTTATAACCTATCAGTTTACTTAGAACTCTAAGGTATCATTTGTAGGGTTCATGTATGTGTTCACATGCATCATGTTGTGGTAATTCATTACCATTCATTCCATTTTCATGTTAGATCACACATTTACTTATAGTGATCTTAGGATTTATTCAATCAAATAGAGGATATTATTGACAAATAACTAACTCATATTTAGAGATAGGGTTGATATTTTCCCATACCTATGTTTGAAACTCTCTCTACCGATCGGTTGAGTAACAAGGAGTTGATTTTATGTTCTGATTGTGAGGTATTGTTGCCTATAAAGAATAAGGCATATCCTCTACTATTTGTGGCTAATATAGTTTTTTATATATAAAAGACGATAGTTCTCACTTGGATAAATATAATTATCTAAAGATAAAGTGTGCTATATATGTTCTAACAATTAATTCTGTAGAGGTTAACAAGGTAATCATAATCCTTGGGTGAGAGATGATTGGTTGAAGTCAAACATTCTTGTTTTCCCATCTTATTTTCCCATTGACTAACTAGATAACAGTTCTTATAGATAATTTTCATTTCCCAATATTGTTAATCATTGTATGACATTTTCCACAACTTGTGATTGTATAACTCAACTATTGTTAGAGTTTGAGCTTTTGATCAAGAGGTCATATTCGCCAATGTCAATGATGGATGAGTATCGAAAGAAATGGAAACTCTTCAAGGTAGAAAGATCACGGCTAATCCTGTGTTGACATTTAAGGATGAGGTACTTCTTAGTAATGATTTAGATGGATTATTTTCAAGCTTCAGAGTTTGAGTAAGATCACTAGGGAGATATTTGATCTAGGGTTATTCCATTTTGCATTCCCCCATCTATATTGGAGACCTTGAAAAATTATAGGTAATTATGTGTTTTCTCTTAGATGTATACCCTAGATCGGGTTAGTTCGGCATTTCCTTGTAGTTATATAGGGCGGTGTTGTGCATAAACCTCTATATTAAGAAAAATTTAGAGATCTGATGAAATACTATTGTTAGATTTTTAGCCTTTAGGGAGGATGTTTATTGGCGCCAAAATATTGCATGAAAGAAAGGAGCAAAAAAGAAGTCACGCACGCTGCCTCGCGAAGCACTGACGCGAAGCACCCTGAGCATCGCGGTCCCGCGAAGCTCTGGAGGCGGTCCATCTCCGCGAACGGCCTGACGTTCGTGAGCCCGCCGCGAAGCAACCGAGACGGTACCTCTCCGTGAACGACCTGACGTTTGCGAGCCCGCCGCGAAGCAACCGAGGCGGTACCTCTCCACGAACGGGCTGACGTTCGTGAGCCCGCCGTGAAGCAACCGAGGCGGTACCTCTCCGCGAACGGCCTGACATTCGCGAGCGCGTCGCGAAGCACCGAAGACGGCGCAGGAGTTCTGCTTCGCTGCGCCCCTTGCCTATAAATACTGGGTTCCCCCTGAGCCCAGAGGACGGAAAATACAACCTTTCGGCTTCTCCACTCCCGAATCGCGAAGCACCCTTTGCCCCAGGAATCATGAGCTCCGCGAGGTACTTCTACTTTGCATGACGCCTTCGCTTTGGCTCGTTTTGAGCCCCTCTTCCGAGAGGGATGCCCTTCGCGAATCCCAAGGGCATTTGCGAAGGAGGGGGATTCCCAAGGGAACCCGGGCAGCCGCGGAGCGTTTATGCTTCGCGAAACACCCATCCTACACTAGCGATTCCCATGCTAAGGTAGGATCGCTACACATCGCGAAGCACACTACTTCGCAGCACCCTGCTTCGTGAGACACTTCCTTTTCGCGAGGCAGTGCTCCGCGAATACTATTCCACTTCGCGAAGCACCCTCCACTCACACCTTTGCCCCATGCTAAGGCCAAGGCACTCCGCTTCGCGAAGCACACTCCTTTTCTTGGCAATTCCCCTTCCCGTGCGACCCTCCAGGTATGCACGATGTGATTTCAAAGTCCCACGGACAACACCACTCGTAGCGTTGCTTCGCCTAATGCTTCTTCGCATAGGCACGCTAACGGCTATTGCTTCTTCGCATAGACACACTAACGTGGACCCCTCGATGGTTCGCTCTACGACCCCCCTTGACCACGACCTTACTGGTACCTTCCCTCCCCCAAGGAGCAAAGGGTACCAGTTATGTAAGTCCTAGGGGTGTTGAGTGAACCCACCCCGTCCGAGCTGCAGGACGTTAAACTACCAAGCACCACGTCCTCAACACATGACGTTAAACTGTGACCCGACCTCGTTCCTCGCACGAAGGGTCCCCCCAGCTCGGACATTTTTTACGCCACTCGGCTCCACGGGAGTGGAATCACTCCCCCCACAAGGGATGATATCCTCATTATCGGAGCGGCGTATGTCCACAGGAGAAGGGCGACCCTAGTTCCCCAACGGATGGCTGCACCCCTGCATCTCCGTACTTCCCCACTACCAAGGTCAGGGGAGGGCGTGGTAGGGAACGAGGAACCTCCCATCATTGGTCCCAAATCCCTATTTCTCTGTGCTTTTCCACACTTCGGGCCTCCATCCTGGAGTAAGTCCCAGCACCATGGGCCGCCTAACGCGTAAGCCCCTCTGCGCTTCTCACGGACACACCCTTCGCGACTTCATCATTAGGTTCTTGCTGCCTCTTGTTTCTCACACCGAGCATGACTCACGTGGGCTTAGAGTAAGCATCAGCCATGGCAATACCCTCATCCAGCATGACGTTAAACTGTATACCCTCGTCCATCATGACGTTAAACTATATACCCTCGTCCAACATGACGTTAAACTGTATACCCTCGTCCAGCATGACGTTAAACTGTATACCCTCGTCCAGCATGGCGTTAAACTGTATACCCTCATCCAGCATGACGTTAAACTGTATACCATCGTCCAACATGACGTTAAACTGTATACCCTCGTCCAGCATGATGTTAAACTGTATACCCTCGTCCAGCATGAAGTTAAACTGTATACCCTCCTCCAACATGACGTTAAACTGTATACCCTCCTCCAGCATGACGTTAAACTGTATACCCTCGTCCAACATGACGTTAAACTATATACCCTCGTCCAGCATGACGTTAAACTGTATCCCCCCGTCCAGCATGACGTTAAACTATATCCCCCCGTCCAGCATGACATTAAACTGCACACCCATTTGAACTACGAGGTCTTTGATCCATGTCAAGGCATGGTACGTAGGAACCCTCCAGGAGGTTCAAGCCCACCCGTCATCTATTCACGTCGAGTTCCACTTGCGTCCAACATGACGTTAAACTGCATTTCAGTCCGATGACAAGCCATTGTGACCATCCCGAACTATGAGGACTTTGATCCATGTCAAGGAATGGTACGTAGGAAGCCTCCCTGAGGTTCAAGCCCATCTCCCTTTGGACCAAGGTCCCTCCTTCCTCATGTCGGTTCGCCGACACCCACCCTCCGAACTATGAGGAATTTGATTCATGTCAAGGCATGGTACGTAGAAAACCTTCACGAGGTTCAAGCACACCACTAGTGGACCCCTGGGTCTACTTTCACGTTGGTTCACCGATGAAACTCTTTGAACTATTAGGTCTTTGATCCATGTCAAGGCATGGTACGTAGGAAGCCTTCCTGAGGTTCAAGCCCACCACCCATCGGACCAAGGTCCACCTTCACGTCGGTTCGCCGACGAAGCCCCCTTTGAACTACGAGGTCTTTGATCCATGTCAAGGCATGGTACGTAGGAAGCCTCTATGAGGCTCAAGCCCACCACCCGTCATTCTTTCATGTCAGGGTTTATCTTCATCCCGCACGATGCTAAACTTCATTCCGGTCTAGTGGCAAGTCGTTGTGACCAACCTGAACTTCGTGGTCTTTGATCCATGTCAAGGCATGGTACGTAAGAGGCCTCCCAGAGGTTAAAGCCCACCACTAGTGGACCCCTGGGTCTACTTTCACGTCGGTTCACCGATGAAACCCTTTGAACTACGAGGTATTTGATCCATGTCAAGGCATGGTACGTATGAAGCCTTTCCGAGGTTCAAGCCCATCTCTCATTGGACCAAGGTCCACCTTCAC
Organism: Viscum album; assembly: GCA_963277665.1. NCBI lineage: Eukaryota > Viridiplantae > Streptophyta > Magnoliopsida > Santalales > Viscaceae > Viscum > Viscum album. The sequence goes on from OY728145.1 coordinate 14,437,931, forward strand.
ATCGGTTCGCTGACGACTTCCATCTTTTGAACTATGAGGTCTTTGATCCATGTCAAGGCATGGTACGTAGGAAGCCTTCCTGAGGCTCAAGCCCACCACCCATCAGACCAAGGTCCACCTTCACGTCAGTTCACCGATGAATCCCACTTTGAACTACGAGGTCTTTGATCCATGTCAATGCATGGTACGTAGGAAGCCTCTACGAGGCTCAAGCCCACCACCTGTCGTTCTTTTACGTCAGGGTTCATCTTCGTCCCGCACGATGCTAAACTTCATTCCGGTCCAGCGGCAAGTCGTTGTGACCAACTTGAACTTCGTGGTCTTTGATTCATGTCAAGGAATGGTACGTAGGAGGCCTCCCAGAGGTTCAAGTCCACCACCTGTTGGTCATCCCGACCTTATTCCCGTCAGGTCACCAGCACCAGGGCAGCCTAGTGCGTAATCCCCACACCATCTGGACCAAGGTCCACCTTCACATCGGTTCGCCGATGAAGCACCTTTGAACTACGAGGTCTTTGATCAATGTCAAGACATGGTACGTAGGAAGCCTTCACGAGGTTCAATCCCACCACCAGTGGACCCCCGAGTTCGCCTTCACGTTGGTTCGCTGATGACATCCATCGGACCAAGGTCCACCTTCATGTCGGTTCACTGGCACCATCCCGAACTACGTGGACTTTGATTCCCTGCCACGGGGATACGTAGAAGGTCTCTTTGAGGCTCAAGACCAACTTCAACGTCGCCCTTGCGATGGTCACTTGTCATTCCCCCTCCACTTAATTCATCCATCCATCATCCACCCTGATTCTCACCTGGACCATCATATCCCGGTGAGATCATGTCGGTCCGCTCCTCTTCACAACATTTAGGAAGCTGCCTATGGGTTGGCCCCGATATCGACATCCCTCGTTAATTTGATTCACTCCAGCTAGTGTTTTAATCAGGCTGACCCGTCTCCGCTGGACGTTAAACTGGAGACATACCTCGTGATAAACATGAGATGCCTGAGGAAAACCTCGGATGGTACGCCTTTGGCGTAACCGTCTCCGCTGGACGTTAAACCTGCGGCATACCCTGTGTTAAAACACAGGAAGCTAAGGAAAACCTCAGATATATGTCTGTGACATATAATTCCCCGCACTCGATGTGGGATGCCTCGGGCTTCCATGCCCTCAAGAAGTCCCATGACAAGGGACAAAAGACAGACATGCCAGTTCCCCAGCATCCAGACATGCTACTGATGCCTCGACGTGACTACTCCCCCGACTACAGGTTGCTACCCTGACCGGACCCTTTGGAATGTCCTGACAGAAGCAGTGTAATTAATCGGTGTCCATGGAAACATGACACTGGCAAGAGTTTCACGAACAATGTATTAAATCTATGAGGGAGACCCGGACTAGGTTACAAGTTCCGAGGAGGAATCCACGGAAGGAAGAACCGACATCCCATCACCCAGTTTCGATCAAAGAGAAGACGTACCTGAATAAGGAACGAATGCCGCCCGCCTTTGGAAAGCGGGAATGCGGAGCAACAATGCAGCGCGTCCTCCTCCGCAGACGGACGGATGCGCGCGCCCTGGCGAAAGCGTCGGAAACAGAAATGGTGAACCCGACGTGAATTTCTTCTCCTCAATGTGGAGATTAGTAGCGTTTGAGACACTAGTAGATTGACGTGTCACTGGATCCAGATATCCGGTGCCTGGTCCCACCAAGGAAATAGCGGGCCTGGCATGAAACTCACCAGAAGTTGGGGTAGTGGAACGCGGGGCACTCTGTTCTGCAGCGTGTTGGCGTGGATCCTTATTACAGATGTGGAGAATGGAAGGACGCTGGGGCACTGGTTGTCAATCCTTTTCCCCGCAGTGCTGATGAGTTGATCCCTTCATTTCGTAGGAACCAGGTTGCTATTACGGAGACACGATCACCACCCGCTCGCCTATGCAGGGGCAGGGGAAACACTGGCACAACCACCCCGCATGGCTCCGCTACCGCGACGACGGCCTCTACATCCGTGAATACAGGGCGCCCACATCCCCTCTCCCCGTCAGAGATCATCCAACGAAGGGTGATCAACAACCTTGTATGCATGTATGAGGAGGAAGGGGTCATCCCAACTTGGGATATGGACCGCCTGGACCTGGAGGCATCCAGGCCCCGCCGTCAACGCCGCCCTAACAGGCAGCGTAGGGAGCCCCTGCTCCCCACCCCAACATTCAATCATTTCGGGAGCCAGTCCCTGGAACGCCTGGATGGCTCCTCGCCTTATGCTGATGAGATGGGTGACGCCCAGATCAGCCCGCTCAGAGTCCCGATCCAAGGGCTCCAGGCAAGGGCTCCCATTCAGCCGCGTCAGCGCCGCCGTCTGGCTTCACAGGAAGAGTAGGTAGGCCATGCCCCTGCACCACCTGCGCCAGCTTGTCTAACCCGACGTCAGCGCCGGGCCCGGGTTGAGGATGCTCGCCAAGATACATCGACGTCAACAATTACTGTGGCCCAGGCCACCGCCGATGTGCATCATGGAGTTCCTGCATACACTGAGCAGGGGAACTCCTTCACCCGACCGGGATCGAGTCCTCAGTCGCCCCACAGGCAGGCTGGGTTGACTCTCGGGGTCGCAGGCCCGGGCGATGATTGCCGTGAACCAATCCGCGGTAACATCACTCCATACGGAGGTCCTCTCCGTACCACCATTCCACAGAGCATGGGCTTTCCTTGCTCTGAAACTCGTCACGGAGGTATGCCTCCTGCTACCCCCATCCCGAAGGAAGACCCGCCCCGCAGCGGTGACGCTCGGCGCGGAAACCTCTCCCGCACCCACTATACAGGGTATGGAGTCCCTCCTCCTGCCCCCGACCACCGATCTGAAGGCACTTTCCATCCGGTCCTTCTCTAACATGGGGGTCCTCCCTACGTTCTCTCTGCAACTGGAAAAGGTCCTCCTCGCCCCGAAAACTTGGGGAGTGAAGGTCAGCCTCGCTCCGCCCGCACCGTCCATGGAGGTCCTCCCCATGTACCCTTTGACATTTTCCGGTGTGCCCCTTGCACCCCGGCCACCTCGAGCGGGGGACCTCTCCGCCACGACGCCAGCGCCACCCCAAGACTACATATTGAGAATCAACCCTGTCCCGAAGAGCCACCCTGGGGTAGAATAGTGGGTCGTCGCCGCCATAGGAAGAATCCTGGGGGGGATTGGGTGGAGATCAAACCGACTCGTTTCTCGGATTCTGAAGCAGAATGTGACTCAGCGATGGAACCTTCTCCCCGCTCCTCCGCATCAAGGACTGGGGAAAGAACCAGGCGCGTCAGCCTCATTCTCCCAGAATGCGAGGTCCACCGGATTCCCACCTCTCTCTGTAGGTACATCCAGGAGGAAGAAATTGTGGAAATTCTGCAGGTCCCGACCGTGAAATCACCACCATTGTCACCAGAAGCGCCCTCTACCTCTACCAGAGATCACATAGAGCTATTTTGGGGACCAACGACGGTAGAGCAACGACATGACCTATCGCCGGCAACCGCGACTCCTATTCTTGAAGATGTGGCTATCAGCCCATCACATCGTGATATCGTGGTCAGGTCACCTCACTCTTCAGAGGATGGCCCATAATTCGGTGGCCAGTCAGTTCATTCTCCGTATTCTCTACCCCTGAGTTTACTATCCCATAGGTCCGCCTCGGTACCGCTACCGGTCACTCAGCCACCCCCGGTTGACGAGTGGGGAAATCCAGGGCCAGACCCCGAGTCCGAACCCAGGAGCTTCTGGAGCATTTTCGCAGCGGATCACTTCCCGGAGAAGTTCTGGCCGACGGCGGCGCCGAACTTTCACGCACCAGAGTCCCTTACCCCAGAAGAAGTGGGGTGCTTTTGCCGAACCCTATGGGCTACACACTTCTGCCTTCGTTACGAGTAGGTGATGTTCCCCAGAAGTCGAGAGCACTTTGAAGAAATCGGCGAGCAATGCCGCCTGATCAATTTGGCCTCACTCCCTGTGGCCCAGCACCCTGAGTCACCAGCCCGTCAGAGCACCCTTCAACGGAAATGTGTTCAGAGTTTCAAAGTACTCCGCAGAGTCATCAGGGAAGCTATCCCCCATGTGAAAGTCTGTGGCTGGGGGCACTATACCGCTCTCCTCTTCAGCCCTATCCGACGGCAGCCTAATTCGTTATGCGACATTGAGGACATGCCCTCGAGAGGGGTCGCGGTCCACATGGCTGACGTAGAGGACAAGGAGGATGAGCTTGAATTTCTCGATGGAGACTTACCCTCCGAGGGAATACCGCCACTACTGGACCCATTAGGGAGGGTTACCTGTCAGCAGAGGAACCTTCTAGGCCTCCCTGTACCCACCGAGTCGCTGGTACTCAGTTGAAATTCCAGTAAGGGTAAGGAGCACGTCAGAACTGTCAAGTACTCCGACCCGTCTGCCTCTGTACAGAAAACGGACGAAGATCCCAAGAAGGCCACGTTACGCCAGCAGCTTGCTGAGCAGAAGAGGCTGGTTGACGAACTCTTGGTCGAACGCGCTGTAGAGTGGCGACCCGACTATGGTAATCCCAAGCCGGGGAAGCAGGGGCAGGAACAATTTCCCCCCGGTGAGATGCCTTTGGGAAACCCTGATCATGCTACTTCCGCAGACAAGGCAGAAGCTGGAACTTATGGCAAGAGGGCGTGATACGTCTCGCCAAACCTCCCTAAACGACGGGGAAATCTGAAGAATCCGGTCCGGGTTCCCCCAGTCGCCCCATAGGCCATTCTTCCAGTCGATCCACGAGCCGCTGAAGCTATCTATCGTGTTGAAGAACCTGGAAACACACTTGTGATTAGGGATCCCCATCAAGACAGGGACCCCCACCCAGATGATCTTATAACGACACTCATAGCTCGCCTCGAAACGTTGGAAATGCGGCAGGTGGCAGTCCCACCAGATGGCAAGCCGTATTCCGTGTGGGTGGATGATATGCCCGCACCCCCGGGTTTTGGGAACCCCACTTTCTTTCCCTTCAACGGGACAGGGGACCCGCCGCAGCACTTGGCCCATTTTTCCTCTAGGTGTGGCCCCATGCTGGGGACTCCGGCCCAGCAAGAATCCGCCAAGCTCCGATGTTTCGTACAGACATTGGAAGGTCCCGCATTCATCTGGTACAGCCAGCTCCCTATCAAATCGGTGACCGGTTGGGAGGATCTCCGCCGGCAGTTCCTATACCACTTCAGCTCCACCACGCGGAAGACCAGCATTGAAGACCTCTTCAAGTGCAAGCAAAGGCCTGATGAGCGAGTCGCAGATTTCATCACCCGGTGGAAGGGACTTACGTACTCCCTCGATATGACACTGACTCAGGAGAAATTACTAACGATGTGTGTAGGGAACGTTAAAACGGAGCTGGTACCTTCCCTGATTACCCATAACTACCCTGGAGGATTCCGGGATTTCTCAGATAAGGCTCAGCGCCTTGAGGAGGCTCTGCAACAGGCTAGTCAGACACGTTCGTTGCCCCCTATGATCCCATCCAGGAGGACTGCCAGAGCCGAACCCACCGCGGTGGCCCAAATAGAAGCCCCCAGGCAACTGGAATTACTGCCAGTAGCACCATCCCCGCAACCCCACAGAGGTCCTCCACCTCAAGCGCAGGCTCCTGCCCAGCAGCGACCGCCTCAGAATCGACAGGTTCCCCCGCGCAATGCGCCACCTCCACCTAGGCGAGACAATCAGGCACCACCTCCTCGGCAGGCCCCTCCGGCCCCTCATCAGGCCCAGGCCCCCAGAACACCCTATCCGGAAAAAAGACACCAGACTTATTCGTTCAACGAAAATCAGGTCCCTGGCTACTTCCAAAGTGCTCTAGAGCAAGAGATTGTGCGCCTACCCGAGTGCAGAAGGCTGGCAGAGGCGAATCTCACCGATCACCCTAACTACTGTCCTTATCATCGGATTCTGGGGCACACCCTCAAGAAATGCTATGTGTTTAAATACTGGCTTCAAGACCATTTCAACAACAACATAGTGAGGTTGGGCCCAACACCAACACAAGTAGTAGGTGTCTTTGCAGGGTCAGAGATCGGTAGTGACAACGAAGGCGAGTGGCAGCAGGTTCCCAGCCACGGGTCCCAGAGATACGACGACTGGATGGCTCGAAAAACCGTCGTCCATGCCTATGGTATCATCCGGTCATGCCTAAAGTAGCCAGAACCTTAAGAAGAAGTAGCCAGTACCTCTGAATTGCCTTCACAGTCGACCTCTTCCCAAAAAGGAAAACAACGACGACGCAAGAAGAAACAACACGCTCCGCCAGTGTCATCGTCATCCCGCACTCTTGGCGGATTTATTCCCCCTGAAATAGGGATTCCTCCCAGAATCCGCCCGGTAGTGGATGACTCGTCGAGCGACAGCCAAGGGTACGCTTTGGTTAATACCGTGGAGCTGGTAAAGCCTTATATGACTCCCGAAGAAGGGGAACGCCAGGCGAGCCTCCCCAACATCCCCAGCCAACGTCAACGTTAGGGGAACCACAACCAAGCCGGTCATCGAGGCATGTTAGCGGGCACTTTCAGCCAAGCCGTGCATGCTACTGAGACCAAACAGCAGGCTCAGCGCAGAGCTCAGCACACGCAACCCCATCTAATGTCCTCAGCTCTACCTCCACCGCCGTTTGTGCTACTAGATCAGGAAGAGCCGTCTCGTTCGTATCACAGTAAGTATTGACCGACTACAGGATAGTCTTTGCTGTCCGATCCTAGTCCGACGACTACTCTCCAGGCTTCAACTAGTAGGCAGCAGTATGTACCCAGCACTAGCCAACCGCCAGTTTGACTAGCAGGACCCGCTATGCCTCCAACTCCCGAATGACCTCCTGTAAGCAGAGGTTCGTGCTTGGAACGAAAGTATGATGTTCTGAAACACCTGGTCGGCATTCCATCAAGGATTTCTATCCTTGAGGCCCTTCACCTATCATATGAAATGCGCGAAGCACTTGACGAGGCCCTAAGGAGCTCCCTTCAGTTTGAGACGGAGGTAGTAGCTGCGAAAGCCTTCAACGCTAAGACAATTGAGAACGTCAAATGTCAGGCGGTTATCTCGTTCTCCGGTAAAGATGAGGACCCTCCTATACAGGGGCATATTCGCCCGCTGTACATCACTGGCCACTTCAATGGTGTGGAAGTCCGCCGCTGCCTCGTTGACATGGGTTCCAGAATCAACCTAATTCCGACTCAGACATTGCGAAAGCTGGGTCTGTCTGAAGATGATTTAACTCCCTCTAACCTCAGAATCCAGGAATACGACAGGACTGAGCAAACCCCAGTCGTCAAGATCCACCTGAAGACTCAGTTCGGTGGCTTAATTGTCAGCACTGAGTTCATGGTCGTCTCTCAGGACACCGCCTACAACACATTGATGGGTAGGCCATGGCTCCATCTGCACGCAGCAGTCCCTTCGTCATATCACTAGTTCCTCAAATACTCCCTCAATGGTCGAGTAGGCGTGCTCCAAGGAGATGCGTCTCCTTTCACCTCTTGTGAGACCCTCTATCTGGATGCTGATTATTACAAGAGTAAGGATAAGAAAATCCTAGTAAGTGAGGATGAACCAGCCCTGGGCACAAGTGATCCCTGGGCAAGCATGGATGACGCCTACATCCTCCCGATCCACCGATTGGAGGCCACGACCCCTGACATGGGGCAATTTTTTGTTATTTCAAGTATGAAAGGAAGGCATGTTCCCATGTCCAAGCGACGAAAGAAAATCACCTCATACTCCTACACCAACCAGGCTCAGGTGATCCCGGAGCCTCCTACCCCTATGCGGTACCAGAATGTCAAGATTATGACAACGGTGGTACGCCATACGTGTCTCTTCCGCCAGGCTGGAATCAACCGACTCAGGCCGACACGTCGCCACTGCTTTGATGTCATCAAACGTGGCCCCTTAGGCCGAAGGCCAGATGGGATAAGGTCGACTGCCTTCATTGCTATGGTCTCAATGGAGAGTGAGTCTCCTGATATGATGACCACTGCTGACCAAGCTGGCACCAGCTGCTCCTCAGGTTTTGATAGCCCATAAGTATCTCCCGTCGCGGGAAATCCCCCCACGGGTGGAGAGGAAGACCTGGAGGATGCTCCCCCCCGCCTTTGAGGAAGGCGTCTCAACCACGGTTGATGAACTGGTACAGGTGAACCTTGGTAGCGAGGCAGATCCGAAACCCACATTGATCAGTGCAGCCATGTCCCCCAAGGAGCGGAAGCAGTACATAGACTTTCTCAAACAACACTATGACATGTTTTCCTGGAGTTACAATGAGATGCCAGGACTAGATCCCCAGGTATCCGTTCACCGTCTGGGCCTCCCGACAAACCATCGTGGGCTTAAGAAGCCTCCTAGGAAGATGCACCCTTCTCATGGTGCTATGGTTGAGGCCAAAGTTGACAAACTTATCAAATCCAACTTCATTAAGGAAGTCCAATACCCCAAGTGGCTTGCCAACATTGTGCCAGTCAGGAAGAAGAATGAGCAGATCATAGTCTGCATTGACTTCTGCGACCTTAATCGCCACTGCCCAAAGGATGAATTCCCACTCCCAGTGACTGAGTTATTGATTGATGCCACGACCGGGTTCCAAGCTCTCTCTTTCATGGATGAGTATTCCGGGTACAACCAGATCCGGATGGCCCCCGAGGACGAGGAGTCCACTGCCTTCAGGGCTCCCCAAGGTACCTTTTTCTACCAGGTTATTCCCTTCGGCTTGAAAAATGTAGGTGCCACTTATCAGAGGGCTATGCATCGCATATTCAAGACAATTCTCGGGACACTGGTGGAATGCTACATAGATGACCTAGTGGTCAAATCATGCAAGCGCTAGGACCATCTCAAAGACCTTGAGAAAGTGTTCGGTTTCCTCCGTTCCCGTCACCTGAAGATGAACCCGTTGAAGTGTGCCTTCGGGGTCACCTCTGGGAAGTTTCTTGGATTTGTTGTTAAATACCGAGGCATTGAGATCGACCCATAGAAGATCAAGGCCATCAGCCAAATGCCTCCCCCGAGCAATATTTGGGAACTTCGAGGTCTCCAAGGCCACTTAGCCTATATACGCCGATTCATCGTGAATATGGCCGGCAAGTGTAAGCCCTTTTCTCGACTCATGAAGAAGGGCGCCGCCTACGAATGGGATGAGGAGTGTCGGACCGATTTCGAGGAAATCAAGCAGTATCTGATCCAACCTCTGGTTTTGATGCCACCCGTATCTGGAAAGCCGCTGGTCCTTTACGTGACCGCCCTGGAACGATCCCTCGGTGCACTGCTCACCCAGAAGAATAATGAGGGTACTGAGAACAGTCTCTACTATCTCAGCCGCATGCTTCTCGATACAGAGGTCAGATACTCCCCTATCAAAAAGAGCTGCCTTGCGCTCGTCTTTTCCGTATAGAAGTTGCGGCATTACCTACAGCACCATGAGGTACAATTGGTCTCCTAGGTAGACCCACTGAATTACATCCTGAACCACCCCATGTTGACTGGCCGACTATCACGGTGGGTGGTGATTCTCTAGCAGTTTGATATCAGGTTCGTACCTCAGAAGGCCATTAAAGGACAGGCGTTGGTAGACTTTTTAGCTGCCCATCCAACCTCCGCAGATCAATCCCTGGACCTGGATTTTCCTGATGAGACGATCCTCTCAGTCGATTGTGCCGTCCCATGTTGGCAAATACACTTCGACAGTGCCTCCCAGAGTCCCACCGGTAGGAGGCTCAACGATCCTAAGCTCAACAGAGTGGGCCTGGGTATCATCTTCATTACCTCGGCGCAAGCCGTCCTACCATACTCATTCCTGTTGTCAGAAGGCTGTACCAACAACGAGGCAGAGTACCAGGCTCTCATCACCGGCCTCGAGCTGGCCCTTGAGATCGACGTGCCCCATCTACATGTGAAAGGAGATTCCGAGCTGGTAATCAAACAGGTCAATGTCGATTATGTCGTCAGAAAGCTGGAGCTTGTACCATTGCTGGAGTGCACCCTCCACCTAATGGACCAGTTCTCTTCTCAACCAGAGATTACCTATGTCCCATGGTCATAAAACGGTCAAGCAGACGCCTTAGCTGGCTTAGCTGCGTCGCTCGCAGAACCCGAGCAAGATGATTTGATCATACATGTGGCACACCAGAGAGTCATTTCCCCCGTCACCCAAGAGGACAATGATGGCCTGCGGGTAAGTCATCTCACCGCCGAGCCCTCTACGTCAGGGGTCCTGGGTTCGTCAAACACCGTGTTTGAAGTCACTCCCGACTGGAGGGCACTTTTTGTCGAGTATCTCCAAAATGGTCACCTCCCGGACGACCGGGCCGAGCGCGAGCGAATCCGACGCCGCGCGCTGCAATTTACCCTCCAGAGAAGCACCAGTCTTGAACAGATCCTTTATAAGCAGAGCTTCGATGGCGTCCTCCTCCGATTCATTCAGGGGGTAGAGATTCATCAAGTTATGCAAGAGGTCCACGCCGGTTCCTGTGGTTCCCATCAAGCTGGGCCGAAGCTATCCCATTAAATCCGGAGGTTGGGGTACTTTTGGCCCTCTATGGTCCACGATTGTATCGGGTATTCCAAGAGATGCCACACGTGCCAAGTCCACGCCAACTTCATGCATCGGCCGCCAGAGCCCCTCCACCCCACTAAGTACTCTTGGCCATTTTCGGTATGGGGACTTGATGTAGTGGGACCATATCCACCGGAAACGGCTTTCCAGTGTAGGTTCATCCTGACTGCTACAGATTTCTTTTCCAAGTGGGCAGAGGCAGTTCCACTCAAAGAGGTCAAGGCCCATTCCATCGTCGACTTTGTGAGCTCCAATATTATACACCGATTTGGGGTCCCTCACGCCGTTCTCACCGATAACGGCACCAACTTCCGAGCAGCTGAGCTGAAGAAATTGTACGCCAAGTACGACATCCATTCGAACCATATCTCCCGCTATCACGCGCAGGCAAATGGACAGATCGAGGCGTTCAACAAAACCCTCTCTAACATTCTGCAGACGATGGTTGGTCAGAACAAGAAAAGTTGGCCGGACAATCTCCCCAACGCCCTCTGGGCTTATCGGACGACGACTCGCAACTCTACCCAGGTGACCCCATATTCCCTGGTGTATGGGGCTGAGGCCATCCTACCCATCGAGATCCAGCTTCCATCGCTGCGCACTGTAGTCTATGACCAGTAGGTGCCAGATGAGGTGGCTGAAATCCATCTAGCTGAATTAGAAGCGCTGGACGAGAACCAGCTTCGTGCCCTGCACAATCTAGAAAGGCATCAGAATAAGATAGCGATGGCCTTCAACAAGAAGGTTCGCCTCCATTCTTTTCTACAGGGCGAACTAGTGCTGGCCCTTCGAGTGACAATGATCCCTAGTAGGAAACCGCCCAAGATATAACCCAAATGGGAAGAGCCTTATATCATCCATAAGGTTTACCCCAACGGGGCGTACTCCTTGGTGACCACGGATGGTGAGCGCGTAACTCCTCCCACAAATTCCAGGTTCCTCAAGCAGTACTTCGCCTGATCCTAAACGGTCCAACACGACCTTAAACTGTATGGTCCAACATGACCTTAAACTGTAAACCGCCGTCCTAAAGGATGATAAACCGCAAAATGGTCTGATATATATGACCTTAAACTAAGATCTCCCCCCGTCCTTACTGTAAGATGTTAAACTGCAAGCCAGTCAGGCCTTCCTGAATGAGGCTCAGCCTCAGGCCCCTTGGCCTCCTCGGGCCCCCAGCCCCCGTCCTTACTGTAAGACGTTAAACTGCAAGCCAGTCAGGCCTTCCTGACCGAGGCTCAGCCTTAGGCCCCTTGGCCTCCTCGGCCCCCCGACCCCCGTCCTTACTGTAAGACGTTAAACTGCAAGCCATTCAGGCCTTCCTGACCGAGGCTCAGCCTCAGGCCCCTTGGCCTCCTCGGGCCCCCAGCCCCCGTCCTTACTGCAAGACGTTAAACTGCAAGCCAGTCAGGCCTTCCTGACCGAGGCTCAGCCTCAGGCCCCAAGCCCCCGTCCTTACTACAAGACGTTAAACTGCAAGCCAGTCAGGCCTTCCTAACCAATGCGCAGCCTCGAGCCCCTTGGACTTCGTCGACTCAGAATATCTTATGGGATTGTACGATGTGGTGTGGGATTACATCCTCATTCACGTCGGGTTACCTTCCGTACCATACATATACCCAGTTGAGACACATTTCTCATCCAGAACAATGCTAAACTGCGCCTCAAGAACTACGTGTGGCTTGATTCCCATCTTAATGGGATACATAGGAACGCTCGGACGCCTCGTCTTGAGCCCATCCCAAGTTCTTCTCTTCCACTATTCCCCCATGGGAATAGTTTCCTTGGATGGTCCTTGCATAGCGAGGAGTAGGCTTTCTTAGCCCCTCTCATACAACCCCGCTCATACAAGGATTGTAAGGGTTGCACCATGTGCCCACTCCCGTTCTTCTATCCTCCCACATCCTCACCGCATGACGTTAAACTGCATGGCCTTCAAGAACTACGTGTGTCTTGATTCCCATCTTAATGGGATACGTAGGAACGACCAGACATTTCATCCGTTGGCCCAACCCAAAAGACAAAATCTTCCCCTCGGGTCAAACATATGGCAGGGTGCACACTTTTTCCCCAACTCACATTGATCAAGTATTGACCTGGATGCACGTCCCCCTGGAGATTTTTGCCTCTTTCGTGGATGGATACAGCTATGCTTCACCCACTCCTTGACTGGGATTCCATCATTTTTTACACCCAGAGGGACCCCCAAGAATGGCCTGGATACTACGCCCAAGGGCTCTCCTACCAATACGGGCCAACGCCCCTGAGGGTTTCCAAGCAACAAGCCAATACAAGTCCCGCGTTGAAAATTTTGTCAGCGGTCGACGCTCCTTTGTTGCTCCCATATCAGGTCACCATAGGAACACTGTGTTTCGAACATGGTCAACAGTGTCCTGGATCCCCAGGTCCACCCCGAGATGGCCCAAGCATCGAGTGCAGTAACTCGTTCTGCCCCATCCTGAAGAGACAAAATTCCCTCCGGGTGGTGCCAGCAGTCGGGCCCACAACACCGTTTCTCTTATAAGGAATGTACGACGTGGTGTAGGATTGAGTCCTCTTTCACGTCAGGTTACTTGCCATGTCGTACACATCCCCGGATGAAATACAGTTATCTCTTTCCCCGTCCTTGCTGCAAGACATTAAATTGCAAGTTATTCAGGTCGTCCTGACCGAGGCCCAACCTCATGCCTCCCTCACTGAGGCCTAGCCTCAGGCCCCTTGGCCTTTTCGGGCCCTGGCCCAGGTCCTCTCTTATAGGAGTGTATGGTGTGGTGTGGGATTATGTCCTCATTCACGTCGGTTTATTCGCTGTACCGTACACCTCCCTTGTTTGGGGGTATATTACTCCCCTCCCCGTCCCACATGACGTTAAACTACATCTAGAGAACTACGTGTGGCTTGATTCCCATCCTAATGGGATACGTAGGATCACCTGAATGTCTAGGCTTCAGATCCAGCCCCATCTCTTGGGAATCTTCATCCCACCTTGTCTCCTTGGCCTACCCTTCCTCTACGAGGGGTGTATATGGCGTGGTATGAGATTATGTCCTCATTCACGTCAGTCCTGTAATGACCACGCCATGTAACTCTCCCTCCCGAGCTGTTCCGTCGACCCTTTTCAGCGGTTCACCAATGTGCCTAAGGGTACTCTAGTTTATTACCTGGAATGCCAAACTTTACTCGGACACGTCCGCACCTGCTTTCTAGGCTTTGTGTATCCCTGCGTCAGGGCTTCCATCATCTTTCACACCCGGAGGGACCCCCAATAACGGCTTGGATACAATGCCCAAGGGCTCTCCTACCATTATGGGCCAATGCCCCCAAGGGTTTCGGAAAACAAATCGATAAAATCCCATGTTGCGAATATGGTCAGCGGTCGATGCTCGTTTGTTGTTCCCACCTCAGGCTAACGCGATATGGAGACTATTTTTTCCGCCATGGTTAAAATTTTTCCCTCTATCACCAAGCCAAACCCATTAAGCCCAAAATGTCGGTTACACGATTCACATCCTTCTCCAGTCTCATCATGTCCAAGTAGAGTCTCAGAACTCTTGGTACTTTTTCCTTCGTGCACGTCTGCGCGTTGGGGGAACAAGTCGTGTCAAAGGTGTCCTTCGGGGATCTCTGCCCACTCCCCTTTGATGGATGACCCGAGTATTGCGATAAGGATTCCCCCATTGTTTCCCACACCGAGTTTAACTCACGTGGGATTAGGGATCGGGTTGACGTCTGCGCTTACTCGAGAAGTTGTCGCCATTCACGGTCCGATCTCTAAGACCATAAACTAAGATCTCCTCAGAACTACGTTCAGCTTGATTCCCATCCTCATGGGATACATAGGACTTCCCAGACGCCTTTTCTTCAGGTCCATACCATTTAGGGAGCTAGTCTCTCCCCCTTCTTTTCACCTCTTACCTCTATATAGGCCCCTCGTCCTAAGGTCTCCCTCTCGGAGTGGCGTATAGTGTGATGTGGGATCATGTCTCTATCAATTGTGTTTCATGACACTGCGCACATTCCCCGCCTAGCATCGCCTCTGCTACATCTGCGCTGCATGACGTTAAAATGCATGCTTGGTCCTATCACACAACCCTAAACTGTGACACTATCGTCCTGGCCGCACGACGAAAAACGGCACTGCATTGTGATGACCTCATTGTAGAGGACATCACGTTGGGTATTGGTCACGTGCCATGCCATTTGTCAACGCCTATCATGGCTTGATTCTTGTGGAGACACCACGACCTACTACCCTAGGCCTGTCGCTTCACAAAAAAAACCCCACTCACCTTAAAGGACAAACAAGATTTATCAAATTCCACTTCTTTTAGTGCAAGGGCCACGCCTGCACTCCCCTTTTTCCCTGGCACTGGTACCTTACCGTGCCACCTTGTAGAACTACGTATGGATTGATTCTCATCCTCATGAGATACGTAGGAGCGCCCAGGAACTTCCCCATGGGCCCAACCTAACCTTCTTGTTCGGTTCCTCGACTCAAGCATTTCCCCAGAGAACACATGGTAAGTAGGGCTTAGGTCCTCATTCACGTCAGGTTTTGTAACCACCTTGCCATGTGTCCCTTTCTCCCCTTACCCACTCATGGTCCAAGCTCTAAGACCTTAAACTAAGACATTTTCAAGAACTATGTATGGCTTGATTCTCATCCTCATGAGATACGTAGGAGCGCCCGGGCACTTCCCCGCGGGCCCAACCTAACTTTCACTTTCGGTCCCTTAACCCAAAACCTCTCCCAAGGGGGTCGTGCGGTGTGATATGGGATTATGTCCTCTTTCACTTCAGGTTGTTCACCGCACCGTACACACCCCCTATTCCCATTCACGCCAGGTGTTTGAGTTACTCCACCATGTGCCTCCCATGTTTCCTCCCGCCCTTTGTTCCGAATTCTACGACCCTAAACTAAGATATCCCTATTGAAAAGGACTCTGCTCCCTCTATCTAATACGTCTCGTTGTCGTATTCATATGTGTTTTGACAAAGAGCCCGAAGTGTGGGATTTTCATGGGGACATTCCCCTCGTCCCATGACCAAGCTTCGTGAGCTCGCTATTTGGATCCTCATCCTCTTCCACATCCAAAAGGACCCCCAGACGACATGGATACTAGGCTTAAGGGCTCTCCATGGATGCTGGACCTAAGGGCCCTCCAATCGTTTCGGGCCAACGTCCCTAAGGATCTTTGACAACATTTGTGACATGGTCCCGTGTTTCGAACATGGTCAACAGTCAACCCTCATTTGTTTTTCCCCATTCTAGGATAACGTGATATGGACGCTGCGTTTCTGCCACGGTTAACAGTTATCCTCTATCATCATGCCGCCGTCATTGTGATCCAAATATCGAGCATCATGATTCACACATTTCCACTTCCTCATGTTCAAGTGGAATTCCAACACATTCGGCTCTATCTCTTCGCGCATCTAAGTGCGCCACATGGGCATGTTAGTATCATGGGGACGGTATTCACCAAGAGTCTCTCCACCCTAACCTCCCCTTTTCTATGTCGGGAAAGTCCCACCACTACTTGTTTCCCACACCGAGCATGACTCACGTGGGCTTAGTAGTTTTGGCAGGATGCGTACCAACACGACCAGGCTTCTCATCGTCCTGCATGACGTTAAACTACGCTTCCAGAACTACGTATGTCTTGATTCCCATCCTCATGGGATACGTAGAGACACCCTGGTATTTTTCCTAGGGTCCAGCCCATAGAAATCATCAATCCCATCCTTCCCCTTTCCGCCCCCCTGGTCGGACCCCTCGCTAGAGAGGCCCTGTCCCAAAGAAGGAAGGATCCATGACCAAACCAACGCACCCATCTGGCGTACTCCCACCACGGTGGTGTAACTACCTAAGTGTCAGATTCTGTTCGGACAAACCATGACTCCATATTCCACGCTTTGCGTGCCCCTTATTCGGACCCTCATCCCCTTTCGTGTCTGAAGAGACCCTCTAACGGCCTAGTCTCATGCCGCATCGGCTCACCTACCGTCCTGGGCCAACATTCCTGAAGACTGGTCATGTTTGGAAGGAACCCCTAACAGTATGGATGTTCGACCTATGGTCCGCCAAGTGTCCTGGGTCATTGTCTCGAAAGATTGACCGACAACATTTGTGACATGGTCCCGTGTTTCGAACACGGTCAACGGCCGACCCTCATTTTTTTCCCCATTCCAGGATAACGCAGTAAGGATACGGCTTCTCCTCCATGGTTAATGACTGTCCTTTATTGTCACGCCATCCCCACAGTGCTTCGAACCTTGGGAATCATAATTTACGCTTCCCGTTTCCGTCTGTTCGGACCGATTTCAGTGCCCCTGGTGTTGCACCATTCGTGCATGAGGGCACGCTGAAGAAATGGAAATTCAGCTGTTTTGAGAAGTTCCTTCTCCAGACAAGCCTCTCCCATATTTCGGAAATCCGGAATGGTAATCCAAATCCCGGATGCCCGGAGCATGGTCTCCACTCCTATGTTAGGTGGGACGAGAAGGCAACTATCTCCTGTTTCTCACATCGGGCTTGACCCACGTAAGCTTGGGGAATTAGCGCCGAACGTCCCGCAAACATTGTAGTGATGTAACGAACCGATTTAAACAGTGGAAATCGTGTGTGCTACGACATTCAAAACAAAGGAAGAAATTGAAGCATGAAAATACCAATAAAGGGTTTTTAGTTTGTTACAGTACCCGAGGGTCGACTCTCCCCATGGACGGGTTGACCCCGTCAAAGGAGCGTTGCAGCTCTGCCACCCTTCGGCTTGTGGTGTCCAAGACTTGCTACCGTTAGCGGCGGGGCGCAATTCGTCAGCCTTGGCTCTGGCCCTCTCTACCCCGGCCTGAATGGCAACCATCTTTCCAGAATCCTGCATCATATGCTCCTCTGCCTATGCCAGTTGGGTCTTCAACCATGAGATCAGCTCGGATTGTGCATCGAGGGAGGCTGAGTGCTCATCCGCCCGGGTCTACAGTTGTTGGACCTTGCTTTCAGCCTCCTGGAGCTTCTTGATGTTTTTCTCCTTCCTCTGCTGCCAGCCCACGCCGAGCCCACGATCATGCTCCCGAATCTTCTCAGCCATAAGATCTCGGACGAGCGCGTGAGGACATTGGGAATCCACTCCCCCAGCGCACAGTTCGCGCAACCATGAGTGAAGTCTGTCCATTTCGTCCAGCCATAGCGCTTGGGGGGTTTCCTTGATGAAGCACATGATTAGCTTCCATGACCGGCGGCAGACTATGCTGCTGTCTTCCTCGTCAGAGGCCGTTTTGTCCCAGTCTGCATGATTGGCAGGCTCGTACGTAGGATATTCCTACAGGAAGTCCTCGACAGGATCTACATTTGGCATTGAATCCGGCGCGACATCTAGCGCCGAAGCATGCGCAATAGTAGTGGGACCGGCCGGTCGATCCTCTTCATCGGAGTCCACCTCAATGACCTTGGGCACGACCCTGCTGGTGGTCCCGCTAGTGATGATGTGTGTTGCAGCTCGGGGAGATGGGGGGACTATCACCACCATCATCGGTATACCCATAGGAGGGATGCCACCATACATCCCGACTAGCCTTACCGCAGCAGCCCACGCCAGTCGGAGAACTTCACGATAGAGAGGGACATAAACATTGGTTGGCATAGTCTACATATGACGACAAGGAAACTGGTAGAGGAAACTTACAGAGATCGACCTCCTGGTGCTTCTCTTGAGCCGATACTGACGGGACCCCGAGGCGAGGCCCTCCGTATACTGTTGGAAGGTCTGGAGATTCCGGAGGAGCCACCTCAGGTGCTCTGGTCCCACTAGACGCGAAACTGGACGCAACCATAGGCGCGGGTTCTGAAGGTCCTGCATCATCACCCGCCGAGGGGCGAGAACAAGGCCTGCGAACAAGTTCCTCCTGCATGGATCAAACATCGGTGAGAAGTCCATAATGAACCAAGAATGGACCATAAGGAAATAAGTTCAGAATGATACCTTGAGAGCCTCTGCGAAATCTTCGGAATCTGAGCTTTGATCTCTGACCTCGCCCTCCTCCAACGGGCTCCCTCCTCCAGCCTCATCCTCTCGAGAGGAGTACTCTGATTCTTCCAGTAGGGGGAAGTGCTTCCTTAGATCGGCGGCTGACAACTATGGGGGGACCGTTCGATACAGCAGTACCCTCACCTGGTCTGTCATTGGGAGAGGGACACCACTGGAATGAACGTAGTCCTTCAGCTCGTCCAAGTATTGCTCTGCCTCCGCCAGAGATGCCATGAAACCAGCCTGGACTGGGTCTATGCCCGATAACTCCATCCCGAGGCGATTCAAGTGCGCCCATATCTCGGGTGGACTGAGGAATTGACAGTTGACATCCCAAATGTCCCAGGCCTCCGGGAAGATGACATCCTTTTCCATGTCGATATGACACAACTGCTTCCCTGGAGCCTGAGTGGATATCCTACGAAATCCCCTCGGTGGCCGCCCCTCCGAATGACCCTGCTCTTCTGGTATCACCAGATCTGCCGCTGTTTCCACACCCTCGGCCGGTGCGGGTCTCACCGCCATGGTAGCCCTACCACCGCGAGAGGCCCTAGCTGCCCTCCAACCCCGACCTCGGGATAGAGGAGGCCCACCGTCACCAACCCGAATAGTTGGCTGCTTCAGCATCTCCCCTGGGTAAGCAGCCTCCCAACTAATGGCATACTCCCTCACCAATATGAAAGTGGCGGTGGATGGAGGCAATTCAATTCACATATTCCCATCTTCCCGTGTGAACATGAGCCACAGCTGCCTCATCACACACGGGTGCTCCTCGTGACGCACCTCCCAGTAGACCTTTGGGGTCAGCCGCTGGAGGCACCGGAACTACCTCGCAAACCGATGCGGGGTGTACGGTTCGCAGAGCGGCTCATGATCCACACGTGCCACCAAAACTCTGCCTCGAAAGGCCAGAAGGTAAGCCCAGTGCTCTTCCGTTCCCCGCCCATCGTCAGTGAGTATACCCATTGGCAATGGGAAGGGGTGGAAATTAAACTCATCTGCCCTCCACACCCGGTTCAGCACCATCGACACAGTTAGTTTGAACGGGAAGGTCCCGGCTGCATTCAGGATGGAGGGGTGAAAGTTTGATCCTGGCGGCAAGATAGGGTTTGGATACTCATATATCCCCCTGATGTGCGCTGCAATCCACCCATACAGGAGGTGGAAGGGCCCGCATATTCTTGGCGGCTTCTTGCCCTCGCTAATGTGCCGCAACATTCTGTACATCTTGGCGAGCATTGAGATCCCCAGATTGACCCGCTGCCCCATGGACAGCATGGACACCATGATAAACGAGCTGGGCCGCACCCCCATGCTGGTATCCCTCACCGGTAGGATCCAACCGCAGATGAGAGCCGCAATGAATGCCGCCAGCCTGACTATCGGCTATTGTTCAGTGTTGACACTGAAACCCCAATTCTTCCATTGGCTGTCTTCCAAGACCCGCCAATACAAGTGCTCCTTACCCCGTTGGGCTACCCTCAGACAAGTTTGAGGCCTCGGAGGGAACTCTCGATTCTCTGGGAAATTCAGGAAGCACTTGAACCACTTCTTAAAGTGGACATCCCTTACTTCCTCCTTGTCCTCTCCAGGGACGAGTGCCATCAGTACTGACGCCAGTCACGACATTTTCTCTGTATCCTCCCACGCGCTCATGACAGGGAGGAACTCATCATACATGGCCCCCAAGATCGGAACCCCCGAAATCTGGTGAACATCCCACAGGCTGATGCCCACCTCCCCATGGTGCAGGTTAAAGGTATTGGTCCTAAACGACCATCTGCTCAGCAATTCCGGCATCAGTTGTTTCAGTTGGTAAATGTGGAATTGGGAGGCCCATGCCACCTCGTATAAACCCACTCTCCTCATCTCGGCCCCAAACTTCTTGCATGAGGTGCCTACCCAGTAGGCCCAGGCCCAGTCATCAGTAAAGTTGCCGCCCTGGTGCAGGTCCCACTCATCGGACCACCCTTTCTTCGAATCCTGAAAATCCGCCTTCACAATGGTACGGTAGAGAGGAGGGGACGTCTCCGGTTGTAGTGGCTTCCCGTCAATATTGTTCACATGGTTGTAGAGACAGTCGGCGGTGATGGGTGTGAAGTCCTCCCGTACATGACCATCGGTCACCCTGAACCATTGGTGCTGACATGGTGTGCTCCTAAACCAGCAAGCTGGTTCATCCATACTCGCATCAGGGATGAAGACATCATCCCTCAACCCAAATCCGTACAATGGCAGCTTCTTGCACTGCGGATAATTCTTCTGACCCTCTGATAGCATCTCTGTCAAAGAAATGTGGTCCGAGTGACTTCGGACCAACTCCCCAA
Organism: Viscum album; assembly: GCA_963277665.1. NCBI lineage: Eukaryota > Viridiplantae > Streptophyta > Magnoliopsida > Santalales > Viscaceae > Viscum > Viscum album. The sequence goes on from OY728145.1 coordinate 14,458,864, forward strand.
GGCCCGAACAGTTGTCCATCTCATCCCGACAGGCGACATCTGCAAGCACCCCCAATACAGCTTCTCGATGGGCCATTTCGGTTCCGATACTTGGAAAAGATTTTTTTCAGAACGGATCGCGAAGCTGGATCGTGAAGCCGGATCACGAAGGTCGGTTGCAAGACCAAGCCGCAGAGTCTGACCTAGGCCGAAAAACAGAAGTTCTCTTGGCGCGGTCATGGAGTCGGAGACCTGCAGTTCGCCGCGAAGCTCGATTCGCTGAGAGCAGGCACAGAGTACGCGGAGCTTCGCGAAATCGAGATCACAAAAAGACAAGAAAACCGCGTGAAGAAAAAAGAGGTCGACCCCCTATTTATAGGCGGAGAACCCGGAGCTTCGCGGCGCACCTCGCCCGTGCGGAGCATCATGGTGCGCCTCGCCCGCGCGGAGCATCGCGGTACGTCCGGATCCCGTGGCCCCGGTCAGCACCGCGGGCCCCCTTCGCGAAGTCGCATCACGAACTGCCGAAAATTTTGGCAATTTTCTCTCAGACTTCGACCCTTAACCCTCCGCGGCTCCAAGTCTGAGGGGGGGGGGGGGTATTTATTGGCGCCAAAATATTGCACGAAAGAAAGGAGCAAAAAAGAAGTCACGCACGCTGCCTCGTGAAGCACCGACATGAAGCACCCCGAGCATCGCGGTCCCGCGAAGCTCCAGAGGCGGTCCATCTCCACCAACGGCCTGACGTTCGCGAGCCCGCCGCGAAGCAACCGAGGCGGTACCTCTCTGCGAACGGCCTGACGTTCGCGAGCCCGCCGCGAAGCAACCGAGGCGGTACCTCTCCGCGAACGGCTTGACGTTTGCGAGCCCTCCACGAAGAAACCGAGGTGGAACCTCTCCGCGAATGGCCTGACGTTTACAAGCGCGCCGTGAAGCACCGGAGACGGCATGGGAGTTCTGCTTCGCGGAGCCCCTTGACTATAAATATTGGGTTCTACCTGAGCCTAGAGGACGGAAAATCAGACCTTTCGGCTTCTCCACTACCGAATCGCGAATCACCCTTTGCCCCGGGAATCATGAGCTCCACGAGGTACTTCTACTTTGCATGACACCTTCGCTTTGGCTCGTTTTGAGCCCCTCTTCCGAGAGGGATGCCCTTCGCGAAGCCCAAGGGCATTTGCGAAGGAGGGGGATTCCCAAGGGAACCCGGGCAGCCGCGAAGCGTTTATGATTCGCGAAACACCCATCCTGCACTAGCGATTCCCATGCTAAGGCAGGATCGCTACACATCGCAAAGCACACTGCTTCGCAGCACCCTGCTTCGCGAGGCACTTCCTCTTCGTGAGGCAGTGCTCCGCGAATACTATTCCACTTCGCGAAGAACCCTCCATTCACACCTTTGCCCCATGCTAAGGCCAAGGCACTCCGCTTCGCGAAGAACACTCCTTTTCTTGGAAATTCCCCTTCCCGTGCGACCCTCCAGGTATGCACGATGTGATTTCAAAGTCCCAAGGACAACACCACTCGTAGCGTTGCTTCGCCTAATGCTTCTTCGCATAGGTACGCTAACGGCTATTGCTTCTTCGCATAGCCACGCTAACGTGGACCCCTCGATGGTTCACTCTATGACCCCCCTTGACCACGACCTTACTGGTACCTTCCCTCCCCCAAGGATCAAAGGGTACCAGTTATGTAAGTCCTAGGGGTGTGGAGTGAATCCACCCCGTCCGAGCTGCAGGATGTTAAACTGCCAAGCACCACATCCTCAACACATAACGTTAAACCGTGACCCGACCTCGTGCCTCGCACGAAGGGTCCCCCCAGCTCGGACATTTTTTACGCCACTCGTCTCCACGGGATTAGAATCACTCCCCCCACAAGGGATGATATCCTCCTTATCGGATCAGCGTATGTCCACAGGAGAAGGGAGACCCTAGTTCCCCAACGGATGGATGAACCCCCGCATCTCCGTACTTCCCCACTACCAAGTTCAGGGGAGGGCGCGGTAGGGAACGAGGAACCTCCCATCATTGGTCCCAAATCCCTCTTTCGCTGCGCTTTGCCACACTTCGGGCCTCCATCCTGGACTAAGTCCCAGCACCATGGGCCGCCTAACGCGTAAGCCCCTCTGCGCTTCTCACGGACGCACCCTTCGCGACGTGATCATCAGGTCCTTGCTGCCTCTTGTTTCTCACACCGAGCATGACTCACGTGGGCTTAGAGTAAGCATCGTCCATGACAATACCCTCGTCCAGCATGACGTTAAACTGTATACCCTCATCCAGCATGACGTTAAACTGTATACCCTCATCCAGCATGACGTTAAACTGTATACCCTCGTCCAACATGACGTTAAATTGTATACCCTCATCCAGTATGACGTTAAACTGTATACCCTCGTCCAGCATGACGTTAAGCTGTATACCCTCATCCAGCATGACATTAAACTGTATACCCTCGTCCAGCATGACGTTAAACTGTATACCCTCATCCAGCATGACGTTAAACTGTATACCCTCATCCAGCATGACGTTAAACTGTATAACCTCATCCATCATGATGTTAAACTGTATACCCTCATCCAGCATGACGTTAAACTATATACCCTCATCCAGCATGACGTTAAACTGTATCCCCCCATCCATCATGACATTAAACTACACACCCATTTGAACTATGAGGTCTTTGATCCATGTCAAGGCATGGTACGTAGGAAGCCTCCACGAGGTTCAAGCCCACCCTTCATCTATTCACGTCGAGTTCCACTTGCATCCAACATGACGTTAAACTGCATTTCAGTCCAATGGTAAGCCATTGTGACCATCCCAAACTACGAGGACTTTGATCCATGTCAAGGCATGGTACGTAGGAAGCCTCCCTGAGGTTCAAGCCCATCTCCCTTTGGACCAAGGTCCCTCCTTCCTCACGTCGGTTCGCTGACACCCACCCTCCGAACTACGAGGACTTTGATCCATGTCAAGGCATGGTATATAGGAAGCCTTCACGAGGTTCAATACCACCACTAGTGGACCCCTGGGTCTACTTTCACGTCGGTTCACCGATGAAACCCTTTTAACTGCGAGGTATTTGATCCATGTCAAGACATGGTATGTAGGAAGCCTTCCTGAGGTTCAAGCCCACCACCCATAGGACCAAGGTCCACCTTCACGTCGGTTCGCCGACGCAGCCCCATTTGAACTACGAGGACTTTGATCCATGTCAAGGCATGGTACGTAGGAAGCCTCTACAAGGCTCAAGCCCACCACCCATCGTTCTTTCACGTTAGGGTTCATCTTCGTCCCGCACGATGCTAAACTGCATTCTGGTCCAGCGGCAAGTTGTTGTGACCAAACTGAACTTCGTGGTCTTTGATCCATGTCAAGGCATGGTACATAGGAGGCCTCCCAGAGGTTCAAGCCCACCACTAGTGGACCCCTGGGTCTACTTTCACGTCAGTTCACTGATGAAACCCTTTGAACTACGAGGTCTTTGATCCATGTCAAGGCATGGTACGTAGGAAGCCTCCCCAAGGTTCAATCCCATCTCTCATTGGACCAAGGTCCACATTCACGTCGGTTCGCTGACGACTTCCATCCTTTGAACTACAAGGTCTTTGATCCATGTCAAGGCATGGTACGTAGGAAGCCTTCCTGAGGTTCAAGCCCACCACCCATCGGACAAAGGTCCAGCTTCACGTCGGTTCGCCGATGAAGCCCCCTTTGAACTACGAGGTCTTTGATCCATGTCAAGGCATGGTACGTAGGAATCCTCTATGAGGCTCAAGCCCACCACCCATAGTTCTTTCACTTCAGGGTTCATCTTCATCCCGCACGATGCTAAACTGCATTCTGGTCTAGCGGCAAGTCGTTGTGACCAACCTGAACTTCATGGTCTTTGATCCATGTAAAGGCATGGTACGTAGGAGGCCTCCCAGAGGTTCAAGCCCACCACCTGTTGGTCATCCCAACCTTATTCCCGTCAGGTCACCAGCACCAGTGCAGCCTAGTGCGTAAGCCCCACACCATCTGGACCAAGGTTTACCTTCACGTCGGTTCGCCGACGAAGCCTCTTTGAACTACGAGGTCTTTGATCCATGTCAAGGCATGGTACGTAAGAAGCCTTCATGAGGTTCAAGCCCATCACCAGTGGACCCCCAATTTTGACTTCACGTTGGTTCGCTGATGACATCCATCGAACCAAGGTCCACCTTCATGTCGGTTCACCGGCACCATCCCGAACTACGTGGACTTTGATTCCCTGCCACGGGGATACGTAGGAGGTCTCTTCAAGGATCAAGCTCAACTTCACCGTTGCCCTTGCGATGGTCCCTTGTCATTACCCCTCCACTTAATTCATCCATCCATCATCCACCCTGATTCTCACCCAGACCGTCATATCCCGGTGAGATCATGTCGGTCCTCTCCTCTTCACAACATTCAGGAAGCCGCCTATGGGTTGGCCCTGATATCAGCATCCCTCGTTAATTTGATTCACTCCAGCTAGTGTTTTAATCAGGCTGGCCCATCTCCGCTGGACATTAAACTGGCGACATACCTCGTGATAAACATGAGATGCCTGAGGAAAACCTCGGATGGTATGCCTTTGGTGTAACCGTCTCTGCTAGACGTTAAACCTGCGACATACCTTGTGTTAAAACACAGTAAGATGAGGAAAACCTCATATATATGTCTGTGACATATAATTCCCCGCGCTCGATGTGGGATGCCTCGTGCTTCCACGCCCTCGAGAAGTCCCATGACAAGGGACAAAAGATAGACACGCCAGTTCCCCAGCATCCAGACACGCTACTGATGCCTCGACGTGACTACTCCCTCAAATGCAGGTTGCTTCCCTGACCGGACCCTTTGTAATGTCCTGATTGAAGCAGTGTAATTAACCGGCGTCTATGGAAACATGGCACTGAGAAGAGTTTCATGAACAACGTATTAAATATATGAGGGAGACTCGGACTAGGTGACGAGTTCCGAGGAGGAATCCATGGAAGGAAGAACCGACATACCATCATCCCGTTTCGATCAAGGAGAAGACGTAACTGCACAAGGAACGAATGCCGCCCGCCTTTGGAAAGTGGGAATGCGGGGCAACAATGCAGCGCGTCCTCCTCCGCAAATGGACGGATGCGCGCGCCCCGTTTAGAGATGCGTTTTGTGATAGATTTATATATGTTGAGGCCTCCCTTTATTATTATTCATTAGTGGGGATTTCTACTAGCTATAGGTCCGTTGGAGATAGTTTTGGGATGGAATAGTTATCTTACTTTCAATCTAAGTAGAGCCTCAATTGGTTAAGTCAAGTCAGAATGGTATCTGAGTAGTTCAAGTCCCAAGCATGATGTTTGGATTTAGTTTTCATATGTGAATTGGATTATAAATTTTGGAAGTAATTCTATGGTGGTCATGAGTTTTATTATCTTACCAGTAAACCTAGTATAGGAGTGATAGAAGACATATCATTTTTCAAAGACCTTTATAACCTATCAGTTTACTTAGAACTCTAAGGTATCATTTGTAGGGTTCATGTATGTGTTCACATGCATCATGTTGTGGTAATTCATTACCATTCATTCCATTTTTATGTTAGATCACACATATACTTATAGTGATCTTAGGATTTATTCAATCAAATAGAGGATATTATTGACAAATAACTAACTCATATTTAGAGATAGGGTTGATATTTTCTCATACCTATGTTTGAAACTCTCTATACCGATCGGTTGAGTAACAAGGAGTTGATTTTATGTTCTGATTGTGAGGTATTGTTGCCTATAAAGAATAAGGAATATCCTCTACTATTTGTGGCTAATATAGTTTTTTATATATAAAATACGATAGTTCTCACTTGGATAAATATAATTATCTAAAGATAAAGTGTGCTATATATGTTCTAACAATTAATTCTGCAGAGGTTAACAAGGTAATCATAATCCATGGGTGAGAGATGATTGGTTTAAGTCAAACATTCTTGTTTTCCCATCTTATTTTCCCATTGACTAACTAGATAACAGTTCTTATAGATAATTTTCATTTCCCAATATTGTTAATCATTGTATGACATTTTCCACAACTTGTGATTGTATAACTCAACTATTGTTAGAGTTTGAGATTTTGATCAAGAGGTCATATTCGCCAATGTCAATGATGGATGAGTATCGAAAGAAATGGAAACTCTTCAAGGTAGAAAGATCATGGCTAATCCTGTGTTGACATTTAAGGATGAGGTACTTCTTAGTAATGATTTAGATGGATTATTTTCAAGCTTCAGAGTTTGAGTAAGATCACTAGGGAGATATTTGAGATAGGGTTATTCCATTTTACATTCCCCCATCTATATTGGATACCTTAAAAAATTATAGGTAATTATGTGTTTTCTCTTAGATGTATACCCTAGATCGGGTTAGTTCGGCATTTTCTTGTAGTTATATAGGGCGGTGTTGTGTATAAACCTCTATATTAAGAATATTTTAGAGATCTGATGAAATACTATTGTTATATTTTTAGTCTTTAGGGAGGATGTACTAGTAGAGGATTTTTTTATGTTGGATTAGCTAGAAACAAGAGATGATTTAGAATGTCTCTATCACCTCATTCTGGTAATCCTCATTTAATAATATGTATAAATATGTAGACTAAAAGTGGTATGATGCATTGGATGATTCTTTTTAGGAAGCATTAACCTCATTTGAGGTATAATAAGTGTCTTATAAATTGACACTTATTATAATTAATGTTGGTGGGAGACTTTCCTTTGTTATCATGTTTTTTTTCATAGAATTGGATATTCTAGTGGAGCTCTTATCTATACTACTTCAGCTAAATACTCTTATTAGTGGTTATCAAAACTTTTCTCATAGTGGTTGAAAGATGAATATTTCCATCCTATGAGAGGGATTTTATGGGACTCTATCGTGTTGGGATAAGACCATATGGCTCCATCCTTGGTGTGAGCTAGAAGAGTTTTAATAGTTTTGTGGAAATGTGTTGTTGAGTAGATGGGTAAAAGTTCCCATTTATTGGTGAGAGGTACTGATAAAAAAATAATCCTAGAATTTCTCTCATTTAGAAAAACGAAAAAGATATTTTCATTATTCTGGGGATGTATTAACATTTATCATGTAGTCTAATATTTCTGAGGGATGTAATGGTGTAATTGAGAGAGATATTGGATATGCATCTTGAACGGGCTCAATTTTATCAATTTTACCTATGTAATGGGTCAAAGGGGTCATTAGAGGTTGATTAAGGGTCAGTTTCTTATCATATTCATTCTTATGGGGATGATATTCTTCTGGGAGCATTCAAACACAATTGAAAAACCATTTCCTTTTAAAAATAACCAAATGTTTTATTGTGAATTTCATATATAACAATAATTAAATATATAAGATCATTCCAAAAACTATATTATAAAACAATTTCTACTAATATATAACTTATAGGAAACTCACCTTGAAAGTAATTTCACAAAGTAGAGAACATATTATATGCTTATAAGTTATGAAAAGTAATATTTCTTATGATACACTTCTAAACAGAAAACATATTTCATGATTTAGTAGATAAATTATTAATTGGTTCTAAAACAAATTGTCAACTGAAAAACATAGCACACTTTAAAATTCATATCATAACAGTTTCAACATTATAAAATAGCATTCTTAGTAAAGAATACTAGGTATAAAAAATTATAATAATACATCGCTTTAGTTTTTTGAAAACATTATTATTAATTATTTTAGGGTGTTCTCTCCATCGATATTTTCCAACCACTGAAATATTTCACATATACCAAATGAGTTGATTAAGAAAACTAATAAATCATAGATCGATTAGTAATCAGTTTATTAGTGATGCAGAATTTACATGTTAAGTCATCAATCAATCATAATATTCTCTGAGATTTCAATACCATATCAAAATAAAAGGACTGTTAAGTGTCATTTATTAGATTATTTAGTTCACCATATCACCATTATGATAATATGAATATCAACATAACTATATGTGGTTCAAAGAATCATTATAATATTTTCACATGAGTATCATATTTTATCAAAATCATTATCTCTAGAAATCCCTAAGATCAATTGAATTCTTCATCACTAAAGAGGTACTTAATATGAAGTAGACAAATCTTTAGGTTCTTCATGGTGTCCATGCTAGGTGTGAGCATATATATACTCAGTAAGAAACCAAAAATTTCTCTCAACCTAGTAGTCAAAAACTAGAGGTATCTATTAATATGTGTAACCATTCAAATAAATATTTTTTTTAAAATTCAACAATAAAAAATCATGGCAATGATATCAACATGTAACCACTATATTAATCATAGAATTTATTGAGTAACACCCTATAATAGGAGGATCTATACCCGAACTCACCTAACCATACTTGTGTGTGGAATGCCAGATATCAATATCAAGTCGCAGGTTGGTCAGTCTTTCAGTCCATCCCATCCAGGTTGGGGATTAGGTTGTCTTGTAGACCATCTCACCCAGGTTCAATTCTAGAGTAAGGCCATAAGCCTAACGCATGGAAAGGGGAAAGTGTATATAAAATTAGGGCCAATAGCCATCTTGTGGAGTAGGGTAAGGCGTATACTCAATCAGGGATCAAAAAAATTATCCCATATAATGTACTGGTATATCAATATTCGACTAATATTATTTAACACTTTATAATAACAAGAACAAATACACACATACCCCTTCTATCTTTATCATGAAATATCAATGAATTATCATGCTTCAAGTATAAATCTAGTATACCAATCATCATTTTTTATCAATATAAAAATGCGGACATTCATTGCAATGATATACTAGATATCATATCAACATTTCATAAAGCATGCATATTCCTATAATTCCACAACATAAATTCAAAAAAAATATCTATAATTTAAGAATGGATTGAAGGAGTAAACATTATCAGGGAGTGGAAAATACCAAACATAATCTATAATTTTATCATCATTCAATATTCCATTTCACATTTTCCAAACAAGAAGATGAGTATATCAATAAGGTTCTATGTTCTCACTAGGGATAACTATGATACTCAAAGTCTATTCAACAACACTCATGCATTCGAGGAGGGAATGAAATTCCAGAACTAATAGATCATTTAATCAGATAATATTTATTTCCCTAATACTCTTCAATATCTTCCACTACACAACCTATCTTTGCCAACATCCTCCACCGTGTGCAGCCAAATACCTCAAGGGTTATAGTGGATTTTTTTTTCAAAACTATTATTGTTAGTTCTCATCATAATTAAAAAATAAGTGTATGTCTCTAGTCAAGAATAAAACATTAAGGCCAAGAAAAACTCACTCATCAATATCATTCAATATATATGTTTGATCATCATGTTCTTAGTGTTGAAGGATTTATTTCTTCATAATCTAATAATATGGATGTTATTTATAAAATAATTCTAAATGATTTGAATTTATACACACATTTATAAGAAATAAAATAAAAAATATCTCAAAATAATAAATAAAACAATTATTCATATTTTCAATAACATTATATCATTAGAATAATATTGATACATAGAACCAAGATATATTTACCTTTCATCAATAATTTTATTTTTTGACCTTCAAATCATATTTATATGTTTGTAACTATTGAACTATATTCTAATAACCTTAATCTATATCTTATATTGATGTCATTCCAATTTCTTCATACTCATAATTTTTAAATAACTACTATATATAAATTTAATGATGTAACCATAAGCAAAAGAAAACCATAAGAATAGGCATAAGAACTGTAATTTTGAAAAAGTATATGTATTATAGTGTATCTATAAACATAATAAAAAACATAATAATTTTCACTAGAGGGTTGAAAATTATGTATTTATTTCATTATTTAAGTATCACAGTTTTTGTATAATCATAAGCTAAAGAAACTATACTTTCCAAGCTATATATATTATAATATTTGAAATTATGTAAGTATTATAGAATTTGTATAAACCTAACTATAAGCATAATAATAAGAATATGATTAAGCATAAGCATAAACATATTTACTATCAAATTAGAAATATTTATGTATTTAATTTCATTACATGAGAATAGACATAAGCATAAGCATATGCTAAGACGTGAGAAAAGCATAACAAAATGCATATGCGGGAAAATGCATACACAAAACACAATTGAAAAGGGAATCTTGAACAAATTTAAATCACAAATTTCCTCTATATAGTAATTAATTTGGATATTGAAGAAATATTAATCATAAATAACTACTATAAAATAATGGAATACATGTTTATAAATCATTGGTATATCATAAATAAAGATGCATATAAGTCATACCTGGAAGGAAAAATGTTTGCCCATTTCTTTTGGACTTCATTTTATTTATAATGGAAGGGTATGAAAATGGGTATTTATTTTTATTCCTTCATAATCTATAAAAATCCAAATGAATGACTATATATCCAGTTACAGTGGAAACTTCATCAAAAAAATCTTGCAGCAGATTCTTCTTTAATAAAGAACATATTAATAGATGAAACAATTTTCCATATTATAATTTAATTCAATGAAAAAAATATTCCATATTATGAAAAATACATTCCCATAAGGGATTATAGATTAAATCAATTATGCACAATTCTTAAATCCATCATATAATGTTGGATTATGAAAATGTAGTTTGATAAAAAAACAAAAAATTTGATAATATTTTTGAAAATAATAAATGACATAAATATTTAAGGGAATAAAGTAGTAACTAAATTTTTATTAATATGAATATAAAAACTGTGAAAAGGTAGTTTGATTAAAAATTTAAAATAAGTGCATAATGTGTAGGTTCCAGGTACAGTGAAAGCGTGCGATGGGTGGTGTCCAACTTGGATTTTTTCTATAATCGATGATCAATCCAGGATCTATGTGACAATAAATATCATGATCAACAGAATTGAATCCAAGAAATAGACAATGAATAATTATTCTGGAACCAAGAGAGAGGATCACAATATATTATTTATAATTAATTTAATTAAATAAGGAATTACATTTAAGGAATTCTTTCTTCATTGATGAATCCGATGAAGATCTGCAGTCTACCATCGTTGCATTGTAGAAAACAAGAGTAGATTTCATCTAAAAGTGATCAAATATGTTCCATGAATATCCAGAAGTCTCTGAAGGAATATCTGGGTGCTATCATGAAAGATCCTTACACTTGCGTCGTCCGTGTTTGGTCACTTCAAAAACTGCTTCCAAAGAATTCTTCTTGATCTGGTGTAAGATGATTACACTACATTCTTGGGAGTGTTCTTGGAGAAGGAAGATCTTTAGGCTTGAGAGGATTCTCTAAATCCTTTGTAAAAAACTAAGAAAAATGAATTGACTCTCATGAGAAAATAACATAATTGGGTATTTATATTACTAGGGTTAAAATAAAATAATTACACAAGTGACCTTAATTATTTATTTAATCCTAGAAAAACCCCATTCCAAATAATAATAATATTATCATTTCTCGACATGTGCTTAAATTGCGAGTTAATATTAAATATTATTTAATTAAATTATATTCAATATTTATTATTTCTCACCAGACCATTAAATTCGGTCCTCCATTCCTCTACAATATTTATCAGGCCTTGAATAATGTCTATTTATTAAATAAATACCACTGCATTATTTTCCAATAAATAAATAAATATTATATTCACTAAATAATAAATTAATATTTATATACAACAAAGAATACATGAATAATTATTAAACCACATACGAGATGATATTTATTAAACCTATTAAATAATAAATAATAATATATTTTTTAACTGAGATTCTGGATACACTTAGTGTGTGATCCTCCAGGCCCCTTTCTTAGTAGAATTAGGTGAAGTATCTTAAAATCCAAGGTTTGCATCTAGAAACATGTCAAGGCACCCATAGAGAAATAAGTTAATATTTCATCAACATGTTACCTCATATAGACACTTACTATGTAATATAGTCCATTTATCTTGATATCTCTAATCAAGTAGGTAGAATGCTAGTGCCATCAACCTATGTACTCGATGTCTCTTTTATTAAATTCCCAAAAAATGAACTTACCTATATAAAACCATAAGCATGAATTTATTTAGGCTATATCATTTCCATAAAAGGGTCTGAGATATCAACTTCTATTAATAAATATAAGGGACAAATCCTTTCTCGCATTATTCATTAATAAAATATTACTCATGACACACCCAACATATCCTACTTTGTTGTGAACATATTTCATCATAGTTTTCATCAATACATCTAAGTGCACAACTCATAATTCTCATTAATACTAATATTAAAGTCTAAGGACCAATACACCCATCCATATATAGGAATATCTAATGACACATATAAATGTGGATTTCCTACTGGTGGGTCTTGTTCTCATAATATCCTACTGGATATTACCAAGGGTTTACACCATTAGAAGGTGCCTCAAAGTCCTATGAGTATCTACCCATAATATCCTATATCTTTTGCGTCCCTCAAATGATATCATTCGTCTATAGAACATATATTCAAGAACAGTGTCGCATCACTTTCGAGTTCTAATCATAGCAGGGAACTGCTATGAACTTTTAGTGCAATAACTACTCTTAAGAAATTATCACATACTATGTCACATAGAAGAATAATTATGATGTGATAAGTAGTTTATTAAGATTAAAAACCATGAATACAAGTTATCATAAAGTACGTAGAAGTTGGTTCTAGGGAACCAACTCCAACAGGCTCCCACTTGCACTAGATCCAACTGCTAACAACCTTCAGTATACTAGCTCTCACATGATACTCATGCTTCTGTTGAGATAGGAATTTAGTCAAGGGGTCCTCCACTTTCTCTTCCATGGGTACTCTGCTTACTAAAACTTCACCCCTCTGATAGAAATCCCTTAACATGTGATACTTCTAGAGTATGTGCTTTGTGTGTTGGTGTGACCTTAGTTCTTTTGCAAGATCCACCACTGTATTATTATCACAATACAATGTGATAGGGTATTTATTGCTAGGTACCACATCATGATCCTAGAAAAAGTTTTGAATCCAAACGGATTCCCTGGCTACATTAGAAGTAGCTATATACTTAGAATATGCTGTAGAATCAACAACAACTGGCTGCTTTGAACTCTTCCAGCTCACATATCCTCCTTTGAGACAAAAAAAATACCCTGATTGCAACTTGAGATCATTATGATCTATCTAAAAACCAGAATTAGTATAACCCTAGATGACCAACTCATCGTCTCCTCCATACACCAGAATCATATCCTTAATTCTTCTCAGATACTTAAGGATAGCCTTAACAGTAGTTCAATTTTGTTCTCCTAGATATGCTTGATATCTGCCTACCATGATCAGTGCATAGGAAACATCAAGTCTAGTACATAACATGACATATATGATTGATCCTATCGATGAAGCATATGAGATATTACTCATTCTCTCATTCTCTTGTTGTGTCTTAGGACACATTTTCTTTGAAACATGTAAATTATGTGACAATGGAACCAATCCCATATTGGATTGTTCCATACTAAATATCTTTAGTATCTGGTCAACATATATACTTTGACTTAGTCCAAGAATCCTCTTGGATATATCATTAATGATCTTGATCCCTATAATATAGGCTGCTTCGCCTAAGTCCTTTATAGAGAAACACTTGTTTAACCAGTCCTTAACTAACTGTAAGATTGGAATTTAATTTACAATAAGTAATATGTCACCAATATATACTACTAGGATAATGCCTGTATTACCACTAAACCTCTTGTAAACACACGAATCACATTCATTCTTAATGAAACCAATTTTTTTATGGATTCATCGAATCAAATGTTACATGACCTAAATGCTTGCTTCAATCCATAAATGGATCTTTGCAACTTGAAAATAATTTTTTCAACACTTGAAGTCACAAACCCTTATGGTTGTTTCATATAGAAATCTTACTAAATGTTCCCATTAAGGAATGGAATCTTGACATCCATCTTCCAAATCTCATAGTCATGGTAAGCTACTATATCAAGTAGAATTCTAATGGATTTAAAAATGGAAATTGGTGAAAAGGTTTCATCGTAGTCAATTCCTTGACACCATTTAAACACTTTAGCCACTAGATTTTCTTTATATGTATTTACTTAACCTTTGATGTTCATTTTCCTCTTGAATATCCATTTTCAACCAACGGACTTTACATCAACTGACACATCAACCAAAACCCAAACTTGGTTCTGATACATGGAATCCATTTCAGAATTAATGGCTTCTTACCATCTTGCAGCTTCGGAGCTATCTACTTCCCTTTTGTAGGATAGAGGTTCATCATTATTAACCAATAATGACATACCATCTTCGGTTACTAGAAAACCATATCTCTCTGGTTCTCTTACCTCTCTTACTCTCCTACACAATACTTGTGTTTCAAGAACTACTTCTTCCATGGGGACCTATGGAATATGTTCCTGCTTTAACTCTTATTTATCTTGAGCATCAAATATGTTGAAGTCAATATTCCTCTCACTATACTTTTTTAGGATGTTCTCCCTCTCAAGAAATACAGCTTATCTGGTGACAATCACTTTCTCGTCTGAGGGGTTGTATAGTTAGTATCCCCTTGTTTCCTTAGGATACCCTATAAAGATACACATTATGCCCATGAGTGCTAGTTTTTTCCCCAAAAAATTCCTTAACAAATTCCTCACAACCCTATACACATGTATGTGACAAAATAGTTTCTTTCCACTCCATATCTTGAAGGTAATTTGATTTTCCACTTTAGTAGGAACTCAGTTTAATGTGTATGCCATAGTTTATAATGCATATCCCCAAAAGGATAATGTAAGATCTGAATGAATCATCATCAACCTTACCATGTCCAATAAGGTAAAATTCCTCCTTTCACTAACACCATTCCACTGTGGTGTATAAGTCTGAGTGAGTTAAGATATAATCCCAAACTACCATAAAAATTCGATGAAATCTTGGTTAAGATATTCTCCACCTCGATCCAATCAAAGATTCTTTATCTTCACATTGAGTTGATTATCTACTTCATTCTTTAATTCCTTAAATTTCTCAAAGGGCCCAGAATTATACCTCATTAAGTTGACATAGCTTTATCTAATCAAGTCATCAGTAAAAGTTATGAAGTAAGAATATCCAACTCTAACTTCCACTGGAAATGGTCCACACACATCAGTGTGTACCAATCCTTGAATCTCTATATCCCTTTCACCCTGTCTAACAAATGGTGGTTTGGTCATTGTCATTGTAAAAAATCATGACATCTTTCAAGTGGTTTTAGATCAGAATAGTCTAAATATCTATCTTGACAGAGATTTGTCAAATGCTTCTTGTTTTCATGACCAAGACAGTGATGCCAAAGTTGGATGTTGTATGAGTCAGGTGAACATGATTTTTTATCAATTTCCCACACTTGGTTTTTTTAATTTAATACATAAATACCATTATTTAAATATTCCATACCATAAAATATGTTGTCCTTATAAAAGAAACAAATTTTATTTCCAAATTTGAAAATAAACCCATCTTTATCTAGGCATGATACAAAAGTTATGTTTTTGGAAACTGTAGGTACATAATAACAATCTTTCAAAGCCAAAATCATTCTCCTTTTCAATGAGAGGCGGTAGTCACCAATGGCTTGAGTAGCCAACCTTGCACCATTAGAAGCTCTCAGATCTACCTCTCCTCTAGAAATATTTTTGAATCTTCTTGGTTCCTGTATTTGGATATATATGTGAGCCCTACAAGCTGTATCTAATACCCAATGTGTAGATATTGAAATATTACACTCAATAACGAACACACCTTTAGCTTCCCCTTTATTTTGGGTACAATGACTCTTCTAGTGGCCTGAATTTCCACATGAAAAACATACTGCCTCCTTTTCCTTGACTTGCTTTTGGATATTACTCTTCTTAAAAGGATGGTGCTTGGGATATTTAGACTATTTATAAGTATTGAGCCCCATTTCATTTTTATTACTTTTCTTATTCACCATAAGGACTACGGGTTTGTCATGCCTCACGTCCTTATCAACTTGGGGAATTAAAGTAATAAGTTTCAAAATACTCTTCTCATTATTAGTCATGCTGTAATTAACAATAAAGTTAGAGAATTTCTTGGGCAGTGATGAAAGTATGATATCTATATGCAACTCATCGGAGAATTTAATCCCTAAGATGTACAAGAATTCAATGTATCCAATAATATTTACTACATGAGGCCCATCTGGCACAGAATCTCCAAGCTTAGTTATAAAAAAAGCATTGGGGATCTTTTACCTCTCTTATCTCACCTTCTCTTGATAGAAATCCTGACGGTGAGACATTATGCTATAGAAATCCATTTCTCCATGTTGCTTCAAAAGCTCACTGAACATGGATGATAACATGAAACACTGAACACATGTAGCATCATTATGATGTTTTCCATAGAGATATAATTCTTCATCATCTTCCTCATTACCAGGCACAACTGGAAAAGGTTCTTCTAGTACATACAATTTCTTTTCATGGTGAAGGATGAAATGCATGCGCCTTTTCCATTATTGGAAATTTGTGTTGGTGAGAAGGTTGTCCTTATCAAGTATGGATCACAATGATATGTTTGATGTAATTTTATTTACATTTTTAGAAAATAAGATAAGTATAATTTTAGTACTTTATCTGATAAAATTTAGAAAAATAAATAAATATTATATTTATTAGTCTCCCACTATTTTATCAAAACCCAATAGCCCTCACCATTGGATTCAGAATATCCTACTGTTTGGATATTCAAGTGGAAAGGATCCATATTCCCCTTCTCATTACCCAAAATTTGGCCGGTCAATCAACTTGAATTGTTTTAGGTAGGCATTCCAAATGCCAACTTCATTAACTCACATTTCCTTTATCCGCTGAGTGGCTCCCCAATATTTAAATCCTTAATTGGATTTCCTCAACCTCTGCCTCCCAGTTACCCCAAGTCCTACTTTGGCAGTCAACCATTGGTGTGAACTAAGTTATTTCAACCCAAAACTTCAATTTAAAATTCCCTGATAATTAAAATCACCCAAAATTGGGTTGGTCAAGCACTTTGAACTATGGTTTGATTTTAACCGAAGTAATAGAAGGATATACTGACATAATATATTTAATTGATAGATTTTATCCTTTTGTGAATAAATTTCAAATTATTATCTTCATCACATGCTTGTTAATATTAAGTGGGGTTACTTAAGTGATTAACTATGACTTAGATAATATTTATTCATAAGTTAGTTTATTTTAGTTATATATTGCATGATCGTTAATTCATTAAATTATGTGATCACGATAATGCATCCATAATGAAATTACTATGAAAATTGAAAAAAATAAAATAATAAAGTGATATGATCATGAGCTTATACTAATGGTTAGTTTATCTAGCGGTGGATAAACTAAACATTGACCTAGGAAAAAACACATTGAACTAATTAAAGTTCATGTTTATAGCTTTCCACCTATCCACCTATGTATCTCCTTGGATTAGTTTCACCCCAACTCTAAACTTGAATTGCATCCACTAACTTGGGAGTTCCATCCATTACATATGCCTTTTACTCACACATAGGTGAGGGGAAAAATGGATTTACATAAAATAAACCACGGACATGAAAACCCTACATAATAAGAGGAGAGTAGGTACAAATGCCAACAATTTAATTTAATTTAATAATAAATTAAATGAAACCAATCACATACAAAGGTCTGGTCCATATTATGAACCTCCACATGCATGCAACAAATTACACATTTAATAAAACTAGAATTTAATTCTTAATCATTATTATTTAAGATAAATCATGACCAAATAAATTAATTATTATATTTAATTAACCAATTATTTTATCTTAATTATCATTCAAATTTCCTTGAGATTCTCATATATTATAATTTTAAACAAGTTAAATAAATTTATTTAAAATTAATTCTATAAATAAATTTACCTTGGAGGAAACATAGTGAATACCTGTCCGATTCTACCCAACATGTAGTATACTCGTATACTATTTTAATCTTGTGACATATGAAATACATGATTTATCACATACTTTCACAATGTGTACTTCATAGATGATTACAAAAACTACATGATTTTTCGGTCACGTATTATGCTTAAATGCACGTAGAGTAACAACTTGTAATACGAATCATACATGATATAAAGATCAGAACATTACATAGATATCAATTAAACATTTAAATATTTATGTACATTAAAACCTATCACATGGCATGTTCTATCTTTACAACCACACACAAGTACATGTATCAAGGTTTACATAGTAAAATAAATAAATTTTAAATTTGCGTAACTTGGTATAAGTAAACGGCATGTGCATCCAAGCTACACGACATGTACATCTCTCACCATTTATTCTAAGTACATGCCTAGGGACTCAACATGTTAATTATACCTTAAAAACTGGAGTACATAACATGTCTAATCGGCTACACACCATGTGATCTCAAAAATTACATGGTCACTAGTCAGGTAGGCCATGTATTGAAATACACGGCCTATCTTTGACTCAAAGGGACTACACGCCATGTGCAAGAGCTACACAATGTGTAATTTGGATGACCATGTGTCATTATGTTCTGGTCAACAAATGGTGCAATTAAAGCATGTAATTAATGCATAATCTTGAATTAATTTCCGAATAAATTCTGATGCATTCAACATTACTACACAACATGTAACTCAAGTTACATGACATGTAGTCATGTGTTGTCCAGCCAAAAACCTTGCCACTTCTGGATGAGTTCCTAGATTTTATTCTAATAATAAAATTAATCATTTTAATTAGATCTATGAGAAACAAAATAGGAAGAAGAAGATCTCACAATTCATATTAAAATAATGATTAAACTTGAATTGAAAAACTAAATTATAAATGTGTAAATCACCAAAGATCTTTAAATAATTATAAATAATCATGTGACCCCTCTAATACCACTTGTAGGTTATGGGAGTAGTGGAAGCATGCGATGGGAAATTCCCAACTTGGATTTTTCTATAATCAATGATCAATCTGAGATCTATGTGATGATGAACGTCGGGATCAACAGAATTGAATCAAAGAAATATACAATGGATAATTATGATGAAACTAAGAGATAAGATCATCACATATTATTTATAATTAATTTAATTAAATAAAGAATTACCTTTAAGGAATTATTTCTTTGATGATGAATTCGGTGTAGATCTGTGGTCCACCTTCGTTACATTGTAGAAACCAAGTGTATATTTCCTCTAGCAGTGATCTACATATGTTTCAAAAATCTCCAAACATCACCGAAGGAATCTCAGGGTTCTAGCATGATAGATCCTTGCGCTTGCATCATCTGTCGTTGATCGCTTCAAGAACCGCTTCCAGAGAATTCTCTTTAATTCGGTGGAGGAGGATTACTCTCTGTTCTTAGGAGCGTTCTTGTAGAAGGGAGCTTTCTAGGCTTGAGAGGATTTTACAAATCTATTGTGCACAACCAAGAGAAATGAATTGGATCTCATGAGAAAATAACATAATTGGGTATTTATATTGATAGGGTTAAAATAAAACAATTACACAAGTACCCTTAATCATTTATTTAATCCTAGATAAACCCCATGTTAAATAATAATAATAATAATATTATCATTTCTCGACACGTGCTTAACTTGAAAATTAAGATTAAATATTATTTAATTAAATAATATTCAATATTTATTATTTCTCACTGGACCATTACACTAGGTCTTCCATTCCTCCCAAATATTTATCGGGTCTTGAATAATGTCTATTTATTTATTAAATAAATATCACTGCATTATTCTTTAATAAATAAATAAATAAATATTATATTCAATAAATAGAAAATAAATATTTATATATGATCAAGCATACATTAATAATTATTAAACCAAGTGCGGGAAAAATATTTATTCAACCTGTTAAATAATAAATAATAATATATTATTTAATTGAGATTTTGGACACACTTAGTGTGTGACCCTCTAAGCCTCTTTCTCACTAGCATTAGGTGAAGTAGCCTAAAGTCCAAGGTTAGAATATAACAACACCCTAAGGCACCCATATAGAAAGAATTTAATTTCATAATGACATGTTACCTCATACAGATGCTTACTGTGTAATATAACCCCTTTATCTCAATATCTCTAATCAAACAGGTTGCATACTGGTGCTATCAACCTATGTTCTTGATATATCTTTCTTTTAATTCCTGGAAAATGAACTTGCCTATAGAACACCATGACCATGGATTTATTTAGGTTATATCATTTCCATCAAAGGGCTTGAGATATCAACTTATGTTAATAAACAGATAGGGAAAATCCTTTCTTGCATTATTCATTAATGCAATATTACTCATGATGCACCTAACATATCCTACTTCACTGTGAACATATTTCATCACATTTTTCATCAATACATCTAAGTGAATTACTTATAATACTCATTAATAATAATCTTAAAGTCTAAGGACCAATACACACATCTAAAAATAGAAACATCCAATGACACAAATAATTGTGGATTTCATACTGGTGGGTCCCGTTATCTTAATATCTTACTCAATATTACAAATGGAGGACACCATGAGAAGGTGACTCAAATTCTTATGAGTCTCTATCCCTGATAGCTAGTATAATTTGTGTCCCAAAAATGATATCATCTAGCTATAGAACATATATTGAAGAACAATGTCACAACACTTCTGGGTTCTCATCATAGTGGGAATTTCTATGACCTTTTATTGTGGCATCTACTCTTAGTACATTATCACATACTACATCATGAATAATAACAATAATTATGTGATAAGTAGTTTATTAATATTCAAAAATATGAATACAAGTTATCATAAAGTACACAGAAGATGGTTCTAGGGCACCAAATCCAAAATAATGAAGGGCATATTAAACATGAAAAGATGAAAAAAATATATGAAATCATATTAAATCAAGGTATGCATACCTTCAAGTTAGATGAGGTTTAAATTTATATCAAATATTCCATAATTTTAATATAAGATTAGTTTTCAATGATATATTCCTGTGCATTACAGTTACAAATTGTAATACTGAAACCCCAAATGGGGTTATTATTTCAAATAATAACCTATGCATTACAATTATTAACTTGGCATGTTTCATGCTTATAAAAACTTTTTCATTACAATAATAACCTATGCATTATGATTATATGATTTATAAGAATTTAATAACCAAACAGTAGTCAACTAAGAACATTAATTTTAGAAAAAACATATATAATAACTTCACATTGGTTCCATCAAACCCAACCCAAATAATAAACCTTTATTGAAAATAAATCTAACAAATAGTAATCCTCATTTGAATGATAAAATTTTTATTAGGGAAATTTTAATGTCCCAAACTTTCATTAATGGAAATTCCTCTTGATCTACTTAAATGTATTATTATGGTTATATAAAATGTGAAATTCTTTGGTTTTATGTTTTTGGATTTTAAAATACCATTAATAATTGTGATCATTAAAAATATAGCCGTTGAATAGTGATAACATGATTAGTATAAATTAGGGCTTTAACAAATCCAATTTACTCAGACAAAGGAAGCGATGACCTCATCCAGTAGACTTGCCCCATACGAAGCCCATTTGTCAGATCTCGGAAAGGAGGTGGCATCATTGGGCTTCACTCTTGACCAATCCCAAGCCAATCTTGAACATGTTAAGCTTGAGCGGAACCGACTACGGGAGAAGTGGAAGTTAATAGAGATTACCACTCAAGCGATGTTATCCGAGCCACCCCAAGAGTATGTCACCATCACACACCTTACCCTTCGGTCTTATGTGGGTGTTATAAGGGGTTATGTAACAAGACCCTAGTACTATTACTATGTACATTATTTTTTATAAATATTGTGCATTCATTTTATTATTCTTACTTTGTAAATAGTTTTTAAAGCACAAATAGTATTTTTAGTTAATATTATACTAAGAAATATATTTTGATGAATTAATGGATTTTTGAATCAAATAATATTTTAATAAATTATTATTATTATTATTAAATTAATTTTTATTAAATATAAATTATTGTCTAATTTTATGAATGCAACTGTAATTTTTATTAAGGTTTGAAAGCTATTTTTGTCAAAACCCATGAATTTTTGATAAATGTCGGTTTTTATTTTAAAAGTAAAAATTCACATATTAAGAAAATTATTTAGATAAAATGAATATTATTTTTGGAATCATGACGTCAAAATTATCCAACAATGAATTTTTCATAATTTTCTAAGACAGTCAAATATTTGGGTAAATATTAAACACCATTTAAATATATAATGTGTTTTATGACATCATAATGACCCAATAGTGATGTAATAAAATACTATAAACATTATGTTCGGCCTATATATGTTTTAACATTAAAATAATGTGATTTTGGGTTTGTTTGATTTATTTTACAAAGCTTTAGTGGACCCTTCAAGGCTTATAAAACATTTTGTCTTTTTAAATTGTTTTTCTTGAGAGTGTGACCCACCTTCACATAAGCAACCCTATTATTTTAAGAAGTTAGGCCATTGGAATTATAAAATATTGTTTTCCACTCCCCTTTGGAAAAACCCATGGGCAAAAACCATGGTCTGGTTTTTGGTATTGATTAGTTTAATGTGTGGTGGCCCAAACCTAATTAATAAAGAATTCCCTCTCCTTTCCTATATAAACCCACCCAAGATCCCACTTCCTATTTACTAAAATCCTTTGCAGTTCATCCAACCTCTACCATATTCTCTATAGAATCCTCCTAAGGTGCCTCAATCTCCCAAGAATCCTCTCTTAAGCCTCTCCCAAGCCTTTGGAAGCACACTTCCAAGTAAGGGATTTCTTCCTTTCGCATTTTTATCCAATTTTCTTTAAGTTGTTATGCCTTTTTTTTCAATTAAAAATGTTGGGGTATTATTTTTAACCTCCCCCATAATTCCCTATTTATGTTTTGATTATGGGAGACCCCTTTATCTCTAATTAATTCCTCCCATGTACACCCGTTACCATACCGAAATTCCGTGAGGGATTTCTCTCTCCTCTTTTACATCCAAGTAATTATTTTGTATTATGCATCTAAATTCCATTAAGTTTGTTGGTACATGTATCTATATAACTCCCTTACTATAAATTTCATGTACATATGATGATACAACCATTTATATCTCATCAAACATTTTCATTAATCCTTATATCACGCCGTTATGCTGCCGAAATTGCACCGCATTTTTCCAAGCCAAGATCATTGTGCAGTGAATACCATACCCATATCTCTATAAAGGGTATTCAACTTTATGCACATATACATATTTAATGGTACTTTCATGTATTTATTCCACATTAATTAATCATGGAATAACTTAATATTTTGATTGATTCCATGTTATATGAACCATGTGGCACACATATGCATGAAATGAAATGTTTAAGAAGGGTGCGCCCTAATAGCGATCCAATGCATTGGGTAAAGTATAGTATCATGATACTTCATGTGCAGTGAGTGTTAACTCATGATAATTCAAGTGAAAATAGGGTTTAATTGTGCTTCATGTGCAATGAGGGTTTACTCATACTCCATGTTCAATGAGCCTTGGCTCATGCTAATTCCATGTTAAGTGTTGTTGCCACATTTCCATGTTTTGATTATCATGCTTTATAATGACTTTATGTTAATGTTTCTCTTGTGATACATTTATATGCCTATTGTCTAACATGTATTGTATTCCTCATGTTATCCCATGTTTATTCCCTTATTGGGCTTTATAACTCACCTTTTTCTTATGCATGTCCTCAGGTTATCCCATGCAATGCTAAGTACGAGGGAATGTAGTTGTCATGTAAAGGAAGTTTTTAATAAAGATGTTTTATTTAATGTTTTAAGTTGTTATATAATGATCATAAGCCCCAAAGACACTATATCTCTCGATATTTGATGTTGTATCAAGTGAATCTTATGTAATAAATCATGTTTTAGTGTGTAGTAAAGAGCAGGGTTGTTAAAGAAATCATATGTACAGAAGAGGATGATAAAATCCATATAGGGTCAGTTTATATATTTCTTTATGGAAGAAAATGCGCTTTTCTATAAATTTCTCAATATCAAATCTTTGGTCAATAAAGTGACCACTAAGAACACTTTATGTTTTAATTCCAAAGTGCCCCATTAGCCTAGATGAATATAACTCTTTCAGTAAAATTCAATAGATAGTGAAATTGAGAATATAAATCTTAAAAATAAAAAATTCTAACCCAACATATAAAAATAACTTTTCCCAACTAATTCACAGTTTACAATAAAAAAATGTTTGTAAAAATAATTATTAGTGTTATATATTTCCATAATTAATTCAAAACCAAGGTGTTTTAAATCCATTATAGATAAAAGAGAATATCTACATGAAAGTGCATCACCCACAAACATTTATATCCTACCTTAAACATTTCTTCCAAATTTATTTTTATTTTCTATCCATTTAATCAGTTCTAACATTTTCTTATCATCCCTCATTCTATCATTTTTAATTTTCTCTTAATTTATGTTGATCAATTATTTATTTCTTCCATATCAAAATTTGATCTTCCAAATTTTTTTTGTACATAATCACAAGATTTATAGTTTCCTCTCATGTTATAAAAGAATGAAAATTCATTAAACCATTGCATGTAACACATAAATTTTACTTCCATGATAAAAAAATTTGAAAGTAACACATCTTCCTAGGTACAAAAATATAATAAAAACTCATCTGTGTACTTTCAAATGGTGAATAAGACTATCACCTACTTTGTGAAAGTACATGCACTCGACTCCTCTCCACAAAATTCATTAAGATGATCTATTAATGCATGGGAACATGTATAATTTAATATAACCTCCTTCCTTTTTCTGCAATAAGAACCTTGATAATCTGTAATATAAACTAGATTTCTTTAGCCTCTACATAATTCACGAACACATCATTGATCAATCTCATCAATTATTGTTCCTTCTACAATATAGTAGAATATAAATTCTATACTCTATACATTCTTTCATTTATTTTATTTTTTAGATTTTATAATCCCTCAATAATTGGGAAAAATATTTACATATTTATTTTATTGTTATTCCTTAATGTTTGGTCTCTATTGATTTCCCTAAAAAATAGGAGTTTCAATTAGGGAATATGATTTTCAAAACTTTTAGATTGATTGTATATAATGAATTTTGAATTTGAATTCAACTTACTTCATGAATTTAACTTGATATTTTCCTTTTTAAATCAATATTCAAGTCTCTAATAGAATAGTCAAGAATATAGTATTGAACCACAATATAACATATTCGAGGACATTTGAACTCCAAATCATCATATTAATTTATTCTCTAAATCACTAATTTTTTTCACAAAGGTTTGAATGTTTTGTGTACTTATACCTTTCATGTTTATATTCCTTCCATGCTTAGGGAACCATTAAAATTGTAAACCTTCAAATATAATGTACCTTTTGGGCTCCATGCACCATCTATGGATTGTAGCATCTAAGTTCATTGTACCTTCTAATCAAAATACCTTATAAGCCTTGTACCATCAGAATTAATGTACCTTATAAGCTCCTTATACCATCTGAGTTCCTTATACCTTCAAAGGTATATAACTACTAATTCCTATACCATAGTAAATCATATACCTTTGGCGATCCTTATACCTTATGAGCCATGAACTGAGGAAAAATAAAACTTCTATACAAAAATTCTAAAATATATTTAAAACTCACAAAAATGATTTAAAATATTTCTATCCACCACAAAACATCTTAAAAAACAATTTAAATAATATTTTGAACCTTCAAAACTCATATTTGACAATGAATACAACCTTCTTCAACAATTACAATCGGAACATCAGTCTCCACTTTTGTACTTATTGTCAATATTTTTACACTATTTTGAAAAATCAATTTCTCATTGAAGTGGAACCAAATAAGAACCTTTATCATATAAAAAAATTATTAACACCACAACATAGGTTAGAGTAGTGTTTTTAGAGAAATACATCTCTTAGTGACAAACAAAATTTTCCCCAAATGATAAATATGCTCTCACCATAAACTAAATAACTAAATACTTATTATTTCTTATAATTTTCAAAATGAACACAACCAATGGATGATCAATGTATATAATGAAAAAGTACATGTCTCCCCTTTTGACAAGGAATTTTATACTCCTTATAAGAAAATATCTGTTCACTCTTTTATCCTTCATTGAAAACAAAATCCAATGTAATGTGGGGGATCCTATAAAATATTCTCAAGAGAGAGAGATATAGAGGATAAACACTCATTACTATCCTCAATGATTCAAATTTTTCCTTAGGGATGTCCTTGGTGAAAATATCATCCAACTATTCTCAGGTAAGAATAAATTCCATCTTAATGTCTCCATTATACGGCGTCACAAAAGTGAAATGAAATCTAATATTAATATAGTTGGATATTGAATGTTTCATTTTTTTAGAAAGGTTAATATAAGTTGGATTGTAAAAAATAATTCTAAGAGGTTATTCAACATTCACCCTAAAATAATCAAACTCATCCCCCATCCAAATCATATGATAATAATCAATGGTTACAGCCATATATTCATCCTTTGTAGTACACTATGACTATGTTCTATTCTTTTAGTTGAAACTCACAAAATAATAGCCCAAAAAAATGATTACACCTGAAGTTGATCACCTATCAATAAAATCACCTACCCATTAAACATCTATATATCCAGACATATTCAAACTCAATCCTCTTATACAATAGATCATAATTTATTATCCCATTGATGTATTTAAAAATTATTTTTGCTGCCATAATGTGTTATTATTTAGGAGAAATTTGATGCTTATCACATAGACTCATAATATAGACAATATAATATTACAATAAGTGTGAGATAAAAAAGGATCATAATCAAATTTGGACTCAATTTGATATAAAACTTCTGCTTTATCATCATAGGATGGTATCATCCCAAATTGAATTGTTGTGGACATAGGCTTAAAATCCACCATCTAAAACTTATCCAAATAATTATTTTGAATACTTATCTAGTTATAAGGTAATAAAATTTCCATTTTATATCACTTTTAATCCCAAGAAGTACCGTAGCTAACCTATCATGGAATCCTATTATTTTTTCTTCTTTTTTTTGACAATTTCTTACATGTGTTTTTTGATCACTTAGAAAAATTATATCATCAACATATACTATTATAATAAGTGTACTTGATTTATTATTTGATATATAGGTTGTTGACCACATTTTTAGTTTTGAATTCCAAGTCTTTCAAAAAAATGTCCAGACTTTTATATTAGTCTCTTAGGGATTACTTCAACCTATATAAATCTATCATTCATTTTCAAACCTTAAAAAAATAATTTTCAATAAAAAACCTTCATAATTCGCAATACAATCCTCTTATTTTAGATCAACATTTAAGAAGGTAGATTTAACATCCATTAGTTAAATAATATACTTTTTATGAGTTGTTTCTGAAAGAAACAATCAAATAGACTCTAAAATTGTAACTAGAGAAAAGGTCACCTCAAAGTCAACCCCTTTAAAATAAGATTATCCTTTTTATAAAAGTGTGGATTTGTTTCTTATCACCTCTCCCTTATCATTTAATTTATTTCTGTATACCAACTTACTTACAATTAAATTTCTATTACTTTTCATTGCAACCTGATATGAAGTGGAATTCTTGTTTATTTGATCCTAATCCTTATTCATATCTCCAATATAATATTCATGTTTGATACCTTTAGCAACTTATTATGGATTAATTTGAGATATTAGAGTAGTTTGGTTATGGTACCTTATCTTTATTCTAGTTTAGATTTGACCATTATGATTTCTAATAATATTCTATGACTCCACAAGTTTCTTCAGCCTTTGGTGCTATTGTGTTTTATTATCAATCGCTTGATCATCATTTTTAATCAGTTATGAACTCACATAAACTATATTCCGTTTATTCATTATATTTCCCATGGGATCCCATACTAACTGAAAATCTAAACATAAAAAACAACATTTTCAATCTTAACAAAGTTATTTGTAAATAAATGAATATAATTCAAGAAAATTAATATGAAATAAAATCATAAAAGGCATAAATAGTTTTAATTACTTTGACCATACGAAAAAAATCTAATACATGAAATGAGATCCAAATAAAAATATTTAATAGAAGATGATACAAATATTTAAATAAATCTGTAAATATCATTAGAGTAATATAGTTAAAATAAAACTACTCAAGTGATAATTTTAAAATTTGTTTCAATATATATCATTGCAACTAATTTTTAGAATCTATAACAATAAAGTTTTTATGGAAACAAAATTAAAGGAAAGCCAGTGGTCTGAGCACAAATATGTTTTCTCTGGAACCTATCATAACACTCTGAATATTTACTATCACATGGAATAGAAAACCCATTGTTAAGGTCTAAAATTAAATGATAAACATGTATTTGGATGGAATAAATATTTAAAGAAAATAAAATATGAATTTTGATGACCACTTTATGATTCACTAACCATAGTATAGTATGTGCTATTAAATGGAGTATCAGATAATTAACAATAATTAAGATGTTTACCCTACTTAAATAAATCCTAGGAAAGTGATTTTTTTCTAATGAAGTTTGAATAAAAAATGATATAAATATATAGATTGTAAACCTCTAAAAAGACTCATAGAATCTTGTTTAAAAAACACAATGAAACCAGTAGAAATAAAATTTTTATATTATTTTTCTACACAAAGTAATATATTTCATGAATTATGATATTCCAATATCAAAATCAGCACTAGATCATATTAAGAAAGTGAGATAAATAGGAAACTATGGAAAAAAAGCATCAGAAGTAATCCATTCCCAAACAACTATATTATAGAATAGATGAATCATCTAAATATTATCTTGATAAAAGTAAAACAATTACATGTAATTGGGAACTTTTGAATTCATGGGAAAATAATAATATGAAGTAAGAATTCAAGTTTCACTTAAGGAATCCAAATATCAAGATTAAATAAAGTTGATAAAGGTGTTGAAAGGTTTTTGGTCAAGTTAAAAGTAATAAGAAATAATGAATTGAGATTGAATAATTTTGCATGAAGCAGTAATTCTAATTTCATATCGATTAATCTATTGATTGAAGGAAATTAGTTTAACATTCAAAACATGGAAATTCAAAGGGTGAAAATATCTAAGAAAATTATAATGAGTGATTTTAGGAAGTTTCCAAATACATTATAGAAGAATAGAAACTGTAAATTAGGAGAAAGTAAATTAGAAGAATGTAAATATAAATTAGAAGCTGAATAGAAGAATGTAAGAAACATACTATAGGGGAATGGTGTTGAGGGTTTGAGGGAAGACCGTGGTTTGGGGAGGTGGGGTGGCCGCGTCGGAGGATAAGGATCTTGGAGAGGTGGGGTGGATGCATCAGATATGTGTCAAGCCATGTTGGTGGAGGAGGATCATGGAGAGGCCGCATCCTAGCTGCATCGATAGAGAGGTGGGGAGGCCACATCAGAGTCATGTTGATAGTGAGGTGATGAGGCTGTGTCAGATCCACATCGGTGGGAGATGGGATGGCTATGTCAGTGGAGGAGGATTTCCGGGATCAGATCTAGGGTTTGATCGTGAAGAAGGGAAGTGGTGTACGAGAGAATCTATGAAGGCGACTTGATCACGAACAGAAAGGGTGGGAGGGGTTAATATATCAAGTGTGTTTCTATGGTTTCAAATAATATCTAGTATTAGATTAGTTATTTTCATAGTTTATTAAAACTGTAGTGATAGGTGTGTGGAAATATGACATTTCTCTAGTTGTGAATATTGACACATTTAAATAAATAATAATATTTTTAATTATAATTAAAAAATTTCAACACAGTTA
This sequence comes from Viscum album, assembly GCA_963277665.1. NCBI lineage: Eukaryota > Viridiplantae > Streptophyta > Magnoliopsida > Santalales > Viscaceae > Viscum > Viscum album. The sequence continues at coordinate 14,488,962 of OY728145.1, forward strand.
ATAATTAATTATATTTTTTATATACAATCAATACAATACATACATCCATATAATTACTTTGAAATATATATATATATATATATTAAAAATTGTAAATATATTTAAATATAATTATTAAAATTCTTATATTTGGTTTTATAGTTTTATAATTAATGTTATATTATGAAAAACATTTATACACAATAATACTATTTATACATTTATAAACTATATATTTATAAAACATTTATTAATTTATATAAACAATAATATTTTTAATTATAATTAACACATTCACCAACACATTATTAATAAAAAAATTATTATAATATTAATTCGTTTATTAATAAATTTATCGTAATATTTATACATTTAATACATTTAATATTTTTTATTCATTTTAATATTTTTGTAATTTATTAATTTTTATTATAAATCAATTTTTATTTGTAAATTTATTATAATATTAATACATTTATTCATAATATATAATATAATATATATACATTTATGTATATAGTTATTATATATTCATTTTTGATTAGTAATTTACAATAAATCTTACTTTTTTAAATATATTTTTTAATTTTATTTCATTCTTATTTTAATAATTTGTCATTTATAGTTTATATATTTAATATTATTTATTAATTTTTAATACTTTGTTAATTTGTTTTTCAAATTTATTCATGTAATATTATTTTTTCATTTTTAATGTATTTATTATTAATATTTTTCTAGATTATTAATTTTTTAATATTTATCTAGTAATTTTTAATATTTTTATAATTTATATAAATATATTTTATTCAGTTTTTATATTTATTCATTTTTCTTTTAATTTTTTTATATTAATAAATTTATATAAATATTATTTATCTATTTTTAATCAATAATTTATTATTTATTTTTTGTATTTAAATGTAATTTTTATTTTTAATTTTTATTAATATAATATTTAAGAGGACTATATCTGTGCTAACTTTAGTGTTGATATAATATAATTTATCAATGCATATTTGTTTAGCACTGATAAAAATTTCATTTATCAATTATTTTTAACTAGCATTGGCAAAAATCTTTCATTCTTTTAAATGAACCCTAGTCGCGTTGCGCCCTCATTGGTCGTTCAAGAATTTCATGGAAACTGAACTCTATTGCGACTTCATCCAACATATAGGACGAATCTTGTAATGCCTCGACCCTAGTTACCCAGAGTCGGTGCATTATTACATAACATTGGCTTGATCACAATAGATCAATTCTCAAAAGACTGATTAGTTTAGTAGCCTTGGAAGTACTAGATACATACATAAGTTTTACATTACATTATGAAATGAAAAACAACAACATTGTGCCCCCTTTGAACACACTCATAAACTTTAGCCTATCCCTATAGGTAAATCATAATATACTTCTTCACATCATGGGAAAAATAAAACATAGAAAGGGGTGAGCTCAGATGCTCAGTAAGGATAACAATATAGCGAAAACTTTCATAAATAAGCATAAACATTTAAGGCAATGTATAAGACTAAAACACAAGCCTTTTAAACTTAAATTTTAGTGTAATATGGAAAATATAAATCAAATAATTTCATTTACTTATTCACATGGATATTCTACCAGTCGAATAATCACATATAATATCAATAGCTAATTTCATAATGATGGAATGCATAATTCCGGACATCATAACCACATAGTCAAAGCCTCGTGCTAAGACTACAAATAAGATTTTGTCAAGGCCTTGTGCCAAGACACTAGTTTGTCTCATGAGACCTACTGATGCATTGAGGAGCTATAGCGGGCTCCACCTATTACTTACTAAGTCCAATACATTCCTCATATGAAAAGGTTAAAACATAATCTAAACATTTGTATTAAAACCAGCATACGGAATGTCAATATTTTAACAAAAAACCATGAATGGCATAAAAATAGAACATCCACAGTCAAACATAACTTATTCAATACAATATGGAAGATTTTATTATAATAAATCAACCTCAATCAAGAATAATGAAGGATATTGACATAGATTAAAATAATCAGTAAAACTATTTGAGAGAAATATCCCCTTTTTCTTGAAAACATTTAAAAGTATCACTATGTATCAAGAAGATGTTAAAAATAGATTTTTGAATAAAAGTGTCCCATACCACTTTGAAAATTTTAAAAGGAATTTTAATTTTAAAACATTCATGTCCTTATAAATAAATCCTTAAAACCATTTTTAAAACATGGACATTAATGAGAAAGGTTTAAAAGAATAAATCTTTAAAACATTTAAAATGATATTTTAGTTAGAGTTCTTAACCAAATGAGAGACACTTGAATACAAATAATTGAGGTAATAAAAACTTTATAATATCATGAGAATAAATGAATTCATGATATACTATGTAAAAGTATAGTATATACACCATAAAAAAGTGAATTAGCGCATAACAACAAAGAAGTCTCAATGGAATGTAAATTGAGATGAAATCCCTTACAAAGACCATATCCTTAGATTAAGGATAAATCAATGAAATAATTATGTTTGAAAAATATAAATACACTCAATATTATTATATATTCAATGTAAATAAACCAGAGGACATTCAAACATATTCTTCTAAAAACGAAACCAATGACTTGGATGTTTAACTCAATGAATGGAAATTGAGTTAAGATTACCCTTATCAATTTCATATCAATGACTTGAGAATTTATAAATTGAGTGATTATGTGTATGAAAATTATATCCACACAAAGGGGAGTATAAATTACTACATAAATAAATAAATAGTGATTTCACACATAATCTTGGAGTAAGATAATCAATGAAGTTTGCATAAAACCCAATGAGTAGAAATTGATATTTGAAATTCCCTTACCGATTTGGTAACTTACGAAACATAAACCCCATGAAATAAGGATCATAAAATGAATATGTAACTAACCATAAATTAAAGTATATTACAAAAAGAATACAATCATGTGGCAGTACATACACCACACAAAATAAAATAGTGTAAATATAGGATGAATCTCATGGGAATAAGAAGTGATATGAAAACCCCTTACAACGTTGTAATCAATCGAGTCGTATGAACAAAAGTTAATAACCACCAAATTAATCATATAATACCATGAATATAAAGATAATAATGATAATATATATCAAATGGTAGTAAAAAATACACCACAAGTAATAAATAAGCGGTGAACAATGGAAATCTCACAGAATTAAAAGTGAGATAAGAAACCCCTTACCACGTTGTAATCAATCGAGTCGTATAACCAAAAGTTAATAACTACCAAATGAATCATAGAATACCATGAATATAAAGATAATCATGATAATATATATTAAATGGAAGTATACAATACACCACATGCAATAAATAAGTGTCGAACAATGGAAATCTCACAGAATTAAAAGTAAGATAAGAAATCCCTTACCCCGTGTCCGACTTGACTCGTATGTTCCATGTTATTACTAAAAAATAAACTTAAGTTAATTTATACTTCCTGAAGAACATATTTAAAGTTTATTATTCCTTTTACATCACTTATTACCTTGCTATAACAATTAGTTAATTTTTTGAGTTCATATCAGACATTTTGTCGATGTTCGGAACTTTTGTAAAAAAATGAACTTGTTATAAATACAAATTGTCCATATGGTCAAAATTACATTATCTAAAAAATTATATTAATTATTTAGATATCATATATATCATATATATCCAGTGTATATGTATTTACAATATTCCTTATCATTTGAAGTTAAGAAATGAAACACACCGTTCATGGAGATGGTAAGTCGTACGTACGCATGAATGCTACTTTCATTTCTATTTTATATTTAAAGGAATGAAAAATTAATAATACATAGTTATTTTATAATTACAGTATAATATATATGTTATATAATTTAATTAAATCCATCCTTTATATGTTCCACGTATGGCATGAATGAGTCATATCACTTTGAGGGGGCAGTAGTCCGCACTTCCTCAAATGAAATTATCGTATTTACCCATTTTGGAAACCATAAAGATATGATATAAATGAAAAATACAGAAGTATATATATAATATAAATATAATATATATAACATGTGAATACAGTTCCATCTTAATGTCCACCATAAGAGGTGGTAGGAGAAGATTGAACAATCATCGTTTCGTGAGGCAGTAGTTCGCCGTCCACAGAAACAGTATGTTCTTTACCCATTAAATGGAGATGTGTGTAAGTGTAGTTCAAATACTTCTCATATAAAAAACCTAGTATATTTAGGACACTTTTTTTGTTATAAAATAAAGGAATAAAATATTTTAGGGGGTTTTAGAAGTAAAATAAAAGAAAAGAACTTAAGACAAGTCATTACCTTTAAATCGGGTAACTCCCTTTGGTTTGAACCAAAAGGATTTCTTTGAGGGCATTATGCCTTAGGTAAGGATTATAGGTGGAATATAGGGATCTTTAGATCTTATTTGGGTAGATTTTTTATGAGCCAAGGGTATTTAAAGGTGTTAGTAATGGGTTAGAGGTGATGGATTTTTATAAGGGGGAGGAGGGGCTCTATTGGAAAGTTTGAAAATATTATTTTATTATATAATGATTTCCAGTTTCTAAAGGTCCAAAACTTATTAAATTATAAGATAATATAAATATTCTTTGAAATAAAATCATCCAATAATAATTGTACAGGTTTTGAATATTTTTTTAATATTTATTATCTTATTTATTTAAATCATTCATCAATGAGGTAAACACTGCATCATTATTGTGTCATATACAATTTTATTTATTTGATGACTAAAACTTATAAAAAAATACCATTATTTAGGAAATATTTTTAGATTTAAAATGAATATTTATAGTCAAAGAGATAACTTATATAACCCCATGTAAAAATTTATTTACTAAAAGATATATGTTTATGTCATTTTTGTCATTACTTTAAATTAATTAATATAAAGTGTCATTATCACTCTCAAGCGGCTCCATGGGGTCCCAAAATCTACCCAATGATTCCCATGGTTAGAAATGTATCAAAAAATAAGATTAGGACATATGTTAGGGTAATTTAATATTATTATAATATTATTTTTACCTTGAATTACTCTATTTACCTTTAACTACGGTAAATAAAAGTCAAAAGTTACTATTCAAAAAGATTATTTTCATCTTATTGAACACATTTTACATACTAATAACAAACATGTATGTCGGATTTTTGAAATTCAATTCACATAAGTGGTAAAATTTCATTTAAATGAAAATGTCGGGTTTTTAACTACTACTTAGTGTTTTCACTATTCATCAAAAATTGAAGTTTTTCAAAAAGATACGAAAAATTCAACCTAAGATATATTTGATATTTCAAATTAAAAAATTATTTCTATTTTAACAAATTAAAAACATATAAGTTTCATTAATTAATTTAAAATTAATTACCGTTGTCAAAACAAAAAGCATGTTTTTTAAGAAATAATAACTATCAAAAGATTGATACTTGTTTATGTCCAATTTCAAAGTGAAATTACTTACAGTGAACAAAATTTGATTAAATGGAAGAAATATAATCTAATTACACTTTAAAACTAATTAAAAAGATAATCTAACTATATAAATAAATTAGATTAAAAGTTAGTTTTGAATTAAAATACAATATTTTTCACTATTCATAAAAAAATGAATTTTATCCGAAAAATACCAAAAATTTACCCAAAGTAAATTTTTATGTCCCTATTCTAAACAAGAATTTTATTTTGTCAAATAGATCATATAAAAGTGTCAAATATTGGATTTAGAAAGGGTTCTCCATTAAAAGGTGGAAAAACTGCATTTTTAAAAAAATACTTCTTTTATATGAAAAATTAAATTTCTCCTTATATTATGTCTAAGAAACACAAAAGATGAATGTTAAAATTATATGAGATATATATAAAATTAAAAATGTGGTCATTAATATTCATAACCACTTTCTAAACGGCTAGTTTGATAGGTCATGGTGCGCTTGAACTCGGTGTTGCGTACATCACAAACTATTGTATTATTCAAAGAGAAGCATACTGTGGAAGCTTGGGGTGTTAAAAATCTAGAACCTCAAAACTAAATGTACGATATTCCATTCTTGTTTTTATGTATTTCTTAATTTTGAATCATTTTCTTTGGTTGTTTAATTCTAATAGTGGTGTATGCGACACCCCATTTCTAATCTTCTACTCACACCACTATTTTCCATTATTTGAGAATCTTATTTCATGTTGTTGTGGTAGAGATTATTCTTATTTTTTTATTACCTTCTCTTATATGTATCCATTATATTCTCACATTGGTTCACTACCCACCCCTTTATTGGTTTCAAAATATTTTTATATTTAATTAAAATTCATGAATTGGTTTTAATTTGGTGCATAAGCAGTTTCTATATGATGGAATGAGGTAATCTAGGATGTGATTTTGAAAAAATATTTGATGTATATTTTCATTGGATTAATGGGTTATCAATACTAGATAACATAAACCCGAGTGAGATAATAATTATATATTGAGATAAAAATTATATATCTATGCATAATAAGTGTTAACGTAAAAATTTGAAACTCTATTTGAATTAGATTGTTGAAAAATTAATTTTAGAATCCATGGGTCATATTTTTAGAGGTACTTTTAGGAATTGTAATCTATAATATTATTTTTTAGCTATGTGAGGTTTCAAGTTAGAAGTTGGAGTTGATTTTGTTTTTTGAAATTAGGATATATGTAAAGAAATTTTACATTAGTTTATATACTTGTGGTGAATTATGGAATGGAAAGTCGCATGATGTGTTTGATTGAGAAAAATATATTCTTAAGTATATCCTAGGGGTGGTAACCAACAAGAATATGGTTGTTTAGGGAATTTTATTTTATAATAGATATTGTAGAAAATGAATAATAGGAGTGTATGTCTTCTAAACTATATTTTTGGAAAAAGAAATTATTTAGTAGTTAATGTTTTATTTATTTTCATTTCTGATTCTAATGATTCAGTTCGTTCTAAACTCAATTTAAATAGTAATGAATACATGGGTGTTTAGTTTTAATTAAATAAATTGGAATTTTTATTTCAAATATTCCTAAGTATTATTCATGTTCCTTTTTTTACTTCTATGTGTATTTCAAAGCCATATAGAACATAAAATGGGTTGTCACACCTTATACCTTCCTTGCAATGTGTTTTTGTAAATTTAAAAGTCTTCAACCATATAAAAAACTAATAATTATAAAATATTCAAAAAATTAGAGAAAAAAAGTCCACACATCTCATGGAATATTTAAAAATATAAATTTAGGAAATACCTCTTTAGGGATTCTAGTTTGTGAATGAAATATCATATCTTTCATAAATTTAATAATATAACAACCATAATCAAAGTGATTAATTTATTTTAAACACTATTGAACCATTGAGAAATATAAGTAATTTGTTTTAATATACGTTTTTATAATAAAATCTTATTATATACACCCCAATACTTATCCTGTTTTAGAAATCAATAGGTTTCTTATGCACATTGATAGTGATAAGGAGTGAATTATCTCCCTTGATGAATCCATTTCAAAAAATAGAATTATTTTTGATATGTAAATTATTGTAATAAAAAATAAGTGTTATTATACTTTATATTAATATAATATTTCATATTTATTGTTGTCCTAGATATCTATAGAAATATGGACTAGAGGTGGGGGTGTATAGTCCTTTTAAAATTTTTATAATTAATTAAAATTATTAGAGTATTATTAATTAAAAAAAACAATAGATGACTATGAATGTGGTGTCAAATAGATAGAAGAACAATAGAAATAAAAATAAATAGCACCAAATTTTTTATAGTGGTTCAGATCACTGAGATCTTAGTCCACTCTTTAATCCCATCCAACTCAGTAAGAGGATTGATACTTACTAAAACTAGAGTGAAAGAATATTTTACCGGTGCAAACTCAAACCTAGTCTTTTACACTGAAAATATCTGATTTTTTTTCATTTTATATGTTCAATAAAAAACCCAAGACTTTAAAAGAAACATACCTAACATATCACTATACCTTTTACAAGTGCAAACAGAACCTTTGTTATTTCCTTTTGATTAGGTGGACATAACCAGACCTACCTTTTAATGGATGTATAATCGTGAGTGAGAAAATGAATAATAGACACTTAAAATTAAAATAATAGAAACTCAATTCCTGTAAGACGTTTATGAAGAAGATAGTTTACAATAGTAAACTCCATCCCTTCTAGAATTTATGTAGAATAGAGAGGCTTTGGGAAAATATAAGTGCTTCATCAAATTAGCAATAATGAATCATAGTTCTCAATATATCTCACATCACTTGAATTCTTTTCTTGGGTATCTATTTATAGAAAAAAATTAATGAATAATATTTTCACAACACCCTCTTATCAAAGATAACACAATGAGGAGAGATAGATAATGAATGCGACATACCACATTTTTAAAAGGAAATGTTTTTCTAGAATACTATTTAAATATGCACAAGTGTAATTTATACTAATAAATAAAAAAAATCACATTTTTAGATTTTATTAATGGAATATATATATATAATATTAAATATAATATTTAACATTCATATTATATATTCTGTAAACATGATATAAGAACAAATCCAATTTTTACTCACACAAGAAGTATTTTTCAAAAAAGGAAGTTTTGCCATCTATTGATGGATCACTTGTTTTAAATATAGTTTTGAAAATTTTATAAGTTATATTTGAGAAAATAAAATTTTTATTTGTAATAGGAGTATCAAAATTTAATTTTTTTTAATTTTTGGTATTTTTTTGATAAGTTTCATGTTTTTGATGAATATTGAAAAAATAGTGCATTTTAATTGAAAACTACTTTTTCATCAAATTTATTTATATTGTTAAATTATATTTTAAATGGTTTTAACGTATAATTAGATCAATTTTTTATCAATTAATAAATTCTAGTTCATTGGAATCATTTTCACATTGAAATTGGATATAAAAACTTTGTGAGCTTTTGAACATTTTTACTTTAAAAACCTATTTTCTCGTTCCGTCAACGATACCAATTTTTAATTAATTTATGAAATTTCTATGTTTTGAATTTTGAAAAATGTATTAAATATTTTTAATAATAATGTAAAAATTTCTTAAATAGGTCTCTTTTATTTTTGGACAATATGAAAAGTAACTTTATTAATTTTTTTATTAACACGGTTAAAGGTAAATCGGGTAATTGATGGTAAAAATAATATTATAAATATTATAAAATTAACTTAAAAATTATACTAATTTAATTGGATGAGTTTTTTGAACTAAAATAATCCTTGGGATGTAATTATGACCTTTTTAATCCATTTGGATGAGATTATGACATTTATAATATTATATTCAAAGAAAAGTCAATTTTGTCATGCTTATTTTTAACAAGTGAAATATTTTTAATGTGAGGTCATAGAGAGAATTTGTTTGACTATAAATAGTATTTTTGAATCTAAAATGTTTATATTTATCATGATAATTTATTTTTAATTTTTAGAGAAGTAATAATTTAATTAAAGGCTTGCATAATGATGATGTAGTGATTGTTTAATGAATGAAAGAATCAAATAAATGATATTAAAAATATAAAAATAAATATAAATTTAGATAATTAATGTCATAAAAAAAATTTATTCATGAATTGGACATGTTAGTGATGTTTTATAATTCTTGGTTTCAATTTATCTTGTTTTTTGTTTATTTTTGTATTAGACAAAATAATGAATAGTGTCAAAATTGATATTAATGATATTTTAAAATAAATAATATTTTATTAAATGATATAAAATATCTAAAAATATATTTTTTTTTTCAAAACGATTGGGATAATGACTAAAATTTCACTAACGACTCATTTATGGTTCTTTTGGCATTTTATAGTAACTATATCAACCTTTAACATGCAAGAACACATGTTGTCATGGTAAGAGTTAAAGAGTTTAAATAAGGGTTAAAACCAAACGATAAGGATAAGAATGTGACCTAAAATTATCTAAAAATTATTCGATACATTTTATTCCACCCTTATCACCTTAATATATAATTTTAGTTGTTTAATGGAAATTTTCCCATGAAAATAACTTATATATTATTTAAGTCAAAGATAGTTACAAAATGTCACTTTCTTTGTATTTAATATCTTTTATGCATCCAAATAGGGAAAAAATCCAAATATTAATGAATAAAAATGTCTATTTTGATATAAATGAAATTAATTTTATTATAAAATTTTAATTTAATTTCATAAATTATATAATTATCTCAACATCTTCTCCAATGCTAAAACAATATCAATTTAATTAACGAAAAAATAAAATAATTGATTTTAATAATATTAATTTTGATATATTTTGAATGATTTAATTTTTATAATGAATTTATATATCTATAATAAATATTATAGATGTGTGAAATCATTATATTTGAATTCCCGTTTTGTATTTATGTATTTGAAGTCAAATTAAATGAATAGTATCAAATTTGACGATAATGATATTGTATTGAATTAATATGTTATTAAATTATTTAAAATCATAAAAATGTTAAATAATCACAAATTTTATAAAATATGGTCTAAAATTCCTTCCCCAATTCATTTATAGGGCATTTTTAACTCTATGAATTTAGAATAGCCTTATTAAATTTTATTATTTTGAAGAATTCCAAGAGTGACCCTTCCCTGTCTTATAAAATGACACCCATTATTCTCATTTAAATACACATAAAACCTATTTAGTTTGGAAAATATCTACCTAAATCCATTAATATAATTCATACCCACATTCTAGATGCATTATTTTAGGTATAACACCCTTCTTCGAGGTGTTAATGTGTTAATCAAAGGAGATTACTTGAGGAAGATGTATCGTTTTTAATTAAGCGTTTATGTTTCATTTATTCTTACACTTCCTTAAAATCTTCTTCAACCATGATGAAATAATATATAAAATATCCTAAATATATTTAGATGTTATTATTTTAATACAATCACTTAATTTCATCTCCAATTTCATCAAATGGGAAATGAATTATTCATTTGTGTGTATGGCGGACTACCACCTCGTGAACCGATATAATTTGTTTTCTATAACAATATCTCAAGACTAGTTATAATGATGTAATTAATTTATATATATGATATTAATTACATATTTATCATTATTAAATAATAACATATCATTTAAATTCATTTCTTTCCTTGCATATAAAAATAATAACGTCGTTCGTGCATACGTGGGAACTATCACCTCCACGAAGCGGTGTGATTCATTTTTCATAACCACATCACATGGATGATATATATAAGTATATTTAAATGATTAATATGTTATTTATGATATTATGATAATTATTTAAATATAAAATAATAATTACTTTCTTTATATAATGATCATTGAAAAATGAAAACGTTACTCATGCGTACATACGGTCTACCATATCCATGATTATAACATAGTTAATTTTTCATAACCATAAATAATGTTTGGATTTAAAATTATAATTTATGTATAAATATTATAAAAATTTAATGAATATTATTCTTGATAAGATGGACTAATGACTACTTTGACTATTGACATCACACCAAAGTCATTTTGTACTCAAGTACCAAATATCATAAAAAATCCAACATGAACTTAAATAATTAAGTAATTGATATAACCTGATAATAATTGATATAAAAGGAATAATAAAATTTAAAAATTTTCTCAATAAATTAAATAATTAACCTAAGTTTATTATTTAGGAAGATAAATATTTTACGTGATGAGTCAGACTCAAGGTAAGGGTTTTCGTCTCAATCTCCTTTCATTGAGGCATTTCTTGATGATATGCACCTTTATTATTTTATAAGGTGTATATACAGCTACTATGAAATTTCATATCCATATTTTATCTATAATAATGTTATTTAATTTTTTTAAATACATTATTTCATGGATATTATGATTTAAATGTTCAAAGTGGTATGAGACACCTTGGATGTTTAAAGATTTAATTATCAAATCTTTTTCTCCATGTCAATATTCTTGATATCATTTTACATATTTATTTATATGGATATAAAATAATTATAAATGAAATTTTATGTATACTTTGAATTTCATTAAATGGTTTTCAAAAAGGAATCTTTTTACATGTTTTTATATGGAAGGTTTTGAAAAACGATGAAAAGAATGTTCTATTCTTAACGTATATAAAGATAATGACTTTTCTGATGCTGTGAACATTATTTTATTTTCGTAATAATTTGAAATATTTAAAGTTTCCTTAAATGAAAAACCACATTTGTATTTTTTGGTATTTTTATATTGAAAATGGGTTTTCAATGAAAAGGACGTTTTGGTATTAAAAATGGTTTTTAATAGAAAATGGTTTTTTATACGAAGTCTTTTTCATATGGGATTAAAAGATTTTTTCAAAGGGTTTTATGATAAAAGTTTTTTATTAATGACATGATAAGTGAGAATTATAGGAAACGGATGATCCTGATATAACTTATACATGAGGTGGCTCAGATAGTACTGGGAAATCCCGATATAGCTTAACATGGGGAGACATAGATAGTGATGAGAAAGCCCATTATAGCTTAATATGGGGTGGCCCAGATAATATTAGGAAAACCTATTATATCTTAACATGGGGTGGCATAGATAGCGCTAGGTAAGACCGTAATAGCTTAATTAGAAGTCATCCATATGGTTATTCCAACTGAAAGGGCTTTGAAATGGTTTTATGTATATGATGCTCTAAGTCACCTAAATGAGTTTTAATTTCTTTCTATGGGTTATAATGATTTTATTTGAGAATAATGTGTGTTTTTTCATGCGAAAATGTTTTATTTCATATTATAAAATAAATTTGAAGATAAAGGTAAACTTTATATTAGTTTTCATGTTTTTACTGAACTAAGAGTTTCCTTTCTTTCTTTATCCCTTACCAAGATTTTGTGCTCACTCCAAGTTTAAAATGTTTATCATAGGAAGGGATAATAGAGGTAAGGATGAGATCAAGGAGAAAATCATGAAAATAAAACATGTTTTTAAGGGTTTATTTTGGTGTAAAAATGGAGACTATATAGAAGTTTTCACATATGATGTATGAGTTTAGTTTGTAAGAATTTGTACTAATTCTCTAAAACTCTAAGCTAAAAAGATCCTCAAATTTTAATTCTAGTTAAAAAACACTAAAATATGAAATATTTAAGGCTTTAGCCTTACATTTGGCATCAAAAGGAGGTTTAGACAACTTTGGAGATTAGGATGTATTATTAAGAGTTATGGATATCATCATGGGTTTATAATTTTAAGATTTATCATAAGTTAATTTCCTTAGAAACCCATTTTTAGGATTTAAGTTATGAAATTTTAAGGTGAATAATAATATTTTTAGAGAGAATAATTTTTGAGGTAATTATGGGTTATTACATTTTGGGATGAAAAATTAAAGGTATGAGATAAAATTTAAGTTTAAAATGTATTAAGTTTTTTTGAGTATGTTTCTAAAATTTCTAGATTTTTATAAGGATTATATTTATATAGCTTTAGAAAAAGCACAAAAAGAGGATGGGTGACAACCCGTCACATCCAGAAAGGCTACAAGAATTAAACCCACAACCGAAGGGCGACATGGGTGTATCATCTACCATTGGCCTAAGCAAATTCATGCTTAGTATAACCTATTATTTGTAGTTAAATTATTTTATGGATGAATAATAATTTTATTCCTTGAAAATATGTTTTATTGAATAGATAACATTAAGATTGATAAATAATTTGGTGATTACTATTTTTAGGAAGATGTTTAATATTTTTGGATCCCTTTTTGATTGAGGTAAATGAAATAATATGGTATTTTATTTGATAAGTAAAGGTTGAATTATATTTTAGAGGAAAATATGATTTTATGGTTATTCAGGAAATGATTAACCTATCTTGGAGAATATGTGATATGGGAAATTAATTTTTGGTATGAGACATTAAGAGTGATTGACGTTATTTGGAGATAAATGTTAAAATTTATTTTGTAAGACTATGTGATCAAATACTTTTGAATTTTGGGTTTCAATCTCAATTTTAATTATTTTGAATAATTTTAAGGATAATTATTTGTTTAATGGTATATGTTGAAATTTTGGTGTCGTTATTGATTTTTGGAGATTAAAATAGTTTTTCATCATATAAAGGTATATTATTTTTGGGGAATTATCTTATCATGTCCTAATAATTTTTTTTGGTTAATTTATAAATAAATTAGGAATATATTTCCATCTTTTTGTATATTTAGTGATCCGTAGAAATTGATTATAGTTCGAGATGTATGAAAATTCATCTTAAATTCTCACCATTTGGAGAAAAATATGATTTTGTAGTGGAATTTGATTAAATGATGAAACTTATACGTAAAGTAAGTATATTTTATTATGTTATTATTTCTTGTAGTAAAATAATTCCTCAACTATATTAAAATAATTTTGAAATAAAAAATTCTATCTGTTTACTTTTCTTACTGTGAAATCAATGAAATTTTATCCCATCCAAGATTTATGGTTTTTTGATTGTTAACTATCTCATGAATAGGTTCTCTATCACTCTCCATAAGAACTTGATAGTTATTTTTCTCTTCCATGTATAGTTTTTTCATACATGGAACCATAGTAAGTGTTATCTTAGGTGACCATTGTACTTCCTTTTATTTCTTTTAAAGTGAAAGTTTTATTAATATTTCTTCTGATGTAGGATTCCAATAAAGTTATTTTGAAAAGTAAAACCCCTAGTTTTTTATCATGAGTTCAAAAATTGAGGATTCAATTTATTAAGGGGGGGGGGGGGGGTTAATGTAACATCCTGAATTTTTAAAAGGAAATATTTTTCTGAAAAACTACTTAAATATGCACAAGTGTATTTTACACCAATAAATAAAAAAATCACACCTTTTGGATTTTATTAATGGAATATATATAATATATTAAATATAATATTTAATTTTCATATTATAATTTTTGTATACATGAGATAAAAACAAATCCATTTTTACTCAAAAAAGAAATATTTTTCAAAAAATGCGGTTTTTCCACCTTTTGATGAATCACTTGTTTTAAATCTAGTTTTTGAAACTTTTATAATTTATATTTGAAAAAATAAACTTTTTCTTTGAAATAATAGTATCATAATTAACTTTGGTTGAATTTTAGTTATTATTATGATAAACTTCATATTTTGATGAATAATGAAAAAATAATGCATTTTAATTGAAAACTAATTTTTATCAAATTTAATTATAGTGTAAAATTATATTTTTGAATGGTTTTAAAGTATAATTAGATCAATTTTTTATCATTCAATCCAATTTATGTTATTTTAATCAATTTTACATTGAAATTGGATATAAAAACGTTGTGAAAGTTTAAACGTTTTTACATTAAAAACCCATTTTCTTATTCAGTAAACGAGGTCAATTTTTAATTAATTTTTGAAATTTATGTGTTTTGAATTTTGAAAATTGGATTCCATATTTTTAATTATAATATAAAAATTTAGTAAATTGATCACTTTTATTTTTGAACAATATAAATAGTTACTTAAGTAAATATTTTTATTAACACAGTTATAGGTAAATCAGGTAATTAAGGGTAAAAATAATATTATAAATATTATAAAATTACCCTAACACTTGTCGTAATTTCATTTTATGAGTGTGATTGCACAAAACAACATCTTTGGGTAGAAATTATGACCTTTGGAAGCCACTTGGATGAGAGTATGATATTTATAATATTATATTCAATGAAAAGTCAATTTTGTCACACTTTTGTTTTTAACAAGTAAAATATTTTTTAATATGGGGTTATAGAGAGGATATATTCAACAATAAATATTATTTTAGAAGATAAAATGGTTATATTTATCATGATAATTTATTTTTAATATTTAGATAATTAAAAATTTAATTAACGGCTTGCACAATAATGATGTAGTAATTGTTTAATGAATGGAAGAATCAAATAAATGATAATAAATATATTAAAATAAATATAATTTCAGAGATTTAATGTCATAAAAGAATTTTATTTATTACTTGGACATGTTAGTGATGTTTTAAAAGTATTGGTTTGAATTTATCTTGTTGTTTTGATTTTTTTATAAGACAAAATAATGAATAGTGTCTCAATTGACATTAATGATATTTTAAAATAAATGTTTTATTAAATGATATAAAATATTTAAAATTTTAAAATTAAGGAAACTAATTGGGATAATGACTAAAATTTCATCCATGACTTTTTTATGATCATTTTGTCATTTTATAGTAACTATATTAACATTCAAAGTGTAAAAACACATGTTGTCACGGTAAGAGTTAAAGAGTTTAAATAAGGGATAAAACCAAAAGATAAGGGTAATAATGTGACCTAAACTTATCTAAAAATTATTGGATGAATATTATTCTACCATTATCACCTTAATATTGAGTTTTAGTTATTTAATGGACATTTATCCGTGAAAACAACTTATATAATTTTTAAGTTAAAGATAGTTACAAAGTGTCACTCTCATTATATTTAATATATTTGATGTGTCCATATAGAAAAAAATCAAGATATGAATGAATATAAATTTAAATTTTGATATTAATGAAATTATTTTCATTATATAAATTTATTTGAAATTTTTATAAATTATATAATTACCTTTGAAGCTTATTCAATGATAAAACAATATCTATTTAATTAACATAAAAATAAAATAATTGATTTTAATAATATTAATTTTGATATATTTTGGACGAGTTAATATTTATAATGAATTTCCTAGATCTAAATGATATATTATAGATTTTTTAAAGCATTAAATTCTAATTTCCACTCTGTCTTGATGTATTTGAAATCAAATTAAATAAATAGTATCAAATTTGACAATAATGATATTTTATTGAATTAATATATTATTAAATTATTTAAAAACCATAAAAATGTTAAATAATCATAAAGGTAATAATACATTGTCGATTTATATTCCATTTTAAGTAAATGTTTCTAGAATATCCTTATTATATTTTAATAATTTGAAGAATTCCAAGAGTGCCCCTCTACTCTCCTTTAAAAGGGAACCCATTCTTATCATTTAAATATACTTAAAATCCTATTTGGTTCATTAAAAATCTGACCAAATCCATTCATATAATCCATTTACACATTCTAAAGGCCTTATTTTAGGCAGAAAACCCTCCTTAGATGTGTTAATGTGTTAATCAAAGGAGATCATCTGAGGAAGATGTATCATTTTTAATTAAGTGTTTTTGTTTTATTTCTTTTTCCACTTCATTAAAATATTAATTAACCATTATTAAATAAAAAATCAAGTATCATAAATATACTTAGTTTTTATTATGTTAATATCATCACCTAAATCCATCTCTAATTTCATCAAATGCGAAATGAATTTTTTCTTCGTGTGTACGGCGGACTACCACCTCACAAACCGATATAGTTCATTTTCCATCACCATCTATAAAGATTGGTTATAATGATGGAATTAATATTTATACATGATATTAATAAAATATTTATCATTATTAAAGAATAATATATCATTTACACTCATACCTTTTCATGCACATAAAAATAATAACATCGTTCGTGTGTACGTGTGAACTATCCCCTCCACGAAGTGATGTGATTCATTTTTCATCACCACATCACATAAATGATATATATATAGGTATATTTAAATTATTAATATGATATTATTATCATTATCTAAAGATAAAAAAATAATTAACTTCTTTCCATAACGATCATTGAAAAATGAAAATGTTACTCATGCGTACGTACACCCTGCCGTCTCCATTATTATAACATAGTTCATTTTTCATAACCATAAATAGTGGTTTGATTTAAAAGTATAATTTATGTATAAATATGATAAATATTTCATAAATATTATTATAGATATGACGTACTAATGAACACTTTGACTATTGAAGTCACACCAAATCCATTTTGGACTCAAGTACCGAATATCGTCAAAACGTCCAACATGAAATTAAATAATTAAGTAATTATTATAAAATGATAATAAGTGATGTAAAAGGAATAGTAAGGTTATAAATAAAGTATAAAATTAACCTAAGTTTATTATTCATGAAGATAATTATTTTTCACGATGAGTTGGACTCAAGGTAAGCGATTTCATATCAATCTCCTTTCATTGAGACATTTCTTAATGATATGCACATTTATTTTTTTATAATGTGTGCATAAAAGTACCATGACATTTAATATCCATATTTTATAAATTATCATGTTATTTAGTGTTTTTTTAAATTTATTCTTTCATGGAGATTAGGATTTAAATGTTCAAAGTGGTATGTGACACCTTGAATGTTTAAAGATTTAATTATCAAATATTTTTATCCATCTCAATATTCTTGATATTATTTTACACATTTATTTTTTATGTATATACAAGTATTATAAATTATATTTTTTGTTTATTTTTAATTTAATTCAAAGGTTTTTAAAAATAAATCTTTTTACATGTTTTTATATGGAACATTTTGACAAATAACAAAAAGGATGTTCTCTTCTTGACATATATGGTGACAATGACTTTTCCACTACCGTGACCATTATTTTATTTTAATATTTATTTGAAAGATTTTATTTTTCCTTAAATAAAAAACCATATTTATATTTTTTGGTATTTTGGTTTTGAAATTGGGTTTTCAATGAAAATTCTATTTTGTTATTGAAAATGGAATTTAATAGAAAATAGTATTTTTATACGAAATTGTTTTTCATATGGGGTTAAAAGAGTTTCTAAAAGGTTTTTATGATGAAAGTGTTTTATTAAAGATATGGTACTTGAGAAATATATGAAATGATTGAGACGGATATAGCTTATACATGTGGTGGCCCAAATAGCACTGAGAAAGCCCGTTATAACTTAACATGGGGTGGACTAGATAACACCGAGGAATCTCGTTATAACTTAACATGATGTGGCCCAGATAGCATCGAGAAATCCTATTATAGATTAACTTGGGGTGACCCAAATAGATATAGGTAAACCCTCAATATATTAATTAGAAGTCATCCATATGATTATTCCAATTTAAATGGTTTTAAAAAGGTTTTATGTATGTGATGCTCTAAGTCACCTAAATGAGTTTTATTCACGTGGTATGGATATTAATGATTTTATTTGAGAAAAATGTGTGTTTTTTTCATGTGAAACTATTTTATTTCATATTATCAATGAAAATTAAAGATAAAGGTAATATTTATATTATTTTTCATGTTTTTACTGAACGAAAAATTTTCTTTTTTTCTTTTTCCCTTACCGATATTTTGTGCTCATTTCAAGTTTAAAATCTCTTTCACAGGTTTTATGGGAGAATAGAGTCAAGGATGTGATCCAGGAGAAAATTTTTAAGAGTTATCACGAAAATAATACATGTTTTTTAAGGGTTTACTTTGGTGGAAAAAATTGATACTATATGGAAGTGTCCACTGGTAATGTGTGAGTTTAGTGTGTAATAATTTGTTGTAATTATATAAAAATATAAATTTAAAATATCCTCAAATTTTAATTATAATTAAAAAAATAGAATATGTAATGTTTGAGGATGGGTCCTTACAGTTGGTATCAAAGGGAGGTTTAGAAAACTTTGGAGATTAGGATGTATTCTTAAGAGTTATGGATATCATCATGGGTTTATAATTTTGAGGTTGATCATAAGTTAATTTCCTTATAAACCCCTTTTGAGGCTTTAAGTTATGAAATTTTAAGGTCACTAATAATATTTTTATAGACAATCATTTTTAATTTAATGATGGGTTGTTACATTTGGGACAAAAAATTAAAGGTATGAAATAGAATTTGAGGTTAAAACATATTAAGGATATTTTTGAGGATGTTTATGAAATTTATATATTTTTATAAGGATTATATTAATATAGTTATAGAAAAAGGACAATACTCAGAATGAGTGATAAACTATCACATCATTCAAGGCTGTAAGAATCAAACCCATAACTAAAGGGTAATAAGGGTGGATCACCTACCACTGGCCTACGTGAATTCCTAGTCAGTATAGTTTTTTCTTTTTTATTTAAATGATATTATGGATAAAGAATAATTTTATTTTGGGAACATATGTTTTATAAAATAGATAACCTTGGGATTGGGAAATGATATGGTGATTAAGTGATTAATGTTTTTTGGAATACTTTTACTACTTTGGGAACCCTTTTTGATTTAGGTAAATAAAATACTATGGGATTTAATTTTAAAAGTTAAGGTTGAATTATTTTTTAGTGGGAAAACTTATTTTATGGTTATTCATGAAATGATTAATCTCTCTTGGAGAATAATTGATTAGGGAAAATAGTTTTTGTTATGAGACATTAAGAGTGATTTATGTTATTTGGAGATAAATATTAAAATATATCTTGGAAAAATATGTTATCAAATCCTTCTGAATTTTGGGTTTCAATCACAGTTTGGATTATTTTGAGATATTTTAAGGACATTTATTTATTTAATGGTCTATGTTGAACTTTTGGTGTCAATATTGATTTTTATAGATTAAAATAGTTTTTCTTCATATAAAGGTATGTTATTTTTGGGGAATTATCTTATCTTGTCCAAAACATTTTGGTTTTGGTTAATTTCTAATGATAGGAGGAATAAAATTTCATCCTTTTATGGATTTAGTGATCTGTAAGAGTTGATTCTAATGCCATGGGTATGAAAATTCATCATAAATACTCATAGTTTAGAGAAAAAAATGATTTTGTGGTAGAATTTGATTAAAGAATGAAACCATAGTGGTAAAGTTAGTATATTTTATTATGTACTTATTGCAACTAGTAAAATAATTCCTCAACTCTATGAAAATAATTTTGAAACAAAAACATTATCCGTTTAATTTTCTCACTGAGAAATCAATAAAATTTAACCCATTCTGGATTTATAGTTTTGTGATTATTAACTTACTCATGACTAGGTTCTCTATCAATAATCATCAGAATTTTATAGTTAATTTTTTATTCCATTTCCAGGTTTTACTATATGGAACCCTCGTATGTGTTATCTTAGGTGACCGTCGTACTTCCTTTTGTTTCTTTTAATGTTGATATTTTATTAATCCTTTTTCTATTGTGGGATATCAATAAAGGTATTTTGAAAAGTAAAACCCTAGTTTTCAATCCCTATTTTAAATTGCGAGGATAAAAATTATTAAAGGAGGGAGGGGGTAGAATGTAACATCCTGATTTTTTAAAAGGAAATGTTTTTTCTGAAGAACTATTTGAATATGCACCAATGTATTTTATACCAATAAATAAAAAATCATCCTTTTTGGATTTTATTAATTGAACATACATATATATATATAAATAATATTCAATCTGATGTTTAACATTCATCTTATATGTTTTATAGACATGATATAAGATCAAATCCAATTTTTACTCATAAAAGAAATATTTTTCAAAAAAGACAGTTCTACTGCTTTTGATGCACTTGTTTTAAATATAGTTTTTGAAACTTTTATAAGTTCTATTTGAAAAAATAATTTTTTTTATTTTAAAGAGTATTATCAAAATGTACTTTTTAATTTCTATTATTTTTTCAATAAGTTTCATGTTTTGATGAATAGTGAACAAACAATTCATTTTATTTGAAAACCATTTTTTCATAAAATTTATTTACAGTGATAAATTATATTTTTGAATGGTTTTAAAGAATAATTAGATAAATTTTAAACCATTTAATCCAATTTATTTCATTTTACTCAATTTCACATTGAAATTGGATATAAAAACTTTGTGAACTTTTGAACGTTTTTCTTTTAAAAACCCGTTTTCTCATTTCGTCAATGAGATTATTTTTTAATTAATTTATATTATTCATGTGTTTTTAATTTTAAAATGTTGATTCCATATTTTGAATTGTAAGGTTAAAATTTAGTAAATAGGTCCCTTTTATTTTTGGACAATGTGAACATTAACTTTAGTAATGTTTTTTGTTAACACAGTTAAAGGTTAATCGAGTAATTAAAGATAAAAATAATATTATAAATATCATAAAATTATACTAAAAATTATCCTAATTTTATTGGATGAGTGTTTTTTCACCGAAATAATCCTTGGTCAGAAATTATGACCTATCAAATCCACTTGGATGAGAGTATGCCATTTATAATATTATATTCATAGAAAAGTCAATTTTGTCACACTTTTGTTTTTAACAAATAAAATATTTTTAATATGAGGCTATATAAAGGATATGTTTAATTATAAATAGTATTTTTTAAGCTAAAATTTTTATATTTATCATGATAATTTATTTTTAATTTTTAGGGAAGGATTAGTTTAATTAAATCCATGCACAATAATGATGAAATAATTGTTTAATGAATTGATGAATCAAATAAATGATATTAAAAACATTAAAATAAATATAATTTGAGAGAGTTAATGTCGTAAAAAAATATTATTGATGAATTTTAAATGTTAATGATTCTTTATAATTCTTTTTTATAAATTATCTTGTTGTTTTAATTTTTGTATGAGAAAAAATAATGAATAGTGTCAAAATTGACATTAATGATATTTCAAAATAAATAATATTTTATTAAATTATATAAAATATAAAAAATATAAAATTCAGCCAAATTATTAGGATAAGGACTAAAATTCCATCCATGAAACATTTATGATTTCTTTGGAATTTTATAGTAACTGTATTAACCTTCAAAGTGTAGAAACACATGTTGTCATGGTAAGAGTTAAAGAGTTTAAATAAGGATTAAAACCAAAAGATAAAGGTAATAATGTGACCAAAACTTATCTAAAAATTATTGGATGAATATTATTATACCCTTATCACCTTAAAAACTAATTGGAGTTGTTTAATAGACACTTTTACATGAAAATAACTTATATGTTATTTAAGTCAAAGATAGTTACAAAATGTCGCTCTCTTCGTATTTTATATCTTCTATGTGTATATATGGGAAAAAATCAAGATATTAATGAATATAAATATAAATTTTAATCTAAATTAAATTATTTTTATTATATAAATTTATATTTAATTTTTATAAATTATATAATTACCTTAAAATATTATTAAATGCTAAAATAATATCTATTCAATTAACAGAAAGATAAAATAATTGATTTTAATAATATTAATTTTGATATATTTTGGATGATTTAATGTGTATTATGAATTTTATAGATCTATAATATATATTAGAGATTTTTGAAAGCATTATATTCTAATTACCACATTTTCTTGATGTATTTGAATTAAAATTAAATGAATAGTATCAAATTTGATAATAATGATATTTTATTAAATTAATATATTATTAAATTATTTAAAAATTATAAAAATGTTAAATAATCACAAATAGGATAATATATGGTCTAAATATTTCTTCCCATATTCATTTATATTCTATTCGTAAGTCTTTGGCTCTAGAATAGCCTTATTATATTTTAATATTTTGAATAATTCCAAGAGTGCCCCTCCCATCTCCTATAAAAGGGCACCCATTCTTCTCATTTGAATACACTTAAAAACATATTTGGTTTGGAAAATATCTTTATAAATAATTTACTAGAATATATAAAAACATTTTAGAGGCATTATTTTTTATATAAAACCCTCCTTAGAGGTGTTAATAAAAGGAGACCGTTTGAGGAAGAAGTGCCATTTTTAATTAACTATTTCTATTTTATTTATTATTCCACTTTATTTAAATATTATTTAACCATGATTAAATAATAAATATAGTATCAAAAATATAATGAGATTTTATTATGTTAATATCATCACCTAAATCCATCTCCAATTTCATCAAATGGGAAATGAATTATTCGTTTGTGTATACGGCATACTACCTGCTCGCGAACCGATATAATTCATTTTCCATCACCATCTCTCAAGACTAGTTATAATGATGAAATTTATTTTTATATATGATATTAATGAAATATTTATCATTATGAAATAATAATATATCATTTAAATTTATACCTTTCCATGAACATACAAATTATAACGTCGTTCATGCGTACGTATGAACTATCACCTCCACGAAGTGATATGATTCATTTTTCATCACCACATCATATGGATGATATATATAAGTATATTTAAATAATTAATATGATATTTATGATATTATTATCATTATAGATATATAAAATAATAATTAACTTCTTTTTATAATGACCATTGAGAAATGAAAACGTTACTCATGCGTACGTACGACATACCGTCTCTATGATTATAACACAGTTCATTTTTATTGACCATAAACAATGCTTTGATTTAAAATTATAATTGATGTATAAATATTTTAACCATATCTTGAATATTATTATGGATATGATGGACTAATTACCACTTTTACTATTGACAATACACCAAATTCATTTTGGACTAAAGTACTGAATATCGTCAAAACATCAGATATGAACTTAAATAATTAAGTAATTTTTATAATAAAATAATAAGTGATATAAAAGGAATAATAAAATTTAAAAATTTTCTAAATAAAGTAAATAATTTTACTAATTTTATTATTTAGGAAGATAAATATTGTATGTGACGTGTCAGACTCAAGGTAAGGAATTTCATCTCAATTTCCTTTCATTGAGGCATTTCTTGATGATATACACCTTTATTATTTTATAAGGTGTATATATAGCTACTATGGCATTTAATATCCATATTTTATCTATAATAATGTTATTTAATATTTTGGTAAATGTATTATTTAATGAATATTATTATTTAAATGTTCAAAGTGGTATGAGACACCTTGAATTTCTAAATATTTAATTATAAAATATTTTTTTCGTGTCAGTATTATTGATATTATTTTACTTATATGGATATAAAAGGATTATAAAGGAATTTTTTTTGTCTATTTTTAATTTAATTAACATGTTTTCAAAATTGAATCTTTTTACGTGTATTCATATGGAACGTTTTGACAAACTAAGAAAAGAATGTTATATTCATAAAATATATAGTGATAATGAATTTTCGGCCTCCATGGATATTATTTTATTTTATTCTTACCTTTCATGATTTCATGTTTCATTAAACAAAAAACCATATTTATATTTTTGGGTATTTTGTTATTGAAAATGTTTTTTCAATGAAAATGATCTTTTGGTATTGTAAATGGTTTTTAAAATAAAATGGTATTTTTATTTGAAAGTATTTTTCATATTGGATTAAAATAGTTTTTCAAAGGGTTTTATGATTAAAGTGTTTTATTAATGATATGGTACTTGGGAATTATAGGAAATGGTTGAGCTCGATATATCTTATACATGGGGTGTCCTAGATAGCACTGGGAAAGCCCTTAATAGCTTAACATGGGGTGGCCCAGATAGCTATGGGTAATCCCGTAATAGCTTAATTGTATGTCAGTCATATATTTATTCCAATTGAAAGGGTTTTGAAATGGTTTTATATATATGATTCTCTAAGTCACATAAATGAGTTTTAATTTCTTAATATGGGTTTTAATGTTTTTCTTTGAGCAAAATTTCTATTTTTTTTCATGTGAAAATGTTTTATTTCATATTCTCAAAAAAAATTGAAGATAAAGGTAAAATTTATATAAGTTTTCATATTTTTACTAAACTAAAAATTTCTTCTATCTCTTTATTACTTATTGAGATTTTATGCTTATTCCCAGTTTAAAATTCCTTTCACAAGATTTAAGGGAGAATATAGGCAAGGATGAGATCAAGGAGAAAATTTTGAAGAGTGATCATGAAAAGAAACCTTTTTAAGGGTTTCCTTTGTTGAAAAAATGGATACTATACAGAAGTGTCCAATTGTAACGTACGAGGTTAGTTTGTAAGAATTTTTCTTAATTTTCTAAAACTATAAACTGAAAATATCCTTGGATTTTTATTTTAGTTCAAAAACACTAGAATATGTAATGTTTATGGGTGAGGCCTTACAATGACCCCCTGTGTCCTACCTCCAGTAGGCCCTAGGTTGGAGACTATCACTGAGGGTATAAAATTCCATGAAATGGGATGCATTAACCTGTACAATAATATAATATTGGGAGATAAGATGAATCATCCACCAACATCTCCATGTAATAATATAAAAAGAAACCAAAACCATCCCACAATGTAGGAATAAATAACAATGATATAGGTTAAAGTCTTCAAATGTAAATACCCAAAAGAAAATCTCAAGAAGTTAAACAAAAAATGTTCATAATTGTCTGAGATAGTACTGTCCATAATAATCCATGTAATCCTCTTATAAACCTAAAAATTAGTTTATATATGTAGGGTGAGCATACACGTATACTTAGTAGAAAAAAAGACTCTCAAGCACATGTGAAAGAAGCATATTAATGCACCCATGAGAAAATAGTCGAACAGGTAACACCTAAAGATGTAAACTATCCATCCCAACCTTACTAAGGATTTCTAACCAAATAAAACTATCCAAGTATAATAACATAATAAGATGAATATTGATAAAGGGTACCCTACACCACTTTCCAACTAATTTTCTACCCTTACACACCAACATCAATGTCCAAGTAATATTATCTCTTCTGAATAACATATACCACCACCCGACATGTACGATCACATCACATCATGCCTATAGACACCCGGTACACCACCCCACAACACGATCACATCTTATCTCACCCGAATACACCTGAGCTGTCACATCACCACCACTGCCACAACTAGAGTAGTAGGGTATGATGAACATGAAGGACATAAAACTTGTTCCCTACTTCTAACATGAATGAACCAACCATAAGCTACCCCAAAATATGGTTATATCACATCTTGTTCTAAGACACCTGGGACAACACCCCACAACACGATCATATCACATCTCGATCAAAGAAACCTGGGTCACCGACCCACAACACGTTCATATCACATATTTCCCGAAGAAACTTGGGACATCACCTAGTGTACTAATAGACCACCGAACATCAAATACTATGCATATATACTCACCTATAAGAGAGAGTGGAAAATATTGGGTAGAAATCCATTCATCCTCATCACTAGGATATTGGAAAAAACACCCTTCGTATGAAAATATGGGAGTCGGCACATAGTGCTCGACATTAGTGGGTTGCATATAGAAATAAAAAGGAATATAAAGGTATATATATATATATATAATACAAACACAATACCACCCTATGAGTTCAAAAAAAAAAACACTAACCAACTCACAACATTGCCTCTTCGCTGCCACCTCTAAATGAACAACACCAAAAAAACCACAAACCACAACTCACACCACCAACGAATTATATTATCCATCCTATTCATTTCATTATTTAACAACAATAACATTTAACCACACAACCCATCATTTATTTTTTCAAAATTCATTTCCATCCTATTAATCAAATGAAATCCCATCCATTTAAATAATCATCATGAAATAATCATTCCATCACTACCTGGTCTTCTTGCACAACACAACCATACATCAAAAGAAGCTCATAATTCCCATCAAAACACCACCTCACCACCCCAAAAGTATGACCAAACAAACCATTATAACACCAACCCAAAAGAACATAAAAAAAAACCATCACCTTGCTGCCCCAAAAGCATGACCAAACAACCATCACCTCACTGTACCAAAAGCACAACAAAAATACCATCACCTTGACTCTCCAAAAGAACATCCAAAAAAAAAAATATCATCTCTCTACCCCAAAATCATAACCAAACAAACCATCACCTTGATGTCCTAAAAGAATGGTAAAAAAACCATCACCTCATCGCCCAAAAGGCTAAAAGAACCATATATCACCCACACTGAACCACAACCACACATCACCACCCCACAAGAATGACCACACATCACAACACATAAACCATTTTATAGATATAAAAAAGGGATTTTCATAAAATTTCACTTTATTTTAGTGGCTTTATTACAAAATCCATAAATCCAGGGGAGACAATTTCATTATCAAAATATAAGTGGTTAGCCAATTTCTATTTTTTAGGTGATATCACAAAACATGAAACAAGGTTACCATATCACAACAACTGAAACATAAAAAGAGGCTCTTAATAAAAATTATTTTCAGTTGGTTATTAAGACCATACAAACACAACATCATAATAATATTAAATCTATAAAAGCATGTGAATCATTCCTATTTCCCTTTTAATTTCAATTAATCAATTAATTTATCTTTATTAAGATAGTGAAAACTATCCCCCATAGATAATAAAGAGTAAACACTTCCTGTATGATACAAAAAAGTGAGGAATTATAGATTCACTACCTCAAATAATCTTTTCAACCTTGCAATGCACCACAAGGTGAAGAAGAAACACCCACAAACCACAACCGCACACAAAACCCAAGGATCAACCTACATCATGTTAAGGGTCATAAAAAATGTATCTCAACTCACAAACTAAACTAAAACTGCACCACCACAATGGAAATTCAAATAATAACAGAAGGAAACCCATGGGGAAGAGAGAATCATTCACCATGGATCACCAACAAGCATCCACCGAAACCAACAGATCAAAGAAGGAGGAAGAGGGATGAAAGATCCTCCAAAATCACCTTGGGTTTTCCTGAAATTGAGAGAGTGAGAGGTATGGACAAATAAATAAAATTTTACTAAGGTGTTATAAAATAACCTATATCCCTCATATTTCATGTTTTGTATTCCATTCATGATGTGAAATCCACTGGTTTACCAAAAATTTCACCTTTCACTGAAATTCATGATGCCTCAACCTTTATTTAATTACACATCATGAATTACTTTCATGAACTGAATCTATTTCATAGGTTCCCCCCTCAGTTGAACAGATGCCATGAAACTAGTCGGCCACACAAGCTATAAACAACCAATTCACATTGTGTACCTCTTTCATGATGTGAATTTTCTACAGCAACCACGCTGCACCTCTAACCACCACAGTACCTCCTAAAGCCTTATTCGAAACACCTTCATCACCCAAAACTTAAAAATTAATGGGCTAGAAAGGTATGGTCCATTAAATTAGATACCATGATTCTTACATTTGAGAATCCAAAACCAATCCTAGAAGGTAATGGTTTCGAACAACCACCCCACAAGATACCTCCCAAGGACCTAGTTACTCCTCAACTCTACCACCAACCAAACACGCCATCCAAAACACCCATGAAACACACTGCAAAGCCAAAAGATGCCTCCTTTTACACAAAAAAACAAACACAAAACCACTTTAAAACCATATCAACCTTCATACATCCCAAACCAACAACCACTATAAAAAAAAACCACACCACCCCAAACACATGAATCCAGGAATTCCATCCTCTATGTCAAGATACTATCTGCTCTAGGAAGCACCGACTCACATGCATGGGTTTAATAACATCATAGTATAATGCATATCAAATTGGAATCAGGTCCTCCCATTTTAATATTTTAAAACTTCATCACAGATTATACATCAAGAAGAAAATAAATCTCATAACACAACAAGATATAAACATCACATCTCAATAAAAACCGAGTAAAGAAATACTCAAAAAAGCTTCATGTATTAGGAATGAATCTCCATCTCTCACTCACAATTACTCTCATATAGGACACCATTCCTCTACAACATATGAACCAAAGGGATGGTTCTTCCTCACAACACTTTCCCCAAATGATCCTAGATCTCTACCAGACACTCCATGAATGTTACGTCATCCTCAATATCCAACTCTTCTTAGTAAATGACATGATTGTAATTTTGAAGATACCAATGAATCTGGGAGATGTAGAAGACATCATGGATCCTCTCCATCCATGGTGGTAACAACAACTGTTATGCCACCTCACCCACTCACCCTAGTACCTAAAAGTTCCCAATAAACCTAGGAGAAATCTTACTTCCCTGCCAAACCTCCACTGCCCATGTCAAGGGGAAACCTTCAAGAAAACATGGTCCCTAACATTGAAATACTAGGGGATCATCATATTATTGAAATAATACTTCTTCCAATCCCACACTACTTTCATCCTATCTCAAACTAACTGAACCTTTTTTTTCTTGTTTTGCACCACATCAAGACCAAGAATTTCTGCCTAACCAATATCAATCCAGCATAATAGATAATGACATAGTCACCCATAAAAAGAATCAAATGGTGCCATGATAATGGTTAAGTGATAGTTTTTATTATAAGTAAACACAAACCAAGTATGGTGTTGTACCCAAGATCCACCAAAGTCCAAGACACATACCCACAACATATCCTTCAACATCTGGAAGTTCTCTTCTCTTACCATCCATTTGAGGGTGGAAAGAAATGCTTAGGTATAATCAAGTGCCAAAAACATGATGGAATACCCTCCAGGATCATGAGGTAAAGAATGAATCCTAATCTAAGAAAATAGGCCTAATAACTCCATGAAAACACAAAACCTAATCCACATACCTCTTATCCAAAGTATCCACTGTGTTTGAGTCCCAGATCACTAATAAGTGGGATGATTTTGTCAACTAATCCATGATCACACATATATCATCACAAACTACCTAAGATCAGAATAACCCTGTAAAAAAATACATCATGATTTCCTCCCATTTCCACATAAGAACACCCAAAGGCTGTAACAAACTGCTAGGAATATTATGCTTAGCCTTTACCTATGGAAAAACAAAAAACCTCACCACAAACTCCATCACCACCTATTTCATCTCAAGGAACAAAAATTTCATCCTCATGCCATGGTACATCTTTAATACTCATGGTTACACTGCTAAATTTGATCTATTAAACTTCTGAAGGACTCCCTCATATATCACTACCAAAAAAAACAACCTCCCATGAAACAATATCCAGTCCTGACCACCCTCCGACCATCCCTTCAGAGCATCACTATGGACAACAAGATTTCACACCACATCAGCCTACGAGTTTCCCCACCAAGACACATCCACCAGCCACATCAGATAATACTGCACCATCATCTGAAACAAATGACCTTTATCATTAACCACCATTGAATCTAAGTGCAAGGCTACTAACTCCTCCACTACTCTCTAGAGATCCCTAGAAACCTAAACAACATCCTTCCAAGAATTCCTGTTCAAACAATCAGCCATAACATTCCCTTTTCATAAGGTGTATGAGATATAAAAATCATAATCCTAAAGAAACTCTATCCACCTCCTCTCCCCCAAATTCCAATCACACTGAGAATAGATAAAACTCAAACTCTTGTGATCTGTGAAGACCACAATGTGCTCCCCAATGAGGTAACTCTACCAAAATTTCAATGCAAACACAACCACTGCTAGCTCAAGATCTTGAGTGGAATAGTTACTCTTATACGGAAGTAACTTTTAGACCCATAAATTCCCTCTATCGCATCAACATGCATCCCAATCCCAGATGGTAAATGTCGCCAAACACCTCAAACATCACATAATCCTCAGGAAACTACAACACTGGAGAACTAAAAAACCCCCCCTTTAGGTAACCAAACACTTCCAAACACTGATAAATACAAACAAATCTTGGTCCTTCCTAGTCAACACTATCTTCAGGGGTAAAAATTGGGAGAAATCGGGAATAAAAATTTGATAATATCCTACAAGACCAAGAAAACTGCAAACCACTGCCATGTTCTTATGTGATTCCCCATAAAGAACTTCCTCATCCTTCGATGGGTCTACCGCCACACCCAACTGAGACCCCACACACCTATGGAAATGCACCTATTGTGTCCAAAACTTACACTTGGATAAATTTATATAGAGCTGGTGGCATCAAAGAATCTGTATGATTAATCTAAGATGATCTTCATGATCCTCTTTTGACTTCAAGTTGATTAATACGTTTGTAATGACCAAAACTTTTATCAATGGAATTTATCCTTTCTTATAGTAATGTCACATAGTATAAATCACATAAAATCACTTATAGACCACAATAAAAACATTATAAATGAATAATTAATGAAATAAGAAGTATTTTTAGAATTTAAGGAACCAATACTGATGAAATAATAACTTGACCTTAAGAATAATAATATGACCCTTATGAATAGTGAACCAGGAAAATGAATTGTAAACTCAACCATGAAAGTATAAATAAAATTTAGGTATCTTATAAATAAAAGTATGGAATAATTATAACATAGTCTAAGTAAATATATTTTTTTTAAAAATTATTAATTATGTGTTGTCATTTTTTAAGTCATAAATATTTAATTACAATTTAATGATTAATTTAATAATTTAAAATATTTTTTTAATAAAATATATTCATAAATTAATATTTTTATTTATTATTATTTTAAGATAATTTTCTGAGACCTTAGGTATTTTTTTCAAAGTGTTACAAAATTAGTTATAATTTTAAAATATGTATTTTCCAAGTAAATGATGATTTTAATTAAAAAATTAATTAATCATATTTAGAAAATTATTTTCATAAATTGGAGTTAATTTTTAAATTCCACACATAGAAAAATGGTTAGGGTGAATTTTTGGGATTTTTCTGAAATACTTGAATTTTTGGTGAATAGTAAAATATGACAATTTACGATATATATACATTGCAATTTAAATACACTTTTCATTGAATCATCACTGATTTAAGCACCATTTTTTCAAACTCACATTATCTAATTACTATATTTAGTCTTATGAATCAACACCATTTCTTGTCTTGAGCAAAATAATTAACTAATGAATTAAATAATGAGAAAACACCCCTCTCCTCCACTATAAATACCACCCCTCACACCCTCTTCTCCTCAAATATATCAAGATTTTATCCTTTTCTAAATTATACCCAAATATCTCCCCAATAACCTCTCCCACTTCCAATAGCTCTTGATCTCATCAAAATAACAAAACCTTTTCCCAAAGGAGGTTCTCAAGGAGGAGAGATTTAAGAGGTAAAATCCTCTTCCTTTTTCTTTTAATTTCTTTTCAATTCCATTTATTATTTTATACAAAAGGAATGATTACTCCAGTATGTTTTATATACTATAATTATATCATATAATATCTATCATAAAACTCCTCCCTCTCTCACTTTTATTCTAAAAATGAAATCTTCGCCCGTGTTGTGGCAATTTGCTGATATCATGGGAGATGCACTTTAATTTTCCTTTAACACCCCCAAGGATGTTAATAAAACCATTAAATAATTGAAAAAATATTATAAATTTTATTTTATAACCCTTTTAATTTTTTATATGTAACATTTATACATGATACTAAATGGAAAAACAAAATGAAATTTTTGTGATCGAAAACTGCCAAAATTAACCTAAAACGATCATTATTAACTTTCATCTAATAATTCATCCTCACACCACATAAAAAAAATTCTTTATAAGAAAATTTAAAATTTTGGAATATAATTAAGAACATATAATAACCATTCTGGAAATTCATCCTCATTTTACACGAACTTCCATTCATGTATACAAGTGAACCGATCATGAAAACTAAGAAATGAACACTTCCGAACGATGAAATTAAACTCTATAACTCATTTAAAAGCCTATAAATGAAATTAATAAAACTATAATGAATAAAATTAATGTATTAAAGGTTCCCAATTTTTTAATTAATGAATCTAATGTGATATATAGGATATTAACACGAAGGAATCTTTTAGAAACAATGTAAGGGGAATTCTCGAACCCAACTCTCTTTCTTTGGGTTTTCCATCTTTGACCTCATTTTTAGTATTTATATTCCTTAAATATAATTTCTTCAGAATTATCTTACCTTTTATGGGATATACATGTTTTATACTTGAGTTTATGACAAACATAATGTTTTTTAAAAGAACTCTTCTTTAAAAAAACACACCTTTTATTTCTCTATGTTGTTTCTTCTTCACTCAATGTTGATGATTCTTATATCAATTATGTTATTCCCTCTTTCATTTAGGAACCCAAAGTTTATGAATGCATGATTTATTAAATGAAATCCATTCATTTACATGGGTTATTTTATGTTTAATATTGATACTTGTTCTATGTGGCATGCATAACAATGTAAATGGTATGATGTGACGGGTGCACCTGGAATTATATAACGCAATGTAATTGTTATGATGTGACTGGTGTGCTCAGAATTATATAGCACTCCAATTAATTGGGTAATGTGATGTATCTCATGAGAAAAAAGTGAAATATTCATGAACATGATTCTATCTTTGTTCAGAACTATGTGTGGTAGTTGACTACCAAGACATGATGTTTCATTTTTATGCATTTACACATTCCATGCCACCAAATATAAATTTTTATTATAAAGACACTTTAAGGGAAAGTGGGAAACCATAGTCCACAAAAAAAACCACTACGTGCTAAAAGAGCTCAAAAAATTATTAAACACCAGACTAAGATTATTTGAGTCAGAAACTCTATATAATTCCCAGTGTAGAGTACTAACCTATATGTTTAGATCCTCCCAGATAAGTTCTTCAAGGTGAGAAACCATTATGTCCATTGTATGAATGAATTCCTATAAGGTGATTTCCCCTTGATTAAAGCCTCGAGCGATGATACAATCTTTCTTGTCTATCCAAGATTCTTGCTCTTCAGAGGCCTCAACTTACAACCTTCTTTCATAGATTCTTAAAATATCCTCATTTGAGGCGTTGGGACGAAGAACTTCCTCTTTCATATCTTCCTTGGAGTGGAATATGAGCCTTAGACACTCCTCTAACTCTTCTTCCATCAATCTTGGTTCTCTGCTTGGATCACCCCTTTCCTCGACTTGCAGGCCTTTGCTTTCCTTACATCCACCTTTCTTGGATGACCTGGTTTCCATCAGTTTAGGCAAGTAAGAATAGTCTTTGCATCCCTTGGGTTTTTCCCCCTGAGTCATAATGTATTTCCCTGAGTCACGCTTTCCCTTTTTCCCCTTCTTTCGTCTTGGGCTATGGGGACCTTTTCCTTGGAAACAATCCAAACTGTCCACTAAGAGTTGGCTATGAATTTCATCACCAGAATCATCTTCCTCATGCGTCAATGTTTTCTCTTGGACCTCCAGACCTTCAAAACAATTTTTCAACTCAAACCCCGGGGCTTCTTTGAGAGGCCTAGACCTGTACAGAAAATCCACCTTGCCTGTTTTAGCCTCCATTCCATTCTTCTTTCCCTCACTTCCAGACTTCTGGACGGAAGAGGACTGGTTAATGGAAATGTTTGGGTCCCAGGGACCCAAGACACTAACCCCATCCTGTCTTCCTTGTCCACAAGATCCTGTAGCAGCAAGAAAAAAGGAATTCCCCTATAATGTCAATACATAAGGATCAGCCTCTTGTCTATATCCACTCGCCTGAACATCACTACACATCATGTCTAAAGCTGTGGGCAGCTTGTTTCCTCGGCCCATGAATTGTAGTTGCATGTAGGAGTCCTCCCAGCCCCGTCCTTGAGGGCCCCTGGGGATGTGGACATCATTGGAAGACAAATTCACCACTCCATCATCAATAATACTGATTGAGGATGGGTGTTTCAACATATTCACATTCTAGGAGACCTCTTTATCCAATCCATCCACCAGCCCTACCTCCATTCTACCCACCTGTATGGGGATGATCCCCAGATCATGCTGTAAGCGCCTTAGGACATCCACAACTCACAGCTCGGGTGCCTTTTCCTTAACATCCTTCACTACAGCTGGTGGCACTGAAGAAGGGTGCTGCATAAGCCGAGCCTCCCGAGAACTTCCCTCGCCTATGCATCTTTGCAACCTGTCTGGAGCCCCTTCCTCTGAGACTACCCCGCACACCTCCCCTGACCCATCCAAACCGTCCCGAGTCTGCTGGACCACAGCGGGGTCAACCAGCACCTCCGACCCTTTTGGGTGAGGAAGAAACATTTTCCAAGCACGTAGCCCACAACGGCATCCAAGGACCGGATGTCCTAACCTTTGACAGCCTGAACAATATATTGTCCAAGATTCAAAAACCACCCGTTGTTTCCATATGAATTTGTCTCCAACCAAAATCCAAATCCAATTTGTAGGAGGCTTTGAAACATCGGCCTCAACACAGACGTGGGGGGAGATGGGGTGACATATCGCCAAAGTCTTATTATCAGATCACAAATATCTACCTACCAAGTTCCCCATCATGCGTAAAATCGAGGGGTTCTAAAATGGAAGCAATAATTATGGTAAGTGTACCCACACCACTGTATTTGGATCATCTCGATTCATGTTGAACTCGAAGGACCAACAAAGGAGGTAGAAACTGCAACTGTGGAGAGATCGAGGAGCGTTGGACCGAGCCGCAACGAGATTAGACTCCAAGGATAAGTGTATCATCAAATGACGTCGGTTTAGCAGACCCACCACCGCGTGATCATGAAGCCCCCAAGAATCAAACATGAATCTATCAAAGTAATCAAATGAAGGGCGATGGCCTATGAAATGCGCCACCTGCGTTGTCTTGTAGAGATCCGAAGTGGCGTTGAATTCCTTCATGGAAATCGTGAGCTGTGGAGAACCCTTGTGGAGGTCGGGAACCTTAGGGCACAGGGGAATCACCAGGAAGGGGGGAAGAAGGTCAGGATTGGTGAAAGGAAGGAAGCTGCAGAAGTTTCCACCTCCCTCCTCTCAGGAGGGAGGGTCCGACACATCGGGAATAGCCGCTAGGGCTTCACCATCACTATCGCTTTGGAGATGCCCACTCTCTGAAAGGAATCCCGCATTCCATGCCTTTATCCAGTGCTTCCTCTCATGATTATGAAACTTATGTTATGATTATGACCACACTATATTACATTGTTTCATATTATTATCTATCCTCTTACTTGTCTTTTAGATCACCCCTTTCTTTGATGTAAATCCTCAGGGGATTACTTATAATAAGGATAATTCAAGGACCAATAAGAATCTAGAGAAGAAAGAATTAAATAAATGTTTATGTTTTATTTTTTAAATGTTATGTATTGTCCTAATTTTTCCAATACACTAAACCTTTGGATCCTATATGTGTAACTCTTATGTTTTTGATCTTTAAAATGATGTAATAATAATATAATAAAAGTAGGGTCTCTATAGTTAGTATCAGATCATGGTTTAGTTAAATTGGGAATTAGGATTAGAGAACCTAAGTGAAAACCCTTAGTATGAGACTAAGTATAAGTAAGCACCCAAAAAG
The DNA here is from genome assembly GCA_963277665.1 of Viscum album. Taxonomy (NCBI): domain Eukaryota; kingdom Viridiplantae; phylum Streptophyta; class Magnoliopsida; order Santalales; family Viscaceae; genus Viscum; species Viscum album. Next base: position 14,526,240 of record OY728145.1, read on the forward strand.
CTTTGTTTTAGAAAATTATAAACATAGGGATCCCATAATATATTCCTTTAGACTTAATTTCACAAAGGAATAAATTATTGATGACTTGTTAACTTATGTTTTGTTCTAAAATTTTATATTTTAGAAAATAGTGGAAACCAAAAGAAACCAGGCCAAAAAAACATGTGAGGAACAATGAAGTGATTTCCCAAACTACATCCCCAATGCTTTGAGATATGGAGTTCAAAATTTCATGGATATGATTACCCAACTATCTTAGGTTATGATAAATAACCCGAATAGTGTGTAACACCCACCTTCACTTAAGAGGGAGAAACTAGATATCAAGTCCTTTATACAGAAGATACCACAAACATTTAGTGGATCTTTTGACCCACTAGTCGCATAATAGTGGGTCAACTCAATAGAGAAGATATTTTTTGTGCTTCACTATTATGATATGTATAAGGTGACTCGCATTGTTTATCGTCTAGATGGAGAGGTCTATCAATGGTGTGATTTTATTAAGAACACCAAGCCAAAGGATGAAATTTAAGATATGGAGTCAAAAGACTTTAAGATAATGTTTCTTAACAAGTATTTCCCTTGAAATATTCATACAATGATAGATATATAATTCATATAGATCAACCAAAAGGAAGGAGAATCTTTCATGGCATCTGAAGAAAATTTCACAAGTCTTGTAAGGCATTCTTTAGGTTTTTTTATCACCAATGATAGAAAAATCAATAGATTCTTTAGTGGTTTAAAACCGCACCTTCTAAATGATCTTGAAATTATAGAATTTGGGAGTTATGAATAAGTTGTTTGATGTGCTGTCAAAGTGGAGATGGGGTTTGGATAATGTTCCCATGAATATGGTGATAAGAAATAGAAGATCAAGATTAAATCCAGAAGATATAATGGGAAAGGTGGAAAGAAAAACGAAATGACGACATGTCAAAAATGTTGGAAGAAGAATCATGGGAGATGCCTTGAAGGGATAGAGAAATGATTTAAGTGTGGAAGAGAAGGCTACCAATCTCATGAATATTGAAAATACATGAGGAAGAAGAACAATGTGGTGGATTAAAGGAGAGAACCACCCATAGTCCAATGCTACAATTGTAAGGAGAAAGGGAACTATGCAAGCCAGTGCACTAAACCTCAAGTCCTCAAGGGTAATCAGCATCAAAATCCACCAAAGATAAAGGATCAAGGAAAGTCTTATTCCATCACTAATGATAAAGTGGAGTAAGAAAAAGAATTCATACAAGGTACAATTTCTATACACTCAATAATGGAAAAAGTATTATTTGATTCTGGATATACAAATTCCTTTATATCTTTCATGTTTTCTAGAACTATTGAATCAAATCCTTGAGACCTTGAAGTAGCGATATCCATAAAATCACATAGTGGTGCAATCATTACAACCTAAGCATTAGAATCTTCTCCTGTTGGCATATGTGGGAATATTCTTCTAGAAAATCTTGTGATACTTCCCTTGGTGGAATTTGATGCTATAATGGGAATGGATTGGCTCTTATTATATAGAGAACATATAAAATTCCAAGAAAAGTAAATATCTTTTCATATTTAGAAACATCCCATGATCCTATAAAAATTAAAGGAAGATCATGAATCTCCTTTGGAAAATTCTTCAAAAGTGTGGGTGTTGATTCACTGTAAAGAAGTATACCCCAATCAAATAGTTGAGTCAAAGAAGTTATCAACCTAGGGGAAATTCCCATCATGAGGGAATACAATATTGTATTTTCTAAAGATTTACCTGGACTTCCCCTGGATCATGAGGTAGATTTCTCATTATAAATCATACCCAGAGCTAGTCCTATATCAATGTGTCTCTATAGGATGGCTCATATCAAACTGGAGGAGTTAAAGGATCAGCTGCAAGTGAATTTCGACAAAGGGTTCATACTCCCTAGTGCACCACCTTGGGGTGAGCTAGTTCTCTTTGTCAAGAAGAAGGATGGATCAATGTGGTTGTGTATCGATGATCAGGAACTCAAAAATATCACCACAAATAACAAGTATACTCTTACAAGGATTGATGACTTGTTGAATCCGATGTGAGGAGCTCAGTACTTCTCAAAGGTGGATCTTTGTTCTAGATAACATCAGCTAAAGGTTAAGAAAAAAGATATTCAGATGACTGCCTTCCATAAAAGGTATGGTCACTATGGGTTTTTGGTGATGCCCTTAAAACTTACCAATACCCCTAAAATCTTCATGGATTTGATAAATAGAGTCTTTATACATTACCTTGAAAAATTTGTGGTAGTGTTTATTGAGGATATTCTCATGTACTCTAAGAGAAAGGAGGAACATAAATAACATCTAAGGCTTGTGTTTGTGACATTAAGGATGGAGAAGTTGTATTCAAAGTTCATCAAGTGTAAATTTTGGATGCAGTAAGTCATGTTATTATAACATGTGATCATAATGAGGTAATTTATGTGGAACCTTAAAAAAAAGGTGATTTAGGAATAGACTAGACCCTATTGTGTCACAGAAATCCACATTTTTCTTGGATTAGTAGGGTACTATCGATGTTTTGTGAAAAAATTCTCATGATTTTCAAGCCTTTTAGCTAAGTTAACAAGAAAATGGGTAAAGTTTGTATGGGAAAAAGAATGTGAGGAATGATTCAAGGAGATAAAGAGAAGGATGATCACTTCACCTATACTCACATTACCAAAAAGTGGAGAAAGTTTTGTGATATACAGTGATGATTCAAAGAAAGGATTGAGTTTTGTACTCATTCAAATTGATAATGCGATAGCCTATGCCTCAAGATAGTTGAAGATCAATGAGCAGAACTACCTGACACAATATTTGGAGTTAACAACAATGATTTTTTCCTTACAAATATAGCTGCACTACCTTTATTGTGATAAGTGTGACATATATTCCAATCAAAAGAGACTAAAGTATATATTCAAACAAAATGATATCAACATGAATCAAATGAGATGTCTATAGATAATCAAAGACTATGATTTCTCTATTCACTATCATCCCAATAATGAAAACAAGGTAACTAATGATCTTAGAAGAAAATAACCTACTACTCTATCCATGTCGCAGATTGAGAAAGACCCCATCTTCTTAGACCTACAAAGGATGATTTGAAAATCATAATGGTAGGGAATACATTTTATCTTAACCAAATTATTTACCAACATATATTCAAGAGAAGATTAAAGAGGCACAAAGGGATGATCCAGAGTTAAAAAATAAGGTGAATGTAGTAAATGAAGGGAAAATAAAAGAGTTAAATACTAATGATGATGGTGTGATATGGTTTGGTATGGGGATTTGTGTGCCTTCATCACCTAGGATTAAGAAGGAGCTATTGGACAATTCACATAGCTCAAACTTCTCTATCCATCCTGGGTGTACCAAGATGTAGCATGATCTTTGATAACACTTCTGGTGGGACAACATGAAGAAAGATATTACTGAGTATATCTCAAGGTGATTGATATGTCATCAAGTTAAATCCAAGTGATAAAAATCCAAAGGGATGATGAAACCGTTTCCTATAACCATGTGGAAATGGGAGAATGTCACCATGGACTTTGTCACGGGTATCCTGAAGACATCCAAAGGAAATAATATGATATGGGTTGTGGTGGAATCACTACTACAAAATAAGTCTATAGCAACGGACCTATAACCACGATTATATAGGTTCGTGGATATAGCCAATTTATAGCCACGATTTAATTAAGAAACCGTGCCTAAAATCAGCCGTGCCCTTTTTTCCCCCAAAATCCATCAGGCTCCTCCTTGACCCTCCCGCCCTTGCCATTTATCTCCCCCATGGTCTCCTCCTCACCACGCCCTCCTCCTCGCCGCGACCCTCCTCCCCGATGCCTCCTCGCTGCACCCTCCTCCTCTCCGCAACCCTCCTCCCCGACGCCTCCTCGCTGTGCCCTCCTCATCGCCACAACCCTCCTCCTCGACGCCTCCTCGCCGCAAACCTCCTCGTCGACACCTCTCTTCCAATGCTTCCTCGCTGTGACCCTCCTCCCCAAAGCCTCCTCACCACGACCCTCCTCCTCGCTGCGACCCTCCTCCCCGACGCCTCTCTTCTGACGCTGAGGTCGACACCCCCAGCAACCCTGAAAACCCTTGACCCCTCCTCGCCACGACCTCCCTCACCCTGACCCTACTCCAACAAATCTGATCCGAGCTGCCTCCCCTCCTCCTCCATTCCTGAGGGTTCTGCCCCACAACCAGTGGTAATCCTCTGTCTTCATCCCCATCCACCATTCTTTACCCTCTATTATTTTGTTTCAATATAACTACTTATTGGTGCTTTAATTCTTGATTTTGGGGTGTGCTACTGGTTATATTTATACTCACCCTTATGTGGGTTCATCTTTAACATATAATGTATTACGAAAATGGTTGTTTTTTTTATGGAGATTTAGGCAGACATAGTGTAGATGGTGTGTATTGGTGCTTGGTGGATGTGGTGTTTAGACTGTTTTTAGAATGGAGGCCTCATGATTAGACTGTATTATCTATTTTGGTTAGATTATACCTACCTACTAGTTATTGGGCCTATATTTTTTCCTCTTTACATTGATTAAGTGCTTTATGCTTTGTTGAGGGATGTTATAGGTTTTGCATGCATTTAAAAATTTCAGTTTTTTACTCTTCCAAATTACTCTACTGTGCTTGTAAATATGTGTGAAAATATATAGGTTCATTAGTTTAAGTTATACCATATATTTAATATGCCTACCCAATGATAGTCATCAGTCCCTGGACAATTACATGTGGTTTTACTTTTAAAGGTACTAATTGTTGTCAATATTTATCCTGACTTGCAGCAATCAAAGTGGGTTACCACAAGAGCATTAAGTTTCTATAGCAAAATGCAATAAACTAGAGATATAATTATTCACTGGAAATAGGTATGTTGTTGTTTAATTTTTATTTTATTTTCTTTATCGCATTGGCCACTTAGGCTTTTACTGATTTCTACGGATGGAGGGTAGTTATATTCTGCGAAGGGGTCCAGAAGGGCACTAGAGGTGGCTACGCGGTTTTCTTTGCAGGGGAGGGAGATCGGGGTAGTGGAGAGATTAATTTGTGTGTTTCATTTTTTTGTCTTTATACTATGTTGTTTTTGTTTTGTTTTTGTTTTCTTTTCCTTCGGCGTGGACATCCGACGTACGGATGAGTCATGCCGAAATATTACCATTGCACCACCCATGCCTTTTGGATTTACATGTTTAGTTCAATTTCACTTAGCCTTTCTGAGCCCACTCATTGGCCACAATTTGACAGAGATTCAAAGAGTATGAGGGGGGTGTGAAGGGGGTGATGGGGAGTGTTGTGCGAAAATAAATCTCATAAAAATGAAATATCAATTGAACAAATGAATAATTAGGGAATCAATAGATACCCCTATGAAGTTTCATACAATGGGGTCTGCCCGGGGGTGCACGTGGGGGCTGTCCGGGGGTGCACGGGGGGCTATCTGGGGGTGCAAGGGGGGCTGTTCGGGGGTGCATGGGGGGATGTCTAGGATTCTGTGCAGGGGGGAAGGGGGGATGCATTATATAATTTGGGAAATGATTTAAAACAAAATTGGATTTTAGGAAATTTTTTGGTCTTATGATGAAATTCAGGAGGTGTTTTGAAAATAGAGGAGAACTTTATGAAGTTTGAGTGACACATCATACTTGACCCTTTTTATATCCCTGTAGGGGGTTTCCCTCTTTTTATTAAAACGGTTGTTTGAACCAAGACACTCTTTAAGTTCCGTTAGACTTTTAAGATGGGTCCCATGTTGTGTGACTATTTCACATGGGATGTGATATTTAAACAACACATTTTCTAGGAAACAGAGGCAATTCCATAGTGCCGTTAGAGTTTATTTGGTTCTCTGCTGAAAAATAGTTCAAAGTTAAACAACATATTGTTTAGGAAATAGAGGCAATTCCATAGTGAACTACTAGAGTCTCGGTCCAAAGGTATATTCAAGGCTTAATATAACACTCATCTTGATGGGGAACATGTGTTTTATTCTTCTCTAGCTAGTGAGTCACTGGATACCAAGGGTCCTTTGACATAATAATACATTCAAGGGTGGAGGGGTGAAGGGGGGCAGGGTGGGGGGGGGGGGGGGTAGGGGGGCAGGGTGGGGGGGGGGACAGGGGGGTGGGTGGAGGGAGGCAGGGGGCAGTGGGCATGGTGCAGGGTGGAGGGGTGCAGGGGGGCACTGGGGCAGGTTGGAGGGGGGCAGGGGGTAGGGGGCAGGGGGGCAGGTTGCAGGGGGGCAGGGGGACAGGTTGGAGGGGGCAGGGGGCAGGGTGCGGGGGGGAGGGTGGAGGGGTGCAGCTGTGTAAAGGTTAATTAAATAATTCATCAATCTATAATAGAGGGAAGTGATTATTTATAATCCCATGATTCAGGTGAGGATAATTTATAGACAACCACATACATCATTTACACTATATTATAAATTGAACTGATGCTTTCCAAGGGGACACACTTGGAAGAACAAAACCACACTTCAATAGACCATCAATTTATACCTGAATTTACATCAAATTAAAAGGAATCATCTAATATGAAGTCATAGAGTTCATTAATTCAACTAGTAGTATCTTTATAAAAAATGTCACATTAAGTAGGTGACACAAAAAATACAATAGAAAGACATCATGATTCTACTACATCAACTGAATCATCTAAAATAGTGGATCCTAGAGCAAAAAACTGACCACAAACTCAATAATAAAAAATATTTGTAAATGTTAACTATTGATGAATATATACTATACAAGAAAAGATAAAAATTTATTTAGTAGGATTCAATGGGAAAACCCCACTAGATTAAATAGATAGAAATGGATGAGACATACTCCAGAATGATTGACTACAATTTTTTCCAAACAGCTGGGAACTAATGATACTAGATATTTAATGTAGAAAATCATGATGAGTACAAACTCATGATAATCTGGTCGTAGATTATGACCTCCCATGACCTATGTTGTTTCTATCTGATCGACATACAGTAGAAACATAAATACTGTGATATGTTCCTCGATCTGAAAAAAAATACACCCTGTAAATTACCCTCCAGAGCCTGCTCATCAAGAATATAGATTTGAGTAATTTTGATGTTGGGTCATGAAATATATCGAAAACTATCACTTACTGATTCTTAACAATTGAAGGGTAAGAAAATTTTAGAAACTACCTTCCATCACGGTTTAAGAAATAAAATTTTCACAAAACTATCCCAATACTTCTACAATGAAACAATCCAATCCGCACAATATCTAAAGAACAAGAACAACCATTGCCAATCTTTTCTAAACAAAATTTTCACCACAAATGAATCCTAGTTCCCCTTTTTATCAGAATTGAAACAGAATGATATGTTAACCTCCTCTGAAAATTCATTTTTCAATGCATATAAAATCAAGCACCCATACATTGGTACTCTGGTGTTATTTTTTTAACATTGTCTTCTAATTATAACCATCATTTGAATCAACTCTATGCTGGTATTATGACTCAAAAAACATATCATCTACACCATGATGCTAATTTTGATATCATACTGGGTATATAACTAAAAAATATTAAAGGAATATAGACTCATAAACCTATAATTTAGAATATTCATGGTTTATTATTATTATTATTATAATATTACATTTACACCTAATCTCATGGCCTAACCATTTTAAAACGCGTATGAATTGAATAATGATTATGTATCCTCTCTCATATTTATAGTCTGCAACTAGTATCACTTCACTTAGTTGTCCAATTATACATGAATGTGTTTTCATTGGATCATTGGGGCCCCTAAATACATGTGTTAAAGCTGAAATCCCTTAGTTACGTTTGGTACATGGATCATCTAACAATATTCCCATAACTTATTGTCCTCAACAACGCCTACCTTTAATCTTTATCTCTTCCCTCTATCTAATATTTTTATATCAACTTATCATGACTGTCCCCCCATTGGTAAAAATCCAACATGCCACGGTCACGCTGCAGTCACACCGCGGTCACGCCGCGGTCACGCCGCGGTCACACCGCGGTCACGCCGCGGTCACGCCGCAGTCACACCGCAGTAATGCTGTGATTTGGCCCTGCTCCGGCCATATCCATCCCACACCAACCCCCTTCCACCTTCATTTCAGCCCACTTCCACCAGCATTTCAGCCCGCAACAGCCCCCCTTCCACCTTCAAATCAGCCCGCACCACCCCCCCAACACTTGCAACCATCCCCCTTCCACCAGCATTCCAGCCTCCTCCTGCTCCCTTTGCTCCTGGCTGGAAGATGCTGCCCCGCGGATGTCGCTGGACCGGGCCAACACGCCGCAGTCACGTCGCGGTCACATCGCGGTCACGCCGCGGTCACACCGCGGTCACACCATGGTAATGTCGTGATTTGGCCCTGCTCCAGCCACATCCATCCCACACTAGTCCCCTTCCACCTAAATTTGTATTCTCCTTGAAAAAATATTCCATTATGCTATTTATTGCCTCTATTTTCACATACAAGCAAGGATTTTTGGCATGAATCTAAGTTTTTCTCCTTCTTCTATGATAGAAGAACTGATCCTTTTATATTTAGAACTTGGCTTAGACTTCTTAGGTTTATTACCCAAGGATGTATGAATTCACTAAACCATAATTTTAATATATTTGTTATGATTTTTTTTATTAACTTGTTATTGATGATTACTTAATATCTTATGAAATAATACATATAATGTTAAGTCATTTTCTAGATTATTTATTTAATGTATGTTTATGTGTTTCAGAATGGATAGATACTGGATGTACAACATCGATCGGATCACTGATGAATTTCAGAAGGAGTTACAATATTTTTTGGACTTTGCATTCACTAATGATTCAGATGGTGGATTGATTCGATGCCTATGTTTTGATTGTGTTGGAAGACCTTGGTTATCTCGTGAGGAAGTGAGTTACCATATCACTAAAAGTGGTTTCAAAAAAAATTATCTTGTGTGGAATCACAATGGAGAAAAAGCTCAAGTGTTGAATGACATCGATTCAGCGAAAAATATTGGTATGAAAAATCTGATTTCTGATCGGTTTCCTTTTGTTTCTGAAGCTAGCTCCTCATGTAGACCATTGAAAGAGGAAATGAATACTGGAACACAGTTCTCATCTATTAATCAAGATGATTACATTCAGAGTGTTAGAAAGATGATGGAAGATGCAAATACCCCATTATATCAAGCATGTGAAAAAATGAGCAAACTTGAGTTTTTAATGCGATTATATCATGGGAAAACAATGTATGGATTTAGTAATACTGCGGTCGACTATCTCCTTACATTTATTAAGAATTTACTGCCTGATGATGCATGTATTCCAGAAAATGATTACATGGCATCAAAGTTGGTTGACAAATTTGGATTTTCATCTAGTAAGATTAATTCTTGTCTCAAAGACTGTTGTTTGTTCTGGAAGGAGAATGTAGACTTGAGTTAGTGCAAACAGTGTGGCACATCAATGTGGAAGACTAATAAAGACGGATCTCAATATTGCATACCACAAAAAGTGATGTGGCACTTCCCTTTAATTCCCAGGCTTCAAAAATTTTTTATGTCAGAACAAATGACAAAGAATATGAGATGGCATGCAGATGAAATAAATAAGGATAACGATGAAATAGTGCATCCTACAGATGGGTTGGCTTGGAATAAATTTGATAGGTTACATCCTGATTTTTTAGCCGACCCACGAAAAGTTATATTGGGATTATCCTATGATGGTTTCAACCCATTTCACCAAATGCATACTGCACACAATACTTGGCTTGTTATTATTCACATTTATAACTTTCCTTCATGGATGTGTATGAAGAATCCATTCACTATCCTGAGTATATTGATATCTAGACCCACTGATCCTAGAAACGATATTGATATATACTTTTATCCATTAATAGAGGAGTTAAATGAGCTTTATATTGTTGGTGTACAAGCGTATGATGCATTCAGAAAGGAGTACTTTATGTTTTGTGCAGCTTTATTATGGACGATAAATGATTTCCCTGCCTACGGAATGATGTCTAGTTGGAGTACTAAAGGGAAATTATCCTGTCCTATTTGTATGAAAAATACACGTTTCCTAAGATTAAATTTTCGGTGAACTTTCAGCTTCATAGGGCATAGACGTTTTCTACCAATGGATCATCCATACAGGAAAAATCGGAGACAGTTCGATAATTCCATTGAGACATATGAGACACCTCAACGAATGTCAGGGACTGATATTGTTAAATAACTTGATGATTTGAATTATGTTCTTGGCAAAAGTCAATCAAATATCAGAAAGTGAAATCATGCTAATTCGAATTCCAATAGCAATTGGAGAAAGAAAAGAATATTCTTTGAGTTTCCGTATTAGTCATCGAATTTATTACGTCATTGTTTGGATGTAATGCATATCGAGAAAAACATTTGTGAGATGTTACTTTTTATTATTTTAAATTTCAAAGGAAAAACAAAATATGATTTGCAGTGTCGTCGTGATTTTATGGATTGGGGTATAAGAGCAAGACTTCATCCTGAGTTAATTGGTCAAAATAAGTGGAAAGTCCCTGTTGCCTATTATTCGATGACAAATGTGGAGAAAAAACAATTTCTTCAGGTCTTGTAAAGTTTGAAGGTTTCGTATGGTTATTCAAGTAATATTTCAAAAAGGGTGAATACACAAGATGTGAAACTAAAATCTCTTAAAACCCATGATTACCATGTCTTGTTACATGAGTTGATTCCCATTTCCATTCGACATTTACTTTCACATAATGTTAGAGTTGCAGTGATTAAGTTATGTCAATTTTATCAAGATCTTTGTGCCAAAATATTGAGCAGAAGTGTTGTTCAGAAATTGCAGAGAGATGCACCAATTATTCTTTGCGACTTGGAGAAAATTTTCCCACTGTCTTTTTTCACATGTATGTTACATTTGACTGTGCATCTTCCCATGGAAGTTCTCTTTGGTGGTCTTGTTTCGAGTCTGTGGATGTATCCTATCAAAATAATGATGTTTACATTGAAATCTTATGTGATAAATAAATATCATCCTAAAGGCTCTATTGTGAAATGCTATTTAGCACAAGAATGCATGGATTTCTGTTCATCGTACTTGGCTAACGTCACTACGAGGTCTAATCGACTAATGAGAACTGAAGATGAGCAATATGATCCCATTGAGCCTACATTTCCTTCACTGTCCCACACAGGGGGGATATCTGGATCATACTCGTTGTGTACTTTAAGCAGGGAAGAGTGGGAAATGGCACATCGCACAGTATTATTCAACTGTGGCGTACTTGATGATTATATCAAGTAAGTAAACTAATAAATATGTATTTTTTTCATTGTGTGATTTCTTTATATCTTCTAACATTTTAATTATTTCATATCTGTAGAGAACATTTAGAAATTATAAAAAAGAGACATCACTCTCTATCTATTAAGAGGAAGGAACTGTTGTACAACAAAGAATTTGCTGCCTGGTTAAAGTCAAAGGTAATAGATTTCTTTTTCTTCTTCTCATAACATAATCACATGTCTCTATTTAATATTCTATATTGGTATCTTTTAGGTTTTAACTCTACCAATGATTGAAGTATCATATGAAATAAAAGCATTGTCCTTTAGTCCAAACGATGTGGTACGTGATTGTAAGTCAATGGTTGTCAATGGATTTAAATTTTTTATAAATAGTTGTGAAAAAAATGGCAACACAGTATGACGGTGTCACGATAAGCACCACAACAGATTGTTATGCGAGTGCATCAGACAGACAGCCTCAATCAGAAAATATATCATATTACGGTGTTGTTGAAAGAATCATTTTATTAGATTACTATGCACATGGTCGTGTCGCAATGATGAAATTCAAGTGGTTTGATTAAATGACATGACAAGGAATACATATTGATAACTATGTATTTAGAGTGATTGATATGAACCTCCAGCTTCGTACCGATGAACCTTATATTCTTGCGTCACAAGTTAAACAAGTGTTTTATATAAGTGACCCGTTACAACCACAATTTGGTGTTATTGTTGATGTTATTCCTAGACATATTTTTGATGAAGGCATGGATGACAATGATGTTGTGGATGAACCTGTCGGTATTTATTCGAATGTTGCATTTGATGATATGGATGATGCAATTATTAGAACAGATTGTGAACCAGAAATTGTCACAGACCCCACATAGCGTTGACACATTTATAATTATTTACCTGATATTATCGCAATATTGTATGTGTTTTTTTAACTTCTATACATGATATCAAAATAACTAGTATATTTTATACCATTATCGAATATAAAACTATTAATAGCCTCACCAATTTATGTTTAACCACTTCTCTAGTAAATCTTGAACGTAGAAAAGTCTTAATATTTTATCAATATAAATATCACACATGAAAATGTATCTCATTGTTTTATGATACAATTGTATTATTTAACATTTTTCATTATTTCTATTTATTTGAGAATATTATTTTAAATTTCCAGGTCAAAATGTCTGATTATGATGATACTAGAATGAGTAGAAGAATACCGAGAAACGAACAACGTAGGTCTCCTCCTGGAAACAATGTAAGTACAAATTATGTTTGAATATTATGGTCTTTCATATTATTTATCTTGTTATCTTTCATTTTATTTTATCATCTATGTTGTTTTAGGCTGCATCATCAAGGAGACGCTTGGATTATGCCATTGAGGATGATATTTTGGCGGGGGGTACTGATTCTATAGGTCATCCTACTACTACGCCGCTTGAGACACTAGGAGGCCATCCTCCCATTATGCCACCTCCATATTATCTATACCCACCTTTTCCGTATCCCTTTTTTCCCGCACCCACATCGGATGGTAGTTCTCAGACTCTCATCCCTCATTTTCCATTCCCACCATCCACTGTACAGGGTACTGTGTCCCCATATATCCCACCGCCATATCCATATCCATATCCACCCTCATCTGTACAAGGTTATCCATCGGGTTTTCTGCCTCCATCAGTACACTTTGCATCTTATATACATAGTACTCCTATAGATATCTCACCTACCATAGAGGCTTCCCCCCTCCAGACACAGCACTTCAGGGGTCAGCAGATCCCCCATCTACTGGTATTTGTTTAAACATTACTATTTCTGATTAATGATAAATTCATATATATTATTTTCTTTTATTTTTGGTTTCATGATTAGCTCCAGTCTCTACCAGACGATGAGGCTGCACAAAAATGCGTGAGGTTTGGAATTAGAACACACAAATCATAGTTGATTACAATGAGGACAATGCTATAATTAATAAAAATGGCACGGAATGTAAAAGTTTTATGGGAACACTTTCTAGACACAACAATATCATTCCTGTTCAACCGATAAGTTAGATGGAAGTTGGACAAAAAATAAAGGACAAAGCCTGGGCATATATTTGGGTAAGTAATGTTAATAACCTTTTATATATATATAAATTTATAATATTTTCTTAACAAATATTATGTCCATTGAAGCTTCAATATAATATTCCTGATGGACAAAATGCAAAGGCTGTAAGGATAATGGATTTAGGTGAAATGTGGCGAGTCTACAAGTATGATTTATATCTTGGTTGGAAAAAGTGAGTTGGTACATAGCTTGAATAAGTACTGGTGATTCAATATTTCCCAATATCACAATATAAAGAGATGATCATCTATTAGAAGAGTCCAGCGTTTAAGGTGTTTGTTAAATTTATATATATATTCATTTATTTATTTGAAAACGATTTTAAATTACTTGTTTTATTTATGTTAATGAATTTATATAATTATTTGTTTATAGGAGAAATCAAACAGAAATAAAACAAAAAAGAGTGCAATGAAACACATTTATACTCGCGGACACACTTCATTACCAGATCATGAGCAGACGCAGGTAATTTAACATTTAAAATATTTAGCTTTGTTTAGTGTAATTTTTTTAACTTCCAATTTTGATTTATTTCTTTGTTTTTATCCAGAAAGAGGCATCGAATATCAAGGGTCATGTTCCTCGCTCAACTTTGTTTTGTACAATCCGGAAAAAGAAAGATAGTACTGTGCCAAATCCTGACACCGAGAAAAATATTGTAAGTATATTTCAATTTATTTGATTTTTACTGAATTTAATTCCTTATATTATTTTATCATTTTAATTTATGTTATATATCAATCAAAAGAATGATTTAGAGGCATTGGCAGAAAAAGAACCTGACAATTTGGGCCCAAATGATCATCTACATCAGGTATTAGGAGATGAGAATCAGGGTAGAGTGCGTTGTTGACCTGGTAAGAAGATTGTACCATCTCGATACTGGTATACTAACGTTTCTTCGAGTACCAGTTCTGGTTTTGTCACAGTGGAACAAATGAATGCCGCAATCAAAGAAGCAAGTCAAAAATCAGAACAGGCGATAACTAAAAATATGATGAAATTTATGTCTGCCCTTTCTTCTACACTTCCACCAGAATCAGCTGCAACAGTTGATGCCTTTTTTATGTCGATGCATTCTGCTAATGTAGATTCTTCTATCATAGCCAGAGCCGGACCTAGTGCTGGACCCAGTGCTGGTGCCGGTTTGGATGCAGATGCCGATGATGATGTTGGTGGTGTGAGAGGTGGTGATGGTGTTTCTGTAGGAGGTGTGGATGAGGGTTATCATGATTCTGATGATACTGATATTGAGACTCACTTTTGATGTAAATTGTATTTTTGGATTGGTAATGTATAACGAGTTCCATGCATCTGATTACACTGCTTTTTTGATCAATATCATTAATATTTACCATATCTTATTGGGAATGAGAATGACTACTATATCTAGTATTAGATATAGCCCTACCATCATGACTTATCAATCGATAAGTTTCTTTAACTACCTCAGTTAAATCCATGTATTCAAATTCAGTAGTTGAAAGTGAAACAATAGATTACATATTTCAATTCTATAAATGAAGCCTCCAAATCCAGTAAACACATTAATAGTTAAGGATTTACAATTGTCAACATTAACCGTATAGTTAGAATCAACCAAACCACAAATAATTTAAGTAGTGTCCACAAACTCCATTTACAATTGTCACGTTCAGGGAAGATTTCAGAAAGTAGTTCAAAGAAAAACACCCCAACAACAAATCTGTATCAGTGGTAAGCGACTTCATGTTCCTCGTTGAAGCTGTGGGGGTATTTGATTTGATCTCTCACAGATGTTTACTGCTCAAATCTCTATGTTTGTTTCATGAAAACCATGTGGGCAAAGCTGGTGGAGAGAAATGGAAGTCCATGACCAAAGCCGTAAGTTAATGTTATTCACAGCTCATCATGTATTCCACTGCTCACTTTTGAAATTTTCAGGAAAAACGTCCCTTCGTGGTGAAGGCTGAGAAGTAGAAAGCCGAATATGAGAAGACTATGGATGCATACAACAAGGGACAGGGAGCAATCAAGGGCGAGGATGAAGATTCTGACAAGTCAAAATCAGAGGTCCATGATGAAGATGAAGATGAAGAAGAGGGAATCGAAGAGGTTTGTGATAACCTGAGCTATGTGTGTTTCATGGTGTCTTGCATTTATTTAAATCTCTGTTTTGTAGGAGGACAAGGAGTAGCTGTTGGGAGAGAGGAAATGCATGGTGTACCCTTTGTTTATTTTTGTGTTTCTCAGTATTATGTTTCATACTAGTTATGATTAGCGATGTGGAGTGTTAGAGAATGACTAGTTTGCTAATTGTAATTGACGGTCAGAGCACCGTCTATGTCTTCTAAATCCCTGAACATCTTCTGCTATCTCCATTTCATCATAACTACATGTTTTTCTACTTCGTTGTGTTTTTGAAATGTTGTTGCTTTAATAGATCCAATTGATTTATCTAATTATCCATGCTAACTTGTATCCTTTCAAGCTTAGCTTAGCTAGAGGGTCTTATCATTTACATATTTGCAAGCTTACTTTGTTGAAAGATCTCACATATAGTGCTCAGTTAGTGGTGTAGTACCATGTTACAATGCCACTAGTGTTCTATTGAAGTTTATAATATATCCAATACATTGCGTACTAACTGTAATCCTTCTTAAGTGATAACTTGATCCATTGGGAGGGGGCAGGGGGTGTGTAGGTGGGGGAGGGCAGGGGGGTGTGCTGGGGCAGGGAGAGGGGTGTGTGTAGGTGGGGGGGGGGGAGGCAGGTGGGGGGGGGGGTGTAGGGGGCAGGGAGAGGGGGAAGGGGGTGTGCAGGTGGGGGGGGGGGGGGCAGGGGGGTGTGCTGGGGCAGGGGGAGGGGTGTGTAGGTGGGAGGGAAGGGGAGGGGGGTGTGCAGGTGGGAGGGCAGGGGTGTGTGTAGGTGGGGGGCAGAGGGCAAGGAGAGGGGGCATGGGGGTGTGCAGGTGGGTTCTACCCCACACTATCAATATGTGTAAGCTTACATGCTGGACTTGAAAACACCTACATTTATAGTTTTAAATATATGAACTCCCTCACATGGCCAAGCTCCATCCCCACTCTTCATCCACCACATCCCATTGTCAACATGTCTAACTCAAACTCACTTTAGGGGTGTCCATTAATCTCCCCATATTTTCAACAAATCATCTTGGGAAAAGTCCACACATTTTGTCAAAAAATACAACACAACCCAAGGGGTGTCAAACTGCATCACCATCCCCTCATATCTTTCATGTTTCCCATCGATAGTGGCACAACCTACTCCATTACGGAATACTCAACAAATATAGAATAATATCACTCCAACGATTCTGTTGTGTATGTATTGAATGAAATTGGATTTCATTTGAACAAAAATCCTTTATTAACGATCATGTTATTCAGTATTGGGATTTACATATCAATTTGAATATTCTTTGTTCATTTTTGATTATGGAGTTATGTATCATTTATCATGTACAGTTGACACATTGATCACATATCAATCTGAATTTGTTATATCTCACTCTTTTTCCTATTATTTACTTACAGGTGGTTACTTATGATGAGGTCGATTCTACCCACCACCATAAAAGGCAGTGAGTTCAACATCAGATTTAGGTAAGGATTCTTCCATTTTTATTCTTTGGCTCAATTTTAATTTGGGTTTTTGTGATTTTTGGGCTCCCTATATTTTTGCAGTGCATTTTGGATATTGTTGACGAAATTGAAGCACCGCATGACTGGGATATCCTCTCAACCTGCAGGCATGAGGCCTTCTAAAAGTTCATCACAAGGCCCGACTCCTTGGTTCAGTTTGGGTCAGGTTAGGTTTGATAAGTTATTTTTTATTGGGTTCATTTTTTTTAGTTTATGTCAATTTTAAAAGGTTCATTTTGTTCGATTTGGGGCTATTCGGTTCAATTAAATTAATTTTAGATCCAATCAGGTATTTTTTCATTAGTTTCATTTTTTTCATGCTCATTATGCTTTATTGAAGTCAGTTTTGATTGGTTTGAGTTAGTTTGGTTACATTGTTTTCAGTTTGGTTCAGTTTTATCTTTTTCAAAACCATTTGGTTTGGTTCCACTTTACTCAAATTGGCTTGATGATGTTTGATTTAGTTCTAGTCATATTAGTATGTTTTTGATTAGTGTAGTTAATTTGACTGGAATTTTTTGTATAATACCATATATTAGCATGTTTTTGGTTTTCGCAATTCAATTGACCCGCCTCCTCCCGCTCCCTTCGCGCCTGGCCGGAAGATGCTGCCCTCCGGATTTCACTGGACCGGGCCAACACGTCACGGTCACGCCACGATCATGCCGTGGTCACGCCGCGGTCACGCCGCGGTAATGTCGTGATTTGGCCCTGCTCCATCCACATCCATCCCACACCATCCCCCTTTCACCCTCATTTCAGCCCGCTGCCACCAACATTCCAGCCCGCAACAGCCCTCTCTACCACCTTCGAATCAGCCCGCACCATCCCCAAAACACCTGTAACCAGCCCCCTTCCACCAGCATTCTAGCCACCTTTTGCTCCCTTCGCTCCTGGCCGGAAGATGTTGCCCCACTGATGTCGCTGGACCGGGCCAACACGCCGCGGTCACACCGCGATAATGCCGTGATTTGGCCCTGCTCCAGCCACATCCAGCCCACACCAGCCCCCTCCCACCTTCATTTTTAAGGTGTTTTATGGTTTTTAGATTTTTTTAGGGTTTTTAGAAGTTTTAAGTTTTTTTTCCTGTTTTTTTGAAAGGAAAAAATAGTACTATAAATATTAATGAAAAGATAAATTGCAACAGATCACTCAAAGGTGAAATGACATTTGAACCAAGAACCCAAATTCATAGCTCAACCATATCAAGACATGAGAACCAAGAAAAGTGCCCATTAAACACCAAGAAACCAAGAAAATAAGCGAACACGAGACTCTACGATGTCCAACCAAACAGAAACCGGATGGTGAGGTTCGCTTCCAAACTGGAAAAGCAATATCCATGAATGCAGTAAAAAAAAATAGTAACAAAACCATGACATCATGAAGAAATAACCAAGAATTCATAGACTGCAAGAACCAGTAACAGAAACTAAGGAATAAGGGAACATCTAAGCGCCACCCCAAGTCCTTGCATACTCTAAGAGAGGCAACTAGCATCACCATTAATCGCATCCAGTAGGATATGGTAACACACAAAACTAACAGGAGATAGGGTGGATCCCCCTCCCATCCAGTGGCACTCGAGCACTGTAGAGACATCACCTATGAACTCAAAGAAAGTAGCGATAGAAAAACCCATGAACCCAGTAAGAAAGACCTACAAGTGAAAATAATATTCCCGAAAGGAACAAGCCAACCAAACTGCAATCCAAACTCAGAATCTATATCAACCAAACCGATAAACACACACTCTAACACACCACCAACCACTGACACTACCCAATCCACTCACTCACACACACACAGACGCACACACTCACTCATGAAACACCACCCAAGAAAGCTCCACTCGAATCCCAATAAAGTAGCAACAAGAAAAGAAACTGGAATCCCCCCAATCAACGACCATCCCCTAACCACCTATAATAAATCACTCCCACACACCAGTCCATATGCGCCTGCACCACACCAAACAAAAAAATAACCGACAAAAACTTTCACCATGTGAAAAAAACGAACAACTCTAGCACACCCATGACACCTGACCACCAAACCCAGCAAAGACCATCCCCATGCAAAGCAACCTGCAAACCAGTTGACGCCCACCCAATAGACTTCTAACCAAACTAATCCCAAACCGTCCTAATCTACACCTCAAACCAGACAACTACACTCCTCCATCCATCAACACCCAAGAACCACTAGAAATATTATCCCACACCAGCCCTAGCACGACCACCAATCAATGACCAAGGAATCCCCAAGAACCTATAGAAAACCTAGGAGAGTAGGAACACTATTCCCTTCACTCCAACAATCCATGAGCACACTATAAGAAAGACACAACCCAAATTCTCCTAGAAACCTACACTAAAAAAGACAACATACAACCTCACTAACCAAGAGACACACACCATCCACATGCCCCATCAAGAAACCACCTGCACCGAGAAACCCATCCAAACCATCAACTCAAAAACCATCAAAAAAATATCCAGATAAGAAACATTGAAAAATACTATAGCTTACCCAATGAACAACCATGAAAAAAGACCAAGCCTCACAACAAGCTGCCTAAACCAAATACCATTCAAGGGAATCCCACTCCAACCGAGCTTGCATCCAGCACAAGGGCAGCCATAAGACCTGCAAGAAGAAAACAACAACCAAGGAGGAAGAATTCATCCACAATATCCCCTACCAAAATAGAAGAACACACCTCTATGGGTTGGCCACACTAAGATGCACCAGACATAACCTATAATGAGAACCCAACCAAAGATATCCGATACCAACACTAGAAAAACAAAACACAAAAACCCACAAAAAACCATCAAACCCACTTCAAGATGCTCCAAAACTAGTATGCTCCATTCCTCGATGAGAAAACAGTGGAAGGAAAGACAACCAGTAACAATGGAAGATAGCAACCAGCCCAATCATCACAACAGCTGCATCGCCAACACATCCCCTCTACCCTGCAGAAGACCCATTGCTAGCAGCACCAGTAGCTCCGTCCAGAGACCCCAACACCACAAAATCAAGGCTACCTATAACTGGCTGAAGGCCTGATAAGAAGAGAGTCCCACAACACATGAAACCACACCTTCAAGTACCACAAATCCACCCACAACCAACTCCAACCACATGAAATAATAGCTAACGACCTCACGAGTCTAGAAACCAAAGACATAAAAATGGAAGGAACAACATCAGACTTCACTAGATCCAAGACACTCCATGTACACACATCCAAACCCTAAAATAACAAGAGTATACCAACCCCATCCAACATCACCTCAACAAAACCCTCAAGTACAACAACCAGAACCCTCACCCAAATCCCAACAACAAACATCTAGTTCCCTCTCAACCCAACAGGGGGGGAGGGGTGCTGTCCAGGGGAGGCTTTGCAGGGGGGAGGGGGCTGCAGGGGGGGTGGGCTGTGTAGGGGAGAGGGTGGGGGATATTTTTTTGGGGGGAGGGGGGCTGTCTAGGAAGGGGGGGGGGCTGTCCAGGAAGTGCTTTATAGGGGGGAGGGGGCTGTCCAAGGGGGGATTTGCAGGGGGGTTGTCTACTGCAAGGGGAGTGGGGGGGGGGGGGCTATCCAGGAAGGGATTTACAGGGGGGAGGGGGCTTTGCAGGGGGGTTGTCTATTGCAAGGGGAGTGGGGAGGGGGGGGGGGGCTGTCCAGGGGGGCTTTACAAGGGGGTGGGGGGCTGCAGGGGGGAGGGGGGCTGCAAGGGGAGTGGGGACCGCTAAGGAGATTATTTTTCATTAAAGGATGGGGACCCACCATACATTAAGTAAGGTGACGATGGATTGATTATATAACTCTATAATAATGGATCATATTCCCTCAACCTTGCACCTATTATTTTTTCCTAAGAATACATCTACTTCTCTCTTTTTGACCAGCTCTAAAAATGACTCTCTCTTTTGGAAAATATGAAAATAACAAATAGAGTCTAGGACCCACTCTTGATTGAGTGTATAAATGGAAACATTCAATATTTAAACAAATTTCATAGCCTGAATCAACCAGAAAATACAGGTTAGTGGGCTATTTGGATTCCAACTCACGCATGAGTTTCCTACGCTCGGGCTTAATGTGCCCAGGTTTACCATAGTGAAAACATATTAATTTTATATCCATAGAGCTTGTCCTAGATTTGGGTTATTTATTAATCTTATTTTTTTCCCTACTGAATTGTTTTTTCTTACGTTTAGTTTAAGGTCTCCCCCTTGTGAAAAACTCTTATCCTCACCTTTTATTTTTGTTCTAGAATGAAATTCCTTATACAGATGGTCTGATTTAATATCTTCTAATGTTAAATAGACTCAACCATACATCATGGTCATAACAAGTGTTCTATATCTATTTTCAAGAGTGATTAATATGATCATTTTTGGATCCTCATCATCTACATAAACATTAATATTGTCTAAATCTAACGTGAATTTATTAAACTCATCTAAATAGTTTTTTATAGATGTACTAGGGGGGTGTGCTGGGGTAGGGGGAGGGGTGTGAAGGTGGGGGGAAGGGGGCAGGGAGAGGGCAGGGGGGTGTGCAGGTGGGGGGGCATGGGGGTGTGCTGGGGCAGGGGGAGGGGTGTGTGCAGGTGGGGGGGGGGAGGCAGGGGGAGGGGGGTGTGCAGGTGGGAGGGCAGGGGAGGGGGCAGGGAGGTGTGCAGGAGCAGGGGGTGGGTGGGTGGGGGGGGGGGGGTGCTATGGCAGTCCTCCCAACAGCCAGCACGGTTCACCGTGCTGGATTTTTTTATGCAGTGGAAAGCCCTATAGCCACGGTTCGGAATCGTGGCTATAGGGTTTTAGCCACGGTTCGGAACTGTGGCTATAGGGTTTTAGCCATGGTGACCGTGGATTTTACTGGCATCTATCGGGCTGACCCTATAGCCACGGTTGAAACCGTGGCTATAGGGTCAGACCTATAGCCATGCCAATACCATCCACAGTTCATGAAACCGTGGCTATAACCTATAGGCACGGTTTAGAACCGTGGCTATATCCCAAATTTCCAGTAGTGAATGACTCCCCAAGACTGCCCACTTTATCATTATTTGGGAAGATCTCTTGATTGAACAACTTGCTAAGATATATGTGAAGGAATTGGTGAGACTTCATGTAGTTCCACTCCTGATATTATCTGATCATGATCCCAGGTTCACATCTAAATTATGGAGGAGCATTTAACATGATTTAAGTACTGAATTAAATTTCAGCATGACCTATCACCCCCAAACTAATGGCCAATATAAAAGGACTATTCAAAACCTCAAAGATATGGTAATAACATAATATTTAGAATTCAAAGGTGGATGGAATCATCATATCCCATTGGTTGAGTTTTCATACAACAATAGCTTCCACTCAAGTATTCAGATGGTTCCATATGAAGCTTTGTATGGAAAACAATGTCAAAATCCAACCTATTGGGATAAAGTTGAATAAAGAAAGCTACTGGGACCTAATATCATGAAATAGATGAAAGATAAGGTTCAAACCATCCAAAAATATATCAAAGATGCTCAAATTCAGAAAAAGATCTATGATTAAAATTGTTAAAGGGACTTGGAGTTCGATGTTAGAGATAAATTCTTCCTTTGAATATCACCATGAAAGAGAGTCATGAAGTTTGGAAAGAAAGGGAAGATAAGCCCAAGGTACATTATCCCCTTTGAGATCCTTGATCGTATAGAAGCTGTGGCCTATCAGCTTGCACTTCTATCGAATATTTCTCAAGTTTATGATGTGTTCCATGTAGCACTCCTAAAGAGGTACATACTAGATCCCTCACATTACTGAACTCATAGGTGGTACAATTGGAAGATGATCTCTCTTATGAAGAGAATCCAACAAAGATTCTGGATCAAAGAGAGAAGGTTCTATGCAAAATGACAACCCACCATGTCAAAGTATTGTATAGGAACCATAAGTATGAAGAATAAACTTGGGAACCAGAGGAGGTGATGAAGGAGAATCACCCTCACCTGTTTATGTAAAATGAAATTTCAAGGGTGAAATTTCAAAAGGAGGGAAGAATGTAACGACCCAAAAATTTTATCAATGGAATTTATCCTTTCTTATAGTAATTTCACAAAGTATAAATCACATAAAATCACTTATAGACCATAATAAAAACTTATAAATGAAGAATTAATGAAATAAGAATCATTTCTAGAAGTTAAGGAACCAATACTGATGTAATATTAAATTGACCTTAGGAATAGTAATTTTACCCATATGAATAGTGAACCATCGAAATTAATAGTAACCTCACCCATGAAAGTATAAATAAAATTTAGGCATCTTATAAATGAAATTATGGTATAATTATATCATAGACTAAGTAAATAAATGTTTTAAAAATTATTAATTAAGTGTTGTCATTTTTGTAAGTCATAAATATTTAATTAAAATTTTATGATTAATTTAATAATTTAAAAGAAAATGTATTTTCATAAAATTTACTCATAAATTAATATTTTGATGTATTATTATTTTAATATAATTTTATGAGACCTTAATTAATTTTTCAAAGTGTTACAAAATCAGTTATAATTTTAAAATCTATATTTTCCAAGTAAATGATAAATTTCATTAAAAATTAAATTAATCATATTTTAAAAATTATTTTTATAAAATTGAGTTTATTTTTGAATTATGAACATCAAAAAATGGTTAGGTTTAATTTTTGTTATTTTTTTGAAACACTTGTATTTTTGGTGAATAGTAAAATATGGTAATTTGTGGTATATACACATTATAAGTGAAATACACTATTCATCGAGTCATCACTGATGTAAAAATCATTGGTTCAAACTCACATGATCTAATTACTGTATTTATTCTCAATAATCGATACTATTGCTTGTCTTGGGCAAAATAATAAACTAATGAATTAAATAATGAGAAAACACCCCTCTCCTCCACTATAAGTACCACCCCTCACACCCTGTTCTCCTCACACCACTCAAGCTTTTAGACTTATCTAAATTCTACCCAAAACTCTCCTCAAGACCATATACCATGTCTAGGATCACTTGGTCTCATCAAAATACAAAAAACTTTTCCCTATAGAGGTTCTCAAGGAGGAGATATTTAAGAGGTAAAATCCTATTCCTTTTCTTTTAATTTATTTTCAATTTTATTTTTTTCTTCTATTATACTCACCTTATCTTATCCAAAAAGAATTATAACTCTATTATGTTTGATATAATTTAATTATATCATGTAATATACATAATCAAACTCCTCCATCTATCTCTTTTATTCTAAAAATGAAATCATCACCCGTGATGTATCAATTTACTGACATCGTGGGCAATGCACTTTTATTTTCCTTTAACACATTCAAAGATGTTAATAAAACCATTAAATGGTTGAAAATAGATAATAAATTGTATTTTATAACCCTTTTTATGTTCTATAATTATAATTTATACATAATACTAAATGATAAAACAAAATGAGTTCATTGTGATCGAAAACTGCCAAAATTAACCTAAAAGGACCATCGTTAACTTTTATCTAATGATTCATACTCATACCACATAACCAAATTCTTTGTAAGATCAAATAAAATTATGTAAGATCATTAAGAACATATATTAACAATTTTTTATATTTATCCTCATTTTACATGAACTTCAATTCATGTATACAAGTGAACCAATCATGAAATCTAAGAAAATGAACACTTACAAATGATGAAATTAAACTCTATAACTCATTTAGAAACCTATAAATGAAATTAATAAAACTATAATGAATAAAATTAATGTATTAAAGGTTCTGGATTTTTTAATTAATTAATATAATGTGATATACAAGATATTAACGTGAAGAAATATTTCAGACACAATGTAAGGGGAATTCTCAAACCCAACTCCCTTTCTTTGGGTTTTCCCTATTTGACCTCATTTTTAGTATTTATATTCCTTAAATATAATTTCTTCATAATTATATTACCTTTTATTGGATATAAATGTTTTCTACTTTAGTTTATGTCAAACATAATGTTTTCTAAAAGAAATCTTCTTTAAAAAACACACCTTTTACTTCTCGATGTTGTTTCTTCTCCACTCAATGTTAATGATTCTTATATCAAGTATGTTATTCCCTCTTTCAGTTTTGAAACCCAAAGTTTATGAATGTATGATTTATGAAATGAAACCCATTAATTTCCATGGGTTATTTTATGTTCTATATTGATACATGTTCTATGTGGCATGCATGACAATGTAAATGGTATGATGTGATGGGTGCACCTAGAATTATATAACGGAATGTAAATGTTATGATGTGACTGGTACACTCATAATTATATAGTGATCTAATTAATTGGGTAATATTATGTATCTCATGTTGTATTTGGGGTTTGGCTTAGTAGTAAGCACCCCGTAATCCTACATAAAAAATGGGGGTTCAAAACCCATTGGGTGCATGTACTGTAGCAGTACTGTATCATAATGTATCGTACTATAGCAGTGGTAGCATGGTACTGTAGTAGGGGTGGGTACCGTGCAGTAATGTATCAAGCAGGTACTGTAGTAGTACTATTCACATAATGAGCCTTGGGCCAAAAATTTGGTCCTACGGGCCATGTTATGGGCTAAATGCCCACTGGTCCTTTGGGCTATATAATGGGTCTCCCTATACCCAGTTAATAGAGGTCTTTTATTTAATTTAATAATAAATGAGGCTTCAGTCCCAACATTTGAAAAAAAAATTATGTATCTCATGATAAGAAATTAAAATATGTGTGAACAAGATGTTAGATTTTTTCAAAACTATGTGTGGTAATTGACCACTAAGATATGATGTTTCATTTTTATGCATTTCCACATTCCATACCTTTATCCAATAATTACTCTCATGATTATAAAAATGATTTTATGATTATTCTCACCCCATGTTATATTGTTTCATGTTCTAATATATCCTCTTATTTGGATTTTATCTCACCCCTTTTTTTGATGTATATCCTCAGGTGATTACTTGTACTAAGAAGAATTAAAGGGCTAATAAGAAGCTAGAGAATAAGGAGTTAAATAAATATTTATGTTTTATTTTGTAAATGTTATGTACGGTCCAAATTTTCCCAAGACACTAAACCTTTGGATCCTGGTTGTGTAACTCTTTTATTTTGTTTATCTTTAAAATGATGTAATAATAATTTAAGAAAAGTAGGGTCACTATAATTTCATTGATGAACATGATTATGAACTGGTCCAAGAATTAATAGAACATGAAATTCATGAGTCCCATGAAAATAACTGTTGTGTTTGTGACACCAAATGGCATGAATAAAAACTTAAAGTTCCCATACCTACATCTGAATATAGTGTTTGGGATATCACTCTCCTTCTCCCGCAACTGGTGATATCCAGACCACATGTCAATCCTTAAAAAAACTCTCCATTCACATATAGTCACAAAGATCATCTATCCTCAAAAGAGGGTAATGGTTCTTGACTATTACCTGATCCAAGTTTCTGTAGTTTATACACAACCTTAGAATACCATCTACCTTCTTGTCAAACAAAAATAGATCACCCCATGGAGACACACTAGGATAGATAAAAACCTCATACATTAGATTATCTATCTGAATCCTCAACTCCCACCACTCATAAGTTACTATCTGATAAGGTTCCATCGAAATTAGAGAAGCACCGAGTTACAAGTCTATCCCAAACTCAACATCACATCGAGGGGGTAGCGTCACAACCACTTTAGGGAAAACATCCAGAAACTCACCGATGAACCTAGGGACCCTCACTATCCCAACATCCACTAATTCCACTGATAACTCATCCATAAAATAAAGAAGGGACTTAACATGCTAACTTCCCACCTGGGAACCCTACTCTCCAATGAAAACTACACATTGACCATCCAAATATGAGAGCATGACTCTCCTATCGAAGAATTAGATAACAACATGTACAAAATATAATCAATTGATTCCTAGAATGACATCTTATGAATGCCTCTATAGTAAGAAATGATCCCTATAGGACTGGTGTGTCCCCATCATCAATCTACACTCCCGGTACACATCAAACAAGCTGGTTTGGCCTTCAAATGACCTAGGAAACACTAGGGGAATGATAAACCTCTCTACATCTAGTCCTAGAGCATGAAATAGAGTGGGTTAAAAAAGGAGTGTGAATTTCCTGAATTAAACAAGGCATAAACAAGGGTAGATGGAAAACTTAGAAAACCTCGAATGATCTCTAGCCCCTTTATCACTATTGCCTCCACCGATTGTAACTGACCACACCCATCTCTGCTACCTCTTTTCTGATGAACACCTCCATGTCCATGCTTGGGTTGAGATTAATAAACATGAGGAATGTCTTGAGGTCAAACTCTACCCACTATATATCCCCTTGGTAGAGAAAAATCCTATAATTAAAATGGACTCACTGGAAACTGCTGTTGTGGCTGGAACAAAACCTATCAACCTCTACTAAACTGAGATCAAAGAACCACTGAGAAATAATTATGGTGATGTCCATCTACCCTACAGATAAAACACAATGGCATGATATCACAAGAAAAATCATGGAAACCAATGTATCTACAAGTCTGGAAAGAAATCTGCTGAGGTCGACTACCCAATGGTAAAAACCTCGAAGCTCATGGTGCCTAAGATTTACCATTGAAAACCCTACTCCTTGAGGTACCACGATGATTCCCCTCTCATGGTAAACCTCCTCCTAAGTGAATCTTCTTAATCACCTCCAACTTCTTCTAAAACTCCAAATACATTGGCTACATAAAAGGAGTAATTGAATCCTGGATTGAAGGACAGAGTTCCTTCTCAAGATGTCTTGCATGAGACTCATCATTTGGAAAAAGATTTGGGGAAAAGCACAGAAGGCCCTTGAAAATGATTCCCAACTCCCACATTGATGTACTACCCTAATGAATAGAAATAATCTCATATCTCTTTACTGAATTCATGGTTAATGAAAGGAAATAATTCTGAAAATCTTTCTGAAATTCAAACCATAAAACACTTGACTCCTTCCACTCACCTAGATACAACATCCACCACTAATACTTAGCTCACCTCACTTGAATAACTTTTAAATAGACCTAATATCCCATCAGGGCTCAGATCAAACTGAAAATGATATCAAGATCCTCCAGTAATCTCTCTGTCTACACATTTGAAACACTTTACACATACTTACCCAAACCTTTACACTAAAAAGAGCACAAAAAACCCTTCCAGGCCTTATACTGCTCTTCTAGATCAACCCTAGGATGATCAATCAGATTATCCTACAGAACCTCAACTACTTGATCCACTCACAGATGATATCCAATAGCCATAGATAAAAAAGAATAAGAATTTCCTAATATTATTAGTATAAAATTTTATTTAGATTCATTTTTAATTCACTTTATTCAATGTAACCTTCCCTAAAAAACCCAACTAAAAGAGGAACATAAGTCATCATGATGTATGTACATCTCTTGGGATTCTACCCTATAAACAAGTTCACCTAAATTGGTCATTCAATAAACTTAGAGTCCATAAACTAGATCACGAGGGGAATAAAATCACATGTCCTAGCCAGTCTCCCTAGCCTATGACACATACCATGGTCAACTAGCACTATTTTCATACCGACCCATGCAATCCATATTCTTCCTAATTCCAAAATCAATCATATATATTAACCATAACCTATGATACTAGTCTTTCATGACTCCCTCGTGCCAAAGACACTACAATGAGGGTAGATATATATTAATCCATGAGTCCCGCCTCCAGTAGGCCCCGAGTTGGAGACTAGAACCAAGGGTATAAAAATATCTTGAAATGGGAGGAATTACCCTCTATAATAATACAAGATCAGGAGATAAGATGAATCATCCACAAGTAACTCTAGGATATAATATAAAAAAACCCAAAACCAACCCACAATTCATGCATAAAAAAACATACAGGTAAAAGTATAAAAAAGTAAATATCTAAAATCAAAGCTAATGAAGAAACATAAAAATTTACCAAAAAGGTATGAGCTAACATAGTGTAGCACAATCCATGTAATCCTCTTGGAAACCTAAAAATTATTTTATATACATAGGGTGAGCATACAAGTATACATAGTAGGAAAGAAAAATTCACTCGTGCACATGTGAAAGAAGCATACGAATGCACCTATGAGAAAATAGAAGAACTAAAAATGCCTAAATAAGTCAACTATCCATCCCAACATCACCAAGGAACATTCACTAAATATCACAATCCAAGTATAATAACATAATAAGAAACATATCGATAAATGGTACCCTACACCACTCTTCCACTTAATATTCTCCCTCACATACCAATGCCATACATCCTAGCATGCCCATATCTTTTGAATAACATAAAACACCACCTCATAAACATGGTTACATCACATAATGACCAAAAACACTTGGGAAACTAATCCACATCACAATCACATATCATCTTGGCCAAAGAAACCTGGGATGTCACATCATAACCACTACCACAACCAGAGTAGTAAAGTATCATGAAATGAAGGACATAAACTTCATAAACTTCGCCTACCATGCATGACCACTACCATAATCCTCCCCATAGCATACTAATTCACATATCAACTGAAGACACCTGGGCCGCTTCCCCACAACATAATCATATCACATCCCACCCAATGAAACATGGGCCACCGCCCCACAACACAGTCATATCAAATCTTTATCGTAGAAAAATGGTCCATCATATAGTGCACTAACATGCCTCTATCCATAAAAACATGTGAATATATACTATTTTATAAGAGAGAGTAGGAAATATAGGGTAGATATCTAACCATCCTCATCACCGATATATTGGAAAAAGCGCCCTCCATATGAAAATATGGGTGTCAGCACACAGTTCTCAATGCTGGTGGGGTGTGTATATAAATCACATGGAATATAAAAGTATATATATAAGCCACACACAAGCCTGAACTATGGGTTCATATCAAACACTAACCCACTCACAACACTACCACTTCTCTACCACCTCTAAATGCACAACACCACACAAACCATAAAACACATCTCACACCACCAACCAATTCTATTATCCAGCCCATTAGTTTCATTATTTTCCAACAACCACATTTAACCACACATCCCAAGATTTATTTGTTCATTATTAATTTCCATTCCATTAACCAAACCAAACCACAACCATTTCAATCATCATTATTAAATAATTATTCCATCACTACCCAAGATTCTAGAACAACACAACCATACATCATAAGAAGCTCATCATTCCCATCGAACCATCACCTAACCACCCCAAGAGAACGGTCAAATAAACCATCATATCACTAACCTAAAATCATGACAAAAAAAAACATCACCTTTCCATCATAAAATCATGACCAAACAACCATCATCTCACCACCCTAAAAGTACATACAAACAACCATCACCTTTCCGCCCTAAATACATGGCCAAAAAACTATCATCTCTCCACCCCAAAATCATGAACAGAAAAACCATCACCTCATAGACCCAAAATAACATCTAAACAACCATCACCTTACCATCCAAAAATTGTGAACAAACAAACCATACATCACCTCAAACCACATCGCAACCACACATCGCTACCCTATAAGAAAAACCCCATATCAAAACACATCAAAGACCACTTTAAAGATTGAAAAATGGGATTTTATCACATTTCACTTTATTTTAGAGGTGTTATCACACAATCCATAAATCTAGGGAAAACCATTTAATTAGACAAATATAATTGGTTAACCAATTTCCATTTTGGGGTGATATCACAACAACATGAAACAAGGTTTCCATATCACAACAACTACAGTGCAAGAAAAGGCTCCAAAAAACCATGATTTTTAGTGGTTCATTCAAATAGTAAAAAGACAACATCATAATAATATGAAATCTATAAAATCATGAGAATAATTCCCATTTCCCTATTAAATTTCAATTAAATAATCAATTTATCTTGATTAGGATAGTGAAAACCATTCCCCATAGATAAAAAAGAGTAAACCTATCTTGAATGATACAAAAAATTGAGAAATGAGGGATTCCCTACCTAAAATAAGCTTTTCCAACTCTCCATGAACTGTATGGTTAAGAAGAAATTCCTAAAAACCACAACCACATGAAAAACCCATGGATCAACCTACACCACATCAAGGGTCATAAAAATAGCCAAACTCAAAAACCAAAACCAAAACCATACCACCGTAGTGGATCTTCAAAGAATAATGGAAGAAAATACACTGGAAAGAGAGGATAACACCCCATGGATCACCAATGGGTGTGCTACCACTCAAAAATGGGATCTACTGCTAGATGCAGAGAAACCTCCATTATCTGAGTTATTCTACCATGGAGATGAGGTGCTGATACCATTAGTTATGTAGTGAGTTGATGGTATTGTGGATATGCTACTGTCGAGTGTTAGAGGGAGAAATGCTATGCTAGTGCTACTCGTAAGAGTTTACTATTGTTATAGGTGGTGGGATTCGTTCATGTAGGTAAAACATTCTATCGTTTAGAATTCAAAATAGGGGAATTAATGAGATCCACCACCACTATGTTGATGCTACCATTGGGAATGGGATTTTTTTCTACTATTGGAGGAGAGTTCTAGTGTATAACGACCCATACTTTACATAAATTGTTAATACTTCAAAATTGAAGCATACTTATTACAACATATAACAAAACCACGAAAGGACCATATAGGTATAGTATCTTTAGAAACTGGGAAACATAAACAACTGGTTCATAAAGCGTCTACACTGTCTCCCATTTATTTCATCATATCTATAGTCCCTTTTGGCATATCTTACTTAATAACATTCTTCCTGACCTGTGGAAAGAAAACATACAAAATGGTGAGCTCAAATGCTCAGTAAGGGTAAACAAAAGAAATATCAATCACATCTTAACCTGCAAAAGAGATCATAATTTCATAACATGGGATAAATCATGGCAGTGAAATGTAATCACAATAATCATAACTTAAAACATGAAACTTTGTGGCATTCACACATAATCGTATAGAATCATTTATTGTTAGTGAAGACTCATTTCCAAGACTATCTTAGTGGACAAAGTCCCTTTCTGAACCGAGTCACCCTTGTTTCAGTCCTGTTTCACTGAACCGGTATAACCTACCATTCCAGCCATGTCTATCTCATGAGATATAAAATATTTACCCAATGCATTGGAGGGAGATATAGGTCCCACCCATCTCATAATGATACCATTCTTATGTGTGCCACAAAATCATAAATCATAAATCATTGTATAACCCATGTAATACAAATGGGAATCTTAAACATCATGACATCATAAAACAATTCATATAAGATAAAGGAATTCATAAAAATAATTCCATCACAACATAATCAAATCAATGTAATAATAGGGATAAAAATAGAACCCTTTATTATCTTAGATGGAAAATAATTTTGATAAAACACTTGAACTCCATTCTTGAGGAAAATATCCTTTCTTCTTCAAAAATATTTTTTCCTTTCTTAATATGTCATACAATTTTAAACTAAAAGAAGTTGATTAAAAATAAACTTGAAAACTTGTAAAGGAAGCTTCTTAGAAATAATGTTTTAAAAATCCATTCATGCCGTATAAGTTAAAAAAAACATTATTCATACTTTTGTCGGAAAAGTCAAAAAGTACCTCGTACGAAAAATGACAAAAGATTCCTTTCATATCTTTTACTAAAAACTCACCGAAGGGTAAAATTTGATATAAACTATTGTAGAAGGATATAAATATTACATATTGAGGAAACATGGATGTGAATTATAAAATACACCCCAGTAAATACCAAAGTATAAACAATCTCGGATAAAAATGAGATTGTGATATTTCCCTTACCTTAGGTCCGACTTGATTTGTAAGTGTCCGAACCTCCTCTTCTTTGAAGTGCTTCTTTGAGACCTCCTTTTAGGGCACTAAAATGGGTCTTTGAAGAAGACCAGAACCTCTAGAATGTTTCTAGGGAAGTGTAGAGGAGGAATTGGCAGGGGTTGGCCGAGCTAGAAGGCTCAAAGTGGTGTGAGGAAGAGGGGGAGGAGGTGTCCTTTTATAAGGGAGGAGAGGGGCACCTTTGGAATAACTAAAACTATTATTTTATTATAAAGTAATGTTCGGTTTTAAATATCTCCAAATTGATATATATTGAATCTAAGGTGGGGATGGGTCGAAATCATCTCATCCAATGGAATTTAGAAAAGTTTAGGTTCCTATTTTAACCTTATCATTTAGATTTAACATTAAGTTAAATAATTTTACTTTTACCATGTATTCTTGTGTTCTTATACTATAATGTTAATAAACTTACTATAAGCAGCCAAACAAACCCCAAGTTGTTTATTATTAATATATATAACCTTATCTAAGTCACTTGGCCGAAAATTAGATTTTTAGGAATAAAATAACAATTAATAATATAATATTTGTTTTAAAAACTATTTTATGTCAATTTTGACACTATTTAGTAATTGATTTTTGTGAAAATCATAACAGAATTATTAGTTCAAACCAAGTTAATTAAATAAATACTAACATGTCATATTAACCTATAAAATTAGTGTAATTCATAAAAAGTCTCAAATTACATTTATTTTGGTGTTTATAACATCAATTATGTCAATATTTCATTAATAATATAATTACTGCATCATCATTGTGTCATAAATAAATAAATTTATTTAAAGTCTAAAAATTATAAATAAAATATCATTATGTAGGAAATATTTTTAGCTTTCTAATTAATATTTATAGTCGAATTTATCTTATGTATAACCCCATATTAAAAATGTTTTAGTTATTAAACTTTGATTTTAACTATTTTAACTATTCATTAAATAAAATAATATTAAATGTCATAATCTAATCCAAGTGGACCTAAATGGTCATATTATATTCATAAGGTTTTTTTTGGTCGAATTACACTTATCCAATAGAATTAGGACATGTGTTAGGGTAATAGTAATATCATATTTACCCTTAGTTACCCTATTGACTATTAACCGCGGTAAAAAAAGTAAAAGTTTACTATTCACCAAAAAATTATTTTTATCTCATTGAACCACATTTTACTTACTGATATCAATCGTGTCTGTCGGATTTTCGAAATTCCATTCACAGAAGCGGTAAAATTAAGTTTTATGCAAAATTCAGTTTTTAACCTACCACTTAGTGGTTTCACTATTCATCAAAAATTGAAAGTTTTCAGAAAAATACCAAAATTTCACCCTAGGCTAATTTCGATATTCTGAATCCAAAAATGAAGTCCATTTTGAAAAATAAAATTTATAAAATTTCAAAAAGTGGTTATTACTATTCATAACGGCTAGTTTTAATAATATTTTAATAGCATATCGTTGTTTAGTGAAACTCAGTATTGCGTACGACGCAAGCTATCGAGGAAGGTCGCGATTTCGTGTAAAGCAAGCCAAGCAAGTGTTGTGTAGAAAAAGATTCCTTTGATGATTTATATAACATAAAAGTCTCGGGTGTTACATTCTACCCCCCTTAAAATTAATTTCGCCCTCGAAATTCGTCACTTTGTAACAAACAGATAAGGATACCTCACCCTCATCATATCCTCAAGTTCCCATGTAGCTTCTTCTAATTGGTGGTTCCTCCATAAAATTTTCACCAATCGAGTGGTCTTGTTTCGTAGGACTTTTTCGCTACGATCCAGAATCTCTATCGGTTGTTCTTCATAAGAAAGATCTTGCTCCAGCGGTACAACTTCTGAGCTGAGTACATGTGAAGGATCAGGTATGTACTTTCTCAGGAGAGATACATGGAACACATCGTGAAATTGAGAGAAATTCGATGGAAGCACCAATCGGTATGCTACCTTCCCAACACGATCCAGTATTTCGAAAGGACCGATATATCTAGGGCTCAACTTCCCCTTCTTTCCAAATATCATAACCCTCTTCCAGTGAGATATTTGTAAGAACACTTTATCACCCACTTCAAACTCTAGGTCTTTTCTTCGGTTGTCGGCATAACTTTTCTGTCGACTCTGAGCTGCTCTTATGTGTTGTTGAATAGATCTGACCTTTTCTTCCATTTCATCAACGAGATCAGGTCCTAATAGCTTTCTTTCCCTAACTTCATCCCAGCAAGTTGGAGTTTTCCATAGAGAGCTTCATAAGGAGCCATCTGAATACTGGAGTGAAAGATATTATTATAAGAAAATTCCACCAAAGGTAGGTGTTGATCCCAACCTCCTTTGAAATCCATAGAGCAAGCTCTCAACATATCTTCTAGGGTTTGAATTGTTCTCTCAGACTGACCGTCTGTCTGAGGATGATAAGCAGTGCTGAAACTCAACTCTGTATCCAGAGTATGCTGAAGACTTCGCCAGAACTTTGAGGTAAATCTCGGATCCTGATCAGATATAATAGAAAGTGGTACTCCATGAAATCTTACCACTTCCTTTACATATATCCTGGAAAGCTGATCCAGAGAGAAATCCTCTCTAATAGCAATGAAGTGTGCAGACTTTGTAAGACGATCAACTATGATCCAGATAGCATTATTGCCTTTGGATGTTTTAGGAAGTCCTGTGACAAAGTCCATAGTGATGTTTTCCCACTTCCATTCGGGTATGGGTAATGGTTGTAACATCCCCTTAGACTTATGTCTCTCAGCTTTAACTTGTTGACAAACCAAGCATCGAGAGACATATTCAGCAACATCCCTTTTCATGCCATCCCACCAGAAGTACTTTTTCAGATCCCTATACATCTTCGTGCTTCCAGGATGAATTGAGAATGAAGAACTATGAGCCTCATCCAGCAGCTCCTTCTTTAATTCGGGGATGGGAGGAACACAAACTCGATTCCTGAACTTTATTATCCCATCACAATCAAGGTTGAACTCAGGAACATTTATCACCTTATTTTGTAACTCGACATCTTCTTTCTGTGACTCTTTAATCTTCACATGTATAGATGGTTGAACATTCATTTGAGAAAGATAAGATTTTCCCCTTTAATTATAATTCCAAGATCCATCCTTTGTAAATCCATAAATATTGGATCCTTTGTGATCCTCATCATGGATAAACTGGCATGGTCTTGTCGACTTAATGCATCTGCCACCTTGTTTGCTTTCCCAGGGTGCTCCAACCATCTTCTTTGATGCATATTCCGCTCCTTTTGTGTGAAAATATACTTTAAAATTTTATGATCAGTATAAATATCACACCTTTCACCATAAAGGTAATGCCTCCAAATCTTTAATGCAAAGATTACCGCAACTAACTCCAAATCATGTGTTGGGTAATTTTGCTCATGGATTTTCAACTGTCGTGAGGCATAAGCTATCACCATATCATTTTGCATAAGAACACACCCCAATCCCTTCTTGGATGCATCACTGTAGATCACAAACCTTTCTCCACTACAAAGAAGTGTGAGCACAGGTGCACTGGATAACCTTCTTTTCAACTCCTTGAAATTCTCTTCACATTCTTCCGTCCAGACAAACTTAACTCCTTTCCGAGTCAACTTGGTGAGTGGATTAGATAATCGTGAAGAATCTTTCACAAAATGTCGATAATATCCAGACAAACCAAAAAAACTTTGGATCTCAGTTACTGTTGTTGCTCTCGACCATCTTTCGATAACCTCTGTTTTTGCTGGATCCACAGATATCCCCTCTTTTGAGATTATGTGACCCAAAAATGCAACTTTTTGAAGCCAAAATTCACACTTGGTAAATTTGGCATAAATCTTCTCCTTTCTCAGGTTCTTCAATATAATTCTCAAGTGATCTTCATGTTCTTCCTTGCTCTTTGAATAGACAAGAATATCGTCTATAAAGACTACCACAAATTGATCAAGATAGTCTCTAAAGACTCTATTCATCAGATCCATGAAGATAGCAGGGGCATTATTAAGACCAAATGGCATCACTATAAATTCATAGTTTCCATACCTTGTACGGAAAGCCGTCTTTGGTATATCATCCCTTTTGACCCTTAATTGATGATACCCTGAACGAAGATCAATCTTGGAAAAGTATTGAGCTCTGCGTAGTTGGTCAAATAGGTCATCAATGCGTGGGAGAGGATATTTGTTCTTGATAGTGATCTTGTTAAGTTCTCGATAATCAATGCAGAGTCTCATTGATCCATCTTTCTTCTTAACAAATAGAACAGGTGCTCCCCAAGGTGACGCACTAGGGCGTATGAATCCCATATCAAGATTCTCTTGGAGTTGCTTCTTCAATTCCTGCAACTCAATTGGGGCCATTCTATAAGGTGTCTTTGAAATAGGCAAAGCACACGGTACGAGTTCTATTGAAAACTCAACTTCACGATTTGGTGGAAGTCCCGGTAATTCCTCCGGAAAGATATCATCAAACTCCCGTACAATGGGCATATTCTTAATCGTGAGTTTCTCACCAACCATTTGAGATAAATCACCTTCATTTAGTGGAATCAAGACCCATAAGATGGAAGAAATTTCCACTGGAAGGTTATGTTCATCCTTGCATTGACAGACAATCATAGATTGATCTGGAATATGAAATGTGACTTCCCTTCTTTGGCAATTGATATGAGCTCCATATAAAGAAAGCCAATCCATGCCAAGAATCACATCAAATTCCACTATAGGAAGGATCACAAGATTTGCAGGAAGCACTTTCCCACAAACTTCGATCGGAGAAGAATTATAAACTTTTGATGTGACTGTTGTGCCATTAGGTGTTGTCACAGCTAACTCAACATATAATTGTTGAGGTAATACGGTGATACCCTTAGAAAATTTTTCAGAAATAAAAGAGTGGGTGGATCTAGAATCAAATAAAACATTTGCTACTTTAGAGTGGATGGTAAGTGTACCTTTCACCACATTGTTATCGTACTCCACATCGCTGATAGAAATTGCATGTGACTTTCCTTTGTCTTTAGCCTTGAGAGTTTGTTGACGTCGACCATCATCATCAACCCTTGGATTAGGGCATTTATTGGCATAATGCCCCATCTCCTTGCACTTGAAACATTGAAGTGTAGTAGGTTCATTCTGTGTATCCCTTCCTTTGTTTGCATCATTAGACATCTTCTTCCCATCATCGTGGCATTCAAATGCCCGATGACCTTCCTTTCCACATTTTAAACATTTACTTGTCCCTTTAAGACAACTCCCTCCATGTTTCTTTCCACACTTTGAGTATAAGGGAAAGCTCATCTTCTTTTCAGTGTGCCCTTTAGATTTTCCTTTTAATTCCATTTTCCTATTCTTATCAAACCCATATGACTGATGGGTTACTCCAATCTCCATATCGACTTTGAGAGCACATCGAACGATTTCCTTGTAGCTATTGAAGTCCCTTATGGCTAACGCCCTTCGAAGACTTGGTTTTAAGCCACTAAAGAACCGATCGATCTTACTCTCAGGTTGGATAATAATACCAGAATCTTACCTTGCAAGTCTTGTAAAATTTGCTTCATAGGTACCAACAGATTCATCATCCTTTTGCTTCAGTTCAAGAAACTCTTTCTCCATCTTTGTTCGGAGAATACGAGGGAAGTACTTATTGAAAAATAAGTTCTTGAACTCGTCCCATTCCATGGACTCAATTTCATCCCTTTGCCTCGTATTCTTAATAAGATTCCACCATTGATCAGCATCTCCTTCCAAACGATACACTGCTAGGATGACTTTATCATGTTCAGAACATTGAAGAACTGAAAATATCTTTTCAGTAGTACTAATCCATTGTTCAGTAACTAATGGATCAGTAGACCCGCTGAAAGAAGGTGGACGCTGCCTCATGAAGGATTCAATAGAATGTTGCTCCTTCCTTTGCTCGTTTGGAAGTCCTGCATGATTCATAGCTTGAGAAAGTTGTGTGAGCATGGCTACAAGATTTTTCATTCCAGCTCCCATAACGTTTGGTTGCTCAGGGGGACAATCATTGCATTGCCCGTCACATTCCGCATTAACATGATTCCTTCGGGTTCCAGCCATTGACTAAAACCAAGAAGAATAGTGTGAGAAACACTAATTATAATAGGAAAACCACATAATCAAGAATAAAATTTCACACTTAAGGTCTTATCCTAGGTTATTCATGGCCATTTCTAAAACACTAAGATTGTGTTCTATGCTTAGACTTATCCTTAGGGTTCTTACTAAGGCTTTCACATCCTAGTTTCCAAAGGTTGACTATACCTTTCCTCCGATACCAACTATAACGACCCATACTTTACATACATTGTTAATACTTCAAAATTGAAGCATACTTATTACAACATATAACAAAACCACGAAAGGACCGTATAGGTATAGTGTCTTTAGAAACTGAGAAACATAAACAACTGGTTCATAAAGCGTCTAAACTGTCTCCCATTTATTTCATCATATCTATAGTCCCTTTTGGCATATCTTACTTAATAACCTTATTCCTGACCTGGGGAAAGAAAACATACAAAAGGGTGAGCTCAAATGCTCAGTAAGGGTAAACAAAAGAAATATCAATCACATCTTAACCTGCAAAAGAGATCATAATTTCATAACATGGGATAAATCATGGCAGTGAAATGTAATCACAATAATCATAACTTAAAACATGAAACTTTGTGGAATTCACACATAATCGTATAGAATCATTTATTGTTATTCAAGACTCATTTCCAAGACTATCTTAGTGGACAAAGTCCCTTTCTGAACCGAGTCACCCTCGTTTCAGTCCTGTTTCACTGAACCGGTATAACCTACCGTTCCAGCCATGTCTATATCATGAGATATAAAATCATTACCCAATGCATTGGAGGGAGATATAGGTCCCACCCATCTCATAATGATACCATTCTTATGTGTGTCACAAAACCATAAATTATACATCATTGTATAACCCATGTAATACAAATGAGAATCTTAAACATCATGACATCATAAAACAATTCATATAAGATAAAGGAATTCATAAAAATAATTCCATCACAACATAATCAAATCAATGTAATAATAGAGATAAAAACAGAACCCTTTATTATCTTAGATGGAAAATAATTTTGATAAAACACTTGAACTCCATTCTTGAGGAAAATATCCTTTCTTTTTCAAAAACATTTTTTCCTTTCTTAACATGTCATGCAATTTTAAACTAAAAGAAGTTGATTAAAAATAAACTTGAAAACTTGTAAAGGAAGCTTCTTAGAAATAATGTTTTAAAAATCCATTCATGCCGTATAAGTTAAAAAAAACATTCTTCGTACTTTTGTCGGAAAAGTCAAAAAGTACCTCGTACGAAAAATGACAAAAGATTCCTTTCATATCTTTTACTAAAAACTCACCGAAGGGTAAAATTGGATATAAACTATTGTAGAAGGATATAAATATTACATATTGAGGAAACATGGATGTGGATGATAAAATACACCCCAGTAAATACGAAAGTATAAACAATCTCGGATAAAAATGAGATTGTGATATTTGCCTTACCTTAGGTCCGACTTGATTTGTAAGTGTCCAAACCTCCTCTTCTTTGAATTGCTTCTTTGAGACCTCCTTTTAGGGCACTAAAATGGGTCTTTGAAGAAGACCAGAACCTCTAGGATGTTTCTAGGGAAGTGGAGAGGAGGAATTGGCAGGGTTTGGACGAGCTAGAAGGCTCAAAGTGGTGTGAGGAAGAGGGGGAGGAGGTGTCCTTTTATAAGGGAGGAGAGGGGCACCTTTGGAATAACTAAAACTATTATTTTATTATAAAGTCAACTTCGGTTTTAAATAGCTCCAAATTGATATATTTAGAAGCTAAGGTGGGGATGGGTCTAAATACTCTCATCCAATAAAATTTAGACAAGTTTAGGTTCCTATTTTAACCTTATCATTTAGATTTAACATTAAGTTAAATAATTTTACTTTTACCATGTCTTCTTGTGTTCTTATACTATAATGTTAATAAACTTACTATAAACAGCCAAACGAACCCCAAGTTGTTTATTATTAATATATATAACCTTATCTAAGTCACTTGGCCGAACATTATATTTTTAGGAATAAAATAACAATTAATAATATAATATTTGTTTTAAAAACTATTTTATGTCAATTTTGACACTATTTAGTAATTGATTTTTGTGAAAATCATAACAGAATTATTAGTTCTAAACAAGTTAATTAAATCAATACTAACATGTCATATAAACCTAGAAAATTAGTGGGATTCATAAAAAGTCTCAAATTACATTTATTTTGGTGTTTATAACATCAATTATGTCAATATTTCATTAATAAGATAATTACTGCATCATCATTGTGTCATAAATAAATAGATTTATTTAAAGTCTAAAAATTATAAATAAAATATAATTATGTAGGAAATATTTTTATCTTTCTAATGAATATTTATAGTCGAATTTATCTTATGTATAACCCCATATTAAAAATGTTTTAGTTATTAAACTTTGATTTTAACTATTTTAACTATTCATTAAATAAAATAATATTAAATGTCATAATCTAATCCAAGTGGACCTAAATGGTCATATTATATTCATAAGGTTGTTTTTGGTCGAATTACACTTATCCAATAGAATTAGGACATGTGTTAGGGTAATAGTAATATCATATTTACCCTTAGTTACCCTATTTACTATTAACCGCGGTAAAAAAAGTAAAAATTTACTATTCACCAAAAAATTATTTTTATCTCATTGAACCACATTTTACTCACTGATATCAACCGTGTCTGTCGGATTTTCGAAATTCCATTCACAGAAGCGGTAAAATTAAGTTTTATGCAAAATTCAGTTTTTAACCTACCACTTAGTGGTTTCACTATTCATCAAAAATTGAAAGTTTTCAGAAAAATACCAAAATTTCACCCTAGGCTAATTTCAATATTCTGAATCCAAAAATGAAGTCCATTTTGAAAAATAAAATTTATAAAATTTCAAAAAGTGGTTATTACTATTCATAACGGCTAGTTTTAATAATATTTTAATAGCATATCGTTGTTTAGTGAAACTCGGTATTGCGTACGATGCAAGCTATCGAGGAGGGTCGCGATTTCGTGTAAAGCAAGACAAGCAAGTGTTGTGTAGAAAAAGATTCCTTTGATGATTTATATAACATAAAAGTCTCGGGTGTTACACAGTGAGACCATTGAACGATGATACTATAGTGTCACACAATCAAATGTAGGGAAAGATGAGGCTATTGGTGTGTGTGCATGGCTTTGCTGTAGTGAAATGAGAACATTTACAGGAGTGAATAGGGAAGAAGTTAAGTTGTGCATGGAGATGAACCACTAAATCATGGAGCATATGTGAGGGATGTGCAGAAGATGCTAAGGTACTACCAAGGCTGGAGAGCACAGTTGGAAGGGTGACATGTAGGGTGCTAGTGACATT
Organism: Viscum album; assembly: GCA_963277665.1. Lineage (NCBI taxonomy): Eukaryota > Viridiplantae > Streptophyta > Magnoliopsida > Santalales > Viscaceae > Viscum > Viscum album. The sequence goes on from OY728145.1 coordinate 14,568,870, forward strand.
CCAGAGAAGATAAAGTAAAGAATATATATATATATATATATATGTGTGTGTGTGTGTGTGTGTGTAGTTTATATATATATGTATATATACATATATGAACTATATTTAATATATTTAAACAAAATATAACCATGGTAAAAAAAGTATATATATGTGTGTAAACTATATCAGTCTTGAATAAATAAAATGTATATAAGATTATTCATGTTAGTAAAATAATATACAATATAGTTTGTATTTGTAATTAGTAATTTATTTAAAAAATGATTGGAGATATAATTTATCAAAAAAAATATTGTAAGATAAGTTCAAACACAAATATTTATAAATTCTAACAAGTTGTTGATGTAATGATAATTTAAATCAAATATGATGACTATATGTGTGTCTATATAAATAATATTCTGTTAGGATTCTAAGATCATTCCTTATATGTATTTATTTTTTTGGTTAAATATGAATATTATTGAGTCAAACATGATGGATATGAATTAAAAATTGATGGATTCCAATCGTATGGACAAATAGTATGAGGACGGGTTTAAAAAGTTCACCAAGTTTGCAAAAGATCGTTTATATGAACCTTCTCAAATCCTTTGTCTGTGTTTACATTGTTATTATTCAAGATGAATTATTCTAGAGGAGTTGGATGAACACTTAATCTATCCAGAAATATATCAAAATTATAAATGTTGGACTAAAGATAGGGAATAATTGAATATTGCTAGTGATTTAGATAATAATGTATTTTATAGATCATCTGATATGATTACAAGTGTGAACAATGATGTAGATCATATCGAGGATATGATTACTAGTGTAAATAATGATGATGATTATATTGGGAAATGAAAATGATAGTTGAATATGAACTCCACAATTTTAAAAAGTTGTTTGATAAGTTAAAGAGCTATGTAAAGTTTCCATTGTATGATGGTTATACTAAATATATAACATTGCTAGCCATAATGAAGTTATATAATATAAAATATGGAAACAGACGGTGTGACAACGGATTTAATGAACTATTTTCTCTCTTGAATGGAATGTTACCAAAAGATAATGAGCTTCCTTATAAAACATATGATGATAAATGAATTTTGTATTCAATGGTTATGATCTACGAAAAATTACATTCTTATCCAAATTATTTTATATTATTTCTCAAGGACCAAGAATCACTTGGAAAATGATCTAAGCGTGGTGCATATCGATACATGAAATATGAATTAAGTCCTTAAATTTTTTTATGATACTTTATAATCATTCAATGGTTTAAGTGACCATATAGAAGTGAGAAGAATTCAAGGAAATTGATGTGGGACACAAAAACAAGAATTCAAGATGAGATATTTCATCACCCAATAGACTCTCCTTAATGGAATAAAATTGATCATGAGTATCCAGAATTTATAAATGAGTTGAGATACCTACATCCTTTACTATCTACAGATAGAATGAATCAATTTAGTGTAAAAATTAGCACTCATAGTACATGTCTAGTTATATCGGTAAATTTTAACTTCCCACCATAGTTATGCCGACCACTAGAAACAATAATTACAAATTCTGAGTTTTAACATCACTAATTTAATAGCCAATCTAAATTCTACTACATGAATATTTTTAATATATATATTTTAAATAAATGATTTTAAAAATATTTTCTAGAATATTTTTTACATTATTTATTTCAAAAACCATTGTTAAAAATATTTTGGAAAAGTTTTAACATTTTTTATTTAAAAAAATGAAAATAAAAATATTTTCCTGAATATTTTTAACATCGATTTATTAAAAAATAAATGTTAAAAAGGGTATTATTAACATAATTTTTTTTCAAATACAGACACTAAAAATATTCTGTAAAATAATTTTAACATCAATTTTTAAATAAGTTATGTTAAAAATGAGAAAGTTCAATTTTTTTAGACATTATACATGCAATTTAACTTTACCACCTACACATATATCCCTAAGAACAAGTATATTTCATTATTTTTACATCACACTTGTATTTTTTATTTTTACATGAAAATATATCATAGCCACATTATTTTCACCCAAATTTTCATATGAAACTTTCCTTTATCCCTCTATCTTCAAGTCCATCATGCCCATGAGATTTTAGTGAAATTTTTTATATCTACCTAGATTCATCATTCATAGATTCCTAATCATGATCAAATGCCCATTTAGAATATGGAGAGGGTGGTGTTGGTGAAAAAAATGGTGGAAAATTTTAAGACATTTGTTTAAACATTACAATTTATAAAATATCCTTTCACAAATGTAAAATATTTGGAATAATTTCTTTTAATCTAATTTGATTTTTCCCTAACATTTTCATTAATATTTATTGATTATTATCATTATATCATTTAATGATCATTATTATTTTTTATTTTATAATTATAAACTAATTATTTTATTATATTAAATTGTGATTATTATTATTGATTCTCTAAAACAATAGATTAGGGTTCAAAGTTCTCTTTTAATTTTTATAGAAATAAAATATTTTTTATTATATCAATTATTTAAAAACTGTTCTGAAAAACCATTTTTAAAACTATTTATTTAAAAACCTATGTAAAATAACATTTTTTAGATTGGTTATTTATAAATCAATGTGAAACATTATAAAAAAAAATTAAATTTTAATAACAAATTACGCTGCATATATTTTTGACATCAGTTTTAATAACCAATTTTAAAAATATATTTACTACATCACTTGGAATAAAGTAGACTAAAAACCAACGTAAAAAAACTATTTATGTATCAAAACAACTAGGTAATGATATTGATATTTATTTGGATCCATTGATTGAAGATTTGAAATTACTCCGGGATTCTGGTGTTATGTTGTGTGATGCTTATAAAAATGAATATTTTACATTGAGAGTCTTGTTGTATGGGACGATAAATGACTTTTATGATTATTTAAATTTATGAAAATATATCATTGAAGGAATCCTTGGGTGTACCATTTGTTAAGAAATTACACACCTAGTTAGGTTTAAACATCCCTCAAAGACTGTGTTTCTAGGACATCACAAAATTTTACTCCGATGATATAAATTCCAATCCTACATGACATCATTCAATGAGAATTCAGAATATGGTATAACACCGCATCTAATAACTTGTGATAAATAATTTTTGTAAGGATTAAATTACCAATTATAGTAATGTTTTTTGGAGAATACTTACAAAAATGATTTGGAAAAAGAGATTAGTTTCTTTTGAATAATTGTACTAGAATTTTTAATACATTAAACATTTTCTTGATGTAATATACATTGAGAAATATGCATGTGATAGTTCCATTAAAACATTACTAAATGAACTTGAAAGAAAAACTATGACATCAAGGCTATGTTGGATAATATTAATTATGGGATAAAGAAAGATTTGGTGCGAGTAAAGGGTGAATGTCATACTTTTCTTCCTTCAACAACTTACACTCTTTCCAAGAAAGAGATATATGAGTTTTTAAAATTCTTTAATCATGTAAAGATTCTAGAGGGGTATTTATCAAATATTAAGAATATTGTGTCAATTACTAATTTGATGTTAAAGGGAATAAAATGACATGAATATTAAGTTTTGATATTAGATTTAATGCCTATACATTTCATTCTACCTAAAAATGTCCGACACATATTGACCATGCTTTGTTTCTTTTTCAAAGCTATATATAGTAATGTTATATACCCAAAAAAGTTTCAACTATGGAAAATGATTTTTTTTCATATTAAACTAATTGAATATTTTCTTCCCACTATCGTTCTTTGATATAAAGGTTCACTTGGTTAGATTTATCTGACGTTTTGGTCCCATAAAGTTTTGATAGATGTACTACATTGAATGTTATATAATGATTTTAAAATGGTATGTCAAAAATAAAAGTTAGAAAGAAGTTTATATTTATGAGTGATATATTTTTGAGTAAGTTTTTGATGTCTGTATTGATTACCTATCCAATGTGGTTAACATCGGTCTCCCAAAATTTCATCACAATAGGTTCCATGTGGGTAAATAAATTTCTAAAATAGATTTCATCTCAATTACCACTATATAATGAGTGTAAGATCACATTTATATTTAATATTATAGTTTTGAGGTTTCACCACATGTTAAAACCCACAATGTAATTACTATGCATTTGAATCCATAAAGGATAGAATGTTGGATATAAAATACACATAATCAATAGTTTATAAGATGGTTTTGAGGCCACATTTTTAAGGATTCATATGAAAATATGAATTCAATTACAGAACAAATTTGATGGCTAACCGGGGTACTAAGTGTGAATGAATTATCTTATAATATTTATATAATTAAATGTTATATGTTCTATAAAAATGATCAAGATGAATATAGTACCATGAAAAATAGTGGAGTTACTCTTGTGGAGAAAGAGATGAATGTATTCAGTACCAAGGATATAAATCCAATTTACAAGAATATTTCATAATTTGGTATCATCAAAAAAATATGGTAATTGGATTATACAAAATTTCAATTATTTATTTTTCAATACAAATGAATTTATAATAGGATTGCAGTTAAAATCAATGAATTGTGATTCATAAAAGTGGATTTTAATATGGAAGAGTACATAGATGAACCATTAATAATGGAATCACAGGCGGTACACATATTTTATATCCCAGATCCTTCAAATATAAAGTGGACAATTATTCTATTATCATTCAAAAACACTTCAGGGTCAAATGTCATTTCAATTGATGATTGGGAAAACATAATCATATTGCGATGGTTGTAATGTATACAAGGTGTTATATATCAGTGGTGACCATAGAGATGTGATTTTCATACTTGATATAGGGACCAAATCCCTTCAACCTTTAAAGAAAAAATAGAGAGTTCAATGCACTTGTTAATTTTTTTATATATAATGTGTTTCATCATAATATTATGTGTTGAGTACTGAATTTATATAATATAAGTTAAATATTTAACTACTTCTATAGATAATGGCCTCCCCACATGATGATGCTACCAATACTAATGAAGAACATATTTATCTGTTAAAACTAATGAAATATTAGAAAGTGATAAACTTGTGGCTAGAAAAAGATAGGAGTTTTATAGCATGACATTCATAAAAAAATAAGATAGAGGGAGTAAAATGCATAAAATTATAGGTTGTATATAATGAATGTGGCTCACCCATCGACCCCAACAATCCCATTTTCATTATTTATATTGGTTTCAACAATCAAATTCATATTTTTATTGATATATATTTGTGAAAAAATGTTGTGCCTACAATGAAGACACTAATTTGGGAAGCGATTAAGGTAACATCATCATATACTTTATTTATTTTACTAATAAAATAAAATAATGAAATACTGTTTTTCTATTCCTTATCTCTTGATAAACTCATTTATAATAAATTACTATCGAATGAAATCAGTATTAATAGTAATTGGAAAGGATTATAGATCCTTTCAAAAATTATTTAAAAGAATCATCCCAAGGTTTCCAGAGGGAAAGTAAAGCCCCCTCCACCATATATATATGCACACATGATAAACTAAGAAATATGGAATGCGTTCATTGGTTTCCATGAGGGTGCATCATTTTAGGTACATTATAATTGGTAACATTTTACTTGACATTACATTTTTTAATAACTTTTATAAATAATTTTTAATTTATGAAATAGAAACTAAGTGATGAAAATAATTAGTGTGCACAAAAACCAACATACCCCTACCATAAATCAAGGTTAAGGTATGCTTCACTTAAAAAAATAATATTTTTTTTAAATCTATAGTAACACTTTTTTGTGATAAAAAACAATAACAAAATTATATTCTAGTATTTATATGAAATTTTATGAATCAAAATCAAAATCCCCTTCCCACATCATGTGTTATCAGAGGAGGCTCATGTAAATAAAGAGGAAAAATATGTAGATGAAAACACACAAAGAGTATGCGAGTCATGTGTAAGTATGATATAATATTTTTTTATTATTTAAACCAGAATTACGCAATAATTAATACTTATTTCATATATTTTTTATCTGATTTAGACATAAGAATCATCATCAGCAGACCCTGATGAATAACTATGTTCAGTGGCCTTGAAGTGCTCAGAATAGTATGACCACATTAGAGGTGCAAGTTTTAGACTATAACCTTAAAAATATTTTGAGAAATAAAAGAAATATTGGGATAAACATAAGAAAATATATGACATAATGGAATAAATTTATTCTCTAAAATATTAACTTAATTGGTAGTCTGAGTTGTTTGGTAAGGTTATAAGAGGGGATTCGGGGGAAGAAACAACACAGTAACAACTACTATATGAAGAACATGACCCCAAATTTGAGGCTATCCATTCCCATGAAAGGATTGAATTTCTCGAGGCAATATATTTTTCATAACTGTTTCTAAAAAATAAAAATTAGGAATATACTAGTACCTTTCGTGTACTAAATTTTTAAAGGGAGAAATTGATTTTTTTATCTATCAGCACTCACCTATCACCTTGTTGTAAGGGGTACAATTTAAAATATACAGATATATATTCTATACAAAAATAAATTCAAAAATATCTCATGAAAGTAGGTATTTTGGTAGCGCACAAGTCGAGCACTAAGCTACCAGTTCCCCTTGATGATATGAGTGTTCACATGATGGAAATTTCTATTATAACTTTCATATTAGGGAAATTAATTCTTGTAAAAATACATGATGATAACGATAAATGTCCTTAATAATTTTTTTTATAGAAAAAATTTAATAATTAATAAAAAAGTTCCAAACCAATGAATTTTATTGAAGATTGAGAAATGAAAGGGGAAAAAAATTTCAAGTCAAAATAATCTAAAGGGTCAACTAATAAATTGAATAGACATATCAAGAGTAACTTTACCTTTCCAATTAAACTATTACATTTACTAAAATTTCAAGATCATATAAATAAAACATTCAATGATAATAATATAACCTAAATTGAATTCAAAGAACAAATGTATGGATAATCCATTACATACATGATTGGTCTTGAGAGAGTAAATGAAATTCTCAATTATGAATGACTGGGAGACTCAATTATGAATGTATAAATGAGCTACATTTTCATAATCTATTTTTACAATAATTGATCTACTATCATAATTACCATTAAATACTATTCATTTTCTTACAAGAAAATATTTCAGTAGTATATGAAGGGAAAACCCTTCGAACAAAAATTTAGACTCATTATTGGAAATACCCTGGAATTTTATGATATAATTATTTTTAAATAAATTTAATCTCTTTGATATCTTGTGATACACACAACCTCTAGTCTAAATGAATAAAAATATAGTATATCATTATAACCCAACCATTAAATTAGTGGGTATAAATTGGACTAATGAAATTATGAAAACTATATGGTTTACACATGTATATAATAAATTCATTGGTTATAAATTGATTAGAAATGAAAATAAAAATCATTTAAAATTAAAAGAAATATTTTTTTTGAAAAAAAGTTTTAATGTGTGTTTCCCCCAGAATGTGTGTTCTAATTTGGAATCACTACTTTCAAATAGTTTCCATCAGATTTATATATGGAACCAGAAACATCCAATAGTTTTTTATCCAAAGGGACCTTCTTTCCAAATCCAGGTATTCTTTAGGTTTGTTTGACCTATGATACTTATGAACTCACATTGTTCAAGAGGATGTGAGGTCGGGATCATCACACCCTTTTGTGGGGAATTATTCCCTACTTAGGGACCCTATTATAGATCTAAGATATGTTCGTGAATCCTTATTAATTTACCAAGTATAATGTTTGTTTCCCTTTGAGATTGTAATTAATTATTTAGCATGTATGAAACTCAGAATCATTTATATTTATTTTAGGTTCTTCATAAATGGAGATATACATATGTATTTGGGGCTCTCCATAAATGTTATCCTCTCATATACTACTTAGATACTCTTCAGTTATTGTTACGATGATGCTAGTTTTTAAGCCACTTAGTGAGGCACTCTGGAATTTATGGTCATCTAGGAGAAAAAAATTGTTTTGATATTGGGATTGTACCCATAAATGGGATACCTATGTATCCTCAACAAAGGAATCAAAACCCTTGTAGTTTGGTTCCACTTAATGGGACACATCATATCTTTTAAGGTCATGTAATAAGGACATAACCATACAGTTTAATGTTATGTGGTAATAACATCTAAGTGGAATGTGCTTAGTCAAATATTGGTGTGAGACTTATGCCTAAGAATCCCAAGGAACTTGAAAATATTATGAGTTTACAAGTTGGATTAGACCCTATTGCGAATATGGCCTAGGAAGAACATGGTTGATTTGGAGTGTTGGGTTTGATCCTCAGGGAGGATTCCTACGTATCCCACTCGGATGAGAATCAAAGCCCACGTAGTTCGATAAGTCTCTCGGGGGAATATGGACCTTTGAGATAAATAGGTTAGGGCTTACTCATAAAGAGGATTCCCTTATAACAGGGTCCATGAGAGATATCTTTACTCATGGAGATTTAGGGGGGATTAATTCAGGGTTTACTTCCAAGGAGGATGTCTAGATTAAGGGTGTTAGGATTGGACCTCTGAGGAGGATGTCCAGTGAGCTTGAGACCTGGGTGACAGATTCCTAGGTATCCTAATTATGGTGGGAATCATATTTATTGTATTTCAATAAGTGAGGTGGATTGTGTGGATGTCGTACTCATCACAAATATATAATCCCATGTGATTCATGCTCAGTGTGAGAAATAAGAGAATGTAAAATATTCAACAAACTATACACTTTCTACTCCATTGATGGAAGTAGCCGGGACTACAATGAAAGAAGCTGAGGCAATGGTGGATGAGGGTGCAGAGCAATGAACCCTCCAATTTGAAATGAAAATTTAAGGTCATTGGGTTTGGCCCAATAGTCTAGGGGCTTACTCCTGGAGGGATGCCTTAAATTTGAACCCAATAGAGGAGGGAGACTTTTCATTTGTTGAAAAGAAAAGTAGGTGTGAACCATACCTTACCTACTAGGGAATTGAGGTTCTGGGTTTTAGAGACAAGGGATGGACATGGACCGAACCCTAATTTTCCAAAATGGGAACTCCTCAACACTGTTCTTGGGAGAAGATCCCTCATGACCATGGAGTTACAACTACACAAACACTGCAAGAACTCTAGATTCCCAATAGTAATAGTATGAGAAAACTCTGACCATAGAGATACAAATCCAAATAGGAGACACACTGGTGTGCCTTTACCTAATGTTTTGTAAATTGGGAGGTGTTGGTAGAGGTTTCAACATGATCCATTTCGGATAAAGGATCCAATGGAGAAGAATATCTTCCATGAATGGCTTTGAAGGAGGCTTCAAGAAAGGATCAAAGAGGATGAAGAGGTGAGGTGAACCAAAGAAGGGCGCTCAAGTCTTTGGCATGCAGGTATTGGGTGCACAAGTAGGCTTGGGAGACTTGATGCCACCTTAAGTGACAAACTACCTAGAGGATAAGAATTGGGAAAAACTTGGTTCAAGCCTTCAACAAACCTCACACGTATTCCCAAAAGTGTGGAACTCAAGTTCCTATATATGTAATGGAGGGTGCGCAAGTGTTCCTGATTTAGAGAGATTGGGCACTTTGGGTGCACAAGTGTTATGAATTTCAAACACAGAATGGACTTAAGTCTTATGATCCTACTTTAATTCTCTCTCCTTATGTGTTAATGAACTACCTAGGAGGTTTCAGAAGTCTTAGGATAAGCACTAGGGAGAACATAGAATCAATTGGGCTTTAGTGAAATTCATTCGTTCACATGAAGACCCTAAGGGTCTATTTATAGGAAAAAATATGACACTAGGTGAAGGGTAATCTTGAGGAATGATATTTTTTTATGGTCACCAAATCTAAAACATGAAATATTGGAATAAATGAGGTCTTCTATGAGAACAATGATACCGCTATTTGATAAACCCATTATGGGGGATGTATTTTGCAGGGCTAGCTAGGGCGTGTGCTACCTAACCAAACAGTGGCATCTTTTGAATGACACACCCATTATGTAGGCAACTCATGCAAGGGGTATATACTAAATTTTCAATAAAAAGATATCCCAAGAATTATGATATTGTATTATTGATAAACAGATGGGTTTAAAATTTGGTTGTCTCAAGACCATAGTGGGTGGCTTTGCTAAGGAAAGGAATTTGAGAATAAAAGGGTCCATCTGTGCCGGTATAGTCTATGAATGAGGAACTGCTAATATATGAATTTGTTATACAAAGGAAGGAATATTTATTAGAAAGGGGTTTCTGATATTTTACTATAGAGTTTAAAGTCATGCAACAAGGACATTATGCTGTGAAGTTTTAAGTCATGCAGTAAGGACATTAGGCAATGCAGTTTTAAGTCATGCAGCAAGAACATTAAGGGGATTTATTTTAAGGTATTTATCTTTGACCATAGGTTTATAAATCTCCAATTTCTTGGTAATTTGTCTATAAATATATTACCATACCCATGTATGGAATGGATTAATTAAAAACATAGATTTAGGGATTTCTGAATCTGAAAAGTGATATGGGAAAGGGATAATAGAAATAGAAGAAGTATTTTCCAAGAACGACATTACCATTGTTTGACAAAAACTATTATGGGGGATATATTATGAAAGTACACGTAGGGGAATGTATAACATAGTAAGGAAAAATAGTTCTCAGGAATAAAACATTATATTTCTAAAAGTCAAAGAAACTTTATGAAGATTTAAATTCTCCAAATCATATAGTTTGTTTTATGGAGAAAATTAATATAGAGGGGATATTTCTAGTCATGATTTATGGTTATTTCAATATGATTTGAACACATGGAGATAGAAAATGTGTAAATCATGGTCTTGGAGGATTTCAGGTCAAGAGAATGAATATGAGACAAATATACAACGAATGACCAATTTAAAATACGAGTTATTTCATATCATCATCAATGTTTAAAGGGGACAAAATATGCTTCTACCATGAATAAAGTTTCCACTATTTGAAAAACCTATTATAGGGCCTGTATTATGTGGGTCTAGCTAGGGATTATGCTACATAGAAAAATAGTGGAATCCTTTGGCTAACATGCCCATTATGTAAGCAAATTTTATGAAAGGCTACCTAGGGGCACATACCACATAGTTAGTAAAAATAGTTCTCAGGTATCAGAAACTCTACCCCCATAAATTGAAGAAAGATTATGAATATCTGAAAGTATTCAATATTTAGTGTGTGAATTGCGAAAGGGGTGATGTTTAATGCATAGGAGAAATATTTAAATCAATATTGTCCATGAGCTTGGAGTCCCTTACATAGGTCTGACTCATATATATAATGGGAATATCTTTTGTTTCCTTATTAGGATCTCTAAGGAGAGGACCTAAAATAAAGGGCTTCTACATTTATTTTTAATTTTATGTGGGAGATGGGGAATTTTCTTTTATCCCATAGATAGAACTAATATCTAAGTCCTAGTTTTCACTACGTATCTCAACAGGCTGAGAATCATGCCATGCGTAGTTCTTTGGGTACCGTGCGGGTTTAAAGTCACGCGACAAGGACATTAAGGGATTTTATATAAATAGTATTTGAATTTCTTCATGTATATCTAACTTTTACGTGGGAGAGAATGTTATTTTTACATCATGTTGCCGCTGGGCCCATGATTGGAAATATGGACATCACTATGTATATTATATAAATGAGAATCAATCTAATTACCATGTAGTTTAACGTCTTGCAGTGAGGATGAAGGTGAATTGATGTGAAATGAATACATATCTCATAAAAAATGAGATCCAGAACACACATAGTTTTTTAGGAATATCATGATGTTTATTATCATGCGATGAGGAAATATAACTCAAATTAGTAATTGAAATACCTTATTTATGTATAGAAGTTATTTAAAAAATTCTTAATCCCATGTGAGCTATGCTCGGTGTGAGAAATAAGGAGTGGTAAAAGGTATATTCTGAAACATAAAGGTATAACAAGTAAAGGATAAGGGTATAATAATTATATGGTGGCTAAACCAAGTTATAGGACCTGGGAATCACTATGTATCTTGCTAAAGCAAGAATGAAGCCACACGTAGTTCTTGATATTGTTACCCATATCAATCAAGATATGAAATGGGGAACATGACTTTTTTATAATTTCTAATCTGATGTTTTGGCTTAAAGAAGAATTTCTAGGCATCACCATGTATCTCATTAAAATGATAATCAACTTACAAGTCTTGGAATAAGTCCCTATGAAAAATTTATTTGTGCATAAGTAAAATAAAGAGGGTTTTCTTTTATGAAATTGAAGCTGGGCCCAATATTGGAGATCTAGGTGTCACTACGTATATCATATGGATGAGAATAAAGCCACAAATAGTTCTTGAAACATTCCCTATGTAGGTTTGATTCATACAAACATGGAATAAAGGAGATTTTTTTTTCATGGCTTGGCCCAAGATTGGAGATCTAGGAATCTCTACATGTCCCATTGAAATGAGAATCAAGCCAAACATAGTTATTGGGATCATTCCTACACCAATTGAGTTTGATGTGAGAGACGGGGGATTTTAATGCATTCTGGAATAATGTTTAAACTTAAGACATAAGATGGTATGAAGATCAAACCTTGTATTCTGGAAGAATACTATGTATAGATTTGGTTCATATACAGGAAGAAAATGGGAAATAGATTTCATTATGGTTACAGCTGGGCCCAAGATTAGAGATCTAGACATCACTATGTATCCTATTGGAATGAGAATCAAGCCACATGTAGTTCTTGAAAATAGTATTCACTATGTAGATCTGACTCATAAACACAAGTAATGAGGGGATTTTTATTTTGCTATAGATGGGCCCAAGATTGGATATATGGGCATCTCTACATATCCCATTGGAATGAGAATCAATCCATACATAGTTCTTGAAAAGGGGTCTCTATATAGATCTGATTCAAACATAGGTAGAAATGGAACTCATGTGCCACTAAGGAGTAGCAATGATGTGAGTAATGCTTATGCATTGAAGCAACTCATTTTTTAAATAACCACAAGGAATTCCAATTTGTGGTATCTTGGGGGATTTCTTAATGTTAAATGAAGGAGATGTTAACCATACAGTTTAATGTCATATAGAGAGTAAAAATGATGTCGTGTAGTTTAATGTCATGCAATAAGGGCAAATGACGTCGTGAAATTTAATTTCATGCAATAAGGAAAAAGATGATACGTATTTTAACGTCATGCAACATGGACACATATGGTTGTTATGTAGTTTAATGTCTTGAAACTAGGACATTACTCTGTGTGATTACATAAATTAATTATTCAATAATCTTTCATTGGTTGGATTTATAATAAGTTCTATATCCATTGAGATTAGGGAATAAGCTCCATTATATTAGACCTTATGTATGGAATAAGGTCCTTCCCACTTTAGCTCAATATTTGGAGGCTTCTTTCCTGGTATCATTAAAGTCCTGAGGAATAATACCAGTTCTCCCTAAAGAAATGAGTGGAGGTGAACTTTCTTGTTAAACGCTCGTGCTATTCTATTCTTATAGACTTTCAAATGATGAAAAGTATGTAATATCTTTTCTTCTAATCGTTCCATCTTATCAAATCACTTTTGAGACTGTTCATCTGTAGATAACTGATCATATATGGAAAATCGGAGTGAAGGAAATTAAATTTGAATAGGAAGAACTACTTCTGTTCTGTACACCAATTAATATGAGGTTGATCGTGTTATAGTATGAGTAATAGTCCGATAAGTCCATAGGGCATGAAAGAGCTTACCGGGCTAATAATTTTTATCTTTATCCACAATATTTTGGAGTATATTCGATAGGGTCTTGTTTAGGGCTTCTATCTATCCATTGGCCACCATATGGTAGCAAGATGAATGGTTGGATTTGATATTGTGTTCATGATATAGCTTTTTTAACTTAGAATAATAGAAATTGGTGCCATTTTCCATCAATATGGTATGAGGGACACCAAATCTGGTAATGACATTAGCTTTAACAAAGCTAATAATGTTTTGGCCTCATATTTCTTGGGAGGTATTGCCTCAACCCATTTAGATAAGAAATTAGTAGCAGTAAGAATATACTTTAAATTCTTGGCCATAGCTGGAGGATAGGGTCCTACCACATCTATTCCATATATACCAAATTTCTAGGAGTATTTAGCTGTACGTAGAAACTACAAGGGTTGATTAATGAAGTTGGAATGCATTTGGTAGAGATAAAATTTCTTAGTGAAATATATGTAATCTTGTGTCATCGAAGGCCAAAAGTATCGAAGACTTCTTATTTGATCAGAAATCATATGTCCAGACAGGTGATCACCAAAGAACACTGCATGTACTTCTTTCAAGAAAGTCCTGGTTTCATCCCCATTAATGCATCTGAGAAGAATTCCATTGAAGCCTCATCTATAAAGGATCTTCTGGTGATCATGTCCATCATAAAGAGTGAAATTAACTGCTCATCGCTATATCTGTTCTCTTTTAATTCTGTTCGGTGGAAGTAATCCATTTTGGAGATATTCTATAATGGGTGTCATCTATTTTGTGGTATGACCATATGTCTAAGAAATGGGGATGATTTCATTGATTTCCACTATTTTTATTTGAATAAAATACGAAACCACTTGATGATGAGAAATGCTAATGATCGTTTCATCCCGATTTGGATATTCCAAGGCTGTAGCTTCATTTTCCAAAGCATCAGCTTGGGAATTTTGTGATCGTAGTATATAAGATAATGTTGGCTCTAAGGTTAATTATTCCATTAAACTTCAAACAAAATCACATAGGGAAATTAGTTCTTCTTTTCTATTGGTGTAGTCCCCATTTATTTATTTGATTACCAATTATGAATAACCTTTCACCTTCATGTAATCCACTGGTAATTGTAGTTCTAATACCAGGCCTTAAATGAGAGCTTGATATTCTGCCTCATTGTTGGCACCACCTTTTGATAACAAAAAGGAATATGGAAACACTGCCTTATCTGGGAAGATAAGCACAATTCTTAACCCAATTTTTTTACGTTTGGGATTTTCCATTCTCTTTCCCATTAGACTTCTAGAAGGATCATCAAAGTACATTTTCCATATTCAGGGAATTTCTTGAATAAAGAATATTTCTTCATCAGGAAATTCAATATTCAATGATGTCTATTTTGTAGACGGGTTCTCAACAAGGAAATATACTAAATCTTAGACTTTTACTAATTTCTGAGGTACAAACTCTATATCAAACTGTTGTAGGATAACCTTCCACTGTGCTAGATGTCCTGTAAGAATAGGATGCCTGAGGATAAATTTGAGAGGGTTATTGAGAGATACCAAGTGGAACTCGTGATTCTGCAAACAATGTCTCAATTTACGAATTTCAAATATTAATGCTAGGAATCTTTTCTCAATATCTGAATATCAAGTCTCTATGTCGAGCATGGTTTGACTGAGATAGTAAAGGCTGTTTTCATTCCTAGAATCACTTTTTTTTTAAGGAAGACACCCATTAATCACTCCAAGACCATCACATAAATAATGATCATATTTACTTAAATATAATTAGGACATGTGTTAGGGTAATAATAATATCATTTTTACCCCTAATTACCCTATTTACTTTTAACCGTGGTAAATAAAAGTAAAAATTACTATTCACCAAAAATTATTTTCATATTATTGAACCACATTTTACTTACTGATATCAACCGTGTATCTCGGATTTTTGAAATTCAATTCATAGAAGCGGTAAAATTAAGTTTTATGCAAATTTGCAAATGCTCCTAGGAGGTGGGTAAAAGACGGTAAAAAGTTCCATAAAATTTTTATATATCTAAACTTTTTATAAAATGACTCTAATGAATTACATTGAACTTATATAAGTATTATGTATCTATTTTTACCTAAAATAAATTTAAATAAAATAAATAATTATTTAAATAAAAAGTTGGTTTTAAACAATAACGCAATGTTTTTCACTATTCATCAAAAATTGAAAGTTTTCAGAAAAATACCAAAAATTCACCCTAAGCTAATTTTGATATTCCGAATCCAAAAATGAATTCCATTTTGAAATATAAAATTTATAAAATTTCAAAAAGTGGGTATTACAATTCATAACGGCTAGTTTGATCCGTTTTGGTGTATTTGAACTCGAAGTTGCGTACAACGCAAGCTACTGCATTATTCAAAGGGAAACATATTGTGGAATCTTGGGGTGTTACACCATTGATATGTTACTCCTTTATTTATCAATTTGGTGAAGGGTAAACACTTTCCTGCCAAATTGGTTATGAAGCGCCAGATATAGGCCAAGTTTCCTTGAAGTCCTCTCAATTCTTTTAGGTTTTGAGGATGTGACATGCCAAGTATAGCCTTATTATTCTCAGGTTTAACTTCAATGTAGTGATGTTGTACAAAAAACCGAGAAATTTCCCAAAGGTTACCCCGAAATCACATTTCAAGTGGTTCATATTAAAATTATGTTACCGAAGCTTGCTGAATATGGTATCTAGATCAACCAACTAATCAGAACATTGTTTATACTTAACCACTAGATTATCCACATATTATTCAATGAATTTCCATAATAATGGTTTTAAAATATGGTGTATTTCATGTTGATATGTCACACCAGCATTCTTCAAGCCGGAGGGCATTACCTGATAGAAAAATAAACCTTAAGGGGCTCTACAATATGTATATTCCTCATCTTCTGGGGACATTCTAATTTGGTTATATTTAGAGTATCCATCCATGAAGGAGAGATCTTCGTAGCCAGTTTTTGCATCAATAAAAAGTTTTTTGAATGGAACTGGAAATTCATCCTTGGGATAATACTGG
Organism: Viscum album; assembly: GCA_963277665.1. Taxonomy (NCBI): domain Eukaryota; kingdom Viridiplantae; phylum Streptophyta; class Magnoliopsida; order Santalales; family Viscaceae; genus Viscum; species Viscum album. The sequence goes on from OY728145.1 coordinate 14,585,806, forward strand.
TTAAGATCTCTAAAATCAACACAAACTTTGATTTTCACATTCTTCTTTTTCACTAGGACAGTGTTGGCCAAACATTTGGGATATTGAACATCCCTGATAAAGTTATCTTTGATAAGCTTGTTGACTTCAACATCAATTTTGGAGTCATGAGATGGGTGCATTCTTCTTGCCATCTGCTTAAATCTTGGATGCTCTTCTGGAAAACCCAAATGATGAGTGGCCACATCGGGGTCAAGGCCTAGCATTTATATATAATTCAAAAAAAAATAAATATCGGTGTTGCTTTAGAAATGAATTATACATATATTTCTCTTCGGAAGTCATGACCACTCTAATTAAAGTGGGGAATGGATCTTCCTCTATACCCAAATTTATTTCTATGACACTCAAAGGTAGGTGATGAAGCAAGACACTCAGAGGTAGGGGAGGAGTCAGTATTTGAATATCCGAAAGAAGAAGCAACCATTTCTAACCCAACTGATGATGAAGGGTCTTCTGGGAGTATTGAAGTGAAAATTATGGGTTGGGAATTAGAATCCTTATATTTCTATATTAATGAAACAAATTATTCTATCCTGACGGATGAAGAAAATACTTTCTGAAGTTTAGTGGATGAAATTAAGACATCTGTGTTTAAGCTTTCAACACTATTTATTAAATCAACAATTTCTCCTATGTTATCAGGATCAATTTACACAACTGAAACTATGGAATTAGATGTAAGAGTGATTGGATTTGGGTCTACCCTTTCAATTTTATTGATAGAAAACATGTAATTTTCACTGAGATGCTTAAATGGGTTATCTGGGTTTTTTTTCCAGACCATTCAGAGCATTGATTCTTGTTATATATTTTGTCACAGACCATGTTCCCTTTATGTGATAGAAATTTGCCTCAATATATTGAGATTAGAAATTTTTTAATGGGGACTTGTAACCATGAAATGCCCCAATTTTACCATTGAATAAATAATTGAGACATTGGTGGTATGATGAAGGAATGACCACATGTTGATATAGCCATGGCCTTCCAAGAAGAATGTTGAAAGTTGTGTCCTGCTGGACAACCATGATATATAAATTAGATACAAGATCCCCAAACTGATTTCTGTGTGTAATCTCTCCTAGTGTTTCTTGTTCATTCTCATCATAACCTTACAACATCAAAGTAGAGGTTGATAAGTTAGATTCAGTGAGACCCAACTGATGAGGTGTACAGATGGGAATGAGGTTGAATCCTGATCCATTATCAATTAAGGCTCGTCAGATGTATGTATCATTAACCTTACTAAAAAAATACAAGGTCCTAATGTGTCCATGTAAAACATTATCCTCATCTTGGTCTATGAAAGATATAACTTCATGAAATTCTACAAGATTATTCTCTATATGGTAGAAATCAACAGTAGAAACCTCAGTTTCAACCTCTTGAGGACTTGAAAAAGCCTCAATAAGTTCTTCTCAAAGATATTTTGGCAGATTCAGAGCATCTAGGATTGATAAATTGGCTAATACTTGGGCTAGTTGTTTCAAAATGTCATACTTATGGTCCAAAGGCCTATGTTTTCCAGCATAGAGATGTGTTTTTATTAGGTTCCTCGGAAGTTTATTCTCTAGATGTAGATGGACCATGTGTTGGGGAAGAATCTAGAAACACTTCTTCACTTGGTGGATTAGGATGACTAGTTCTATCTACCTGCCGAGAGAGTGGTGGTATATCCTCTAATCAGTATTCCAATATGATCATTTCGAGGCTGATCCTGTCATGCATGGGAGAGTTCCCTTGTTACTTCTGAGCCCACTAAAGGTCTCTCCCATGAGTTTCTACTGAATAAACAGTTTGAGAAGGGGTGTAATTAAAATAGTGGCTTCTAGCATACCCACATCTTCCCCTATATCATCAACCATGACTTATTCCCCTAGTTCCCTAATCAAGTATAGGTAATTAAAGTTCATAACTAAAATCATCATTTTCATAGGGGTATGTTAAGTAGATAATGTGAAAATAATCGACGATAAACTCTTCATATGATGAAGATTCTTCTTGACAAGTTGGTTCTTATTGTGCTGTTTGGTGGGGTGGTGACCATGATTTTGAGGCATTTGGCATGAAATCTGCCAAAGTCAAGGACAACATTGGCCTTTACATGAGATCATCTTCTTATGAATTCTATTTATCCTTCTGACCTTGTATCTTATTTGAGGATTGAACTTTGGAGGACTGATCTTTTGATGAATATGGATTGGTTGCAGCAGAAGTGGAAGGTGGAATAGTCAGTTGTTTCAACTATGTTCATATAATGGCATGAGTTTTATTATTCGTTTTCCTAACCATAAAATTATCAAACTTCTAAAAATTCTTGATTTTGACTTTATGCCATTCACCTTCCTCCTATGGATCGGTAATAGTAACACATGCTACTTGGGCTGATGAAATTTTTAGTTTCACTTGTCTAGAGTCCACCATCTTTTGCAGGAGATCTTTGAAAACAAAACACTCCTAAATAGGGTGTCCCAAAATATTAAGGAAGGGATATTAGTTTGGGAGGTCCTCATTTCCTTCTTTGTTTGTTTTCTTGAGTCTTGGCATCTGGAATAAGTTATTTTCCAAGGATAAAATGAAGTAACTAAGAACCTATTTATTCTAAAAAGAGTAGAATTTATTCTTTAACTCCTAAAAATGTATTCACCTCTATTATTTTTGATCATCTTGACGAGGAGGTCATTATTGATGATTCTTGGGAGGAGTATCCCTATAGTATAATTAGGTATTTGAAGTAGAATTAAGTATATGTGTTTTCTTGAGTGTAACTATGGCAACCTCTTCTTTTCTAGTTCTCCTTCTCAGAATTGATGGGATTACATGATACTTATCTTTGGTTTCCATGATGGAATTCTCCACTTTTTAGGCTATTGAGGCAAGTTCTCAAAACCCTCCTATGTATTTCATAGGGACTATTATTGTGCGCAACTCATCATGAATATTTTCCAAACAGATTGGCAGTAACTCTTCTTGAGGGAGTGTTAGGTTTAAGGAATATATTAGTTTTTTCCATTGAGCAATGAGATATGAAACTCTTTCATTCTCCATTTTTTTTCAATTCATAAGATCAAAGACTGTTTTTTTCTATAGTGTTGAGCTGAACTGGAAAAGGAATTTATGACAGAGGTCTTCCCTTCCTGTAATTGATCGAGACTGAAAACTTGTATACAAGGAAAAGCCCGACCCCTGTAGTAATTACACAAAACATATAAGCTTTACTACTTCTTTTTATTGAGGGGTCCCCATCATGGGATCACTATTATAAATTAAATGTGTTAAGTTCTAATCCAGATCTCATGAACAATTAAAGATTGGAAATGTGGTATTCACAAAGTTTGGTGGGGGAGGGATCAGATCTACCCATTCTGGGTAAGCCTTTTTTCTAGTTGTATCAGTGCACACCATCCTTCCATAGATTATAATCAAGTAGTTAATGACTCAATGGTATTGATAATAATTTGAGGAAGATATGGATGAGCTGGGACCTATATAGGTACAACAGATGGAGCTTGAACTGGTACGACAACTGGTAAGACCACTGGTGGTGGTGATACATGTATTTTTCTTAGATAACCCATGGTGACAGGCCTGTAAGGATGTACTTGACCCTATTATGGATGTGTATCAAATAGAGGGAATTCATGATCCACATCAGTAGTTAAAAAAACCCTATTTTCTAAGGAGTTTCTACTCGAAGTGCAAGCTAAGTATATGATTGTAGAGCATGTCTGGTAGGAATATTGGTTCAGAGTAACTCTATATTGAGTCCTCTCAACTCCTTAATCTCTTACTCTTTCTAGGAAAATATTTCTTCAAGTGAAATAGATTGAACTTATCTAGTGGAAAAGTGATACATCATTTAACTATTAGCTCCCCCCTTGTTAGGTTCCTTTAGAAGAGGTGGAAGTTTATTATTTGGGGGAATACCTAAATTTTGGGTAATCCTATGATTTTGGGTATGCACACCTCCTTCATTTTCTTCAGTGTGTCCCACATTATGAATAATAAATTCATCCTCAGACTCCCCTAAACTGGACTCATTTTCTATAGGATCTTCCATAATGGCATTAATGACATTTACTGTTGCATAACACATTAATGGCATCCTATTAGTTTCTTGGTAAGATCATCATCATCTTCATCCTCAATGATACTTTGTTATATTATTTGTTGGTTCTCCATGAACTGTTTTTCGAACAATAATTTGAAGGTAATTATTAGATAGATCAATTTTATGTTCACTTTGTGTCTTCTTCTCTAATTGGGAAAAAACTGACTTCCACTGAGGTGGGTATTATGGATGTGAAAAAGCCTGCAGTCCTATAGACTAGGGAGGTTCCTGTTCATCTTCTTCAACCCTTTGGGATTTTTTGGTTAACTCTGAAGTTTGGGTTAAAAAATCCCCAACCATATGGGATGAGGTGATTTTTGAACTTCTATAGATGATATCTGCATAACTTCTCTTCGTATTTTACGAATTATGGTCTGAAAAATGGCTAGGTGCATTATCCAATACCCACTTAAATCACCTATTTTAGAAGACTATTGTACTATTTCATACATTTGTTCAATCTGATGGATGAAATCCTCTAAGAAAAATGTCTGCTTGATGTTTTCAGATTCTTAATGCAGAATCACCTCAATAGATTTCTATTTTTGGGCCTAACTTAGGTGAAAACCAGTCGATGCCTACTCTTTCTGAGCATCTCTTCGGTCATGAGAAGAATTTGTTTGTTGTAGCTGGCCTGGGGCAATAACATTGCATGATACCAATTTTGGTGGGCTTTACTGATTTTGGAGCATAGTGAAATTCAATGCTCCATGTGCACCCCATCCTCTGATATGAACACCATATGGGGTTTCTACGATCAATTGTCGCACCCTATTTAATGCATTGAGGTACGCGTGTTGAAGGGCCTCTTGTTGCTTCTCAATCTTAGGATGCTGAGAAACCTGGAGATATGCCAAGTCAAATTGGACTACAACCCTTCTATTACCCTAAAACGAATTTTATATTCATCATATGGTAATAATTTTATTTTTAAATTTTGAATAGTCTTCCATAGGTTAAGGCAGATATCATGAATTCAATCTTCAACCATCATTTCAGGAATGTTGTATTGAGAGGTTTCCAAATGGAAAAACATGACTGGTATTTCTCCCTTAGTCAATTCTTTTATCATATTCAATGTATCCTATTCATTTTATGCTATAGGTTTCTCAACTTGGTCTGACTAGAGTGGACGCTTATCGATTTCTTTATCACATGCAATGAGATAAATTGATGTTTCCTCTATTATTTTATAAGGAAAATGACCCAAAGGAGGTTTAGAGAATGATTTTCATATTGGGAAGTCTTCTGGTTGAGAAATTACTTCACCTTCTAGAAATAAGGCATCAAACCTGACCAGTCCTACCTTTTTAAGTGCCTCAATATAAGAGGGATTTATTATCACTACATTGTGAGTTGTAAAATTTTCTTGACACTGCGAAACATTACTATGGGAAGGAATTTCTCAATGAACACCATAATGGGGAGGAACACCATGGTGGATTATAGAAAAGGGTAAATCCTCTTACTCCTTAGTATTCTGGTTACACATAGGGTTTCCATGGCTCTCATCCAGAGATATGTTCTCTAAATTGACCAAATTTTCATGAGGCAAGCGTTTTTAATTCTCCAACTGTGCCTGGTGAGATTTATTTTTAGATGATATCTTACATGAAGTTGAGGCCACTTGCTGGGAAAAGTGGTTATCATGAGAATGTATATGTTCCTTCTTTGGAGTGGATACTAGAATCGACCGATTATCTCCAATTAGAATAGGTGTATGTGCCCGATCCGATTGTCCGTATGATATGGGGGAATATGGATCATAACCCCCCTAGACTGGAAAAAAGTTATATATCTGCTCTGGGATGACATGATGATGAGTCATCCTAGGTGTGGGCATATAATTATGTGTTCATCCCTCTGGTACTGATAAATTTTCCGTTATGATATTCTAGAAAGATTCCAGGATATGTGCAGAAATTTGTGTATAACCTTTCACCATTTCCAAGATGTGTTTGGTAAATTCAGCGGTTGGAATGAGAATATATTCCCATTACATTTTTTGAAGAGGTTTATGTAACTTATCTTATCCACCCTTTCCTATAAATTGATATTGACAGTACTCGTGTATGGGGGTAGAGAGTTGAGTATGCCCTAGGTTTTTCATCAGAGCATTCTGATTGACTTCTTCGAGTGCTGCCAAATGAGACTGTTGGTAGGATTGACAGATGCTGATAGGTGTATATGCTTGCTGGAAATTTTCCACCAAGCATGGTCGACAGAATTCTTTCAATGATGGTAGATGAGACTACTGGCAGGCTTGGTGAGTGCATGCATGTGTATATTCCTGCTTACAAGTTACCACTACACTTGGTTGATGAGATTTCTTGAATGAAGCCAGATGAATCTACTGACTAGATAAAATATTGTAAGTAGGTTTATGTGCATACTCATGATAATCCAGTAGATTTGAATAGTGGGATTGGTTGGGTGCCGCTAAGCGAGTCTGCTAGCTGGTGAAGTTAAGGTGGAGGGGTGTATGTGCCTGTTCACTGTTTTCCATCAAGTTGGGTTGATGGAATTCTTCAGAGGGGGAAAAGGTAGGAACTGGCTCCCTATTGGCTGGGTTTTGTCCCCGATAGTTCATCTTTCATTCATGAGTTTGAGGGACCTAGGCCAAACAACTGAAGTTAACACCCTCATCATGCTAAGGGTTTGCTACCACGCGTCATTGATGGTAGTGATTGTTGACAGGATCCCTTGAGAATGGCCCCTGTGTCTTTGGGATGATGCCATGGATAGCCTTTTGGTCGAACTCCTTGGAATAGGGGAGGGATTGGTGATTTATTTCTAGGTATAAACTCCCAAAATGGTTGAAGATAGTGGTTGGCACCTTCAGCTTCTAAACCAATGGTTTTTGTTGACCGGATGACCGGGGTTATTCTTGATTTGGAGAGCCTGTCAGGAAGCCTCCAAGGTCAAGATAGTGCTGTGTTGATGGTAATATCAGACCAATGCATTGGAGACCCAAAATTGAAGATACTGAGTTGTTGATGAGATCCTTTGAGCGAACGAGGATCCATCTTGAGCAAAAGCTGAGGAATTTATAGGTGAAAACTTGGAAGAATCCATTTGGAATAAAGGGAGTTCCTGGAAATAAAGTTCCTGTATATATGAAAAATAAAAACAATGAACTCCAGTAAAGAAGCATTTTTTAGATGAACACATGCGTGATCAGTTCCCTGGTCTGGCCCTCTTTATCAATTTATAGGGGCCTGACTGATGGGTTACACAATCATCTTGGTAAAGGATTCATGTCGGGTTCACCATTCCCCCCGGAATGTGTGTTCTAATTAGGAATCACCACTTCTAGATAGTTTCCATAGGATTTATTTATAGAACTGGAAACATCAAATGGTTCTGTATCCCAAGGGAAATGATTTCCAATGGTAGGTGTTCATTAGGTTTGTTTGACCTTTGATACTTAAGGAATCACATTGGTTGAGGGGATGGGAGGTCAGGCTCATCACACCCATTAAGGGGGAATTATTACCTACTTTGGGACTATTATAGATCTAAGATATGTTCATGAATCCTTATTAATTTACCAAGTATAATGTAAGTTTCCCTTTGAGATTAAAATCAATTATTTAGCATGTATGAAACTCAGAATCATCCGTATGTATTTGAGGTTCTTCATTAATGGAGATATCCATATGTATTTTAGGTTCTCCATAAATGGTATCCTCTCATATACTACTTAGAGATACTTCAGCTGTTGTTACAATGATGCTAATTTTTCATCCACTCAGTGGGTCACTCTAGAATTTATGGTCATCTAGGTAGAAAAAATTTGTTTTGATGTTGGGATCATACATATAAAAGGGCTACCTACGTATCATTGTGAAAAGAATCAGAACCCACGTAGTTTGGTGCCACTTAATGGGACTCATCATACCCTTTAAGGTCATGTGATAAAGACCTAACTGTACAATTTAATGTCATGTGGTAGGGACATCTAAGTGGAAGGTGCTTAGTCAAATATTGTTGTGGGACTTATGCCTAAGCATCCCAAGGAACCTAGAAAGGATATGAGTTTCCAAGTTAGATTAGAACCTATTAGGAATATTGTCCAGGAAGAATAAGGTTGATTTGTAGTGTTGGGTTTGAACCTCAGGGAGGCTTCCAATGTATCCCACTCAGATGGGAATCAAATCCCATGTAGTTTTATTAAGTCTTGTAGGGGAATATGTCCCTTTAAGAGAAATAGGTTGGGGATTACTCCTAAAGAGGATTCCCTTGTAACATGGTCCATGAGAGATGTCTTAACTCATGGGTATTTAGGGGAGCTTAATTCAGGTTTTACAACCAAGTAGGATTCCCATATTAATGGTGTTAGGTTTGGACTCCTGAGGAGGATGTCTAGTGAGCTAGGTCCTTGGGTGAAGGCTTTCTACGTATCCTAATTATGGTTGGAATTAGAGTTCTCGTAGTTAAAGAAGTGACTTTGAATGTGTGGATCTTATACTCATAAAAAATCTCTCTGCCCATGTGAGTCATGCTCGGTGTGAAAAACAAGAGGGTGTGTAAGAGTCAACAGACCACACACTATCTCCTCCGCTGATGGAAGAGTCTAGGCCTATGGCGAATGAAGCTGAGGCGACAGTGGATGAGGGCGTAGAGAAATTAACCCTTAAATTTGAAATGAAAATTGAAGGTCATTGGGTCCGACCTAAAAGGATATGGGATTACTCTAGGAGGGATTTACAAAAATTGATCCTGGTAGAGGGGGGTGAATTTTTGTTTGTCGAAAAGAAAAGTAGGTGTGAACCATACCATCCCTAACAAGGAACTAAGGTTATAGGTTTTAGAGACAAGTTATAGACTTTTCCCAAACCCTAATCCTCAAAACTAGGAACTCCTCAACACTATTACTAGGAGAATATCCCTTGTGAATGTGGAGATACAACTCCATAGACATTGTAAGAACCCCAGATTCTCAATAGGACAAGTATGAGAAACCTATGAATATAGAGATACAAATCAAAATAGCAGACACTATGGTGTGACTTTCCCAAAGGTTTTGTAAATCGGGAGGTCTTGGTGGATGTTTTAACATGATCCCTTTTAAACAGGGGATCCAGTAAAGAAGAATATCTTCCATGAATGGATTTAAAGGAGTCTTTATGAAAGGATCGAAGAGGATGAAGAGGCGAGGTGAACCAAAGAGGGCGCTCAAGTCTCTTGCACGTAGGTATTGGGAACACAAGTAGGCTTGGGCAACCTGATGTCACCTTAAGCGATGGACAACCTGGATGATAAGACTTGGGAAAAACTTGGTTCAAGCCTTTAAGAGATCTCAAAAGTATTCCTAGAAGTGGGTCACTCAAGTCCCTATATATGGAATGGAGGCCGCACAAGTGTTCTTGATTTAGGGAGGTTGGTCACTTCGGGCACATAAGTGTTATGAAATTCAAACATTGAATGGACTTAAGTCCTATGATACTCCTTTAATTCCCTAGACTTAGGTGTTAAAGAAATACCTAGGATGTTTTGTAAGACTTGGGAGAAGCACTAGGGAGACCTGAGTAGCAATTGGGATTTGGGGAAATTCATCCATTAAAATGAGGACCCCAAGGGTCTATTTATAGGCAAAAATAGAACCCTAGGTGAAGAAGATTTGGCTTGCAAGTGGGTGGCATGCAAGTGGGTGGTGTGCAAGTGTTGTCCACGCAAGCTAATCATTGCAAGATACTACCCAATAGCTATCCGTACAAGCTAATGGGATCAAGTTGTTCGCATGAGATGACACTTTCAAGATATCCACACAAGCTGAGGCACGCAAGCTGTCCACACAAGCTAATGCATGCAAGCTGTCCACGCAAGCTAATGCACGCAAGCTTCCCTGCGCAAGCTGATGCACTCAAGCTATCCGCGCAAGCTGATATGTGCAAGATATCTGCGCAAGATAATACGCGCAAGCTATTTGTGCAAGCTGATGCACGCAAGCTGTGGGGACGTCTTTTGAATTTTTGGTTGTGAGAATTAGGTTCCAAAGGGACCTATTTATAGGAAAATATGGAACCCTAGGTGAAAATGACTTGGCATTCAAGTATAGTTCACAAGTGTGGCATGCAGGTGTGGTGCATCAGCTGATGAAAATCCCTTTAAAAAATGTTTCCAACTTCTAAGAGCCATAAAGTTTGATCCGTGAGTCCATTTGGGCTCTGTGACCAGTAAAATCGAAGCTCTCAAAGAGATCTACACATCTTGACAAGGTTAATAAACTAAATCATCTCAAAAGAAAATAATAAATATCATTTTGATGCATGGACACCTTTTTTACATCGATCTTTGAAATCCATGGCCTACTCTTGAGGGGGGATATTTTGAACTTATCCCTCATTGTGGAGTAGTTTCATGGAAAATGGAAATCCAACCATGAGTTTTTCGACAAAGTGCATGAAACATGTTCTAAAATGTCGACAATGTGCACATTTTTTTTCATAATAGATTAAATTAATCACTATTGGTGAATGATTTTAATGAAATTTATATATTATATATTAAATAAAATGTTTTATAATTCATCTTATAATCATGTGATAACAATAAATCGGATTTTAAGATTAAAAACCGTGTTTTTTCTTCTTCTAAAAAGCAGTTTTGTCACATTTTCTGAACTTATTTTAAAATTAATATTTTCCATATTTATAAAATATATTTTAAATAATAAAATTAGTTTTTAATCAATATTTTATAATTATCTTAGAGTTAATTTCTTATTATTTTATGAAAAGATAAAATTTTTGATGAATAGTAAAAGATAAAGATTTTTTTTAAAATTTTATTTTTTAAAGCATTTACAAAGGTCCATTTTCTTAAAATTGTTTTAAAAGAAAAATTATTTCAATTATGTTATTATTAATCCAATTTATGTTATTGGAATTAATTTTATGTTGATTATTTATATAAAAACACTTTATACTTCAGAAAACATTTTCTTTGAAAATACGCTTTTCGACGTGTTTTCAGGTTTAATTTTAAATTAAATTTTACCAATTACTTGAATTTAATTTTGTAAAATGAATTAAATATTTTTAAAAATCATAATTAATATTATATAATAAGTTCAAATTAATTTTTTCTCATAATGAATAGTACAAATAGTAAAAATTAATTATCGCAATTATGGTTAAAATGTGTTTACCAAGGGTAAAATCAAAAGATAAGGGTATGTTTTCCAATTGAACTTTTGTAAATCCTCCTTTATAGACATATTTAAACTATATAACATCCTAAATTCTAATATATAGTCCTTTTAAGTATTTTTCTTGGGAATGAGTTTATCATTTTGTATTCTTTTAGGATATTTCCAACGGGGTCCCCTCCCCCACTTATAAAAGGATACCCTCTCTCCTATAATATCCATAATTCAAGGATATTTTGGTTCATACAAGACTTTAAAAAATTCATTCCTTATATACTACCCATTACCTAGAGTCCTTGGTTTTATCAAAATATAATCTCAGGAAGGATTTAGGTATAAATTTAAAGAGGTTTTCCGAAGAAGATTTATAGTGTCTAACTATGAATTTTCATTTTATTTCTTCCACTATCTCATTAAAATATTATTAAATTATGATAAAATACTAAAAATAGTATTTTAAAAATATTTATAATTTATTATTTTAACTTCATAACTAAAATCAATCTCCTCTTCCATCAAATGGGAAACAAAATTGTTGACCGTGTGTACGACGAACTATCGCCTCACAGAGTAATGCAAATTTTTTTCCATCACCACCTCTCATGTATGGACATAACAATTGATTTAATATATATATATATATTATATTTATGACATAATTATACTTATTTAATTTTAATATCACACCCACCTTTGTACCTTCTAATCAGTTGGAAAATGACGACGTTGCTCGTGCATATGTGTGGACTACCACCTCCACGAAGAGAAGTGATACATTTTTTTTTATTTTGATACGGATGGTAATAAGGATAGATTTAATGAATATATATGATATAATAATTATTATTAAAGGTGAATTATTATTTAACTTTCTTTCATTTTATTCTTTGAAAAATGGAAACAACATTCATGTGTATGTACGACTTAAGATTTCCATGAACGATGTAATTCACTTTTCAATCTATAAATTTTATGGATTACTATAAATAAATATATAATTAATTTATATGATATTTCTATCATGATTAATATTCTATAGATTATTTAACCATGATCTAAGTAAAAGGACTACAACTACCAAATCAAAACATATATAAAATACGAAGCAGTTATTACCCAAAATAGTGATTTTAACAAAGAATTATTAATAAATGGACGATAAAAGTTTAAAGTTAAATAATATAAGTTATAATATATATTATTATTGTTCTGGAATAGATTTATAATAAATTATTTTCAAACACATTTGGAGGAATCCGAACTAGATGCATTGGATTCCATCTCAACTTCCTTTCATTAAGGCATATTTAAATTTTATGCACCAATTACTTTTATATGGTGTATATAATTATAATTTGAAATGTTATATCATTAATAATTCATGATTAATTATAATTTAAGTTTAAATTATAATTATTTCATCCAAGGGTATTTTACATGAAAGTTACCAAGAGTTAAAGAGTTTCATAACTCAATTTCTTTTCATTGGGTTATATTACTTCTTAATTGTCTTTGATGTTCCGAGATTATATTTTCTATGAATTGTTATTATTTTATTTTGTATTTAAACTTGATTTATGTGGTTCTAAATTTTATACACATATTTAATTAATTAATTTTTCCTCATTTCAACAATATTATATTTGTAAGATATTTTATCTCAATTTCCACTCAATTGTGACATTGTTGATGATCCTTTCCATCACAAAGTCTAAATGAATGAAAAGGGAAAAAACCTTGAACCCAAAGTGATTAATCCTTTGAAAAAACATCAAAAATTGAAAAAGGCATGAAAAAAGATTCATTTGCACTTGGGTCGTGCAAGTTCCACCAAGGTTGTGCAAGTATACATACGCGCCGCCCTAGTGGTCGTGCAGGTGACTTTTGCGCCCTCTTTGAATTTTTCCCAGGGTCTTCACCAGCCTATAAATACCCCATGTGGACCCCCCATTTAAGAGAGGAAAAATTTCAAAAACTCAGATTTGAGCTCCCAGCGCCCTAGTCTCTTCTCGAAGCTTCCAAACACTTATAAGGTAATTTCTTACCTAGAATGGAAGATATAACGAGAGGGAGTAAGGCCTAAGTGTTGAAACTCATCAACACTTGCGCGCCTAAGTGGCTAGCCCTTAAAATAAATGGCCACACTTGCGCGCCGCCTTACCCCTTCAACAGAACTTTCACGCCTCTTTTCTGGAAGCCTCTAGGGATAGTATTAAAGGCTTGAGCCAAGCCTCACCCAAGTATTACCTTAGGGGTGGACCGCCGCGCAAGTACCCATGTGTCGCGCAGGTATACCTGTGCGACCAACACTTGCTCGCCCACACAGGACTTGCGCGCTCCCCTCTTTTTGGGTGCCCTTCCTACCCATTTCACCTCTCCTATGCCTATCCACCTCTCCTATTTCAAGATTCAGCCTTCAGAACCCTCTTCAAAGCCATTTTCTTTGGCATGGTTCCCTTGTTGGATTCCTAATCTAAAAGGAATTATGTGAAACATCTCTAAAAACCTAGTGATATACACATATTTATGTCACTAAGGTTAGAAATTTCATTCATTTAACCTCATCCTTTAAGATGAGAGAATCCTTAATCTGGGCCTCCTCAGGAGTAAGCCCCAGTCTCAAAGTTCCCAAATCTGGGCATCCTCCTCAGGAGTAAGCCCCAGTCTCAAAGTCCCCAAATTTGGGCATCCTCCTAAGGAGTAAGCCCCAATATCAATGTTCCCAAATATGGGAATCCTCCTTAGGAGTAAGCCCCAAGTCCCTTAATTCTAAAAATCCCTTAACCTGGGCCTCCTCCTTAGGAGTAAGCCCCACTTTTCAAATTCCTTTAACCTGGGCCTCCTTCTTAGGAGTAAGCCCCAGTCTTAATTTCTCTTAACCAGTCTTAATTTACTTTTGATCCGGGCTTCCTTCTCAGGAATAAAACCCAATCATAAGTCCCTCTTAATTTGGGCATCTTTCTCAGGAGTAAGCCCCAAGTTAGAGTATCCAAATCTCCATAAAAGCATATATACCTTTATAGACCCTGTTCCGGGACTTCTTATCTGAAATAAGTCTCGATCTCTATCTATTTTGGAAGTCATACATACATAATTCCCACATCATTTCTTATGATTGCATATTTCATGTCACAATTGTCTGGTTTTACCAATACCTCTTATTTCTCACACCGAGCATGACTCACTTGAGCTTAGAGCATAAAAGTAATTATGAAATATTTCTTTGATCCATCAATCATACATAAACATCATACTCCTTTACTCGAACTACATGGGTTCTTATTTTTTTTTTTCTAAATAAAGGATACATAGGTAGCCCATCTGTGGGTACGATCCCAACTCTGTAATAATCCATGTCCTTATGAATGACAATAAACTTAAAGTGCCCCACTGAGTGGCTTTGAAACCCGTATGGTCATTATAATGACCAAGAGACTTTGATAAAATGTATTAAAGGATATCATTGAATAAGAATCTCTAAAAAATATAGATGATTCTCTATCGATGAAGAACCTCGAATACATATAAAAAGATTCTCTAAATTTCCTACATATCAATCGTTGATTATCAGATCTAAAGTAAATCTCATTCTTATACTTGGTAATTTAATAAGGATTCACGAACATAACTTAAATCTATAAAGAGAGTCCTGGAGTAGACAATAATTCCCCTCAAAAAGGTGTGATGAGTCTGACCTCCCATCCTCTCGACCAATGAAAATTCTTAAGCATTATAAGTTCATAACTAATGAGCACCTACCTTTGGAAAGTAGGTCCAAATGGATATAGAATCAGTGGATGTTTCCGGTTCTACGAACAAACCCGTTAGAAACCTCTTGGAATGTTTGAACCTTAAACCAACGAGTTCATCCCCAATTCCAGAGGAAACAAAAAATGGTGAACCCGATGTGAATACTTAACCAATTTAAAGTGATGTTTTACCTATTTGTTAGGCCCCTATTTAAACTCAATGAGAGGGCCAACAAGACAATCAATAACATATGTGCTTATCCAAAAGATGTAGTGGCCGAACTTATCTTTATTACGTCTGTTATATCAAACATGCACTCTTTTCCAAGATCTTCTGTGTTACAGAAATAGATTCTCTTAAATTCACACCTATGAATGCCTCTGCTGTGAATACCTCTACTGTTACTCCTGCTGGATCGTCGTCTGCTTTGAGAACGACATCACCTACTCAGCGTCTTCAACACTGGGTATCAAATGCGCTGGTTAAGGAGTACCGCCAAAACGGTACTATTCCGACTCTGGAGGCTGCTCGACAAGCCCTCCAAGTCAATAATTCACAATGGTTGTCTGGACAGCGATGATCAGCAATCAAGAAGAAGGTGGTTCCAACCACCATTTCCAACCGTTTCGGGTCGTTATCCCCAGAACGCAATCACCATTCCCTTACATATTCTAGGGAGGTGAATGAGCTGGTCCCTTAGGGCCTTAATTCAAGAAGACATGAGTCCTTCCTAAGGGCTCCCTTCAACAATCGCCACTAGACTCGTGCGGCAGTGCGCCCTTAACATGATGAGGGTATCGTCTCTAGGTTTTCGGATCAGGTTCCTCGAACCTGAGCAAGCAAGACGAAACACCAGAGGAAAAATCTGGTCAAAAGTGAGCAGGTTCTCATCTCTGCCGTCTCCGGAGAAGTCCACCAACCTAACGTGGTGGAAAGAAACGAGTGGGCACACACACCCGTCTGTTTTAATTCCGCTGTACAGCAGACTCGTTTGGCAGCAGCACGCCAATCCCGCCAGAAAATTCCGGCGGAGTACTATAGACAGGAATATACACCTGTTTATAAATTATCAGCTAGTCAGTAGGCTCGTCTGACTATATACGATGAAGCCCGCTAACCCAATGTGTTGACAACTGGTAAACAGGAACATACACCTGCTTACACTCATCAATCCTGCAAGCAGCCTCATCTATCAGTATTGAAGGAAGATCGTAAACCACGTTCGGAGGAGTGCAATCAGCAGACACATACACCTTCTAGTATTGATCAAGACTGCCAACAGTATCATTTGGTAGCATTCAGAGAAGTCAGTTGGAAAGATCTGACGACAAACAGGAGGCAGACTCAACTCTCTGCCCCCACACTTGAGTACTGTCAGGATTCACTGATATGAAAAGGAGGACAGGAGTAGGAAAACACACCTACTCCAAGAACGGAATGGACGTATATCCCCATCCCGGCAGCTGAAGTCACCAAGCACATTCTGTCAATGGTGAAAGAGTAGAAGAAAATCCCTGCTCATATTCTGGATGCCTGCCAGGATATTATAACAGCTTCAGCAGCATCTCATGGAAAGACACATAAATCTATCCCTACCAGTGGAGTGACACATCAACATTTCACTCCAGAACAGACACACACCTCTATTCCAGTCCAAGAGGGTTGTGGGGCGTACTCCCCCATATCATACGGATGACCAAGTCAGGCACATACACCTGATTTGAGCGGAGATAATCAGCCTAACCTGATCATTTCTCATGAGCAGGCACATACACCTGTCCATAATGACCACTTTCATCAACAAGTGGTTTCTAAAGTGATTAATAAGGCGTCTAAAAAGAAGACCCGCCCAGTACAGTCAAGAAATCAAGATCCAATTTCTAATAAGGCCTTGCTCGATGCTGGAGTTCTTGATGCACTTAGACAATTGTTTGTTGGAATTCAGGATTCTACTCCCTCATTTCCCAATAGTGGGAACTTTAATTCTTAAGGTCTTCATCAGACACTTCCTCATGAAGGCTTGCTTCATGACAATTCGGTCAATCTCGAAGTTTTATCTTCAGATGAGAGCCACAGGAACCCTCTGTGTGGTCATAAGACCAAGGAGAAAAATGTTTCATCTTTTGCTGTAACCCACCATGGTGGTCCTCCCCATGATGATGAATTTAGCTGCAAAAGTCCTCTCCGTAGTTATAATACACATTGCCTGGAAAATGCTCCAATGGACAATTTAGTGACGATAAAGACCTCTTATCTTGAGGCACTTGAAAATGTGAAGCCAGTCATGTCTGATGCTTTACCACTAGTAGGTGAAATAATTTCTCAATCAGAAGATAGCCCAGGGTGTTGGTCATTCTCCCAACCACCCCTGGTTCGTTCATATTCTAGTTTGATCAGTGAATTCTCTACTGACCATGTTGAATCTGATGAAGTAACAAGGAAGAACCAGCTCTGGTATAATCAGGTAGAATAATCTTCGTCAAATGATAAAGAGAAAGTACTGAATATGAGAAAACAGCTGGAAAAAGGTGAAGTTCCAGTCATGTTTTGGCCTCTGGATGATTCTCAGTATGACATTCCAGAGATGTCTACGGAAGATAGAATTCATGATATTCGTCTCAACATATGGAAAAATCTTTGTCAGTTGAAAAAGAAAATATTATCTTATGATGAATATGGAAATCATATCAAGATAATAGAAGGGTTACAATGCCAAATTGACTTGGCATCTCTCTCATTTTCTCAATATCTGAAGGCTGAAAAGCAGCAGAGAGCCCTTCAACGTTCATGCCTTGGCGCACTAAGAAGATTGCGCCAGTTAATTTCCAATGCCCCATCTGGTATTCATATCAGGGGATGGGGTGTTCATAGAGCACTACATTTCACTGTACACTCCATTTAGAAAAGCCCACCGAAAGTGGTCTCATACAATGTATTTCCCATGGACGGACACAATCAATTAGCTTTGTTTGTAATCAAAGGCTTTCCCAAGAACATGCCTCAACTAGTTCTTCTCAAAATCAAGCATACAGAGAACAAGTTGTTGAATTAATCATGCATCAAGCAAATGATAATATTGAACAGGCCTCTCATTTGGAGCAAGCACATCATCAAGTGACAGAAGTGTCAGAAATCATCCAACGGTCTTTTGAGTCAGGTGATAAAAGTGGATGCAGGTTGATGCATCCAGCTAATTTTCAGACTAAAGTCCACAAGATCAGGGGAGCTTACAAGAAATTCTCAGATATATCATGTCAAGAACCACCCTAGCTTGACAGACTGAGGACTCTTTTAATCCAAACCTCAGAATCAACAAATAGGATTCGAGGAGTTAAGCAGGAATAGCAGGAACAACCCCAGTCCATAGGACTGGGGACTTTTTCAAATCATCAATCTCTCCCTCAGAGAAAGTCAGTCTTCTCTCGATTAGGGAAGAATCCACAAGAGGAACGAAGAACTGAATTATCAGGAGATTCCCTCTAAATTACGGTTTGTCAAGAAGTTCCTGAGGGATCAAATCGACAAAAGGTAATGTCTCATCAGGGACATGGAAGAAGACATTATCTTAGAAATGATGATAGAAGAGATGCAATGAATTATGCATCAATTAATGTCATTAATGCTGTTATTGTTGATCCACCAGATGAGGCTCACTCAGAGGGATCAGATGAAGAAGTTCCTGCTCAAGAATTTGTATGCACAGACACAAATTAAGAAGGTGTGCGTACACGAAATCAAAGGCTTACCTAGAATCTGGGTGTTCCTTCAAGTAACCCACTTCCCCCCTCTCCGAAAGGGATCCAACAAAGGAAAGGGAAAGAATCAGGTTACATACCTTTCCTCTGGAGAAGGCCAATCGCTCTCATTAGAGCAAAGATTTTCACAATAGGAGGAAGAAATGAAGGAATTGAGGAGGATGAATGCAGAACTACTTTAGGGTAGTCTTCCTCCTAAGCGTGCTGGAGTCAGTCAGCCAAGGGAATTTTTTTCAGCTACTGAGATGGATCAAGAATATCCTCCTTTGTCAGTACACCCTCATAGGTCTAATTCTACGGGTCAGATGCAACAATAATCGGCAATGCTGCCATCAGTTGTAGTACCAGCTGCCACATCTTCCTAACCTCCAGTCATTGCACCTGTTCAGGTCCAATCTCGGCCGGATGTTTCTCAAAAGTTAATAACTACTATTGAGTCATTAACAGCTCGATTGGAAGCTATGGAGGGAAAGCGTGCTAAAAAAAACCAGAAAAGAGAGCTTATCCTGAATGGGTTGATGCTATTCCTCCCCCATCAAATTTTTCAAGTACCACATTCCCAATATTTAATGGTTTGGGAGATCCATAGCAACACTTAACACATTTTGTTTCTCGTTGTGATCCTATTATGGGAACCCCTCAGCGATAAGATGTATTTAAGATCAGGTGTTTTTTACAGTAATTACAAGGGCCTGCCTTTGTCTGGTACACAATCTTGCAATCCCGGTCAATTACCGGGTGGGAGGATCTCCTTCAATGATTCCTTCTTCAATTCAGCTCAACTTTGCCAAAGACAACAGTTTTTATCTTAAAAATTGTAAGCAAAGGGAGAATGAAATGGTCTCAGATTTCATTGGTTGCTGGAAGGGATTAACATATCCCCTAAGATTAGCACTCCCTCAAGAGGAATTGTTTCCAATATGTGTGTAAAATTTGCGTGATGAATTACGCACGCCGTTGATCCCTGTGAAATACATAGGAGGGTTTTGAGACCTTACTTCGATCGCTCAACAGATTAAATATTATATTATGAAGACTAAGGATACAAATCGTGTAATTCCATCAGCTCCAGGAAGGAGAATGGGTAAAGCATAGACTGCTACACTTATACTTAAACAAGCACCTGTACCTGCTTCTACTTCAAGGCCTTCATCTTCTCAAAGGGCTCCACCTCCTGAGCGCCAACAAAAGAGGCCGTTTCGTCAAGATGATCAAAGAGATCAAAGACAGAAACAATTTGAGGATTTGAAGAGTAAAGTTTACTTTTTCCGAAATGAACAAGTTCCTGGCTACTTCATTTCGGCTCTGGAAAATAATTTGGTCTAATTGGCAAGGCCCAAGAGGCCAAACAAGGAAGGAGATGAGGACCATCCCAATTATTCCCCATTTCATCAGATGTTAGGGTATCCCATTCAAAAGTGTTTTGTCTTCAAGGACCTCCTACAAAAAATGGTCGACTCGGGACAAGTCAAACTGAAAGGTTCTTAAGCTCAGGTAGCATGTGTTACTGCTATAGATCCAGAGGAGGAAGGTGAGTGGCAAGAAGTCAAGAACAAAAATGCGCAAAAATATGATGATTGTATGGTCAGAAAAATGATCAACCGAACTCATGCTATTTTGCGAACATAATTGAAGAAACCAATTGTGTCTTCTACCATGAATGCCACAGAAAAACCCTCTTTATCAGAGGGAAAATCCTCAAAGAAACACCATAATTCAAAGAAAGAAGAGCAATAAGAAGAAGATTAAATCGTGTTAAAGCCTAAGTTTTCTTTGACTATGGCAGATTTTATGCCATCTACTTTGAATCCACGAGCACCGTCCCCCCAAATGGAATAACCTAAATTGGCTATTCAGACAGAGTCTTCATCAAATAAAGAGTTAATCTTCGGTTTTGTTAATATGATTCACTTAACAGATCCTTATTCCAGCCATAGTTTCAATCTCGATGAACCTGGGTTCCCTATATCAAACAGAGGAATCAGAGGGAGTTCCAGAGGCTCAGGATATAGGGGAAGACGTGGATCTTTTAGAGGTCACTATTCTAATTCTACCCCTTCTAGAATTGTGTATGCAGCAGAAACTTGTGGCAGAGCCCTTCAACGAGCTCAACAAGAAAAAGAAAGTTCTTCCACACAAGACAGATTCAGTCCTAGAACATTTATTCTAGAAGATCGGTTGGAAGTTACACCTTATTCCTCTCAGAAAGTAAATAGACCTATTCATTCTAATCTTTCAAAGCCAGGAGTATTACCAACTCCTACCCCGATACAAGATGCATCAACTTCCAAAGCATCAACTTCCAAGGCACCTGCTAAACCACATGTTCCTGTTGGAAAACGCAGACCTTTGGATCAAAAGTATGATGTATTGAAACACCTGACCCAAGTACCGGCCAAGTTATCAATTCTAGATGCCTTGAATTTATCAAAGGATCTTCGGGAGGCACTCATTGAGGCTTTGTCAAGTCCTCAGGAGTTTGAAACTGAAATTGCTGTAGCTGAAGCCTACCATGTATAGAATAATCTTGAAGAATGCCATGCAGTGATATATTTCACAGATGAAGATAAATATGATGTCGTGCATGGAAATATTAGACCTTTGTACTTACCTGGAAAGGTTAATGGTGTAGACATCCGAAGAGATTTCATTGATAATGGTTCAGGAGTCAAACTCATGCCCATTCGTACACTTCATCGATTGGGTCTCATGGAATCTGATTTATCTCCTTCTATTATGATGTTACAAGGATATGCTAAAAATGAACAAGAACCACTGGGTGAGACTACACTCAGAACACAGTTTGGAGATCTTGTATCTAATTCAGATTTCATGGTTGTTGATCAAGACTCAGCCTTCAACATCTTGCTTGGAAGACCCTGGCTACATCAACATGCGGCTATCCCTTCATCATACCATCAATGTATCAAGTATTGTTTTGATGGTCAAGCTGGGACATTGTATGGTGATAAGGTCCCGTTCAAGACATGTGAATATCAATACATTGAGGCGTAATTCTATCACATGAAGGGAAAGGAGAAATCCACAACAAGGGAGCTTACCAAATTTAATGCTCCATATGGTTTGGAAAAGATTCCAGTAAATCCATTTACACATGTGAGTACAGATTATGTGTTTCCTATCAGTCAAATTGATAGGATAGACCCAAATCCAAATACTCTTAAGGAAACTTCTATAATTTCAATTATGACAATCAATCTAGACAGCATGGGAGAAATTGGTGATTCACCAAGCAATGATGAAAGCTCAAATGGGGATGTCTTCATTTCATCTGCTGAAATCCAGCAAGTCTATACTTCGCCAACCAGGCCAGAAGAAGTTATAGCAATGCCAGAGGTGAATGATTATATCAATTCTCAATCCATCATCTCCTCTTTATTACCCAAGGAAGACCCTTCATCATCAATAGGTTCAGAAATGGAATCCTCTTCTTCAAGATGTTCAAATTTTAACATCTCTTATGATCATGAAAATTCTACTTCATCATCTACTATGCAAGTAGAAACAGAAGAAGTAACACATGTTGAAGAAGAAGAGGAAGATCTCAGGGATGCTCCTCCCACATTTGAAGAGGGTATCTCTACTACCGTGGATGAACTCAGATAAATAGATCTAGGTACAAAATAAGATACACGCCCTACTTTAATTAGTGCGCCTATAAATCTTGAAGAGCAAGAAATATATATTTCATTTTTGAAGAAAAATCGAGATATATTTGCTTGGAACTATACAGAGATGTCAAAACTTTATCCTGAAGTTTCTACTAATCATTTGGGTTTTCTAGAAGAACATCAAAGATTCAAGCAAGCTGCCAGAAGAAGACACCCAACTTATGCTTCCAAAATTGAAGCTGAAGTGGATAAGATTATCAAATCTAACTTCGTCGGAGAAGTTTAGTATCCCAAATGGTTGGCTAATATTGTCCCTGTGAAGAAGAAGAACGGAAAAATTAGAGTTTTCATTGATTTCAGAGATCTTAATCGGCATTGTATTAAGGATGATTTTCTAGTTCCAATCACAGAACTCTTAATTGATGCAACAACTGGCTATGAAGCACTTTCCTTCATGGATGGATATTCCGGGCATAATCAAGTCTGAATGGCTCCAGAAGATGAAGAATCAACAGCCTTCAGAGCCCCTCAGGGTGTGTTCTGTTATCGGGTAATGCCCTTTGGCCTAAAGAATGCAGGCCCAACATATCAGCGTGCCATGCATCGTATCTTCAAACCCCTTTTAGGGAAGTTCGTTGAATGTTACAAGGACATTTTGGTGGTTAAATACAAACAACGTTCTAATCACTTGGATGATTTGGAAATCATATTCCACAAACTTTGACAACATAATTTGAAGATGAACCCCTTAAAATGTTCTTTTGGGGTAACCTCAGGAAAATTTCTTGGCTTTGTTGTATGCCATCGTGGTGTTGAAGTCGATTCTGAGAAGACAAAGTCAATCCTTGGTATGTCACCTCCTCAAAATTTGAAAGAATTGAGACGACTTCAAGGACACTTATCCTATATTCAGTTTTTTATCGCCAATTTGGCAAGAAAAAGTTTACCCTTCACCAAGTTGATGAAGAAGGGAGTTACTTACCAGTGGACTGAAGAATGTCAAGAAGCATTCAATATTCTCAAGAAATACCTCTTGAGTCCACCGGTACTTAATTCCAACTATTGAAGGAAGACCACTTATCCTGTATGTGACAACTTTGGAGCGATTACTGGGTGCCTTTCTTTCTCAGAAGAATGATGCTGGGAATGAAAACAGCCTCTACTATCTCAGTCGGACTATGCTTGAAGCAGAAACCCGATACTCAAGTGTTGAGAAGTGCTGCCTAGAATTAATTTTTGCAGTTCAGAAGTTGATACACTACCTGCAACATCACGAGGTCTAATTGGTATCTCGCAATAATCCGCTCAAATTCATCCTTAGTCGTCCAATGCTTATAGGATGTCTGGCAAGGTGGGCAGTTATTTTGCAGCAATTTGATATCCAATATGTGTCTCAAAAGGAAATAAAGGGCCAAGATCTAGATTATTTCCTTGCTGAACACCCTTTAGTAGAAGATACATCTTTATATATTGAACTTCCTGATGAGGAAGTCTTCTTTATTCAAGATAGTCTTCAAACATTGGAAATGTACTTTGATGGTGCTTCCAGAAGTCCAACAAGGAGGAAAATGGAAAATCCTAAATTTAACAAATTTGGGTTAGGAATTGTGATCATTTCTCCATAAAAGGCAGTGTTACCCTATTCATTCTCATTATTGAGAGGCGGTAAAAATAATGAAGCGGAATACCAAGCTCTCATCGCAGGCTTGGAGTTGGCGCTTCAAGCACAAGTGAATCACTTAAAAGTGAAATGTAATTCATAACTGGTAATCAAACAAGTCAATGGGGATTATGCCATCATAAAAGAAGAACTAATACCTTTGTATGATTATATCATAGAGTTAATGGCAGAATTTCCTACAGAACTAACATTTTCTTATGTCCCGCGATCACAAAATGCCCAAGTTGATGTGCTGGCTAATATAGCCACAGCTCTGGCAGATCCAAATCGGGACAAGACAAGTATCAGTATTACCCACTATCATACAATTTCACCTTATGTTCAAACCAGAACAGAGGAAATCAATGAAATTAGTCCCATTCCTGAACCATATGGTCATACTACAGGATGGATGACACCTATCAGGGAATGCCTTCAAAATGGAACACTTCCACCTGATAGATCTGGGAAAGAACAAGTCCAGAGACATGTGGTCAATTTTACTCTTTATAAAATCCTAGATCACCTAGAGAAAATTATCTACAAGTGTGGTTTTGATGGAGTTCTCTTCAGATTCATTGATGATTAAGAGACAATGGCTGTCATGAAAGAAGTGCATGCAGGAGTCTGTGGTGCCCATCAGTCTGGACATATACTGTCTGATGAAATTAAAAGGCTTGGATACTTTTGGCCTTCAATGATACAAGATTGTGTTGATTTCATAAAGAAGTGTCATTCATGTCAAGTAAATTCCAACTTCATTCATCATCCCCCAGAGTTGCTTCATACAGCTAAATACTCGTGGCCATTTTCCACATGGGGAATGGATGTGGTGGGACCTTACCCTTCATCTATAGCCAAGTAGTTTAAGTATATTCTCACTGTTACTGACTTATTTTACAAATGGGAAGAGGCAATACCTCTCAAAGAAGTTAGTTCTAAAATCATTTTTAGCTTCATCAAGTCTAACATCATTACCAGATTTGGTGTCCCTCATACCATATTGACGGACAATGGGACCAACTTCTGTTCATCTAAGGTGAAGAAGTTGTATCAAGAATACAACATAAAATCCAATCATTCATCTCGGTATCATGAAGCTGCCAATGTCCAGGTAGAAGCCTTCAACAAGACTCTTTAAAACATACTGCAAAAGATGGTGGATAAAGATAAGAAGTCATGGCCTGATAAACTCTTTCATGGTTTATGGGCTTATCGGACCACCACCCGCACTGCAATGCGGTAAACTCCATATTCATTGGTATATGGAATGGAAGCAGTCTTGCCAATTGAGGTTCAATTACCTTCGCTCAGAGTATCCATTTGTGATCAATCATATACAGATGAATAATCTCAAAAGCGATTGGATGAATTAGAACAGTTAGATGAGAAAATATTGTGCACCCTGCATCACTTGGAAGTCTATCAGAATCTAATAACATGATCTTTCAATAAAAAGTTTCATCTTCGTTCATTAATTTAGGTAGAATTGGTATTGGTTCTCAGAAGTCCAATGATACCAGGAAAGAAACCTCCCAAGCTTGAACCAAAATGGGAAGGGCCTTACTCAATACATAAGGTCTATTCCAATGAAGCTTATTCTTTAATCTCAATGGATGGAGAACTCATCAATACTCCAACCAATGCCATATTTCTGAAGAAGTATTTTGTATAAGCATAAAATACATTATCTATGGTCCATACATATGACCTTAAACTATTTGCATGACTCATGTCCAGCAAGATGTTAAACTGCACCATTACGGTCCATGCATATGACCTTAAACTATTCGCACTTTCGTCCAACATGACGTTAAACTGTATCATCCCTTTTCCATCGTCCAAAATGACATTAAATTGTGAAAAAAATTCCTAATACGTCCAACATGACGTTAAACTGTGTCCTCTTTTGTATTTACTGCATGACATTAAACTGCACAGTCCCCCTTTTGTCCAACATGACATTAAACTATATTGTCCCCATCGTCCTAACTACATGACGCTAAACTGTACATAAATCCATTAATACATCCTACATGACGTTAAACTGTATTTTGTCCCTATTACATGACACTAAACTGTGTAGAACCAATAGTCCTCACTATAAGACTTTAAATTGCATAGTCCCTTCATATTTCCTACATGACATTAAACTGTGCATCGTTAGGGTTATTGCTACCTCTTTTTTCTCACACCGAGTATGACTCACGTGAGCTTAGAGTAAACTTCAACCATAACCCCCTCTCTGGGCCGCTAACCATACTTAAGTCACAACACCATTTTTAGGTTGATGTCCCCAAGAACAACTTGATCACTAATTCATTCTTTAATTGAACTATACAGACTTTGATCCTTGCCTTATAGGCTGGGTACGTAGGCAACCTCTTAAGGTTCAATCCCAAAATCAATCTCTTCACATTGGTTCACCTTTGTCCTTGCTATATGACGTTAAACTATACAACACTTTTGTCCTGTATGACAATAAACTACAACATTCTTTGATACCCTCACCAGATAGGGAATCATTATTTACATTGATCTCCAATCATGTTATATTCCAAAGACTATGTGCATACATGGAAATGCCTGAGCTTTTTATCTTAGGTCAAAACATCATTGCACTAAAGTCCCCTTTTCACCCTTCACTTGTACGAACCAAATATGTACAGAGGGTATTTCAAGAACTACGTGCGGCTTGATTCCCATCCTTATGGGATACGTAGAAACGTTCGAGTGTCCCTCGAATCCAGCCCCAAGTCTTTTGGGCCTAACCCCAAATTCCACTTTCAGTCCCCTAGCTGAAAAGTCCCTATGAAAAAAAAACACACACTGTGTATTCCTTAAAATGGTCCGAGCTCTATGACCTTAAACTAAGATTTCCTATACTCTCATCCCACATTTCATTAAACTATATTTCAAGAACTACATTTGTCTTGATTCTCATTCTAATGAGATATGTAGTGAAGTCCAACATCTCAATTCAGGACCCAGCCACAACATGATTATGGTTAGCATTGGTCTATGTATCTCTACATGCATTGAATAATTACCATTTTTTATGTTTCATACTCATAACCTTAAATATTTTAAGATCTTCATAACCCTTTTCTTGACTTCTAGTCACAAAATGTCCAATTTCTGAGAGTTCTTTTTCCTGACTATGCAACACGTGACCTTAGTAATCCTTGCATAAACAGTCTACATAACGAACCTGTCAGCCAAAAGATACTATTATTTGACTATGAAGCCAATGCCCTTAGGTGGCCCTGTATAATTCAACCCCATAATGGGTTTGTTAAATAATGGTAACTTCATTATTAGGAAGAAAACCTCTTTTTTCCTTAGTTGTCTTAATGAAAATATATAGGGATTCGCAAAAATAGACATCCTTAACATATTTATCCCATACTCTTTTTCATGATATGAAATTATTCAAGTCTATGGTTTATATTTCCCTTCCCTAAATTTGGGTCAGACCTTCATAGGAGTGACATTCATCCAATTCTTCAACAATATTGTTTGTAAATATCTTCTCCACATTCAAGTACCTCTTTCCATACAAAAAACTCTATGCTTTGGAAAATTTGAATCTCCATAAACTTCCATTGGATTTTTAGCAGTAGAAAAGTAAATTTTTGAGAGTTCTTTTTTCTGACTATGCAGCACATTCCCTTAGGCGGCCTTGCATAAGTAGTCTACATAACAGACCTGTCAGCCAAAAGATGCTATTATTTGACTATGTAGACAATGCCCTTAGGCGGCCCTACATAATTCAACCACATAACGGGTTAGTTAAATAGTGGTAACTTCATTCTTGGGAACTACTTCTTCTAATACCTTTTAGTCATTTTTGATATAATCCCTCAGATTCAAAATTTCTTAAGTAGTAGTTTACATTTTTCCCTTATACTTGAGTGTGGTAATATGTTTTCAGATAAATTATCAAGGAATTGAGTCAATTTTAATCCATTCGGTCAAAGCTATTTCGAAGTTAAACATTATCCCTTTTATGTTCGGCGTGCATGAATTTAAACTACCCTCAAAAGACAAGGTAACTCTGAACAAAATTCAAGTTCCAGCTCACTAAACATACATTTCGTATGATTTATGTAATATTGATCAATTAAAATATTCAAAGCTTGTAGGGTTATTTATAATAATCATAGAAAAAAATAAAACTATGCTTACTAGTCCCATTGGATTAGGTAAAAACTTAAAGCAGGTAGCAGGAAAATGCCTGCACAAATGATTGAAGATGAAAGTTTTTTTCATTGATGCACAAGAGTTAGAAGGACATCCACAGACTGGAGTCTCTTCACTTTTTCAGGAATTACAAAAGGCTTTCAACATAACTCTTCATTTGATTTATGGAATCCCGAGCTTCATCACCAACCACCTGGAATTCATTCATTCAACTTGATACAATAAAATATGCAGTGATACTAGATCTTCTTGGAACAATTGTAAAAGAATGTTCTTGAGTGCGGTTTGAGAAAATTTTCTAATGATCAAACAGTGACTCTGTTTCTTTCCAAGAGACTTGGAATATGGATACATGGATTTGAGAATGAAGCATTGGAAGTAAAGAGCCATTTTGAGAGATTACTCTTTTTAGATATTGTTCTAATGCCTTTTTTGTCTTCTCTCCACCAACCGGTAGCGGAAAACATTTCAGCCCATGGGTTTTCTATTTTCATATCTTCAAGGAAATGGCATGAATTTTTTTTTGAAAGTTCACACCATTTTTGTTGCTCTTAATGCACAACATAACCGAAATAGAGGAGTAGTAGTGCAACTGCATCTCAGGCATATAGTTCTTTGCATCAAGAACATTGACTCCTTGTAGATGACCATGACCATACAGAGGTAGGTAGATGCTCTGTGGTAAATTAAGATGATATTTCTTCAATTACTTAGCCAAATTTTGGAGAGTTCTACCGCAGATATCATAGTAATCATGGCCAAAAATGTTCATCATGTCATCAATCCGCTTTCTAGCCAACTCATCAGCCATTCCAATTCTTCTAGGAACCATTGAATCTACACAAAGGTCGAATAATTAACTCTTAAGTGAGTTGATTTTTCATAAAATTTTGTGAAGAAAAGTAAAAAATGGATAAGGCATTAAGGCGTGCAAGTCCCAATATTGGCGCACAAGTATAAGTGTGTCATGTAAGTTTTGATGCATAGGTATCACCATGCAAGTCCAAATACCTCTACAACAGCGCGACAACAAAGAAACAGCGGAAAACAGAGAAACATGCATGGCAAAGGAAACTTTCACAGAAAGAGCTCGAAAGTTTGAAATCCGGGTGCTTTACGCGAGAATGGACACATATATATAGGCCAGGACTCGAACTTTCATGCCTAAAAGCCAACGCGCTCAACCCTTGCACATTTCAATCTGCGCGCTCAACACTTTCACGCCACATGTTCCTTGGTTTTCTTCTTTTCCTCAGAGTCACATCCGCATTTCTTTCAAATCCAACTCTGAGGGGGGACTTTTTTTGATGTTCCTTTCCATCAAAGAGTCTAAACGAATGAAAAGGGAAAAAACCTTGAACTTAAAGTGATTCATCCTTTGAAGAAACATCAAAAATTGACAAAGGCATGAACAAAGATTCATTTTCACTTGGGTCGCGCAAGTTCCACCAAGGTCACACAAGTATACTTGCGCGCCGCCCTAGTGGTCATGCTGGTGACTTGAGCGCCCTCTTTGAATTTTTCCCAGGGTCTTCACCAGCCTATAAATACCCCATGTGGACCCCCCATTTAAGAGAGGAAAAATTCCAGAAACTCAAATTTGAGCTCCTGGCGCCCTAGTCTCTTCTCGAAGATTCCGAACACTTCTAAGGTAATTTCTTACCTATAATGGAAGATATAAAGAGAGGGAGTAAGGAATAAGTGTTGAAACTCATCAACACTTGTGCGCCTAAGTGGCCAGCCCTTAAGGGAAATGGCCACACTTGCACGCCGCCTTACCCCTTCAACAGAATTGCGCGCCTCTTTTCTGGAAGCCTCTAGGGATAGTACTAAAGGCTTGATCCAAGACTCACCCAAGTATTACCTTAAGGGTGGACCACCGAGCAAGTACCCATGTGTCACGTAGGTATACCTGCGTGACCAACACTTGAGCACCCACGCAAGACTTGCCCGCCCCCCTCTTTTTGGGTGCCCTTCCTGCCCATTTCACCTCTCCTATGCCTATCCACCTCTCCTATTTCAAGATTCAGCCTTTAGAACCCTCTTCAAAGCCATTTTCTTCGGCATGGTTCCCTTGTTGGCTTCCTTATCTCAAAGGAATTCTATGGAACATCTCTCAAAACCTAGTGATTTACACATCTTTATGTCACTAAGGTTAGAAATTTCATTCATTTAACCTCATCATTTAAGATGACAGAATCCTTAATCTGGGCCTCCTTATCAGGAGTAAGCCCTAGTCTCAAAGTTCCCAAATCTGGGCATCCTCCTCAGGAGTAAGCCCCAGTCTCAAAGTCCCCAAATTTGGTCATCCTCCTCAGGAGTAAGCCCTAATCTCAAAGTTCCCAAATACGGGCATCCTCCTTAGGAGTAATCCCCAAGTCCCTTAATTCTAAAAATCCCTTAACCTGGGCCTCATCCTTAGGAGTAAGCCCCAGTTTTCAAATTTCTTTAACCTGGGCCTCCTTCTCAGGAGTAAGCCCCAGTCTTAATTTCTCTTAACCAGTCTTAATTTACTTTTGATCTGGGCTTCCTTCTCAGGAATAAAACCTAATCATAAGTCCCTCCTAATTTGGGAATCTTTCTCAGGAGTAAGCCCCAAGTTAAAGTATCCAAATCTCCATTAAAGAACATATACCTTTATGGACCCTGTTTCTAGAATTATTCTCTGAAATAATTCCCGATCTCTATCTATTTGGGAAGTCCTACATACATAAGCCACACATCATTTCTTATGATTGCATATTTCATGGAACAATTTTCTGGTTTTACCAATACCTATTTTTTCTCACACCAAGCATGACTCACGTGAGCTTAGAGTGTAAAAGTAATTATGACATATTTCTTTGAGCCATCAATCATACATAAACATCATACTCCTTTACTCGAACTATGTGGGTTCTGATTCCTTTTCTAAATAAAGGATACGTAGATAGCCCATCTGCGGGTGCGATCACAACTCTGAAATAATCCATGTCCTTCTGAATGACAATAAACTTCAAGTGCCCCACTGAGTGGATTTGAAACCAGTATGGTCATCATAATGACCAAGAGACTTTGATATAATGTATTAAAGGATATCATTGAATAAGAATATCTAACAAATACAGATGATTATCTATCTATGAAGAACCTTGAATACATATAAAAATATTCTATAAATTTCCTAAATATCAATCATTGATTTTCAGATCTAAAGGAAATCTCATTCTTATACTTAGTAATTTAATAAGGATTCACGAACATAACTTAAATCTATAAAGAGAGTCCTAGAGTAAGCAATAATTCCCCTCAAAAAGGTGTGACGAGTCCGACCTCCCATCCTCTCGACCAATGAAAATTCTTAAGCCTTATGAGTTCATAACTAATGAGCACCTACCTTTGGAACATAGGTCCAAATGGATATAGAATCATTGGATTTTTCCGGTTCTACGAACAAACCCGTTAGAAACCACTTGGAATGTTTGAACCTTAAACCAACGAGGTCATCCCCAATTCCAGAGGAAACAGACATATTTGTTATTATGCACCTATTTATTTTTATGAGGTGTATCTAATGAAAATTTTATATGTTATATAATTAATATATTTTAGTTCATGGTATTTAATGTTTCTTTTTATGATATTTATTTCATGGGGTTCATGATTCTAAAGTTACCAATGTTGCGAGGCTTTATTTCACAATCTCATCATTTTTTTGGGTTTGTTTAGGTTTATGTATCATATAAGGGAATGATATGATATTTATATCTTAGAAATAATATATTTTCTTTTACTTTGATTATTTTTGGAAAATTATAAGTTTTACTATCATTTTCCTCTTTTAAATACTCAAAACACCAAAAGAAAGTTTTTAAGGAAAACTGAGTTTTTATACTCGATCAAGAATATTTTTCTTCTATATCTATATTTTTATTAAAATATTTTAAAGAATATTTTTAATGTTCTAAAATTATTTATTAATGACATATATACCCATGTTTTTATAAACTGGGTTAAAACGACTCTTCCTATCATTTTATGAATGAGGTACTTTTTTATGTTTTACAAAAGTGTTCAAGAAATGTTTTTTAGCTTATACAACATGAATTTTTTTCCATTATCATGAAAACTTATTGATTTAAATATAAATTTAAAATTTTCAAATATTCCATTAAAATAATTTTTTTGTTAATATTTGGGAAATTTTATAGATTTTGAATAAGGTTTTTCAAAATTAAAAGGGTATTTTCCTCAAGAAACATTCCTGCGATATTTTTAAATTATATTTATCAATTTAATCATTATTTGGTGGATATTATGCTTTAATATTGATGTGATATTTTGATACCATTAACCATATTACTTGGGATGGTTATTGAATATTTTTATTAATTGGGGAAATTATTAATATTCTATATGATTGTTTTTCTATATGAATGTTTACTTCGATTATGTTTCACCCATTCCAAATAAAGAATGAATTGGACTTATTAAATGCTGGGTGGGGCATACTATAACACATATTTGTATCATTAGGTCTCATGCCAAATACTATAATGGGTATTTGTATGATGCCTTACCTATTTATGTAAGATGTATTGTAATAGAACTTTGATGGTATGTTTATGATGTTTGTGTAATATCCCAGGTAAATAAAGAATATAACTTTTTTATATGTATTAAAATTTGTTAATTAAATATTAATTTTACTTTAAAGGGGATGCTATGTTCTATGGCATACCTGATATGCAACAACATGTTTCTTTGAAATCTTATGTTGCACAAAACGTTGAGTTATACTGAAAAATAATATAATAACATTATTATTTTAAATGGTAGTTAATGCCTAGTAATTGTATTGGCGAGAATGGAAAGAACTAAATATAGTATAAATATACATGTTTGTTAAATGTTTTTATGTTTATCCCATAAAATTTAGAGGCTTAAAATGTGAATCAATCCAATTATAAGCATAAATATTCTAATATTATTTAAATGGTTGATTTACCACCTTTTGATGGAGAACCCTATTTAAATCTAGTTTTGGTAACTATTATATGTTCTATTTGAAAAAATAAAATTATTATTTAGAATCGGGACATCAGAATTTACTTTGGGTAATTTTTTTGTATTTTTTTGAAAAATTTATTTTTAAATGAATAGTGAAAAATACTGTAGTTTAATTCAAAACTACCTTTTAATCTAATTTATTTATAAGGTTATATTATCTTTTTAATTAGTTTTAAAGTGTAATTATATTATATCTTTACCATTTAATCCAATTTTGGTCATTGGAAGTAATTTCACTTTGAAGTTGGATATAAATAAGTGTTAATCTTTTGATAGTTATTCTTTCTTAAAAACACATTTTTTATTTTGATAGAGGGATTTAATTTGAAATTAATTTCTGCCAATTATTTGTTTTGAATTTGAAAAAATGGACTCCATATTTGGAATCCAGATGTCCAAATTGTGTAAATAGACAACTTTTATTTTTAGACATTATGAATATCTACTTCAGTAAATATTTTATTTACCATGGTTAAATGGTAAATCTGGTAAATAAGGGTTAAAAATAATAATATTATAATAATATTAAATTACCCTAACATGTGTCTTCATCCTATTAGTTGATACATTTCTAACCATGGCCATCCTTGGGTCGATTTTGGGACCCCATGGAGCCACTTGGGAGTGATAATCACACTTTATATTAATTAATTTAAAGTAAAGACAAAAATGAGTTAAACATATATATTTTAGGAAATAAATTCTTACATGGGGTTATATAAGTTATCTCTTCAACTATAAATATTAATTTAAAAGATAAAAATATTTTTCTACATCATGGTATTTTTTTATAATTTTTAGTAATCAAATAAATAAAAATATTTATGACACAATAATGATGAAGTGTTTACCTCATTAATGAATGATTTAAATAAATAAGATTATAAAGATTAAAAAAATATCCAAAACATAAAAAATTATTATTTTATAATTTTATTTCATACATGAGGCATCTTATCTTCGACTGTAATGAGATTTGGACGTTTTTAAACCAAAAATCATTATATAATAAAATAATATTTTCACACTTTCCTAAAGAGCCCCTCCTCCCCCTTATAGAAAGCCCTCACTTATGACCCATTCGACACACTTCTCAATCCCCTTGTATCATCATACCTATGACCAATTAAGCTCCCTACATCCCTCTCCTCCTCCTATAAGCCTTCCCCTAGGCATAAGGCAATTCAATTAAACCTTTTGGTTCAAACCAAAGGGAGATACCCGATTTAAAGGTAACGTCTACTCTTAAGTTATTTTATCTTGTTTTTCTTATCCAACCCCTTAAACTCTTTTTATTATTTTATTTTATAACAAAACCATTATCTTACATATAATATTTTTTTGGTATGATAAGGATTCAAACTACACATACACAAACCTCCATCTAATGGGTAAAGAACATACCATTTCTATGGACGACGAACTACTGCCTCACGAAACGATGATTATTCAATCTTATCCTACCACCTCTTATGGTGGCCATTAAGATGGAACTATATTTATATGTTATATATATTATATTTATATTGTTTCTATTCTTCTTTATTTTTTATTTATAGAATACCATTATGGTTTCCATAGTGGGTAAATACGATAATTTCATTTGAGGAAGTGCGAACTACCACCCCCTCAAAGTGATATGACTCGTTCATTCCATATGTGAAACGTATAAAGGATTAAGTTAATGAAATTATATATGATAATATACTGGAATTATAATATACTTATGTATCATTATGTTTTTATTCCATTAAATGTGAAATAGAAATGAAAGCAGCGTTCATGCGTACGTACGACTTACCATCTCCATGAACGATGCATTTCATTTCTTATCTCCAAATGTTATGTACTATTATAAATAAATATATATAATAGATATATATGATATATATGATATCTAAATTTTTAATATCATTATGGAGATAATGGAATTTCAACCACATGGACAATTTATAATTATAACAAGTTCATTTTTAACTCAAGTTCCAAACATTGAAAAAATGTCTGATATGAACTCAAATAATTAACTAATTGTTATAGCAAGGTAATAATTGATATAAAAGGAGTAATAAAATTGAAATATGTTCTTAAGAAAGTATAAATTAACTTTAGTTTATTATTTAGGAGATTATAGAATGATCGAGTCATGTCAGACATGAGGTAAGGGACTTTGTCTCAATCTCTTTTCATTACGGAATATTTTTTTATACATGACTTTCTTTTATACGGTTTATAAAAACATTTGACTTCTCATTTAATTAAAAAGGAATGTTTTTCTACAAGGAGTTTTACTGAATGTAAAAAATGAATGTTTCTTTTTAACGTAAGTAGTGACAACGATCTTTTCTACCGCCACAAGTATTATTTGATCTTTGGCTTCCTTAACAAGCCGTAATGTTTTTAAAAAGAAAATAAATACCATATACTCTTTTATGTATTTTGGTATTGAAAATGGTTTTGATAATGGATTTGTTATTTCAATATATTTAAATGATATAATTTGATTGAAATGTGGAAATGTTATCTTTCCTTTTATATTTTTTTATGTGTTATGAATATGTTATGGTTCTCGGGAATTGTTACGTATATGGGTGGTTCCGTGATAAACCTAGGGCAGGTGAGCCCGAGATATCTCTACAATGCATTGGGTAACGTGATGGAGGTAAACATGAATGTTTCTCCTAAGAGATTTAGGGAATATACTGTGATGGGTATTCCAAATGTAACTACCTACATAGCTATGAAAGCTACAACGTAGGTATGTTATGGATGCCATAAGTTACCTTTGTGATTTATGATTTCTATGTTTTATTCATCAATATTATGATTTCATGAGGTATGGGCTTATCCTTGGTATGTATTTATGGACTAATGTTATGTTTATTTATCTTATAACCCTTACTGAGCTTTTTATGCTCATCCCAAGTTTTGAAATGTTTTTCAAAGGACTTAAAGATGAATAGGGTCAAGGAGGGGATCAAAGAAAAGTCATGCTATCTAAAACATGGAACTAGACATGACTCTTTTTTTCAAGAGTTTTTATTTTAGGGAAAAAATGGAAACTTAGTAGAATCTTATACTTTGTAATTTTTGAGATTTAATGTAATAGTTATGGAGAAATTCTCTAAAAATATAAACCTAAAAATATCCTCAATGTGAATTATTCATTTAATTAAAGATTATGTAATATTTTAAGGCTGGGTTCTTATAGTTGGTATCAAAGGTCGATTTAGACAGCTTTAGGAGTTAGGATATTTTTAAATTAATATCCATAAATTATTCTTAGTGTATGTTACGATTGAAATGATATAACATTTATAAATTACCATGTTTATTTTGCTAAGATATTTCTATGTTTAGAATGGTTTTCCGCAGAGGAAACAGAGTAGATATGATGGGATGACTTTAGGAGGAAGACAACCTTCCAAATCAGCAACCTAAGATGGTCAAAATCAGAACTGAAAAATTTGTTGAAGTGATGGAATAGTTGACTCAGGATATAAATGGTGGTGGTATCCATGCACGAGATCTTCCAGAACAACCATAGAGGAACATGTCAGTAGTGAAGCATTTCATGAGGCAACATCCCCCATCATTCAGAGGATCATCTGAACCTATGTTTCCTGAAGGGTGGATTAATGCACTGGAGAAGATTTTTGATGTCATGGGGTGTTCAGAACATCAAAATGTTAGTCTTTCTATTTACCATTTTGAAGGTGAAGCCGATCAGTGGTGGTCGATCTTGAAAAATATCAGGGATAATGAAGAAATTGATGCTCTTGATTGGGATTTATTCAAATGTATGTTTCTTGAGAAATATTTTCCTAAGGTGGTTCATATTAGTATGGAAAAAAATTCCTATAATTGAGGTAGGAGGATGACTCAGTGGTTGATTATGAAGCAAAATTCACTTGACTGGCAAGGTATGCTCCAAATTTTATATGAGATATTGATAGTAAAATTAATCATTTTTACTCGGGATTAAATCCAAAGTATTGAAGGTATTTAGCTTCTCATGAGTTCAAAAGTTATGAAAAACTTGTTCGATGTGAGGAGAAGGTGGAAATGGAGTTTTTTTATGATCTGGTGTTCTTTGAAAAACAACAGAATAAGAGTTCGAGGTTGCAGACGAAAGGGAAGAAATCTTAAAAAAAGTATGATGGTAAGAAACTTAAGTTTACAATTTGTGAAAATTGTGGTAAAAAGAATACTATGGAATGTCTTTTGAATTCTGGTAAGTGCTAACAATGTGGTAAAATGGGACATAAGTCTCATAATTGCATTGAAAAAGACCAGGGTAATGGTAAGACAAAATCTGATTTACAGTCAATAAAATGTTTTAAGTGTAATGAAATGGGTCATTATGAAAATGAGTGTCCAACGAAGAACTCAACTGAGGGAAAGTAGTTATACTACAAGAAGAAAGGGGTGGTGAAATATTTTTCAACTACTTCAATAGATGTTGGGCCATCAAATGAAGTAGTATCAGGTATGCTGTTTGTTTGTTCAGATTATGCTAATGTGTTGTTTAATTAAAGGTATACACATTCATTCATTTCTGAGAAGTTTTCTAGTAAATTGGGAATTCCATCTCAAGATATGAATCCTGAACTTATGATAAAAACACATAGAGGAAATGTTGAGACAAAAAGAAATTATAAGAACCTTCCTGTCCTTGTGTGCAGAAATAATCTACATGCAAACCTTATTGTTTTGACTCTAGTAGAGTTTGATGTTATTTTGGGTATGGATTGGATTTTCATTTATCATGCTAAGATTGACTGCAGAGATAAAAAGGTTTCCTTTGAGAAAGATTTTCAGTTTTTGTACAATAATGAACCCTTACTTTTGATAATATATCAGGAATCTAAGAAACTAGTAAAAGATGAAAATGAATGTTACCTTGCACATATTGTTGAAAACAAATGAACTGTTCAGATTAATGATGTGCCAGTGGTAAATGAGTACCTTGATGTTTCTTCAGATGAGGTTCCTAGTATTATACCTGATCAGTAAGTTGGATTTACTATTAACTTAGTTCCTAATGCTAAGCCAATTTCAAATTCCCCTTATCGAATGGATCAAATTGAAATTTTATAGTTAAAGAAGCAATTACATTAGTTATTAGATAAAGGTTTCATTTGACCTAGCACATCACCATGGGGTGATCCTGTCTTGTTTGTTAAAAAGAAAGATAGTTCATTGAGACTTTTCATTGATTATAGAGAATTGAATAACATCAATGTTAAGAATAAATATCCTTTGCCTCATATCGATGATTTTTTTAATCAGCTCCAGGGAGCTCAGTATTTTTCGAAGATTGATTTGAGGTTCGGGTACCATCAGTTGAAAGTAAAGGAAACAGACATTCCGAAGACCGCATTTCATACTAGATATGACCATTATGAATTTTTGGTTATTCCTTTTGGGTTAACCAATGCACCTGATGTATTCATGGATCTTATGAATATAATTTTCTATGCGTTTTTGGATAAGTTTGTGGTTGTGTTCAATGATGATATTTTGTTTTTTTCTAAAAGTAAATAGGAGCACGAAAGTCATTTAAGGGTTTTCTTGCAAACCTTAAAAGAAAAGAAACTATATAAGAAATTCAGCAAGTGTGAGTTTTGGTTACAAAAAATTTCTTTCCTTGGTCACATTTTTTAAAAAAATGGCACAACTATTGATCCTGCTAAAACAAAAGTTGTTGAAGAATGACCAATACCCACAAATATAACCAAGAATCATAGTTTTCTTGGATTATTAGGTTATTATCGGAGGTTTTTTCAAACGTTTTCATGGTTATCTATCCCAATGACTAAGTTAACTTGAAAAGGTGTTAAGTTCATTTGGACAAAATAATGTGATGATTGTTTTCAGGAATCAAAAAGAAGTTTGGTGAATGCTCTAGTTTTGGCACTACCTTCTAGAAATGGTGAGTTTGTTATCTATAGGGACTATTCATTGAAAGGACTTTGTTGTGTCTTATATAGAATGATCAGTTAATTTATTATGCTTCATATTAGCTGAAACCCCATGAGTTAAATTACCCTACACATGATTTGGAATTATAAGCTGTTTTTTTCTTTAAAAATTTGGAGGCATCATTTGTATGGAGAAAAATGTGAAATATATACTGACCAAAAAAGTTTGAAGTATATATTCACTCAAAAATAATTGAACATGAGATAGAGGATATGGATTGAATTAATCAAGGTTTAAGATTGAATGATCCATTACCATCTAGGAAAGGAAAATAAAGTGGTTGATGCTTTGAGTTGAAAAAGTAATGCTACATTAACCTTACTACATTTAGAATGAGATCCTTTGGTTTTTGATTTGATGAAATTTGGTATAGAAGTTGTTGGTGTATTAAATTCCTCTGTTTGTTTTTAGGTTTTAGTGAAATCATCCCTATCAAACAGAATTAACAAAGTGTAGAAGGAAGACAGTGAGTTGCAGAAAAAGGTAGAGTTGGTTCAGAAGGGTAAATTTCCTGATTTTAACCTTGATAATGATTGTGTTTTGAGGTTTGGGAACAAATTATGCGTGCCTTGTGATTCACAGTTGAAGAATGAGTTGTTATGTGAAGCTCATAGTTCTCCTTTTTTAGTTCATCCTAGTATTACTAAGATATACAAAGATTTTCAGGAGTATTACTGGTGGGATATAATGAAAAGAGAAATTACTGATTTTACTGTGAAGTGTTTGACTTGTCAAAAGTTTAAAGCATAGTGGCAATTACCAAAAGGTATGCTTCAGTCTTTACCGGTGCTAGAGTGGAAATGGGAAAATATATCCATGGACTTCATTGTGGGATTACCAAAAAAATATTTAGGTAACAATGCAATCTAGGTTATTATTGATTGATTAACTAAATCTGCTCATTTCCTTCCCATTCGAGATAATTTTTATCTAGATCAACTATCTTGGTTGTATGTTAAAGAGATATCCAGGTTTCATGGTGTTACCCTCTCCATTGTATTTGATCGTGATCCCAGGTTTACTTTTAACTTTTGGAAAGGCCTTCAAAAGTCATTGGCTACTGAATTAAATTTTAGTACAACTTTTCATCCTCAATCAGATGGGCAGTTAGAATGAACGATTTAGAACTTGGAGGATACGTTACATGTTTTCTCGATGGATTACCAGGGAAGTTGGGAACACCATATTTATTTGGTTGAATTTTCTTATAATAACAATTTTCATTCTAGTATACAGATAGATCCATTTGAGGCATTATATGGGAATCGGTGTCAAACTACAACTTTTTGTGATGAAGTAGGTGAAAGGAAACTGATGGGACCAGAATTGGTAGAAGAGATGGTAGAAAAAGTTCAGTTGATTTATAAGTAAATGAGAATAACTTAGAGCAGGCAGAAAAGTTACACGGATAATCGGAGGAAGGATATTTCATTTGAGGTAGGTGATTAAGTATTTCTCAAAGTTTCTCCATGTAAAAGTGTGATTCTTTTTGTTAAGAAGGGAAAGTTGATTCTGAGGTTCATTGGACCTTATGAAATTCTAGAGAAAGTTGGATTAGTTGCATATAGAGTGTCTTTAACACCAAGTTTATCCCAGGTACACAATTTTTTTCATGTTTTAATGTTGAGAAAGTATATGCCAGATCCATCTCATGTTTTGAGCCCAGAGATAGTTTAGTTGG
This sequence comes from Viscum album, assembly GCA_963277665.1. Lineage (NCBI taxonomy): Eukaryota > Viridiplantae > Streptophyta > Magnoliopsida > Santalales > Viscaceae > Viscum > Viscum album. Next base: position 14,626,827 of record OY728145.1, read on the forward strand.
AAGAGAATATCTCTTATGAGGAACAACCAGTCCATATTCTTGACTGAAGAAAGAAGATTTTGTGGAATAAGGTAATTCATCAGGTAAAGTTTTTGTGAAAAAACCATATGGTTGAAGAGTCAACGTGTGAATCAGAAAATGATATGAGGGATAAATACCCCCATTTATTTGATAAGTGAATAAAATTGCGAGGATGCAATTCCCAAAAGGGGGAAGGATGTAACATCCCAGGTAAATAAAGAATATAAATTTTTTATACTTATTAAAATTTGTGAATTAAATATTAATTTTACTTTAAAGGGGATGCTATGTTCAATGGCATACCTGATATGCAACAACGAGTTTCTTTAAAATCTTACGTTGCACACAACATTGAGTTATACTGAAAAATAATATAATAATATTATTATTTTAAATGGTAGTTAAGGCCTATCCATTTTATTGATGAGAATGGATATAAATAACTAAAATATGAATATACATGTTTGTTAAATGTTTTTACATTTATCCAATAAAATTTTGAGTCTTAAAATGCGAATGAATCCAATTTTAAGCATAAATATTCTAATATTTTTTAAATGGTCGATTTATCGTCTTTTGATGGAAAACCTTCTTTAAATCTAGTTTTGGTCACTTTTATATGTTTTATTTGACAAAATAAAATTATTATTTAGAATCGGGACATAAAAATTTACTTTGGGTAAATTTTTGGTATTTTTTTGATAAAATTCATTTTTAATGAATAGTGAAAAATACTGTATTTTAATTCAAAACTACCTTTTTATCTAATTTATTTATAAGGTTTGATTATATTTTTAATTGGTTTTGAAGTTTAATTATATTATGTTTTTACTATTTAATCCAATTTTGGTCATTGGAAGTAATTTCACTTTGAAATTTGACATAAATAAGTGTCAATATTTTTATAGTTATTATTTCTTAAAAACACATTTTTTGTTTTGACATTGAGATTTAATTTTAAATTAATTTCTGTCACTTCTATGTTTTGAATTTGAAAAACTGGACTCCATATTTGGAATTCATAGGTCCAAATTGTGTAAATAGATAACTTTTATTTTTAGGCATTATGAATATCTACTTCAATAAATATTTTATTTACCATGGTTAAAGGGTAAATCTAGTAAATAAGGGTAAAAAATAATAATATTATAATAATATTAAATTACCCTAATATGTGTCCTCATCCTATTAGTTGATACATTTCCGACCATGACCATCCTTGGGTCGATTTTGGGACTCCTTGAAGCCACTTGGGAGTGATAATCACACTTTATATTAATAAATTTAAAGTTAAGACAAAAATGACTTAAACATATATATTATAGTAAATCAATTTTTACATGGGGTTATATAAGTTATCTATTCAACTATAAATATTAATTTTAAAGTTAAAAATATTTTTCTACATCATGGTTTTTTTTATAATTTTTAGAAATCAAATAAATAAAAATATTTATGACACAATAATGATGAAGTGTTTGCCTCATTAATGAATGATTTAAATAAATAAGATTATAAAGATTAAAACAATATCCAAAACCTATCCAATTATTATTGGATGATTTTATTTCAAACATGAGTCATATTATCTTTGGCTGTAATGAGCTTTGGACGTTTTGAAACTGAAAATAATTATATAATAAAATAATATTTTCACACTTTCCTAAAGAGCCCCTCCCCCCTTATAAAAATCCCTCACATATTACCCATTCCACACACTTCTCAAGCCCCTTGGATCATCCAACCTCTGCCCAATTAAGCTCCCTACATCCCTCTCCTCCTTCTAGAAGCCTTCCCCTAGGCAGAAGGTAATTCAATTAAACCTTTTAGTTCAAACCAAAGGGAGATACTCGATTTAAAGGTAACATTTTCTCTTAAATTCTTTTGTTTTATTTTAATTCTCCAACCACCTAAACTCTTTTTATTACTTTATTTTATAACAAAAACAGTATCCTAAATATAATAGGTTTTTTATGAGAAGTATTAGAACTACACTTACACACACCTCCATCTAATGGGTAAATAACATATTATTTCTGTGGACGATGAACTACTGCCTCACGAAATGATGATTGTTCAATATTCTCCTACCACCTCTTGTGATGGACATTAAAATGGAACTGTATTTATATGTGATATATATTATATTTATATTGTTTATATGCTTTTTTATTTTTCATTTATATAATACCTTTATGGTTTCCATAGTGGGTAAATATGATAATTTCATTTGAGGAAGTGCAGACTACCGCTCCCTCAATGTGATATGACTAGTTTATGCCATATGTGGAACATTTATATGATAGAGTTAATGAAATTATATATGATATTATACTGTAATTATAATATACCTACGTATCATTATGTTTTTTTCCCATTAAATATAAAATATAAATGAAAGTATAATTCATGCGTACCTATGGCTTGTAAGGGTTGGTGTCCTGAGAACCAAATGTTTTGTACTTTGATTACATGAATTTTCACTTATTATATATTGTTCATTGTTTTTCATAACTATAATATAATAATGTCTTGGAATATTTGTTGCATTAATAAGGTCAAGGTAGATCCCCGCTATGATGATAACCTTGAAATGCTATAACAATATTCTTAAATAAAGTTTTGCGGTTGGATGCCATACTATGATAGGACACATAGTATATAGACCGTCATGTGCGAGTACTCGTAAGAAGACAAGACTCTCTCTCATGGAGTTTGCACTTGGTAATCTCTAAGATGGAAGATTATGAGAACAGACCCGACAGTAGAAATTCCTCATGTCTTGGTGTCATCGGACATTGCTATCTATGAGCGTGTGTAATGGTCCTTAGACTGGGTGATTATCATTAACTCATGTCATGACTCGCACACTTAGATATACTGACGAAAACTGTCACGCGGACAGTTGGCAGGAAGTAGGGTATGTTGGGTGCATCACAAATGACATGTTGTTAATGGATAAGTCGAGGAAGGATTTGTACCTTCCATTTATGGAAGTTGATATCTCATCCCTTTGATTGAAATAGAACCGTCGCATTAAATTACATGGACATGGTGTAAACGATGAGTTTATTTCAGGTAGTCAAAGAATGAAAGATCAAGCATATAGGTTTATGACACTGCCATGAAACCTTCTTGATGAGATATCGAGAGAAAGGGATTAAATTAAACAGTAAGCGTTCGTATGAGGTGATACATCAATGCGGCGTCAACTTGTTTCTCTTGGGTGCCTTGACCCGTTGCTAGACAGTAATCTGGGACTTTAGGCAAGACCGCCTAATGCCAACGAGAAAGAGGCCTAGAGGGTGACACACTAAGTGTATTCAAGTATCTCAAGTATAATAAAGATTACTCCCATACATGGTTTAATAATTATTCAAGGAAGCCTAAAATCATTTTAATGTTGGAGGAAGAATAAAATAAAACAAGTACACACCGTGTATCAATAATTACACGCCGTGTAATTTTATTTTGAAAAAAAGTACAAGCAGTGTATTATTAAATGTACACACCGTGTAGTTTTCATTTTGGAAAGGAAATGAATAAATGAAAACAAGATATACACGCTGTGTACATTGAATGTACACACCGTGTAGTTTTCAATGAAAAACAAGTACACGCCGTGTATTATTAATACATGCCGTGTAGTTTTTCCAGTAGGGATTTTGAGGAAATATTGTTTTATTAAATGATATTTATTATAATCAGTGTGGGCGCTTGTCAAGGAATTAATGACTTGACATGGGGTTTTCAAAAGGGAGTTAATGAAATAAATAAAATGTGTAACGTGTTTATTTATTGTCATAACTCTACAATCTCAAATCCAATTATAAGTATCCTCACAACCCCAACTCTTTTTCCTACACACATAAGAATCATTGTACACAACAATTCTAGAGAATTATTTCAAGGCCGAAAGAACCTCCTTCTCCAAGAACGATCTCAAGACCGAGAGAGATCCTCTTCCATCGGATCAAGGTGATCTAAGGTGGACAACGCAAGCAAAGGTTTCTCTATGATAACACCCGAAGAATCCTTTGACGACGTCCAGAAATACGAGGTGCACGTGTGGATCACTGCTAGAGGAAGTCTACACTTGGATTCTGCGATGCAACAATGAATCACATCATAATGTGATCAAGAACATCAACGAATAAAGAACACCCAAAAGGTATTTCTTTTCAATTGATTAAATTAATTATAATCAACCTGTAACGATCCTTGTTTTTGGTTCTGGGACAAACCTTCTTCTCTATCTTTTTATGTGATTCAATCTGTGGAGACTGGAATTTATCGTTGTATTGATCCCGGAATGATCATTTCTAATGACAAAAATCCAAGTGGGCACATCCACCCACGCGCTTCCGCTGCGCCCGAAACCTTCATGGCTTACCATCTCCTTGAACGATGCATTTCATTTATTATCTCCAAATTTTATATACTATTATAAATACATATATATACTGGATATATTTGATATATATGATATCTAAATTGTGAATATCATTATGGATATAATGGAATTTTGACCACATAGACAATTTATAATTATAACAAGTTAATTTTTAACTCAAGTTCCGAACATTGACAAAATGTCCTATATGAACTGAAATAATTAACTAATTGTTATATCAAGGTAATAATTGATATAAAAGGAATAATAAACTTGAAAAATTTTCTTAATCAAGTAGAAATTAACTTTAGTTTATTATTCAGGATATTAAAGAACGACCGTGTCAAGTCATACATGAGGTAAGGGACTTTGTCTCAATCTCCTTTAATTGATGCATATTTTGTTTTATACGTGACTTTGTTTTATATGATGTATAAAAAATTTGAATTCTCATTTCATTCAAAAGGAATCTTTTTCTATGAGGAATTTTACTGAATGTCAAAAGGGAATGTTTCTTTTTAACGTAAGTAGTGACAACGACCTTTTCCACTGCCACGAGTATTTTTTTGATCTTTGGCTTCCTTAAAAAACCGTAATGTTTTTAAAAGGAAAATAGATACCATATACTATTTTACATATTTTGGTAATGAAAGTGGTTTTGATAATGGATTTTTTATGTCAATTTATTTAAATTATACATTTTGATTGTAATGTTGAAATGTTATCTTACCTTTATATTTGTTTTATGTGTTATGAATATGTCATGGTTCTTGGGAATTGTTACGTATACAGGTAGTTATGTGATAAACCTAGGGAAGGTGAGCTCGAGATAGCTCTGCAATGCATTGGGTAATGTGATAGAGGTAAAGGTGAATGTTTCTCCTAATAGATTTAGGGAATATACTGTGATGAGTATTCCAAATGTAAATCCCTATGTAGTTGTGAAAGATACAACGTAAGTATGTTATGGATGCCCCAAGTTACATTTATGATTTATGATTTCTATGTGTTATTCATAAATATTATGATTTCATGAGGTATGAGCTTATGCTTGGTATGTATTTATGGACTAATGTTATCTTTCTTTATCTTATAACCCTTACTGAGATTTTTATACTCATCCCAAGTTTTGAAATGTTTTTCATAGGACTTAAAGATTAATAGGGTCAAGGATGGGATCAAAGAAAATCCATTCTATCTAAAACATGGAACTAGACATGACACTTTTTTTCAAGAGTTTTTATTTTATGAAAAAAATGAAACTGAGTAGTATTCTCTACTTTTTAATTTTTGAGATGTAATGTAATAGTTATGGCCTAATTCTCTAAAACTCTAAACCTAAAAAGATCCTCAATGTTAATTATTAATTTAATTCAAGATTATGTAATGTTTTAAGGCCGAGTCCTTATAGTTTTTCATTATTTATCCCATAATTTTGAGATTAGTTATTGAGGTCCATGTGATTATCTGATTAGTTATGATATCCATGGGTATGTTTTAACATCATGTGATTATTTATGTAATATTATTTGATCATAATTTATTCCTAACTTGTAATTCTTCATGATCAAGATATTGATTAAATGACATGTGTTTTTAGATATTTACCTTTCCATATTGATTATATTTTATTTATTTATGAAATATTATACTATAATATTACCCTTACTAAGAATATAATCTTATCCCCTTTCTTGTGTTTCCTTTCCCTAGTATCCTAGGAAGTGTTTTATGATTGATATATAGGGATATGCTAAAAGGAATAATATCGTTCTCAAAGAAAATACTATGTTGTATTTTAAGTTTTAAAATGTAATTTGGGGTTCAAGTATATATCCATCTTACCAAGACTAATAAACTATTCATTCATTTGGGATTAAATTTATTGTAGCCAGTGAAAATGTAATAAAGTAATAACTTGATTTGGGATACTAGGTTTGGGGTATTTATAGTTGGTATCATAGAAAGTTTTTTAGAAACCTTAGGAACCAAATTTAGGAAAACATAGATTCAAGAATATATCCCTAGGATTATATTTGAGAATAAGTCTAAGTATATGATAACATCCTACAGTTTTAAAAATTAACAGGCCTTTCAGGGCATCATTATTTCCCAAATGGTCTAATCAAAATAAAAAATTTATAAAAACTCAAACTATTATACTTAATTATTTAAAATATAGTATTTAGAATGTTCAAGATCTAACCCATGAGATAGTGAATTAGTTTGATTAGGTTTTAAAAAAATTATTTTATTTAATTTTTAAGAAAGAGAAAATATAGTCGATTGATTGATTATGTAGGCGAGAGAGAACAGTGACAATTTATGTTGTTTGAAAATCAATTGGAAAAAAGAATTCTGGGTTTTTGATGTTCCAAATCTTAGGTGAAATTTTATTTTATAAAATAAATTGATTAATACATGTTTGGAATCATAATTGAGATGATGTGGATCCGATGATCATGATATCCCCTCCTCAATGCAGAAATCCCCATTTCCCCATGGTTAGATAGTTTAGGGAATTTCCGAATCAAGTTTTTATCAATACCAATTTTAAACTTGGTTACCCTAAATGAAACAATGTTAATTCCTAATTTAGGGTAACCAGTTGCATGATTATAAGGCTCCTTTCATATTTATTAACCAATGGTCATGATTTAAAAAAAGGGTTTGGAATTGCATAAATAAATTGCATTAATCTAAATAGATGAATAGAATAAAATAAATATATCTAATAGAACCTCCCCCATTCAACTACATAACCTTTTCAAAAGGATGGATTTATCCCCTAATACTAGTGATGGTGGAGTAATGAGTAGGGAAATAAAGAAAATAAAACATAAAAGAAAACATGAAGAGGAAGAATAGAGAGAACCCTAGAGAAATGCAACTTCTCACCCAGTAGTAGCTCAAGTAACTATTTATAATCTCCCATGTAATTCATGAAAAATTAAATGGCGTTAATATGGTTCATAAATTCATCCATGGTGTTCCCAATTTTATAAAATAAGTCTCCACTACTCGTTACACCAAATATAACTATTTTGGGGTTGTCTAGAAACATTCATGTCATGTAAGTGTTTCTCCACATGTAATGTTCTCACACCATTTAATGTTTACATAATGTGAATCTTTTGTTTCCATATAAAAAATATTCATTTCTCCTCGGTCCCTCATTTTCACCCACTTGGAGTATTCTATTGGCATCCTTCATCATGTGAAGCCTTTTTAGTGGATATCTTGGTGTTTTTCACTCCCTTTTCTCATTTACCACAAAATAATGAATCCTTAAAAATATGAAAAATATTATAAAATAAATGGGAAATAATTAGTTATTTATACAATAAAAGTAATTTATATTAATGATAAAAAGTATACATGAAATGGGATTATCAGTAAGGTAGAGATTATGTGGTTTTCTTAGAAATAAATTCCTATCTCGATTATATAGGTGGATTTGATTTTGGAATAGATGCATCTATGGGTAATAACCTTAAAAATAGTTGGTTTGAGTTATATCAACTATCATTATGGTGCACGGTGAGTGTGTCTTTACTGCACATCTGGTTTGAAATTCCTGGGGGATATGATTGATTTAATTGAAATTTTATTTACAAATCATTATGACGGTTTTGAAAATATTTTTATGATTTAAAAACCTTCCAAAAGAAACCAAATTTATGATTATGAGATTATCTATGCATAATTTTTTCAATTTATGTTAAGTGTTTCACTAGATTTAAAATTCTACATTATTATTCTTAATGTTATGGTTTAATCTAGTGCATGACATTTTTTATAAATAAATCCTAGTGGAAGGAATGAAAACTACACCAATACACATAATATATGTAGGGATTTCCCTTGTGGGAAAGATAAGGAAGCTAGAGTTGGAGATTCATCCAGAGTTTCATAAATTATAGCTATATTGGGATATCTGAATCAGGTTATGACCATTAGCCATGCCCATATGAAGTATATTACTCACCCAAACACGGTGTAATAAATTTAGAACACTTCATGTGTCAACAACTTCCATAATTTCATGGGACTAAAAATCCATTGGTAGATGGGAAATTGATAAGTTCTTTAGAGACTATATTTCTCTCTTTGGGAAGTAATGAAAGGGAGAAGTTTTTTATGGAAATTTATAATCACTCAAGGTATGTAGATCATTGGTGGTTATTGATTCAAAACACTAAGGATGAGGATGAAATAACATTCCTATAAGGAAACGATCTTGAGAAATTTTTTTTAGAAAATATTTTCCATATAAAAAATTAGAAGATATGGAGATATTTTTATTGAGTATAAGATAAAAAGAAGATTAAAAATTTAGAAATATTGATGCTTACTTTACAATGTTAAAAAGACATACTTCAGACTACATACATAATTTAAAGAGAAATATTGATAATTTACTTAATGGGATAAGGATAATCCTTCAAAGGGAAATTAAGAAATTTGGAAAAGGAAATATGAAAAATGGGAGGAAGGGATGGGTATAATTTCTAGATTGTAATAAATGTCGAAGTAATCACCATGGAATATCCTTCCTGGGAAGGAGAGTTTACTTAAAGTGTGGAGATAAAGGCCACCGGGATTGTGATTTCAAATTTAAGAAATATGTTTCCAAAGTTCAATTCTTCAACTATAAGAAGATGGGGAACTATGAAAAGGATTTTCCTAGGAATCAATAGAACTTACCCCAGAAAAGGATAAGGGAGAAAGGCTAAGTTATATGGTCATAATAGTTGAGGTTGAAGTTCCTAAAGACCTGGCGGTAGGTAATTTAATCATATCCTCAAATTTATATAATGATTTATTTTATTCTTGATCTTTTCACTCTTTTATATCTTCCAAGTTTTCTATGAAAATTATATATTTCCCTAACACCTTAAGATAAGAGTTATCAGTCAAAACTCATAGTGGAAGTCTCAATGCAACAATGATGTGTCAGTCAGTTCCTATTATGACACATAAAACATTCCCTATTTTCTAACTTCATTATTATAACTATGGTTGATTTTTATATAATCATTAGTACAGAATATATTTCAAAATATTATGAAAATTTTTATTTTAAAGAGAATAAAATTATTATTCATGATGAAGATGTGGAATTCCTTAACTTTGAAGGTGATACTTCATCTTTTGAGTCATGTATAGATCCACTCCAGTAGCTCTTATGAATAAGATCATTGGGTAATAAGAGAGGAAATAATCTATAGTTGAAAAATATAATCTTGAAATTGAGGTCATACCAATTTTATAGGAATATATTTATGTATTTCCTAAGGAATTACCTAGAAATTCACTAGATCATTCAATTAAATTTTCTGTTAATTTAATCCATGATGCAAGACCTATATCAAAGACTCCCTATAGAATGAACACTGTAGAATTAATAGAATTAAAGAAAAAAAATATTTGTTTAATAAGGGATTTATATACCCTAGTGTTTCACCTTGAGGGTACCGAGTTCTTTTTTAAGAAGAAATATGGATCTATGATGTTTCACATTGATTATAGGGAAATCAATGCTATTACGATAAATAAATCGCATACTTTACCTTTTATAGATGTCTTATTCAATAAAATTCATGTAGTTCAATATTTTTCAAAGATATACCTTTATTCTAGGTATTATAAATTTTTATTAAATGAGAAATATATTCCTAAGACAACATTTTTATGTGGTATAGGCATTATGAGTTTATTGTAATGCCATTTTTATGGACTAATGCACCTTTTTTATGGATCTAATGAACAAATTATTCATGTAATATCTTGGTAGTTTTTTGTGGTATTTATTGATGATATATTTGTTTAATTAATATATCTTAGGACCATGATAATCACATGTGTATCACTCTTTATCCTCTTATAAGAATATGGTTATATGGGAAATTTAACAAGTGTGAATTCTAGCTTAAGAATGTTTCTTTTTATGGACATATTATCTCCGAGGATAGAATATTAGTAGATATTTTGAAGGAAAATTTAGTCCATGAATGAACAACACCAATGAACATAATTTATGAATATAGTTTCATTGGTTAAACATGTTACTTTCAATGATTCATTCAAAATTTTTCCCGATTGGCTAACTCGTTAACCAAGATTACTCATAAAGGTGTTAAATTCATTTGGAAAATGGAATGTAAATAATTTTTTTAACAATTGAATAATATATTGGTGAATCCATTGATCTTGAATCTACCAGTGGGAAATGATGAATTTTTAATATATAGTGATGTAATTTAGGATCCTAGTGTTTTAGGAGGCACTTTTTTTTTAAATTTTGGTTAATATCTTTTTAAAATGGTTGATGGAATAACTCTCGGGGGTTGGAAGGTATTGGGGGTGTCTCTAGGGTTTGGGACATGAGAAAGGGGTAAAAGAGGCCATCCAGTGCATGGTGAATAGTTAGTGCATGGTTAGGGTTAACCATGCACCATGGCCTAAGAGATCATGTGGCCTGCCCCCTTAGAAAGCGGTGGGCGCATGACCACCACATAGTTTGTAAAACCATGTTGATTTAGCATAAAAACTATGTGACCTACCCCCTATTGAATAGAGGGTGTCACATGGTCAGCATATAGTTTGGAAAACCATGAGACTAAACCTTGTGCCTCTTAAAATAGGGGGATTTTACCATTTCCACCCCTTATACTTTAAGGGTTCTTACCCTATTTTATTCCCAATTCCACCTCCAGTAGCTAGGGGTCCAAGACAATATCTCCTAAGATCTCCATGGGATATTCTCCTTCAATCCTTGATCATGGAAAGTGTCTTTGGTTTCAAATCAATGCTTTGGGAAATTCTAACACTCATATTTCTCTTATTTTCTGGAAGAACCATATTATGATGTTTTCTTTTTTCATCTGAAGCATCTAAATACTGATTTTCTAGGTAATTTCTGGTTTTAATATTGGTGGTTGTTTTAGTTCGAATCCAGGGATGAGGTTGAGTGATTACTTTCCTATGTGCTTGAGGTAGTCGGTCTATAAGTTATTTCTTATATTCTTTATGTTTATATAGATGGGATTTTGTGTTGTAATTCTACATAATTTATTACTTGATATGAAATGGTAAATTGGGTGATGAAATGCAGTGTTAGAACTTTAATTGACCCCATTTGGTCCATTTTTGTTGAGTAGACCAAACCTAAGACCACCCATGGGGTGAACCACTCCCCATTGAATGGTAATAGAGTTCTGAAATTGAAAATTAGAGGGTTTATGAGGTTTAACCACATGTGTTTGTATTTGGAATATTATCCTATTATAAAGATTTGACTGGCATGACATAAAAATGTTAATTAGGCTGAGTGATGATTAGGGGTAAGGATGATAAATGTTTAAAGGGGGAAATCCATGTTTCTAGAATGGTTTAATTGTATGCTTAAGGGTTGTGGTTATGAATAAATAGTAAAATGGGCATGATTTGGAATTGAGTTAAATGTATTGAAATTAATGAACCTTAGAAATGTTGATAAAAATGAAAATGTTTACCCTCATTGTTATTGTTTGATAAGATTTGACTGATGCTAATCCTTGGGAATTTTATTGAAGGTATAATGGGATATTAGATCGATGTGTCTCATCCTTGGGTGGGCCAGACTGATGATCCATGAACCTAATGCATGCATGGTTTGAAGGATATATTGATGTTCTAGACTCCAAGTGTATGGAAATGGAATTACATATCATGGTTGGGATGGTCAGACATGGAATTCTAAATCCCAATTGAATAATTGGACTGATTCTCCTTGTATATTGACAAGTGACCTCGATGACATATGGTTCAAACGACCAACATGGGATGAAGAAGGTTTGATGGGTTCTATTATTACTTGGAAATAGGAGGAAATGGTTGATTTAAATATTATTAAAGAATGAACCTGGTTTATTTAATTATTGTCAATTGTTTACTATAATCCCACATACACTGTTTTTTGACTAGATATTATTGTATACACCATTGGTGGTGGCCTACTGAGTTGTACTCACACCCTTCTTAGGATTATGTTGGGTATCTGAGTAGAATATATGGTTATGGGTCAGGATATGAGAAAGGGCCTTGTGATAGATGGTTGACATGGGTTGGAGCACAGATGAAGGGACTAGACATGATCTTTGGACTCAATATAGGGATTTTCATTAGTGTCTTATTTTAGTTTTCCTCTAGAACATTAGACTCTAATGACATGGAACATCAATTATATTGGATTTTTGTACATACATAGTTATGGGGGATTGTTATGTGATGCCTTATCATGTATTATTATTTCATGTTGTTATTTATTTTGATTTCCACTATTGTTCCACTCTTTTAAAGTGATTACATTCTCCCCAAATGCTTCATTAGACCCTAAATGATAGCCGACAAGCTCTAGCATATGGAGAGGTGCACTTGAGGTCATGTGGTGAACTAGCTTGGGGCACCGGTTTAGTGTCACATGGCCCAGGATGGTAAAAATTGGTATTAGATCCATTTTATTTTCAAATTTTCTTACTTTTTGGTAAGCTATATAGGATACTAAGATGTGTTTGGACTTAGAAATGAGCTCATGCATGGGAGTATCTTACCCATGTCTAGGGGAAAACCCAAGTACCTAGGGTAGAATTGTTGTTTTTTATTTTTCTTGTTTTAGTTGGATGTTATTTCACATTGGGTGATACACATGTGTTTTGATGTTATTTTTTATTAGTATTTTACTTGTAGGATGGTATTCCATGAGATTGTATATGCATGCATCATTTTAGGAACCCAAGGATTTACATGACATGAATCATGTTAGGAATACTCAGAAGAGAATGTGGGTTTTGGGAAAATAAAATGATTTTCTATTTATTTGTGTTTTAAAGAAATGATGCATAATAAAGATAATGTAATTGTTTTAAAATTAAATGATGCCAAACTGAATGGTTGAAATGGTTCCTAATAGGGATGTTTTAATTTTTATATAAGATTAAATATATGAAAATGGTGTCTAATGGGAGGTTTAGATTTTGAAAGTTCAGTTTACCTTGAGTTATCCATGCCCCAGGATATGGATGGTTAGGGTTAGTGATAATATTACAGTTGTATCAATTAGGATGGTGAATACATAGTGACTTTTTATGGATAGTTGTAATCCCTCTCTTGTGTGAATTGTGGAAACTATATTTTATGAGTTTTGAGATGTGTTTTTTTTTATTTTAGAGAGATTCCACAATTACAATGACCCTACATTTCATTACATAACTATTACATCATTTTTAAGATAAAAAACACAATAGAGATACAAATATAGGATCAAAAGGTTAGTGTATTGAGAAAATTTGTCATATACATAGCATGAACATAACAAAACATAAAAATTTACTTTAATCCTTCATCTTTATCCTTAAAATCTTATGTTCTCCTTAGTACATGTAATCACCTAAGAATATAAATCAAAGAAATTGGTGAGATAAAAGACCAGTAAGAGGAATAATTAGAGACATGAATCAATATAATATGGGTGAATGTAATCATCATCAAATATCGTAAGCATAATATCATCATTAATATCAGTAGGGAAACATTTGATAAAGTCATAGAATGTGTAAATGCAAAAAAAATGAAACATCAAGTCATAGTGGTCAAATACCACACATAGTTGTGAACCAAGATATCATCATGTTCATGTAAAACATATGTTGTAATGACCCATCCTCGAGGCCTGTGATGTGACTACCCCAAGCCTGCCTTCCATAGGCCATGGGCTAGCGACTAGCACCAAAGGCGTAAATCCCAAAAGAAGGGAAGGCATTGCCTTTATGAAGTAACATACACAACAGAGTATGCAAGTGAAGTAAGCACTAAGTAAAACTAGGTATAAGGTAAGTTCTGAAAAGTAAATGGGCCAGTATACAAACCCAACTGAAAACACAGTACAAATAAAAGGAAAGTACAACAACAGTAAGTAAAGCAGCAACACCGAGTCGTCCTCCGGAAATCCCACATGAAGGGTGGGTACAGATAGTCTCCTCAGCTCCTCGGGTCCGACCGTCTGCTTCGTGTACGTCCCACAAGTGGTCCACCTCCAAGTACCATCCAGCTCCACAAGCCTCCACCTCGATCAGTGCTGTCCGTCGTCTGCATCCAACACAATGTAGTGCGGGCATAGCCCGTGCAGGGGTGAGTATATGATACTCAATAGGGACCCCGAGACCCCCGAATGTCTCTCAGAATCCACGCAGGATAAATCACAAAGGAAATGTACAAACATGAAGTATCAAATGACTCTACTTAGGTATATGACCATATATATACCTAAGTCATCAGTTACAAAATGGCTCCAACTCTCAAGCCCAAGCACAACCCAATCCACATAGGAAAACACAACCCATTCCACATAGGAAAGCAAGTCAATCACATCGATGATAATGATTGTGAGTCAAGACGCAGCTCACATAGGTATATAATTCGTAAGGCGATAGAGATGATCAGATGTAGCCACTGATTCATCTAAGCTGTCAGACCCACATAGGATACAAGACCAGCTAAGCTGTCGGACCCACAAAGGATACCAGACCAGCTACTCTACCGGACCCACACAAGATACAAGTACAGAGGTCAATACTGCCGGACCCACATAGGCTACAAGAACAGTATTTATCACCGTCGAACCCACGTAGGATTCTAGTACGGTCATCTTCACTGCCGAACCCACGGAGGATCCAAGTACAGTCGTCCTCGCTACCGAACCCACAGAGGATCCAAGTGCAGTCGTCATCGTCGCAGTCGCAGCCAACTCTAGGGTTTCTGCACACTGCATGCTCGATTCCAGGAGGGTTCGATCCTCGAGAAAAAGAGATTCGAAACATCAACTATCACGAAGTCCATAGTGTATGTATTCAAAAGTTCCGTCTCATCAAAAGAAACTCAACACGACAAACGGTGCGTCAAACGAACGCCTGGTCTGAGAGTTATTGGCTTTTCCGTCCCGGGGGCCCGATTGGTTTTTAAGCTAAAACCAACCCGACCGTACTCCAGCTGTGTCCAAAACTCAGGAGGAGTAAGCCAAAAGTACCATCTCATCAAGAGGAATTCAACACAGTTGACGACACGTCAAACGGACGTCCGGTCCATAAGATATAAGCGTTTCCGCTCCAAGGGCCCGGTTGATTTTGAGTTCGAACCAAACCTTCTATACCCAAACTTTGCCAAAAACTCGAGTGTAATATATCAAAACGACCTTCTAAATCCAAGGATTCTTACTCAACTGACGGTGCATCGATCAGAGGTCCGTAGCTCAAGTTACGAGCAAAATCTTGAAAACGGTCCGAAGTGGGGGTGGGGGGGGGGGTCTAGGCCCGGTCCGACCCGTCCCAAACCCCCCTGGGTCAGTCCGAACCAGGTCGAAACGACCCGGGCCCGGGTCCTGCCCGGCTGGGCACGACCCGACCCGGTCTGCGCGCCCCATCCCGGTCCGCGTGACCCGCCCCGGCCTGGCCGGGGGGTGCGCTGGCTCGACCAGCGGGCCGAGCAGGGGGGACGCAGTTCCCCCTTTGCATTCCATGGACGCGACGACCGACGCCGTGTCTCCCCTAGATCCCATGCGGCCGCGGGATCCCCTGCCTCACCGCCACGACTTCAGTCACGGTGGACTCCTGCCGGCATCGCGCCGGGGCACCGCCGCCTCTGGGCGGCCGGCCAGTGCCGTCTGCCGCCTCCGGCCGCCGGCGCCGCCGCGTTGGCCACCCGCGCCGCCGAAGATTTCCACGGGCTACCGGAGTCATTATGGTGGTCCGTTTATGCTCCCATCTGCCCATGCGGTTGTCTCGGGACCCATACATCACTACGACGGCCTCCAATCACCAAATCGACCCTGTTTCGTCGTCGCTAAGGATTCCGCGCATCAAGAACAAAACAGCGGTGGGTTCAGACTTGCTCGTTAGTCCGCACCCACCGTGTTAGTGGTTCTAAACATCACCAACAATAAAGCACGCCATGCTGAGGGTATAAAAATTACATGAAGAAATTTATACAAAAACCCCTACCTAAACCGTTGATGTCGGACGTCGGCGTCGCGATAGATGGCGTCGCGGGGAAGAGGATCGTAGGTGTCGTAGGAGTGCGCCGAGGAGGAAGAGACATCTCCTCTCTTTTCGCAGAGAAGAGAAAGGGTGTGGCATCTTCAATATTCAAGGAACCGACGTTCTTCGTCATTCTTCGTCGGAGGTCGACGTTCCTCCCAAAGGCTCCAAGATCCCCCGATCTCTCTCGCACAACGAAGGCTCTTCCCAAATTAAATAATAGGTTCCTCCTATTATTTAATTACACACACAAGAAACTCCCTGAATTAAATAATCCCAATTAATAAAACGTGTCGACAATTTAATTGGGGAAGGGAGAGGGAAGGTCCCTATTCAAAGTACGCATTGGCAAAAACTTAATGGAGAGATTGGCATTTAATGGAAGTTTTCCAAATTAATGAGGGGATGTTAAAGAGATTAGAGGGAAATAAATGGTGGGGCTCGTGTGGGACCCACCTCAATAACCTCCTCACTTGGGTAATTAAGTGGTTGTGGTACCCACACTTAACTACCTATGGGAGGGAATAACCTCCTTTAGAAAAAAAATTGTTCCGACAATTTTTATTTATTTCTTAAACAAACCCTCAAAAAAATATCTTCTCCTCTTTTGCGAACGCATCTACAGTAAGTGTCTCCTTAAGAAAAAACCAGCTCCGCGAGTTCATCGGTGCCCTCAGATTTAAATTCTGAGCACCGGTTCAAAAGTTATAAAAACCCGCTCATTCGTTCACTGAACGTACCCGAGCTAAACTTTAAAAATTGATTCTGGGCACACCGGGCCTTAGAATCAAGTGCCGTCAGAAGCCAGAGACTCGTATAATTCCAAAGTATTTAAAAAGAAAATTTCCTTGAAATTTATAGGTCTTTAAATCACTCTCACCTCAAGGATTTATGTCCCCATAAATCTTACAACATAAACTAGGGGAATAAAAGAGGGTACTGAGCACACATCTGATCCTCCCGTTCCAATGTGATCTTCTGGAGGTTCCCGTGCTGCCAACGAACATGCACTAGAGTAATCGACCGTCCACATAGGACCCGCTTCTATCGATCCTCGATCTCCACTGGGACCTCCGCAAAAGTCACCCTGTCATCGATGTCCAGCTCCCCGTGGTCGATGATATGCGTCGGGTCATGCACGTATATTCTCATCTGAGATACGTGGAAGACGTCGTGCACCCGGTGCAACTGAGATAGAAGGGCTAGGCGGTAAGCAACCTCTCCTACCCTGCTGAGGACCTGGAATGGTCTGATGAAGTGCAAATATTACTTGACACCGTGACCAAATCTATTTAATCCATGTCGATATGAGACCTGTAAGAAGACATGGTCACCATCCTCGAACACCAGTGGTCTCTGCCTCCTATCAGCATAGGACTTCTGTCTGCTCTGTGTAGTCCTCATCCGCTCTTGGATGATCTGTACTTTCTCTGTCGTAGCCTGAACCATCTATGATCCTACGAGTGCTGACTCCCTAGGGTCATTCCAGCACAGAGGTGATCTGCAAGGTCGGCCATACAATGCCTCGTATGGTGCCATCCCGATGGTGGATTGGTAGCTGTTGTTTTATGCAAACTCCACCAAGGGTAGGTGATCCTCCCAGCTACGACCAAAGTCGAGGACACATGTACGGGGGATGTCCTCAAGTGACTGAATGGTTCTCTCCGTCTGGCCATCCATCTGAGGGTGAAAGGTAGTTCTTAGGCGTAGCTACGTCCTGAAAGCCTCCTATAACCCATTCCAAAGCCGGGAAGTAAAGCGATCATCTCGATCGAAGACGATAGAAAAGGGAACACCATGAATCCGTACGATCTCCTGAACGTAGAGGCATCCCAAGCTCTCTACTAAGCCCTTCTCTCTGATCGGTAGAAAGTGGGCCGACTTGGTGAGTCGGTCTACGATCACCCAGATGGCGACGTTTCATCTAGAAGTATGTGGAAGCCCCATCATGAAATCCATGGATATCCCATACCACTTCCACTCAGGGACCTCTAAGGGAGATACCATACCTGCTGGAACCTATTGCTCTGCCTTCACTTGCTGACAAGTGAGGCATCGAGAAACGAACTCTACCACAACCTTCTTCATACCCAGCAACCAGTACTGTCGTCTGAGGTCCTGGTACATCTTCGCTACCCCTGGATGTACCGCTAGAGGGGAAGTGTGGAACTCCATCAACACCTCCTCCTGTAGTGCAACTGGTACCATGGTACGTCCCCTGAAGAGGATGATGTGCTACCACCTTCATAAAATCCATCAGGTGCTAGCCCTGAGAATATCTGAGTACGTCGCGCCTCACAGTCAACGTCCCCACGCTGTGCCTCTCTGACCCGCTGAAGTAGTGGAGGAGTGACTGTGAGGGACTGTAGATAGGCTACCCCATCTCTATCCATGAAGGATATTTTCAAAGTTGCTAACTGCTCTGTCGCCTCCCCGAGTAGATGAATGCCCGATCTCCTTCTGAGAGAATCAGCCACAACGTTTCCCTTCCCAGGAGTATAGACAATCTCAAAGTCATAATCCTGGAGGAACTCGAGCCATCGCCGCTGTCTCAGGTTCAGGTCATTCTGCGAGAAAATGTACCTTAGACTCTAGTGGTCAGAGTAGACTATAAAGCACTTTCCCATCAGATAGTGTCGCCACATCTTCAGGGTGAAGACCATTGCTGCTAACTCCAGGTCATGGGTAGCGTAGTTCTGCGCGTGCGGCCTCAACTGTCATGAACCGCATGCAATCACTGCTCTCTACTGCATCAGGACACACCCGAGTCCGGCCCCTGATACATCGAAGTAAACTACGTACCCTACTCCCTCCTCCGACAGCCTCAAGATGGGTGCACTGGTCAATCTCCGCCTCAGCTCTTGGAAGCTCTGCTGACATCTGTCTGAACACACCAAGGGTTTCCCCATCTTCGTCAAAGATGTAAGCAGTGCTGCAAATCTGGATAAGTCTGGAAAAAATCTCTGATAGTACCCAACCAGACCTAGGAAACTGCGCACCTCTATCACGCTCCTAGGTGGCTCCCAAGCAAGTGACGCCTTGACCTTCACGAGATCCACTGAAACTCCCGCCTCTGAGATGACGTGCCCCAAGAAGTGAACCTCTCGAAGCCAGAACTGGAACTTCGAGAGCTTACCATAAATATCATGCTCTTGGAGTGTATCCAGTACAACCCGTAAGTGGTAGGCTTGCTCCTCCTCGGTAGTCGAGTAAATCAGTATGTCGTCAATGAAGACTACGACAAACCGATCGAGGTAGGGCTGGAAGATCCTGTTCATGAGACTCATGAACACTGCTGGAGCATTGGTCACACCGAAGGGCATGAACAAGAACTCATAGTGGCCATATCGACACCTAAAGGAAATCTTCTACACATCCTCATCCTGAACTCAGAGCTGATGATAGCCTGACCTGAGGTCTATCTTTGAGAACCAATGTGCTCCCTTGAGCTGATAGAAGAGGTCGTCAATCCTCGGAAGCAGATACTTGTTCTTCACGGTCACCTGGTTCAGGCGACAGTAGTCAACACACAGTCGCAAGCTACCATCCGCCTTCTTGGTGAACAAAACCGGAGAAGCCCAAGGTGAAACACTGGGTCGGATAAAACCCTTCCCTTGTAAGTCATCCAGTTGTACCCGCAGCTCACGAAGCTCGACAGGAGCCATACGATATGCTGGAGTAGATATCGGTGATGTACCGGGGTATAGATCTATATATAAATCTACCCCCCTATGAGGAGGTAGTCCTGGGACATCATCAGGAAAAACATCCGCATACTGATCCGCCATAATAGGAAATCCCAGACTCTGCACGTCAACTGCTCCGAGGATGAGACTAGCCAACTGATGTGTGATCGACTGCCCTATCCTCTACGTGAGTCCATCCTGTTCTGCGAAGGTTCCCTTCTCACCGGTGAAGGTGAAACTGGTCCCATCCATGTGGAAACACCGCACCTTGCGCCTAATACAGTCAATCTGAGCATGGACTATAGATAACCAGTCCATACCCAAGATAACGTCGTAAGGCCTCGACGCCACTACAAGAAGATCCCAGCCGAATCTCTCGCCTCCTAGAGTAATCTCACACTGCTGACACCAGTGTGTAATTGTCGAGTCTTCTATGGTAGGATTCTCTAGCCGTAAGGATTGAGCCAACGGCTATGTCGGAATCTCCGAGCTCCAAACAAGGGCAGCGGCAATAAAAGAATGACACGTACCTGCGTCTATAAGAACTGCAACAAGGGTGGAGTAGATAGATATAGTACCTCGAATCATCTCGGGTGCGCCTTGGTCGTAAGCCTCTGTTGCTCATCTGCATGGCAGGTCGGGCAGTCACGAGCCATGTGGCCCTGCCCGCCACATGCATAACACTGTTTTCTCCTCGTAAGGATGGCTCTGCGCCGTGTGCCCTGCACAGCCGAACCCGTTTCCTGAGGTCTCCCACCAGACGGCCTGGTCCACTTGGACCCCTGTGTCATCTGTCGATTTCAAGCTATAGAAGACTCCACTTCGTGCCGTCCTGTGGTGGGTCTCGCTGCTGATGGATGCTCGACGAGAAATCTCTCCACTAGTGGGGCTCACTCCAGCACCCCCGCCTATGTCGGGATGCTGAGTGGAATCGTCGAAGCTCTGATATCATGGCTCAGTCCCTGCTCAAAGGTCCGAGACTGAAAGAATGGGTCCCGTACCATGTATGTGGAGTAGCGTGAGAGGTCGGTAAATCTCGCTGAGTACTGGGCTACTGACATGCTGCCCTGCCGCAGCTGTAGTAACTCTAGATGCGCACCGCACAGAGGGTGGTTGGAACAAACTATGAGTGGAATAGGCTCTCGAATTCCATCCAAAGTAGAGATGCCTCATCGTGCACCTGGAGCATCAGGATCCACCATCTACCTGCTTCCGCATGCAGGAGACTCACGGAAAGGATCACCATGAGGTCTGCTGGTGTCCCTACCAACCTGAAGACTCTAACGATAGCCTCTAGCCAATCCTCGGCTTCCTGAGGATCCGTCTCTCCACGGAATCTAGGCGGCCTCTATCTCTGAAACTCGTGAAACGCGCTCAGGCGGCATGCACTCTCCGCCGTTGGGGCGGGTGGCATCGGTGGCTCAGCAGGTAGAGGTACCGCTAGTGCCTCCGCTATAATGGGGCACTATACCAAGGCCTCGTCACTCGGTGGGATGCCATCCCGCACGTAACTGGAAACCCTAGCTGGCTACCTTCACGGGACTATCCTGAAAAGAAACAGGAGTGTCACGATTAACACAGTATACCTGGTGAACTGACACAAAGTAATCACAAAGAAAACTTTTGAAAGGAAACACACATGCAAACAGTGTTTTTGTGCACTGAGTCAGAAATCAGAAATTAGGGTCCTGGTGTATGGATACGTCGGCCGCCGCACCAACACTAGACTCCCTGGAATAAAAACCACACTCAATACTCTTAACACTATTTCTTCACAGAGCAGAAATTATCAGAGTCCTGAGTTCTGTGGTAGAACGGACTCCTCTGATACCAATTTTTCATGACCCGTCCTCAGGGACCATGCCGTGAATACCCCAAGACCGCCTTCCATAGGACAAGGCCTGGTGACTAGCACCAAAGGCGTAAATCCCAAAAGAAAGGAAGGCATTTCCTTTATAAAATAACATACACAACAGAGTGCGCAAGTGAAGTAAGCACTAAGTAAAACTGGGTACAAGGTAAGTGCTGAAAAGTAAATGGGCCAGTATACAAACCCAACTGAAAATATAGTACAACAGTAGTAAGTAAAGCAGCAACACCGAGTCGTCCTCTAGAAATCCCACCTGAAGGGTGGGTACAAATATTCTCCTCAGCTCCTAGGGTTCGACTGTCTGCTCCGTGTACGTCCCGCCAAGTGGTCCACCTCCGGGTACCGTCCAGCTCCACAAGCCTCCACCTCGATCAATGATGTCTGTCGTCTGCATCCAACACAACGTAGTGTGGGCATAACCTGTGCAGGGGTGAGTATACAATACTCAGTAGGGACCCCGAGACTCCCGAAGGTCTCTCAGAATCCACGTAGGATAAACTACAAAGGAAAGGTACAAAAATGAAGAATCAAACGACTCTACTTAGGTATATGCCCATACATATAACTAAGTCATCAGTTACAAAACGACTCCAACTCTCGAGCCCAAGAACAACCCAGTCCACATAGGAAAACACAATCCAGTCCACACAGGAAAGCAAGTCAATCACATTGATGATAATGATTGTGAGTCATGACGCAACTCACACAGGTATACACTTCGTAAGGCGATAGAGATGATCAGATGTAGCCACTGATTCATCTAAGCTGTCAGACCCACATAGGATACAAGACCAGCTAAGCTGTCGGACCCACAAAGGATACAAGACCAACTACTCTACCGGACCCACACAAGATACAAGTATAGAGGTCAATACTGCCAGACCCACATAGGATACAATAACAGTAGTCATTGCCATCGAACCCACGGAGGATCCAAGTGCAGTCATCATCGTCGCAGTCGCAACCAGCTCTAGGGTTCCCACACACAACATGCTCGATTCCGGGAGGGTCCGCTCCACGATCAAAAGAGAGTCGATACATCAACTGTCACGAAGTCCAGAGTTGATGTATCCAAAAGTTCCGTCTCACCAAAAGAAACCCAACACGATAGACAGTGCGTCAAACGGACGCCTGGTCTGAGAGTTATTGGCTTTTCCGTCCCGGGGGCCCGGTTGGTTTTTAAGCTAAAACCAACCCGACATACTCCTGCTGCATCCAAACCTCAAGAGGAGTAAGCCAAAAGGACCGTCTCATCAAGAGGAATTCAACGCAGTTGATGACACGTCAAACAGACGTCCGGTCCTTAAGATATAAGCGTTTCAGCTCAAAGGGACCGGTTGGTTTCGAGTTCAAACCAACCCGGCCGTACACAAACTTTGTCAAAACCTCGAGTGTAATATACTGAAACGACCATCTCGATACAAGGATTCTTACGCAACTGACGGGGCGTCTATAGAAGGTCTGTATTTCAAGCTATGGGAAAAAGACAGAAAATGGTCCGAAGTGGGGGGTCTGGGCCCGGTCCGACCCGGCCCAAACCCCCCCGGGTCGGTCCGAACCAGGTCTACCCGACCCGGGCCTGGGTCCGGCCAGACTGGGCGCGGTTCAAACCAGCTGGGCATGGCCCGACCTGGTGCGCACGACCCAGCCCGATCCGTGTGACCTGCCCCGTCCCGGCCAGGGGGTGCGCTGGCTCGGCCAGCGGGCCGAGCAGGGGGGACGCGGTCCCCCCTTTGCGTTCCACGGACGCGGTGACCGACGCTGCGTCTCCCCTGGATCCCGCATGGCCGAGGGATCCCCTGCCTCGCCGTCGCGACTCCAACGCTGCGGCGGGTCCTGCCGCTGGCGCCGCCGCGCCGGTGACCCGCGCCGCCGGAGATTTCCCCTGGCCAGTAGAGTCATTCCATTGGTACGTTCTTACTTCCGTTTGCGCCTGCGGTCGTCTCGGGACCCATACGTCACTGCAATGACCTACAGTCACCAAATCGGTCCCGTTTCGTCGTCGCAAAGGATTTCGCGCATCAAGAACAAAACAGCGGTGGGTTCGGACTTGTTCGTTAGTCCGTACCCACCGCGTTAGTGGTTTTAAACATCAACAACTATAAAGCACGCCATGCCGAGGGTATAAAAATCACATGAAGAAATTTATACAAAAACCCCTACCTCAACCGTTGATGTCGGACGTTGACGTCGCGGTAGATGGCGTCGCGGGGAAGAGGATTGTAGGTGTCGTCGGAGTGTGCCGAGGATGAAAAGGCGTCTCCTCTCTTGTCGCGGAGAAGAGAAAGGGTGGGGCATCATCAATCTTCGAGGAACTGGCGTTCTTCGTCGGAGGCCGGCGTTCCTCCCAAAGGCTCCAAGCTCCCCCTATCTCTCTTGCACAATGAAGGCTCTTCCCAAATTAAATAATAGGTTCTCCTATTATTTAATTACACACTCCAGAAACTCCCCGAATTAAATCATCCCAATTAATAAAATGTGTGGGAAATTTAATTGGGGAAGGGAGAGGGAAGGTCCCTATTCAAAGTACGCATTTGAAAAAACTTAATGGAGAGATTGGAATTTAATGGAGGTTTGCCAAATTAATCAGGGGATGTTAAAGAGATTAGAGGGAAGTAAATGGTAGGGCTTGTGTGGGCCCCAACTCTCTAACCTCCTCACTTGGGTAATTAAGTGGTTGTGGGCCCCACCCTTAACTACCCATGAAAGGGAATAACCTCCTTTAGAAAGAAAAATTGTTCTGACAATTTTTATTTATTTCTTAAACAAACCCTCAAAAAAATATCTTCTCCTCTTTTGAAAACGCATCTATGGTTAGTGTCCCCTTAAGAAAAAACCGGCGGCACGAGTTCATCGGTGCCCTCAGATTTAAATTCTGAGAACCAGTTGAAAAGTTAGAAAAACCCGCTTTTTCGTTCACTGAACGTACCCGAGCTAAACTTTGAAAATAAATTTCGGGCACACTGGTCCTCGGAATCAAGCACCGTCAGAAGCCACAGACTCGTAAAATTCCAAAGTATTAAAAAAAAATTTCCTTGAAATTTCCGGGTCTTTACATCACTCCGAACTCAGGGCTTTACGCCCTTGTAAATCTTACAACATAAACTAGGGGAAAAAGAGGGTACTGAGCACGCATCTGAGCCTCCCACTCCCATGTGCTCTCCTGGAGGTTCTCGTGCTGCCAAAAAACGCGTACCGGAGGAATCGAACATCCAAGTAGGACCCGCTCCTGTCGATCCTCGATCTCCACTGGGACCTCCGCAAAAGTCTCCCCGTCATCGATTTCCATCTCCCCATGGTCAATGATATGCGTCGGATCATGCACGTATCTTCTCAGTTGAGATACGTGGAAGACATCATGCACCTGGTGCAACTCAGGTGGAAGGGCCAGGCGGTAAGACACCTCGCCTACCCTGTTGAGGACCTCGAATGGTCCGATGAAGCACGAAGATAACTTGCTTCCACGTCCAAATCCCTATAATCCACGTCGAGGTGAGACCCGTAAGAAGACGTGGTCTCCATCCTCGAACCCCAGTGGTCTTCGCCTCCTATCAGCATAGGACTTCTGTCTACTCTGTGCAGTCCTCATCTTCTCCTGGATGATCTACACCTTCTCCGTCATAGCCTGAACCATCTCTAGTCCTACGAGTGCTGACTCCACAGGGTCAGTCCAGTACAAAGGTGATCTACAAGGTTGTCCATATAGTGCCTTGTATGGTGCCATCCCGATGGTGGAGTGGTAGCTGTTGTTGTATGCAAACTCCACCAAGGGTAGGTGATCCTCCCAGCTACGATCAAAGCCAAGGACACATGCACGGAGCATGTCCTCGAGTGTCTAAATGGTTCTATCTGTCTGGCCATCCTTCTGAGGGTGAAAGGAAGTGCTCAGGCGTATCTGCATCCCAAAAGCCTCCTGTAACCCCTTCTAAAGCTGGGAAGTAAAGCGAGAATCTCGATCAAAGATGATAGACGATGGAACACCATGAAGCCGTATGATCTCCTGAACATAGAGGCATCCCAAGCTCTCTACTGAGCCCTGCTCTCTGATCGGTAGGAAGTGGGCTGACTTGGTGAGTCGGTCTATGATCACCCAGATGGCGTCATGTCCTCTGGAAGTACGTGGAATCCCTGTCCCGAAATCCATGGATATCCCATCCCACTTCCACTCTAGGACCTCTAAGGGTTGTACCAAGCTTACTGGCACCTGGTGCTCTACCTTCACTTGCTGACAAGTGAGGCATCGAGAAAAAAACTCTACCACAACCTTATTCATACCCGGCCACCAGTACTGTCATATGAGGTCCTGGTACATCTTCACTACCCCCAGATGTACCGCTAGAGGGGAAGTGTGGAACTCCATTAGTACCTCCTCCGGTAGTGCAACTGGTACCATGGTACGTCCCCTGAAGAGGATTATGTGCTCCCTGCCTTCAGAAAATCCATCAGGTGCTAGCCCTGAGAATATATGAGCATGTCGCGCCTCACAATCAACGTCCCCACATTGTGCCTCTCTGACCCGCTGAAATAGTGGAGGAGTGACTGTGGGGAACTGTAGATAGGCTGCCCCGTCTCTATCCACGAAGGATATCTGCAAAGCGGCTAACTACTCCATCACCTCCCCAAGTAGTTGAATGCTCGATCTCCTACTGAGAGCATCAGCCACAACGTGTACCTTCCCAGGAGTATAGACAATATAAAAGTCATAATCCTAGAGGAACTCGAGCCATCGCTGCTGTCTCAGGTTCAGATCATTCTGCGAGAAAATGTACCTGATACTCTGGTGGTCAGAGTATACTATAAAGTGCTCGCCCATCAGATAGTGTCGCCACATCTTCAGGTCAAAGACCACTACTGCTAACTCCAGGTCATGGGTAGCATAGTTATGCTCATGCGACCTCAACTGTTGTGAACCGGAAGCGATCACTGCTCGCTCCTGCATCAGGACACACCCGAGTCCGGCCCCTGATGCATCGCAGTAAACTACGTACCCTATGCCCACCTTCGACAGCCTCAAGATGGGTGCACTGTTCAATCTCTGCCTCAGCTCCTAGAAGCTCTGATGACATCTTTCTAACCAGACATAGGGTTTCCCCTTATTCGTCAAATATGTAAGCGGTGATGCAACTTTGGATAAGTCTGGCATGAATCTCCGATAGTACTCAGCCAGACCTAGGAAACTCCTCACCTCTGTCACGCTCCTGGGTGGCTCCCAAGCAAGTAACGCCTTGACCTTCGCGGGATCCACTGCAAATCCCGCCTCTGAGATGACGTGCCCTAAGAATTGAACCTCTCGAAGATAGAACTGGCACTTTGAGAGATTACCATAAAGCTGGTGCTCTTGGAGTGTATCCAGTACAACCTGTAAGTGGTAGGCGTGCTCCTCCTCGGTAGTTGAGTAAATCAGTATGTCGTCAATGAAGACTATGAAAAAACAATCGAGGTAGGGCTGGAATATCATGTTCATGAGACTCATGAACAATGCTGGAGCATTGGTCACACCGAAGGGCATTACCAAGAACTCATAGTGGCCATATCGACACCTGAAGGCCGTCTTCTGCACATCCTCGTCCCGAACTCAGAGCTGATGATAGCCTGACCTGAGGTCTATCTTCGAGAACCAACGTGCTCCTTTGAGCTTATCTAAGAGGTCGTCAATCCTCAGAAGCGGATAATTGTTCCTCACAGTCACCTGGTTCAAGCGACGGTAGTCGACACACAGTCGCAAGCTCCCATCTGCCTTCTTGGAGAACAGAACCGAAGAAGCCTCGGGTGAAACACTGGGTCGGATAAAACCCTTCCCTTGTAAGTCATCAAGCTATACCTGTAACTCACAAAGCTCAGTGGGAGCCATCCGATATGCTGGAGTAGATATAGGTGATGTCCCGAGGTACAGATCTATATAGAAATCTACCCCCTGTGAGGAGGTAGTCCTGGGACATCGTTAGGAAAAACATCCGCATACTGATCCCCCACAACAGGAAATCCCGGACTCCTCACGTCAACTGCTCCAAGGATGAGACTAGCCAACTGATGTGTGATCCGCGACCCTCTCCTCTATGTGAGTCCATACTATGCTGTGAAGGTTCCCTTATCACCGGTGAAGGTGAACCTGATCCCATCTGTGTGGACACACCACACCTTGCACCTAATACAGTCGATCTGAGCATGGACTGTAGCTAACCAGTCCATACCCTAGATGACGTCGTAAGGCCTCGATGCCACTACAAGAAGATCCCAGCCAAAGCTCTCTCCTCCTAGAGTAAGCTCACATTGCCGGCACCAGTGTGTAATCGCCGAGTCTGCTCCCGTAGGAGTCTCTAGCTGTAAGGATCGTGCCAACAGCTCTGACAGAATCTCTGAGCTCCGAACAAGGGAAGTGGAAATAAAATAATGACTCACACCTATGTCTATAAGAACTGCAGCAAGGGTGGAGTAGACATAGATAGAATCTCGAATCATCTCGGGTGCACCATGGTCATAATCCTCCGCTGCCTGGAGCTGAGCCTGACTTTGCCCGCCTTCTCCTTGTGGTCGGGGTGGACCTCCTGGGGGTGGTGGTGGTAGAGCCTCGAAGCGTCGTCCACCACCTGCTGCTCGGCCGACTCCTCTGCCTCGTCCGCCTACTTCCTAAGGACCGCCACAGTCGAACCTCTTCCTTTACCTGGGAGGTCCCTCCACTGTCTGCTGCTCGTCTGCATGGCGGGTCGGGCAGTCAGGAGCCATGTGACCCTGCTCGCCACATGGAAAACACTGTCTGCTCCTCGTAAGTCTAGCTCAGCGCTGTGTTCCCCACACAGCCGAACCCGTGTCCTGAGGTCGCCCACCAGACGACCTGGTCTTCTTGGACCCCTGCGTCATCTGTCGACTGCCAGCTGTAGAAGACTCTACTTTGTTCCATCCTGTGGTGGGTCTCGCTGCTGATGGCTACTCGGTGAGAAAGCTCTCCACTAGCAGGGCTCGCTCCAGCACCCCCACCTATGTCGGGATGCTGAGTGGAATCGTCGAAGCTCCGATCTCATGCCTCAGTCCCTGATCAAAGGTCCAGGCCCGGAAGAATGGGTCCCATACCATGTTTGTGGAGTAGCGCAAGAGGTCGGTAAATCTCGCCGAGTACTGGGCTACTGACATGCTGCCCTGCCACAGCTGTAGTAACTCCTCGATGCGCATCGCACAGAGGGTGGCTGGAACAAACTCCGAGCGGAAGAGGCTCTCGAAGTCCGTCCATAGTAGAGATGCCTCATCGTGCACCTGGAGCATCAAGCTACACTGTCTACCTTCTGCCGCATGCAGGAGAATCACGGTAAGGATCACCATGAGGTCTGCTAGTGTACCTACCAACCTGAAGACTCTGACGATAACCTCCATCCAATCCTTGGCTGCTTGAGGATCCTTCTCTCCAAATAATCTGGGCGGCCTCTGTCTCTGAAACTCGTGCAATGCGCTCAGGTGGCATGCACTCTCCACTGTTGGGGCGGGTCACATCGGTGGCTCAGCGGGTATAGGTACCGCGGGTGACTCCGCTGTAATGGGGCGCTGTACCGAGGCCTCGTCGCTCTGTGGGCTGCCGTCCCGCATGTAATTGGGAACCCTAGATGACTGCCTTCATGGGGCCATCTAGAAAAGAAACAGGAGCGCCATGGTTAGCACAACATACCTGGTGAGCTGACACAAAGTAATCACAAAGAAAACTTTTGAAAGGAAACACACACACAAAACAGTGTTTTCGTGCACTGAGTCGGAAATCAGAAGTCAGGGTCCTGGTGTATGGATACGTCGACTGCCGCACCAACATTGGACTCCCTGGACTGATTACCACACTCAATACTCTTAACACTATTGCTTCACAGAGAAGAAATTACTAGATTTTTGAGTTCTGCGGTAGAACCGACTCCTCTGATACCAATTTGTCACGATCCGTACTCAGGGACCATGCCGTTACTACCCCAAGCCCACCTTCCATAGGATAGGGGCTGGCGACTAGCACCAAAGGTGTAAATCCTAAAATAAGGGAAGGAATTGCCTTTATGAAGTAACATACACAACAGAGTACACAAGTGAAGTAAGAACTAAGTAAAATTGGGTATAAGGTACGTGCTGAAAAGTAAATGGGCCAGTATACAAACCCAACTGAATATACAGTACAACTGAAAGGAAAGTACAAAAATAGTAAGTAAAGCAGCAACACCGAGTCGTCCTCCAGAAATCCCACCTGAAGGGTGGGTACAGATAGTCTCCTCAGCTCGTCGGGTCCGACCGTCCGCTCCGTGTACGTCCCGCCAAGTGGTCCACCTCCGGGTACTGTCCAACTCCACAAGACTCCACCTCGATCAGTGGTGTCCGTCATCTGCATCCAACACAACGTAGTGAGAGCATAGCCTGTGCAGGGGTGATTATACGATACTCAGTAGGGACCCCGAGACCCCCGAAGGTATCTCAGAATCTACGTAGGATAAACCACAAAGGAAAGGTAAAAACATGAAGTATGAAACAACTCTACTTAGGTATATTCCCATACATATATCTAAGTCATCATTTACAAAACGACTCCAACTCTTGAGCCCAAGCACAACCCATTCCACACAGGAAAACACAACCCAGTCCACATAGAAAAGCAAGTCAATCACATCGATGATAATGATTGTGAGTAAGGACGCAGCTCACACAGGTATACACTTCGTAAGTCGATAGAGATGATCAGATATAGACACTGATTTATCTAAGCTGTCGGACCCACACAGGATACAAGACCAGCTAAGCTATCGGACCCACAAAGGATAAAAGACCAACTAATCTGCCGGACCCACACAAGATACAAGTATAGAGGTCAATACTGCCGGGCCCACATAGGATACAAGAACAGTAGTCATCATCGTCGAACCCACGGAGGATTACAGTATAGTTTTTGTCACTGCTGAATCCATAGAGGATCCAAGTACAGTCGTCCTCGCTGCCGAACCCACGAAGGATCCAAGTGAAGTCATCATCGTCGCAGTCGCAGCCAACTCTAGGGTTCCCGCACACAGCATGCTCGATTTTGAGAGGGTCCGCTCCTTGAGAAAAAGAGAGTCGATACATAAAATATCAAGAAGTCCAGAGTTGATGTATCTAAAAGTTCCGTCTCTTCAAAAGAAACCCAACGTGACAGACGGTGAATCAAACAGACGCCTGGTCTGAGAGTTATTGGCTTTTCCGTCCCGGGGGCCCGATTGGTTTTTAAGCTAAAACCAACCCGACCGTACTCTAGCTGCCACCAAACCTCAAGCGGAGTAAGCCAAAAGGACCATATCATCAAGAGGAATTCAACATAGTTGACATCACGTCAAACAGACGTCCGGTCCTTAAGATATAAGCGTTTCCCCTCCAAGGGCCCGGTTGGTTTCGAGTTCAAACCAACCCGGATGTACCCAAACTTTGCCAAAACCTCAAGTGTAATATACCAAAACGACCGTCTCGATCCAAGTATTCTTACTCAATATATGGTGTGTCGATTGGAGGTCCATAGCTCAAAGTATGGGAAAAAGACCAAAAATGGTCCGAAGTGGGGGGGGGGGGTCTGGCACACACCCCCCTGGGTCGGCCCGGGCCCGGGTTCGGCCCAGCTAGGCGCGACCCGGCCCAGTGGGGCACAACCAGGCCTGGTCCACGCGACCCATCCTGGCCCGGTGGGGGGTGCGCTGGCTTGGCCAGCGGGCCGAGAAGGGGGGACACGTTCCCCCTTTTGCGTTCCGCGGACGTGGCGACCGACGCCGTGTCTCCCCTGGATCCCGCGCGGCCGCGGTATCCCTTGCCTCGCCGCCGCGTCTGAAGCTACGGCAGGCTCCTGCCGGCGGCGTGCCAGGGCGCCGTGGCCTCCGGGGGGCCGGACGGTGCCGGTCGCCGCCTCCGGCCGCCGGTGCCGCCGTGCCGGTGACCCACGCCACCAGATATTTTCCACGGGACACTGGAGTCATTCCGGTGGTCCGTTCTTACTCCTGTCTACGCCTGTGGTCGTCTCGGGACCCGTACATCACTGCGACGGCCTCCAATAGCCAAATTGGTCCCGTTTCATCGTCGCGAAGGATTCCGTTCATCAAGAAAAAAATCAAATGTGGGTTTGGATTTTTTCGTTAGTACACACCCACCACGTTAGTGGTTCTAAACATCACCAATAATAAAGCACACCATGCCGATGGTATAAAAATCACATGAAGAAATTTATACAAAAACCCCTACCTCAACCGTTGATGTCGGACGTCGGCGTCATAGTAGATGGCATCGTGGGGAAGAGGATAATAGGTGTCGTCAGAGCGCGCTGAGGAGGAAGTGGTGTCTCCTCTCTTGTCGCGGAGAAGAGAAAGGGTGGGGCGTCATCAATCTTCTAGGAACCAGCGTTCTTCGTCGGAGGCCGGCGTTCCTCCCAAAGGCTCCAAGCTCCCCCGATCTCTCTCACACAATGAATTCTCTTCCCAAATTATATAATAGGTTCCTCCTATTATTTAATTACACACCCAAGAAACTCTCCGAATTAAATCATCATAATTAATAAAACGTGTCGACAATTTAATTGGGGAAGGGAGAGGGAAGGTCCCTATTCAAAGTACACATTGGCAAAAACTTAATGGGGAGATTGGCATTTAATGGAGGTTTTTTCAAATTAATGAGGGGATGTTAAAGAGATTAGAGGGAAATAAATGGTGGGGCTTGTGTGGTCCCCACCTCTCTAACCTCCTCACTTGGGTAATTAAGTTTCTGTGGGCCCCACCCTTAACTACCCATGGGAGGGAATAACCTCCTTTAGAAAAAAATTGTTCTCACAATTTTTATTTATTTCTTAAACAAACCTTCAAAAAAATATCTTCTCCTATTTTGTGAACGCATCTACGGTAAGTGCCCCCTTAAGAAAAAACCGGCACCACGAGTTCATCAGTGACCTCAGATTTTAATTCCGAGCACCGGTTCAAGAGTTAGAAAAACCTGCTCATTCGTTCATTGAACGAACCCGATCTAAACTTCAAAAATTGATTCCGGGCACACCGGGCCTCGAAATCAAGCTCTGTCTGAAGCCACAAACTCGTAAAATTCCAAAGTGTTAAAAAAAATTCCTTGAAATTTCTAGGTCTTTACATATGTGAATAATCACAACATCATTATTGTGAATATATCTAGAATCATGTTCACACATAATACACATTATGTCATGAGGTACATCACATTACCCAATGCATTTTAGGGCTATATAATTCTTGGTCCACCCATAAAATTATAATATTTATACTTTCATGCATGAAACATAGAACATATAACAATTATAGTCATGAAATAACCCATGGAAAGAATGGGTTTCATAAGGATTTCATTAAGAATATATTAATGAATAATATTTTGGGTTATAAAATGTAAATGTGAGATCATAATTTGGAATAAATTATCCATTTTCTTTAGTAATAAATAATACATGAGAAGCCAAATACTTGTTTTTGAAAGAAGTGTTTTTGGGAAATACTTTCATTTAGATTAAAAATAAAGGAGGAAAACATATATATCCCTGAAAGGAAAAATTAATAATAATTAAATTCAATTTAAGGTCTAATAAAGGAGAATCCATACTGAAATTTATGTGAACTATAGAAAACCAAAAGAAAGGGACTTGGGTTCGAGAATCCACTTACCTTTATTCCTGCTTTATTTGGTCACTTTTGTGCCTCTAGAATAATAAACTAGATTTATTAAAACATTAATTCATAAGTGATTTATTGTATAATTTTACACTATTTATCAATCATATTAATTTTATTATATTTCTTAATTTTCTTGGTTAAAAGGTAGTCATTTTGATATCATGTTTTACATAAAAATTTCCCATTTTTCCTTGATTTCACTATTTTGCTAAATGTAATTTATAAATTTGTATAAATAATTATGTAATATTATAATATATATTTAAGGAATATTAAAGGAATATCCATACTAAAATTTATGTGAAAGAGGGAAAACCCAAATAAAGGGATTTAGGTTCGATAATTCCCTTACCTTTATTCCCTCTTTATTTCATCACTTTTGAACCTCCTAAATAATAAATTTAGATTTATTAAAACATTTATCTAGACATGATTTATTATAATATTTACCAATATTTATGTACTATATTAATTTGACTATATTTTTTAATTTCCTTTGTTATTGGGTAGTCATTCAGATATCATGTTTTGCTTAAACATTTTCCATTTTCCCTCGATTTCTCTATTTTTTTTAAATATAATTTATTAATTTGTATAATTAATTACATAAGAATATAATAAATAAAATTACATGCTTAGATATTATATATAATTTTCAATATCCATCCATTATGATGGTTATTATTATGGAAATTCCTCCGTAGTTGGTTAACCAACCATTGATGGAATATTGTCAGGAGAGTGGGAAATGTTAGTTCAAAATTTTTATATATAATAAACAGGATAATTAAAGTATTATAAAATAATTAATATAATGTTAAATTAGTTAATAATTATTATTATATGAGTTGGTTGTGAAAAGGGTGGTGAAAAAATGAGAATAATAACAATAAATAAAAAGAAGAGTTTAACGAAACTTACTTAATCCTCAGTGTATCTTTTCTTGTACGCCACTAAAAATACCTTGATGTTTGGAGTTGGTTTACTCTATAATTTCCCTAGGTATTATAAGGGGTTTTATAGAGAGTATTTTGGAAAAGGTTAGGATTTTTAAAGTGTGGTATGGGTGGTTTTCCAAAGGGAGGGAGTGTTGTTATTTATACTTGAGGAGAGGGGAATTTTTAGAATAAAATATTATATAAAAGGTAAAAAATGTAATAGAAATTTTTTGAAAGTATAAATAATATATAAATATAATATAACGGATTTAATAATTTAAATAACATTTAAAATTTGAAGTCATTAGTTTATTAAAAAGGAAAGTGAAAAAAAATGTTATTTTAAGGAATCATTTTTGACTTTAGGTTTTGAAAGTTATTTTTAGGTTTGGATATTAATTTTGTTGTATTTTAATGAAAAATTTATGAAATAAAATATATCCTAGCATAACCACAATTTCTAGAAAGTATTTGGTTATTATTACATCACGAATGATTTAATTTAAGACACACTAGTTATGTAAAAAAGCATAGTTTTACTATTCACCCAAAAATTGATGTATCTTATAAAATTACCTAATAATCACCCTTGGAAAATTTAAAGATGATGATTTATAAAATAATATTAATTTTATAAAAATAAATTTATAACATATGTAATTTTAAATTTTAATATAAAAATTATGTTTTTCATGAAATACTTTAAAATACAGTTTATTAAAAACGTGATTATATTTTCTTTGAGTTTTTTAAAAATGATATTTTTTTTTTGGAATTATAATATTTATATTTTCTTATAATAGTAGTGATAAATATTATTTATATAATAAATTATTATTTTTGAGGTAAAATTACTATTCCAATGGCCAGGTTACTATTCTAAACGATTTGGTTACTATTCCCAACTATCAAGTTACTATTACTACTGTCACATTACTATTCCAATGGTCACATTACCTCCTATGTATACCACTTCATTCTTTCATTCAATATTTTACTCAGTTCCTCTCAAGGTTCTATATTTCCATTTTCTAAGATATTGTCTGGTTTACTAATATTTTTTTATTTTTTATAGTGTTGGTAGTGGGGGTAATGATTATAGTATATTGGGGTGATCCATATTTTCCAATTTTAGCTTTTATATTTTAAATTTTTGTCAAGTTTTAATTTTTGGAATTTTAATTGGTTTCATTGCTGATTAATGTAACAATATTTAGTAATGAAATAAATATTTTTTTGGTTTCTATATATTTTGTATGTGTATAATATTATATAATAAAACACACGTTTATTTAGGAAGAAAATATTATTAACAAATACTGGGTCATTATAACCATGAAAACATTTACCAGGTTATTTATAGAAGGACATCACTGAGAATTCTCCTCCAATAGTGGGATAAGATCCCCCATTGGTTTTGGGTAATAGGGGGGAAGAGAAGTTTTGTGATAGCTTTAGTCATTTTATGAAGTTTATAGAGAGAGACCGAAGGCGGGAAATGATGAGTATATTTGATTTGGTAAGAGAGTTTTGGCTACAACACCATCCAATGTTTTCTATATAGGGAATACCCAAGTAAAAATAGTTTTATATTGAGTCTATCTAGATGATAATGGACCACTTATATACCACTTTAGATAAAAGGGTTAAGTTGGAAACATATATATTGCATGGATTAATGAAGCACTAGTGGGATATTCAGGTCCAAGCTGAGTAGGTAGAGGATATGGCTTTGAAAGACACCCAAGATAAGTTCATGTAGAATTTATACCTAGATAGTTTTATTTAGTTGAGAGATGATTAATTTATTCACTTGATCCAATGAAGTATGATAGTGATGGATTTTGCTGTCCTCTTCACCGACCTATAATGTTTGGTTCTGACACTGACATAAGATGAGGTGATGAGGGTGAGACATTTTCAGGATGGACTCAAGTGATAGATTAATCAGTGAGTAAATATCTTTAGGCTACATGATTTTTCTGAGGTGGTAAATTTGGATCTCATTTATGAGGTGAACATGAAGGGGGATTCTAGTGATTGACAAGTAGGACCAGATGGTTGGTCTAGTGGTATGTATTCTAATTGTAGGAAGAACTATTTTGAGAACTTCCATGAGGGAGGTGGCATAAATGGTACTTCAGGAAAAGATCATCATTATCATTAGGGAATCATAGCGCATATGACTTATATAGGATTCAAGGGTAGGGAAATAGAATATCTGAATGTTATTCAGCCTGATCCGGATGGTAGTGAGGCCGGAACATTAATAGTTTGAGGTAATACTATTGTAGATTCTATGATTGAAAATTATTTGGTTGATACATGGTATTATACCTCTTTTATATATTTCTAGTTTGTGAACATTTTGGGTTTGGTGGTGGATTTTATGTTTGGGATAATGTTTATCAACATGCTATTAAGGTCATGGTTTTAGGGTATATGATGTTGTAAGGAGTGTTCCCTTGAGGATGATGGGTACTATTTCCTTTGGGATTTGTACGTGATTGAGATGTAAAGTTTTAACTTGATTAGAGGAATGGAATAGTTGGTTATGTAATAGGATCATATTGACTATTACTATTGGATTGTGTGTTTCACTTATTTAGAAGGTGGAACTTATGTCCATCATGGAGAATGGAATATCTAGGTGGGGTGTGTAGGGATATTTCATCAGAAATTGGGTGAGATCATAGACCAAGTGGTAAGTCCTATTCTTGTTGATGCAAGAGTGGAGCATGATGTTTTCCCTTCCAGTGGATTAGTTCAAGGACTTGTTTCCTAAGGATTTTTCAAGGATTCCACCATAGAGAGTGGTTGAGTTCACGATTGACATGATGTTAGGCGATGATATGATTTTTATTTTTCTTTATAGAATAGAACCACACAAGATTCAAGAGATCAAGACATAGTTTTAGGAGTTATTGGATAAGGGGTTCATTCGTTCAAGTATCTCACCTTGGTTATCCTAAGTTTTATTCACCAATAAGTCCAACAAAATATTTCGCTTGTGAGTCCATTAACGAAAGTTGAACTGGATAATGATTAAAAACTACTATCCTCTTTTGGACATCGATGATATTTTTAACTAGATGAAGGGTTCATGTGTGTTCTCTAAAATTTATTTGATATTGAGGTATCATAAGCTAAGGGGAAGACCTTATGATATTACATGGTCAACTTTTTGAATTAGGTATGACTTTTATAAGTTTTTTGTGATGCCGTTCGGGCTAAAAAACTATCTTTCCATGTTAATGGATTTTGTGAACTAAATCTTTCACCCGTTCTTAGACCATTTTCCATTATATTAATTGATGATATCTTAGAGTATTATTAGACTCATGAAGATAATGCCAAACATCTTGACATCATTTTGAGTACATTGAGAGAGAATAGACTTTATGACAAGCTATCTGAGTGTGACTTATAGATATACAATGTACATTAATTGGGTCACATAATCTCAAAGTAAGGTGTGTCAATGGACCTAGTGAAGGTTCAAGAGGTCATTTATCAGGTGAATCCCAAGAAAATTTTTGATATCTGTAGATTTTTGGGGTTGGATGGTTATTTAAAAAAGTTCATCAAAGACTTTTCCCACTTAGAATCCTCAATATCAAGCTTGAATAAGAATGTTATATGGTTTGAGTGGTGTGAAGATTTAGAGAGTTACTTATGAATATTAAGAAACATTTGACCACTACACTAATTATGATTTTTACATATCTGGTTGAAGAGTATTCTTTGTTTTGTGATGTATCTAGGATTAGAATTGGGGCAGTGTTGATGTAGATAGATCAATTCATGATGCATAGATCATAGAAGTTGAGGCCACATGAACAGAACTACCATTCACATGACATTAATTTGTCCACAATGGTTTATGACTTCAAGTATTGGAAGTACTATCTTCTGGGTGAGAAGTATTTCATTTATACTGATCGTAAGATACTTAAGTACATATTTTCCCAACATGATTTAAACCTTTGGAAGTAGATATGGGTTGGTTATATTAAATCCTTTGATTTATAGCTAGCTTATATGCCAATAAAGTAAAAAACAAATTCGTAAATGCATTGATTTGGAAGACATAGAAATAGTTAGTTCAAGAGTCTAGTTCTAAGTGAAGGTTGAAATCATTTTTAACTGATATGAATATAGGTGTTTAGGAGGATCATGAATCAATTATAATCATGTACTTTTTTAGTTGTTCCCTCTCTTTTGAACTTGGTAAATAGGATTCCGTAAGATGATTTATAATTTCTAGCTTTGAGGGATAATGTTGATGGCGGGGAGAAACCTTTTGATTAGACTATTGATGAGGACACGATTATTAATTTTCATGGTAGTGTAGTTGTGCCTACTTGTATGTAGGTAGAGATGATGTGTGAGTTTCATGCCTCGAAGTTGGTGGTGCACCTTAGATTTATCAAGATGTACAATGATATTCACAAACAATATTGGTTTCCAGGATTGAAAAATAATATTGTAGGTTTTGTGACATGATGTTACACTTATTACCAGGTGAAGGCTGAGCACCAACAATATTCTAGGTTGTTACAACCCTTTACCATTTCAGGGTGAATTTGGGATAATGTTACCATTGATTTTTTGGTAGGTCTTCAGTAGAAACTTTGGAATAATGACACGATATGGGGAATTGCCATCCAATTTAGTTTCTCAAAGATTTTGGAGACTTTTACTATCAACCAATTGGGTTAATTATATATTCAAGAGATGGTACATTCGCATAGGGTGCCTCAGAGTATAATTTCAGATCATAATCCACATTTTAATTTGTTCTTATAGAAAGGATTGTAGAAGGAAATGGGTACTTAGGTACTTTTGAGTATGTATTTTCACCTATATATGGACGGTAAATAATAACGTACTATCCAGGTTTTAGAGGACATGCATCC
This sequence comes from Viscum album, assembly GCA_963277665.1. Taxonomy (NCBI): domain Eukaryota; kingdom Viridiplantae; phylum Streptophyta; class Magnoliopsida; order Santalales; family Viscaceae; genus Viscum; species Viscum album. Next base: position 14,666,382 of record OY728145.1, read on the forward strand.
TCAACTTTGGTGGAACACGGAATATACACTTAGTTATTAATTAGTTTTCCTATAAAAACGGTTATTAGGTTATTATTCATATGTAACCATAAGAAGAAATCAATGGAAGGAATTTCAAATCACATTTATCTTTGATGGAAGTAAGAGAACCAGAGTTATTGGGATAGAATCTCATGAAATAGATGTTAGAGTAGGTTCAGTTGATCCAGAAGCATATTGTTATGACATAGAGTATGTAAAATTATTATGCTAATTGACTTTATTGAACCATTGAGTTTATAGTGGGAGACCATGTGTTCCTTCAGGTGTTTCTATGGTTGAGTCATCATTGGATTTAGAAATTGGGAAATTTGGTTCCCAGGTATGAGGGGCCAATTGAGATTGTTGAGAGGATCATACTAGTAGCATATCAGTTGGATATTCCATAGCAGTATAATGTTATCAATGATTCTTTTCACATGTCACATCTTCTATAGCATCATCCCAAACATTATCATTTGGTTGATGTTGATGATGTGAATATTGAAGCTTATACATCCTTTGAGGAGCATCCTATTCATGTTTTGTATTTCAATGTGAATGTTTTGTGAGGTAAGGCCGTACCATTGTTCTGAGTGTTGTGGAAGCATGGTAATGTTCAGGAGGAAATGTGGGAGTGACAAGCAGATATGCATGATTATAGGAATTTCCCTTTTAACTTGTAAGCTTAGTGATTCTTGGGGGAGAATATTAAGGATGAGAAAATATAAGGTGGGGAGGTTGTAAGATCATGGTGTTTGATAAGGTATATTTCATATTTTATTTTGGTACAACTACTATTAAAATGGTTGATGGGCTACCTCCCTGGGTAAGGAAAGTATTTGGGATATTCTAGGGATTTAGTAGATGAAAATGGGGAAAACGGGCCATCCAATGGGAACTTGAAAACCACATGATTTGATAAATCATGTGGGTGGCCCAACCAAACCATGCGGCCTAGACCTCTTTTGGATAGAGGGTTCCACATAGTTAGTTCTTGTTTTGGCCAACTGTGTGGAAAAACCATTACCCTATTAAAATATATAGATTTTAACATTTCCCCAAAGGATTTAAGGGTTAGTACATGATTTTATTCCCCATTCATCCTCTATTAACTAGGTATCTGAACCAAGATATCCCAAGCTCTCTAAGGTTAATTATCTTTAAATATTTGGTCGTTTGAAGGGACATTGGTTATGAATCAAATATCAGAGTATTTATACCAATAAATTTATTACATTTTATAGAATAACCATGATGGGATGTTTTTTTCTCTTCTAAATATCCTAAACCCTACTTTTTATAGGGAATTATTGGTTTCGATATTGGGGGTTTTTAGTTCAAATCCAAGGAAGAGGTTGGGAGAGACTTTACTACGTGCTTGATGTAGGTAGTATACAAGTTAATTCCCATAGTATTGATGTTTAGTTCATGTGTATGCAGTTGTGATTTTTCCCATTATTCTATTCTTTTGATTGATTGATAGGAAGTGATAATCTGGGCAATGAAAAGTGGTGTTGGACCTTTTATAGACCCCATTGGGTCTGTTGATAGTGAGTAAATTGGTCCTAATGCCACCCAGGGGGTGTGACACTCACTTAAGAATGGTAATTGAGTTGTTAAATTGAAAAAGTATAGGGTTTATGAGGTTTAAACTAATGTTTCAGTATTTAGTACATTTTCCTAGTATAAAGAGTCGATTGGATTTACTCAGAAATGTTAGTTAGGTTAAGAGATGATTAGGGGTAAAGATGATAAATGGTTAAAGGGGCATATCGATGTCACTAGAATTATTTAATGTTATGATTAATGGTTTTATTTATGAATGAATGGTAAAATAGGAATGATTTAGAATTGAGTTAAATGTATTGAAAGTAATTAACCATGGGAATATTGATAAAAATGAAAAGGTGTGCCCTCGTTGTTATTGTTTTATTAGAGGTCAATGATGATTTCCTATGGGAATGTGAATTGATGGTATGTAGGGATGTTGGGCTAAGTATCCTCATTCTTGGGTGGGCCATATTGATGCTCCGAGAACCCTATGCATGCCTGGTTTAGAGGATGGAAAGATGCTATAGAATCCAAGGGTATTGACATGGAGTTCCATATCATGGTTGGGATGGTCAGACAAGGCCAATTTAATAATTAGATCGATGTCCATTCTATGTTGACATGTGACCCCTATGACATATGGTTCATATGAATATCATGGTAATAAGTAGGTTTGATGGGTTGGGGTATTACTTGGAACCAATAGAAAATTTGGTTAATTTAAATATTGTTAAATAATGAACCTAGCTTATCTACTACTTGTCAATTGTTTATCGTACTCCTAAATATACTTTTTTGGACTAGATATTACCTTAGACATTGGTGGTGGTGTATTACTGATATGTACTCACACCCAGCTTAGGTCTCCATTTGGTACTTGAGAAGACTATATGATTGTAAGTCAGGATAAGGGTAAGGGCCATGTGATAAATGGTTGACATGGGTTGGAGCATGGATGAGTGTACTGAACCTGCTCTTAGAACTTATTTCTGGGATTTCCATTAGTGTCTTATTTTAGTTTTCCTTTGGTGCATTAGGCTCACATAAAATGGAAAATTTATTATATTGGATTACTATACTTACCCAGTTATGGGAGTTTATTATTTGATGCATGGTCATGTATTATTATTGAAAATTATTTTATATTATGATTTATGTTATTGTTTAACTCTAGTAAAGAGGGTATAATATACCCACATGTTCCATTATACCATTGCATCTAGTTAGCAGCCTCTAGAATATAGGGAGGCCTGCTTGAGGTTATGTGGTGAACTGGTTTGGGGAACCAGTTTAGTGTCCCCTGAGCTGGGACATTACATGCATTGAAGAAGGGAATTGGTTTTTTCCTTATATAGAATAACATTATTGCCTATGAATCATGGGAATTAAATAATCATAAATATAACCATCCAACCTATGACCTTAAGCTGGTAGTCGTGATCTTTTCTCTGAAGATATGAAGAATTTATCTCTATTGTGAAAAATTCTAGATATATATGAATCATAAGGGTTTGAAATACATCTTTTCATAGAAATAATTCAACAAAAGGAAAATGATATGCCTCAAGCTACTCAAATATTATTATTTATTGATACAATACTTCCAAGGGAAGAAAAATAAGGTCGTGAATGCATTTAGAAGGAATGATCATAGAGTTTTTACCAAAATGATGATCGATAGGGATCCTATGTTTATGGATTTAGTAAATATGGATATAGGAATTATTAAATAAGGGGTGAAATCACTCCTTTTTTGAATGATTTCCAAACCATATTTATTATAAAAGATAAAAATTTCTCAGTCTGATGATGATAATTTTAAAAAGAAAATTAAAGTTGTGAATAATGGGAAATTAGAAGACTTATTATATAAATATGGTGTTATAAAACATGGAAAAAGGATATGTGATACATCTACATCTGAGATAAAAATGTAATTATTAGATGATCCTCATAAATTTAATTTCTCTATACACCCTGGTAGAACTAATATGTATATAGATTTGAAGGAACATTTTTTTGGGATAATATGAAGTGAAATATTATGGATTATTTGTAAAGTTTTTTGGTTTATTAACAGGTGAAGGATGAGAGACAATATCCTAGAGGAGTCATGAAACCTCTACCTATTCCTACATTGAAATGAGATATTATACTATGGACTTTGTAGCTGGGTTACCAAATACTTCTAGAAAGAATGTTGAAATATTGGTTATTATTGATCGCCTTACCAAATCTATAAATTTCCTTGCTAAATGGAAAGATTTTACACTTTAGTGTCTTACAAGACTCTATATTAATGAACTTATAATACTTAAATAACAAATATTTCAATTTTTTCTAATCACGATCCATGATTTACATAAAAATTATGGAAAATTATTTAGAAGGATCTTGATATCAAGCTTCATTTGAGCACCACTTATCACCCTCAAACTGATGGAAAGTGAAAAAAGAGTATTAAAACATTAGAAATCATATTTAAGTCATTCTATATTGACTTCCATGGTATGTTGGGTCAATATTTAACTTTGGTAGAGTTTACCTATAATAATAGATTCCATTCAAGTATTAAAATGGGTATATAAGAAGTATTATATTAAAAGATATTATGTACTCCAAATTGTTGGGATGAAGTTGGTGAAAGGAAGCCTGTAGGCCCAGAAATTTAAGAGGAGAAAATGGTAAACGTAAATACTATTAAAAACCATATCAAAGAATATCATTTTAGTAAAAAAATATATGTCAATAACTGGAGGTAATATTTTTAATTTCAAGTGGGAGATCAGAGTTTCTTAAAGGTATCTCCATGGAAGGGTGTTATAAGATTTGATACAATAGGAAAACCAAGTCCTAGGTATATCTAAAATTTTGAAATTCTAGAATTAATTGGATCCATGTCATATCATTTGGAAATGTAACCTAGCCTCTCTAAAGTACATGATGTGTTTCATATCTCTTTGTTTAGGAAGTAAATGATAGATCCAATGCATGTGGTTACCTATGAAGAAATAGAATTAGAACATGATATATATTACTATGAATATCTTATTTATATTTTGGACACTATAGAATAGGTTTTTAGTAACCAAATGAATCGAATGGTAAAGGTACTTTGGAGAAATTATAAGATAGAATATGCGACATGGGAACCTGAAGAAATTATAATGAAGAAATACCTAAATATAACAACCCATATTTTAAGAAACATTAATTATTGATTTATTACATAAATTTATACATAATACAATCCGAAAATATCATGAAGCCTAGTTCATTTGTAAAATTAGGTACACATCATAAAAAATTGCAATAAGAATGGAATGTTATTATTAAAAACATCCATAAAATGATCTTAAAATTCCACCATTCCTATAAAATTTCATGTGATAACTTGGGAACATACATAAGAAATTGGTAATAAATAAATCTCAATAAGGTAATAAAACAAGCATATTATAAGGTAAATAAGTACATGTGATCCAAGAGGCATATTAAGTTAGCATAATACAGGTGAGAACCATAATCTTGAATAATGAGTTAGGATATTACATAATAATATGAAGGAAACCTAGGAATGCTGAAACAAATTAAAACATGAAAACATAAACATAAGTAAAGGATAATTTCAATGAAAAATTTATATAGTGTGCTTAGGATAACCTTCGGTGTACCATACATGGTATCTTATGAGATTAAAACATTACCCAATGAATTTGAGGGCTATATAATTTTGGGACTACCTATCACTTTCATATCATGTACATGCCTAAGTGTGTCACATATATCATAAAAAATAAGGATTTATTTCATCAATTTTAACCCCAAGAATAATGATTGAGATTTACATGTGTAACACCCTGAGATTTTTTGATTTATTTACAAATTAATTTAACCTTTTTTATATTTCTCATTTCATGAAATAGTGAAGACATTTTATTTTATATTAAAGAAATATATTTTTATTACACTATATGAAACACCAAGTTAATCATGCAATACACACAATATAAATGGTGTCCTGCTCTATAAGGAACACCGTGGTCAGCTTGTGTTATACACAATAATGATTTTCCTTGATGACTTGCAAAACACGCAAGACCATGGTTTAACGAACAATAATATATTGTTAAAATATGATTATTTAATATAATAAAATAAAACCTTAAAATAAAATTTTAGGTTATTAATAGTATTAACTAATTTATGAAAATATATGTTTTATACAATATAATATGAATTCATAGGTTACTAATTAATTATAAATGAACATGAAAATAGATTGAATATAAAAGAAAATATTATTATGGTCACAAATATATTTTACCATAATAAATTTAATTTTCATTTATGTCTTTAAATTCACTAATTCAAACATTCCTTTCACATGGAACATCTACTTGGCATACATTACATACAATACTGAGTTTCTACAAAACATCATTTTATTGTTATAATTATTTAAATGAGTTAGGTAAAACGTAACCATTAAAACTTAATAATATGAATAGTAATAACTAATTATCAAATATTTTTATAATAGTTATATATATAAAACATATTTATAATGAAAAATATAATTTTTAGTAAATCCTTTATATGTTTAAAAAATACAATTTTCTCAAATAAACTTCTTTTCATGCCCATATGTGAAAAATAATAAAATTAATTTTATAAACTTTTAGAAATTTAATTTAATAAATTAAAATTCATTTTTCAATATATAATATTTAAATTATCATAGATTAACCTTTTGGTATTTTTCTGAGAAACTTCTTTTTTGATGAATAGTGAAAATAATTTCGTTTTAGTTATTAATGTTAAATTATACTATAAATTTGTTTTAATGTAACATTAGATAAATTATACATCTAGTAGTAATTTTTTTTCCTTTCTAAAAAATTTCACTTTTAAATTGAATATAAAAACTTAACAAACATTTGAACATTTTTCTACTTTAGAAACCCGTAATTTTGTCCCGTCTACAGGATTAACATTAATCTTAATTTTCCTGATTTTGTGAATTGAATTTCAAAAAAACCAATAAAAACCATTATAATTATTATAATATTTAGATTCAAAAAATATCAACATAATGTTTGACCAACAATATTTGTAAAAGTGAATAAAATTAATCAAAGTGATTAAGGTCAAATTAAGCTTAATTGGAGACTAAAACCTAAAATGAAGGGCCCAAATGGAATTGAAACTTGTATAAAACCATTTTTATGACCCTAGTTCATAAAAAAACCTTCCATTATTGATTTAGTTTGTTTTGGTATTACTTGCTTTGGTAAGAACATGTGTACACCTAACTTGTTTTCAAAAATTCCAAGTGAGTCCTTTTGCTTCCCTATAAATGGCCACCACCTCTCCCTCTTATTCACACCTATAAAACCCATTAAGTTCAGAAAATATCTACCCAATAAAATTTCCAAAAATACTCCTTTACTACTATTATCCTTCCCCTGTGTATAAGGCAATCCAAGGAATCCTTTTGGCACAAACAAAAATGAGTTATCCAATTAAGAGGTAACGTATTCTCTCAAGTCCTTTCTTTTATTTTCCTTCCCACCCCTCCAACACTATTTATTCTATGATTATATAAAAACAAGAGTATAACCAATATACTATGACATTTTTATATAATATTTTAGACCTGAACTTATACACACCTCTATCTAATGGGTAACGAATATATTGTTTCTTTGTACGACGGACTACTACCTCATGAAATGATGATTGTTCATTTTTCCATTATCACCTACCATGGTGGACATTATGATGGAATATATATTTATATATGTAATATATTAAATTTATTATGTATTTAATCTTATTTATTCATTTTTAAATCCCAAATCATTTTACTTTCTATTTTGTGTTAATACGATAATTTCTTTTGAGGATGTGTGGACTACCAGCCATTAAAGCGATATGATTCGTTCGCACACCACATGAATGTATTAAGGCTAGTTTTAGTTAACATATAAGATATATATTATGTAATAAATATAATATAATAATTATATAAATATAAATATATATAAATATATGTATTTTACTTTCATCCTGTCAACTCGATAATTAAACGGAAATAGCGTTCAAACGTACGTACGACCTACCGTCTTCATGAACAGTGTATCATGTTTCATACTTATATATTTTATAGATTAGTATAATAAAAATATAAAGTATATAAATTATATTTATATCAAGTTATAAATTCTGGAAATTATGATATAAAGTATAAATACTAAATCTATAACAAATTAAGACACATGTGAATAATAAAGCGAATATTACCCAAAGTGAAACCTTAACATAGGATTGTTAACAAGAGGGTAATATAAGGTCATAATAAGACCATATATGGTATTAGATATAATAATAATTTTCTTTATAATATTTATAATAAATTTATATGTATTATATAGGTAATTTGAATGTGTATGCTGAGAGTTAAGACATAAGGTAAGAGGATTTCATCTCACTTTTTATTCCCGTGAGATACATGATTTGTTCACCACTCTTTCTTTTTCTATGGTGTAATTACATTCCATGATTGTATTATTTGTATATTATACCTAAATTTATAGTTATTATAATATCTTTTTTATGAACTTTCATTCATTGGGTTTAAGTTTCAAAAGTTACCAAACTGGTAAAACTGTTTTCTCACAATTTGCCTTCTTTGAGACTCATGTTTTGTTATACATGTAATCTCTTTCTCGAGGTGTATATACTTCCATTTTACATGTTCAATAATTTATATAATTATTTTAATGATATTTTAATCTTCATTTAATTTAATTTTCTTACATGGAGTGTATGATCCCAAGTTACCAAGTTATAAGATTTTATTGAGACCAACTCATCACTTTTCAAGATTGTTTATGTTATGTTTCCTTTGATGAATTATTATGTTACATCTCTCAAGGAATTAAGGATTTTTATTCTCCTAAATTTATTTATGAAATAATAATTTATTGTTACCATTTTCTACTCTTTGGTATGTAATATAGTTAATAAATTGTTTTTAAGAAAGCCCAACTTTACTATCACTTCAGTCTGAAATCTATGTTCCTTTAAAACCCTATTTTTTAAAAAGGATTTCCAAGAATATTATACTAATATCATATGATAATTAAAATAAATTTTTATTTTTTTTATTTAAATAATATTTTCAAAGGAATCTTCTCATCACTTTTTGAATGGTGAAACTTTCTATCCTTTTTACCATGAAAAAGGGAATGTTCTTTTTACCTTGTAAGACATGTACAAATTTATCCACATTTAATCGTTTGAATATTTATTTTCATGTTTAAAGGTTATTTTTAAGAAAATGTTTTTATAATATATTTTCAAGGAAAATGATTTTCAAACCCTTTTCAAACTTCTTTGATAAGTTTTCAAGGAAAATGGTTTTCAAAACATTTTCAATCTTCTTTTATAAATTTTCAAGGGAAATAAATTTCAAAATGTTTTCAAGCTTTATTTATATGTTTTCAAAGTATTTTCAAAGAAAATTGTTTTCAAAACGTTTTAAAACTTTACTTACAAGTATTTACAGTATTTTGAAGTAAAATAGTTTTCAAAACGTTTTGAAACACTATTTATAAGTTCTCAAAGTATTTTCAAAGAATTGATTTTCAAAAAATTTACAAGATTTATTTATAAGTTTTCAAAGTGTTTTTAAAGAAAAATATTTTTAAAAATGTTTGAATCTTATTTTATAAGTTTTAAAGGAAAAATGTTTTCAAATGGTTTCAAGTCTTCTTTTTAAGTTTTAAAGGTATTTTCTATGAAAACGATTATCAAATGGTTTTATGTATTTAAAATTCTTTTTAAATAAGAAATGATATTTTAATAAATAATTGTTTTTGAAATATATTTTAAAATTATTTTCCATCTAAAATGACATCTATTTATGTAACTCATGCCCTTTTAGGAAATGATCTAAATGTTCCATTCATATCCTTTACATGAATGGGTTATTCTTAATGTCATGGTCTTTATAAAACCCATTTCTCTTTCACGGGTTTTATGTTTATGAAATATGTTTCTCTTTCATGAGTAATATTTTTATGAAATTCATTTCTCTTTAATGAGTTATGCTTTTGTTGAAATGATTATGAAACCATTATCTTTTCCATAGGTTATGATATGTTTACATCTTTATGATACCCATTTAATTGAATGGGTTACAATATGAGTGTTTATGATTTTTTGGCATATGCATTTATGATTTAACTATGTGATGTGTGCGACCTATATCTCCCTCTAATTCATTAGGTAAAGATTTATATCTCATTAGATAAACTAATATGGTATTGGGAGTAAACCTTGACTACTAAGATACCTATGGGTGTAAACCATGACTACCAAGATGGTATGAGGAGTGAAAACATGCTACTAATATGGAAATGGGAGTGAACCATGATTACCAAGATAGCATGAGAGTGAAACCATAATACCAAGATAGTCTTGGAAGAAATGCCTTAGATACTATGTAAATCATATTATATTCTTATGTGTTTTCCTCAATCCCATGTTTTAATCCTATCTTATGATTTCATGGCTCATGGTCTTTATTTCCTTATGATTTATGTATTAGTAACTTCCATGATTTATGCCATGATTCAGGTATATGATCTTTTATATGCATGGTATGATCCTATATTTTCGTGATATTGTTCTCATACCATTATTCTCATTATTATGCTTATATATCTCCCTTATTTACCATAACTGAGCATTTGAGCTAACCCCTTTCTTATGTTTCCTTTCCCTAGGTTATGAAGAAAGGTTTTGTGTTGGAGTACTAAAGGTGGATATCTTTATGAGATATATTTCTAATCTTTTATCAGAATAGAATATTTTGTTTCAAAGTTTCCAAATACCCTAAACTATTATGGTCCTCAGGCATGTATTTTTGTAATGTACAAAATATTCATCTAAAATGATGTAAAATACATATATGTTAAGACTAGGTTTCTATAGTTGGTATGAAAGGAAAGGTTTAGTCAAACTATGAAAAGTAGGATAAGAAAACTATAGTGAGATCCCTAGGTATATTTCTAAGGATATGTATAGTGATTTCTCTAAGGATAAGTATAAGGATGAGTCAAAATTTAGGAAAATGTCATAGAATTTTGGTAAAGGGTTGTGTGAGTGGTTTCCTAGAAATACATCCATGTGTGGATACTAAAAGTGGATGTGGCTCTCGCATAGATATACCTAGGGGTAAAAACTTTGACAAGATGTTTTGGGTCTGACTCAGGGTAATTTGGTACATGACAATAGGCCTTGCTACACACCTGGTTTGACACTCTTGGGGGATATGATTTGGAAATTCACAAACTCTTTACGTACCATCATGAATGACTTAGATATAAGTTAGCTAAGAATAAACTAGGATGAACTTAGAGTGTTTTTTATTAAGTATTGTGTCATGATTTATAAATCCCATAAGTAAATATTTTCATGAGTATGTGGTTTTCTGCTATGATAAGTAATGCTCACACTATGCTTATAGTATTAGTTAATGGAGGGAACCATAAGGAACTGTATTAATGTTGAATTTGATGGATGATTTGTTGATGAGCAGTAAAGTGGGATGATCATTAGAGTAAAAGATATAATGATCATGCCTAATTAGTTTTCAAGGAATATGATTAAAAACATGTACCTTAACCAACTCTCGGACTGAACAAGGAAGAGAAAGAAAGAGTTCCCTAAGAGTTTGGGTAATGAATACCATGGAGGAAAGAAGATTCAGTTTTATTTGTGTCAAGAATGTGGAACAAGTCACCCAAGTGAATTTCTTAGAGTAACAAGAAGATTTTTTGACTGTGGAAAATAAGGACACAAAGAAAGTGACTGCAAGGAAAAAATGAAGAGTCCGATTAACAGAATGGATGATAACATCAACCTCCCTAAGAAATCATTGAAGGTTAAGTGTTTTAAATTTGGAACAAAAAGTCATTATGAAACTCAATTTCCGAAGAGGAAAGCTCCTGAAGAGGATCAAAAAGGTTGTGAGAATAATGGTAACATTGTTGATGATGATGAGACTACATATAAAATATAAAAGGAAAGGGGTATTGTATAATAGGATGAGGTAGCCTTATTAATGGAATAAAAATAAATTGAAATAATCAAAGTTTATATGTATTTGGATTAAAAAATTAAGTCATATGAATGATGAACTATAAAAGGGTTATTCTACTTATTTTTTTCTCAATATTTAGAAGTTTATGTTGTGTGTTACTTATTGACTAGTGGATTGATTTAATAATAAGGTGATATTTTGACTAAGTGAATGTAACCCTTAATATGTTCTTTATGTTAAGATAATGTTGTTATGAATAGGTAAATTGGAATGTGTTGATTACCGTGGAACTAAGTAAGGACTTGTTAATAGGTGGGTTATGCTATCATTGATAAAGTTTATAGGATTTTTTGGATTTAAGGAATATATCCAGTATACTTTAGAATAAGAAAAAATGCATGTTTTTCAAAAGGGTTTATGGTAATTAAGGTTATTAGCATGTTTCAAGGGAATGTACGATAAGGGTATCCACATATTTAGAATTTGACAAAATAATGTTACATTGTGATATATGGCTGATCAATGTAAAGTGGATTTCATGAATTTATTTCTAAATATTTGGATTTCAATCTTTCATAAGGGTTATAAGTTTAATGATTCATGAAAAAGTTAAGTTAAATTTTGGAGGAGGTATTTATGTATTGAGTTTTATTAAAAACCCTAGATAAAAGGTTATTTAGCGATTAACCTTATTTCGAGGATGTCCATTATATTTATTTTGGAAATTATATTAGTGTGGTTTTAGAAAATGACATCATGTATGACGGGTGACAACCAATCAAGTCCAGTAAGGCTGTGGGTCTTGAACCCCAGACCAAAGGATAATAAGGGTTTCAGACCTACCACTGGCCTACAAAATGTCCTGGTTTATAAATAATTACTTTTGATGAATAATTATTTATGATTAAATGGTAGTGTTACTTTTTATGTTTAGATATTAATTTATTAACCATATTGGGTTTTTAAGAATATTTAGAGATAAATAGTTATAATTTTCATTTTTATGGGCTTTAATATTTTCTAAAAGTATATTTTAGTGCTTTAGGCATCAAAGTTAATTTCTGGACATCCATTTCTTGAAGTAATGGATGAATTGGAAATATATAAAAGAACAAAAAAAGAATGAATTTTTTTATATTCTTGGTTAATAAAATAATTACTCAATGATAGAATAATGACCAAAAAAGAAAATGTGTTTTCCTAATACCTTAATTTTTGTTGAACCGATGGCCTTTTAAATCATCATAGATTTATGATTTGAGGCCCTCAACTTTTCTTTGACCATTCACTTTTTTTTGATTGATGACCACAATTATTCCCTATAAATATTTACACTTTTCCTCCATGTCCAATCTTCACTCCCAACCTATGTTCTCATATGTGGAAACCTTATTGTATGTTACTTTGGGTAACTGTAATGGTTCAAAATTTCCATTTTTAAAAGAAGAGTTAGTATTCATTTTTACATTGTGCGACTCTATGAATGAAACTTTCAAGTATTAAACCTTTGATAACCCATAAAAATTTCATTGGTGAAATTCATTTTATGGGGGGTAGAATGTAACACCCTGAGATTTTGTGATTTATTTTGGAATTAATTTAACCTTTTTGATATTTTTCATTCCATGAAACACAGAAGATGGTTCATTTTATATTAAAGCATTATGTTTTTCTTGAGTTTACGCAAAACCAAGTTAATCATTCACTACATGGAATATAAACTTTGGCCTCCTATACATGGAACACTGAGGCCAACTTGCATTATATGCAACAATGACTTTCCTCGATGACTTGCATAACACATAATAACAAGGTTTTCTGAAAAATAATATATTATTAAAATATGATTATTTAATATAATAATATAAGACCTTGACATTAAGTTATAAATTATGAATAGTATTTACTAATTTATGAAAATACATGGTTTATACAATATAATATTAATTCATAGGTTTATAATTAATTATAAATGAATATGAAAACCGATTGAATATAAAAAGAAATAATATTATTTTCACAAATATGTTTTAACCAAATAAATTAAATTTTAATTTATGTATTAAAATGAACTAATTCAAATATTACTTTCACATAGAACATCGACTCGGTGTATGTTACATGCAATACCGAGTTTTTACGAAACATAATTGTGTTGTTATAATTTTTGAAACAAGTTATTTATAATCTAACCATTAAAACTTAGTAATAATAATAGTAATATATACTTCTAAAATATTTTTATAATGGTTTTATATTAATAAAACATATTGATAATGAAAAATATAATTTTTAGTAATGTCTTTATATGTTTAAAATATACTATTTTCTCAAATGAACTACTTTTCATGTCCATCTTTGAAAAAAAATTAAACACTTTTAGAAATTGAATTTTATAAAATAAAATTTATTTTTACTACATAAAATAGAAATTATCCTAGTGTAATTTTTTTAATTTTTCTCAGAAATTTCTTTTCTTGATGAATAGTGAAAACTACTGCATTCTAGTTAAAAACATCATTTTTTGTTTAAATAATTATTAATGTTAAATTATAATTATAATTTGTTTTAAGCTCAAATTATATCAATTATACATATATTAATAAAATTTAGGTCATTATAAATAATTTAAATTTTAAATTGAATATACAAACTTAACAAACTTTTGAACATTTGTCTACTTTAAAAACCCGAAATTTCATCCCTTCTATAGGATTAGAATTAATATTAATTTTCTAGATTCTATGAATTGAATTTATAAAAACTAAAATACTCCATTACAATCAGTAAAATATTTAGAGTATAATAATATCAGCTTAATTTTTCACCAAAAAGATTAGTAAAAGTGATTAAAATTAATCACAGTGATTAAGGTCAAATTATGTTAATCAGGGACTAAACCCTAAAACTAAGGGCCCAAATTACCTATCTACTTGTACGACAACCATGGTATTTCAATAGTTTGGCCAAAAACCTTAGATTATTTATTTAGATTGGTTTTATGACTTTTATTAGGTAAGTACATGTGTACACCAAACTTGTTTTCAAAAATTCCACGTGAGTCCATTTCCTTCCCTATAAATGCCACCACCTCTCCCTCTTCTTCACATATCTCAAACCTCTTAAGTTTTTCCAAGAAATTACAAATACACTTCCCATAAATTGTCCCTTCTTTCTAAATGCCTTACCTTGGGCATAAGGCAATTGATGTGGCCTTAAAAATACATGTTTTGCCACATCGTTTTTATTAATTTTTATCAATTTAATTACTTATTTTAATACTTTTTAATAAATAATGGTTCTTTTGTATTTTTATTATTAACTTTAATAATTAATAATGTTTTTTATAATTAATGGTGTATTTTAAGTCTTAAAATAATTAATTTATTTGTTACTTTAATTTAATAGACTAATAAATTTTTTTATTTAGATTGTTGTTTTTGTATGCTTAGTTAATAATTTAACAACAATTAAATAACTAATTAAGTCTACTTCTGCACATAATTAATGTAGTATTAATTTAATTTTGCATGTTTTAATTATTAATTAATTTTAAGTAACATAATGTTTTAAGTCATCTTTTAATAATTAATTAATTAAAATATAAGATTATAAACTTATTTAGTTTTATTAAGTCTTTTTTTAATCTCATTAATTAACATAATGGTTTTATAATATAATAATTATTTGTCTACTTTAAATTAACTAAATTTGTTAAAGTAACTAATTTAAATAATTTTACTTTGTTGTTTAATTTGACTTTAATCTTTAATTAGTAAGTCGCTTTTTAATTTTTAATTTTTAATTTTGTAGAAATTTAAATTTTACTAATTGAAGTTATTAATGAACTAATTTAAGTTTCATTGGTGTTATTAATTTATTAAAGTTTACATTTTATCTAAGTTTTCAATTGTTTAATTTAGTTTTAGATTTTATTAATTATTTTGTTCTTATTTTATTTAAGTTTTAATTTAATTAATTTCTTTGTTTATTTTGCAGATTCACGGTTTCATTACGGTCACGGTGTGTCCACGCAACAGTCTCCTCACGGTCTCACCGCGTCTTTTCTAAGGGTCTCACCATGTGTTTCATTCACGGTGCCTCCGTGAACTCAGTTTCACTGTGTCACCGTATCTTTCCTTTATCCTCCCGGACTCACTGGTTTTTAGTTTTTTTGGATATACCGTTTCCCATTTTTCCATCACCTGCCTCACCGTGAAACCTTCTACGGACGCACCGTGACCGCATTCACCGTTTCACCATTTCCAGGAGAAACAATGGCACTGTCTCCTGCCACAGTGATTCTCCATATGGTCTCACCGTGTTTCCTCTGTTCACCATACCCTCATAGTTCCAATCTGGTTTTCTACCACCGCTTCCCTTCTCAGGCCATGCTTTATCCCTTTCCACCATTCCCTTGCTACCCACCACTCACAACATCACCTTCTTCGCACAAAAATAGAATCAAAATCAACAGATTTATTCCACACACCTCAAATCATATTTTTTGTTTTCAAAGAACTAATTCAACCCTAATTACAACTCTTCACTGGATCTAGTTACAAAATCCAATAACTTCAATTGAAGGAGGAGTGTTCGCCACTTCTGTAATTGGAGTCCACTACGCAACAAAGTTGATTCTGGTCACAGAATTAGAACTCGCCTCTGCATCATGAAGAGGAGGAGTTTTTACCTGGAGTCATTGCCGCAGATTGAGTTTGGACGCACTTAGGAGGAGTTTCACAAGCGTGCTGCTACACATTGCACCCCAAATCAGATCGCATTGATTGAAACTGAAGCTTTTTCTTACTGATTTGATGGAATATAGAGGAGGCCGAGCCACCTAAATTTCTTCAGATCTGGAATTCGTGATCTTTCTGTTGTCCGCCATTGATGCGTCGCGATAAAGAATGGAGCCACCTTGAGGAGTTACGCTGGAAGAGGTTGACTCCACTCGAGCTGTTTGCGCCACTGTTGGAGGATGAGGTGAAGCCAGTATTGGAGGAAGACTGAGCAGGAGTCGCGAACCTGGAGAGGAATCGAAGAAGAAGACCACCTTCCTCCACTGCGTAGCATGGAAAGGGGGGATGTAGAAAAAAATAGATAAATAAAAATAATTATAAAATAATTAAAATTAAGAAAAGATAAAGTAAAAGTTATTTATAATAAGTTAAACAAATAAATATAATATAATTAATAAAAACATTTATAACAGATAAGTTATTAAATTAAATATAATAAAATTATTAAGAATTTATTATTTTATACACAATAATAATTTATAAATAAAATTAATTATTTACTTAACATAATGTGCTAACACTTTAATTAATTATTAATTACAAAAAAATAAATATTTTAATTAAATTAATAAAGTAATTGATTTAAGAATCTAATTAGGTTATAATATCTAATTATTAATAATACTTAAACTAATAACTTAAGTTTTAATTATAAATTAAATAATTCTATTTTATTAAATATGTAATAATAAATTAATAATCATAATAACAATATTTAATAATAATTATCAATAATGTCTTTTTTAATTTATGTTAGTTAACTTTTTAACAAGTAGTATAACTTTAAACTAAAAATTAGCTACTTTACTTTCTTCGTGTTTTCATTTATTTATTTTCTATTTTAACATTGCAGGTTCATTCAGTAGAAGAGAAAACGTCCAGATACATCTAACCAACTCACTGGTAGTTAGTTACAAGGGAAATTCTAGCGCGACGTGCCTGTCACGAAAGAAACGCACGTGTGAGGTGTTCTCGTGAAGGAAACTTAATGTCGGTGGAAGGAAAGCGGTGACATGAAATAGAAGATGGTGCATACAAAAGCAGAGCAAGAAGCAGAATTTAGGGGATGCTCATTCATTCCACGCACACATTGGAGAGAAGATCCAGGAGGCTCATTCATCCACGAGGGACATTCACTCGAAAAAAGGCTGGATGGGAGAGCGGAGAACCTGGAGTGACTCTCAGAGAACCATCCTTGGATACTCGAGGGCTTGGAGCAGCAGGAATTCATGCGAGCAGAGGGATTTTTCTTCCTCTGTTCTCTTTTAATTCTCTTCCTCTGTAATTGAATATTTTTAAAATACGTAAAGGAAGCAATGTTTGGCTAAATATTTACAGTTCGGGGGATAAATCGAGTCTACTGGTCATCGTTCTTTTCTTTTCTCACTATCCTCTTAATGTGATTGGAATTGATCGGCCAGGTTGGTTCTGATTACATTCCATTGCAACGTACCACTTGTGATTAATCTAATATTTCCACATTTATATGGTGAGTTTAAATATGGATTGATTTTCTTGAACATTTAAAAGGAAATAAAAGGATACAGGACATACGGCGAGTTAGTTCTGTGTTCTTTTCGAACTTGATTTTTTTTAAGTTGGTTAATCTAAGGGTGGAGAACTCTGAAATTCGCCAGCTTGAGTGATTATCTCCTGGAGAGGGAAATAAATCACTCCATTTTAGTGGTATTAGTTGTAATCAATGTTGTGAGAAAGTATACCTTCGAAACCAGTAGAGTTGATATACTCCCCGGACGTTTTTCTCCAGATTGTTTACTTTTTAGTGCATTGTTTCTCTATTACTTGCTGTTTTGAGCCTTTTCATTGTTTTGATACAGTTTAGAACAGAAACTAAAAAAATGTGTTGTTTCATTGGTGCTCTATAAAAAATATATAAAAAATAGAAAGATTAGAAATTCATCCTCACTGCTAACAACAGTGGGGTCTTTAGTTAGTTTTTTTAGAGAATAGTTTCCAAAATAGCCTTCCCTGTAGATTCGACCCTGCTTTCCACATTTGTTGTAGTTAGTAGGAAAATAAATATTAAACTTTTACCGGCTTCAACGATGGTACAATTCAAGTTTTTGGCGCCGTTACCGGGGAGGGCACGAGCCATTGCTAAAAAAACACATTTAAAAAAAAATAAAAAAATAAAAATCTTTAAAAAAATTGGAAAATTTGAAAACTGTTAAAAAAACTGTGTCTTGTCAATACGAACTGTTATTGCTGGTACTATCTACTGTTTTTTTCATGAGCACAAGACACTCTGCTATTATATTAGAGCCCTTAAACCTTGAACTAGATAAACATTTAGCCGCTTTAAGAAAGAATAAAAAAATTGAAATGGAGAATCAAGATAATACAGTTCCTAATAATAATTTCCAAAACCAACCAGAACTCTTAGATGAAAATGAAAGGCCTAGGATGAGGGAGTTTCAACTCCAAAAAGTTTCAAGCAACCCATATTTGATTAGGCTTAGTCCTAGAGCTCAAAACTATGAACTAAAACAATCACACATTTCACTACTGCCTGCTTTCAATGGGCTCTCTAATGAGGACTCTTTAGCCTTCATTAGATATTTCTACAACATTGTGAAACAACTTCCCTTATTAGGACTTACAGAGAATGAGCTTAGGATGAGAGTTTTTCCCTTTTTCCTTAAAGGGAATGCGAGAAATTGGTTTTTGAGCTTAGATGAGAACATTTTTGAGAATTGGGATCAAGTTTACAACTCTTTTATTATGAAATTTTATCCCCAAAGATTAAAAGGTGAATTGAGAAATAAGATTACTATTTTTTACCAAGAGGATGGGGAAGCCTTCCATGAAGCATGGTATAGATTTAGGGACCTACTTAGGCAGTGTCCCCATCATCAACTCCCGTCTCATATTCTTATGGACACCTTCTCTGAAGGGATTTCCTCCTCTGGTCAGAACTTAGTGGATCAAGTTGCTGGGGGTAATTACAATGATAAGACTGATGAGGAGTTGAGACAAATTTTCAATAATCTAGCCCTTAATTCTCAACATAATAATTCATGAAGGAAGAGAGTCAATAGGAATGTTAATACTGGTTCAGGAGCTGATAATCAATCCCAACTTGCTGAAATCACCAACCAACTTCAAACATTAATGAACTAGAATTCA
The DNA here is from genome assembly GCA_963277665.1 of Viscum album. Classification (NCBI taxonomy): domain Eukaryota; kingdom Viridiplantae; phylum Streptophyta; class Magnoliopsida; order Santalales; family Viscaceae; genus Viscum; species Viscum album. The sequence continues at coordinate 14,686,017 of OY728145.1, forward strand.
AAACAAACTGTTAACCAAGTTGAAAATCAAAATCAGTATCAAACTCTAAGGCAACAGTGCACTCAATGTTGTATGTTTGGGCACTCTGATAATTTTTGTCCCAATACATATTTAACTACCCAACAACCTGAAACTTCTAACTTTGTTAATTATGGTCTTAGGATGCCTCAAAAAGAAGATCCATTTTCAAATAATTACAACCAAGGCTATAGGAACCATCCAAATTTGTCATGGAAAGATCAAGGAATCATCAAACAACCAACTGCCCCTAATTTTCTGAACAAATCAAGACCAAACTTTCAAAATCAATAAAGGGGTGAGACTTCAAATGTTCAAGGAATTAATGATAATCAAATGTCTTCTAAATTGGATCAGATCTTGAATAAAATAAATTCACAAGAGGAAAGGTACATGACTCAACTTAATAAATAGAAAAGTCAATATGAGTTAGACAAGATACAAAATTATGTGAGAATGCAGAACATGGAAACATAGCTAGGAAAATTAGATAGAGATTTGACTTATAGGGATAAAGGTAGGTTTCCTAGTACAACTGAACTTAATCCTAGGGAGAATATCATGGCTGTTGTTACTAGGAGTGGGATGAATACTCACACTATTGCTGAAAAAACTGTAAAAAATGCCCAAAATGAAAACCTGATTCAAACTGGAAATGAAAATATACTTTGTTCACAATCTGGAAATTCACAGAAAAATGTTGAAAATAATGATAATCTGAACCTGTCACCTGGATATCAAGCTGAAAATTGTTCTAAAAATCAAAAGAATAAAGTAAAAGAAAAAGTTGTGGAAGAGGTGAGGGACATGCCTTCTGTTATGAAGAATTTTTCCCCACCCATACCTTTCCCTGAGAAGCTTAAACCACAAAGTAATACCAGGGATGAACTTCTTCAGTTCCTTGGTATTCTATCCAAAATTAAAGTGAACTTCCCATTTATCCAAGCTTTAATTCAAATACCATCTTATCTGAAATCTTTAAATAAAATTGTTTCAAACAAAAAGACCCTCGAAGAATTTGCTACCTACAGACTCACTGAAGAGTGCAGTGCTATACATCAAAAGAAAATCCCACCCAAATTGAAAGACCCAGGTAGCTTTGTCATTCCTTGTACCCTAAGAAATTCAGGTCAGCTCAACTGTTTGTGTGATCTAGGTGCTAGCATTAACTTGATCCCATACTCATTGTTTCGGCAGTTGAGGTTGGGTGATCTTCAACCCACCACAACCATTCTTCAGTTAGATGATAGATCATTCACTCATCCTGTGGGTAGGGTAGATGAATTACTAGTTGGAATTGGGAAGTTATTCTTGCCTGCTGATTTTCTTGTCTTAGATATGGAGTGTGATCAAGAGGTACCTATCATCTTGGGTATGCCCTTCTTGGCCACAGGTGGTGCTGTCATTGATGTGTCAAAGGGTCAACTGATATTCAAAATTGGTGAACAAGAAGAAGATTTTAATGTTTTTAAAAATACTAAGGGACCAACTTATTATGAGAACTGTTCAAAAATTAAGTCTCTTGAAGCTGAATGTTCTTATAAAAATCAACTTGAAATCATTGAAAAATCTGAAAAACAATCCTCTGTTGAAGAAAACATTTGTGAAGCTGAAAATATTTGTGAATCTGTTCTAGAGATTGAAAATTATGCTGTAACACCAAAACTGGAAAATCATCTAAATCTAGATAACTGCCCAGTTTTTGCTGTAGGAGAGTATTCTGTTTTCGAACTTAGGATTTTTTGAGTGAATTTGAGGGTGTTTCTGTTAACACCAACCTTTCTGAACACTTTGATGACACTGAGGGAGAAATTTTAAGACAACTTGATGATTCTTATTTGATTAACTTGTTAAAATATTATATGGAAAGTCTGGACAACATACTAGCCAACTTTGACAGTAGGACTGTTATCTCTGAATCTGATCTTGTAATTGAAAATCTTTCATCTTTTAATACTCCCTATAAGAAATATGTTGAATATCTTGGACCTCCCATGCCTAAGAGTCTTCCTTCAAGTGTAGAACCACCCACTCTTAAGCTTAAAACCATCCCTGCTCATCTTAAATTTTCATTTATGGGTGAGAACTCCACTTTGTCTATAATAATTTCTGTTGAATTGAATGAAAATAAAGAACAAAGACTGCTGAATGTGTTGAAAAAGTTTAAATCTGCCATAGGCTGGACAATAGCTGATATTAAGGGTATTAGTCCCTCATTCTTTATGCACAAAATACCGATGGAGCCTGACCATAAGCATAGGGTAGAGTGTCAAAGAAGATTAAATCTGAACATGAAAGAAGTTGTGAGAGAGGAAGTGATCAAACTGCTAGACACTAGAATGATATATCCCATCTCTGATAGTGCTGGGGTCAGCCCTGTCCAGGTTGTCCCCAAGATGTGAGGTTTTACTGTTGTTAAGAATGAAAATAATGAAGAAGTCCAAGTTAGGAAAGCCACAAAATGGAGAGTCTGTATTGATTATAGGAAGATTAATGCATCCACTAGGAAGGACCATTTTCCAATACCCTTCTTGGATCAAATGCATGAGAGGCTTACTGGAAATGAATTTTTCTGTTTTCTGGATGGGTATTCTGGTTACAACCAGATCCCTGTTGCTCCAAAGGATCAGGAGAAGACCACTTTCACATGCCCCTTTGGAACATTTGCTTATCGGCGGATGCCCTTTGGGTTATGTGGAGATCCAACAACCTTTCAAAGGTGTATGATGGATATTTTTTCTGATATGATTGAGATAATCATTGAGGTTTCCATGGATGACTTTTCTATAGTGGGGAGTACTTTTAATACTTGTCTTGAAAATCTTGAGTTAGTTTTGGAAAGATTCATTGAAACCAACCTTGTTCTTAATTGGGAGAAATGTCAGTTCATGGTTACAGAAGGTATTGTCCTTGGTCATAAGGTGTCTAAGAGAGGTTTGGAGGTTGATACTGCTAAGATAGAATTTATTCAAAAACTTCCACCTCCTGTTAATGTCAAAGGTGTTAGAAGTTTTTTAGGGCATGCCTATTTTACCGGAGATTCATAAAGGATTTTTCTAAAATCACAAAGCCCTTGTGTTCCTTATTGGTAAAGGATGGACCTTTTAACTTTGATGAAAACTGCTTGAAATCATTTAATCTCCTTAAAGATAAACTCACTACATCACCTATCATTACTGCACCTGATTGGAAACTACCTTTTGAGCTTATGTGTGATACTAGTGACATGGCTGTAGGTGATGTCCTTGGATAGAGGAGAGATACGAAGTTTCATGTGGTGTATTATGCTAGTAGACTGCTAGATGAAGCCCAAAAGAATTATACCACCACTGAAAAAGAGTTGTTAGCTGTTGTGTTTGATCTTGAGAAGTTTAGACAGTATTTGTTAGGGTCCAAAGACATAATTTTCACTGATCATTCTTCTTTAAAATACTTGCTGTCTAAAAAAGAAACTAAACCCAGGCTGATTAGATGGATCTTATTGTTACAAGAGTTTGACTTAGAGATTAGGGATAAGTAGGGAGCTGAAAACTTAGTTTCTGATCACTTATCTAGGCTTCATGTTACCCAATCTGAATCTAAAAATCCTAGGGAGATTAACTATTCTTTCCCTAATGAGAAGATGCTCACTATCTCAGTTAGGAAATCTACTTGGTTTGCAGATTTTGGAAACTTTCTGGCAGTAGGTGTCATTCCCAAAAATATGTCTAAAAATCAAAGGAAGAAATTCATTTCTGAACTTAAATATTATCTGTGGGATGATCCCTTGCTATTTAGGAGGTGTGCTGATGGTATTATTAGGATGTGTGTGCCTGAGGAAGAGATGTTGTCTGTCTTAGAAAATTTTCATTCTTCACCTTGGGGAGGTCACCATGGGGGTGAGAGAACTTCTCAAAAAGTCCTACAATCTAGTTTCTATTGGCCTACCCTCTTTAAGGATGCTGGGAGTTTTGTGGTTGGGTGTGACAGGTGTCAGAGGCTAGGCAATGTGGGTAGGAAGCAAGAGTTACCCCAAAAGGGTATTTTGGAGGTTGAAAATTTTGATGTTTGGGGTTTAGATTTCATGGGACCATTTCCATCATCTCATGGGAATGATTATATTCTTGTTTCTGTGGATTATGTATCTAAGTGGGTTGAGGTAGTAGCTCTGCCCAACAATCAAGAAAATAGTGTGATAAAATTTGTCAAGAAGAATATCTTTACAAGATTTGGAGTCCCAAAAGCTTTTTTTACTGATAATGGAACACATTTTAAGAATTAAAAATTTAAATCTTTGATGGAAAAGTATGGTTGTGTTCATAAAACTGGAACTCCTTGTCATCCACAGTCCAATGGACAAGTGGAAATTTCTAATAGATAATTGAAGAAAATACTTGAAAAAACTGTGTCAAACTCTAGGAAAGACTGGTCTCTTAAACTCGATGAAGCTTTATGGGCATATAGAACTGCTTTCAAGACCCCAATAGGTATGTCTCCTTACAGGCTGCTGTTTGGGAAATGCTGTCATTTACCTGTGGAGTTACAACATAAGTAATATTGGGCAGTTAAGGCTCTTAACTTTGAATTTAAGAGTGCTGGTGAGAGGATACTACTTGAGTTGAGTGAACTTGATGAGATTAGGAGAGAGAGTTATGATAATTCGAGGATATATAAAGAGGGGAATAAACTTTTCCATGATTATATCATTCAAACCAAAGAGTTCAAACCTGGATAGAAGGTCCTCCTCTTTAATTCTAGACTTAAACTTTTTCCTGGGAAGCTGAAGTCCAAGTGGTATGGACCGTTTACTATTGTGAGAGTGTTGAAGAATGGAGCTTTGGAAATAGTTGGTGAAGAGAATAAACCCTTTTTGGTCAATGGGAAAATATTGAAACTTTATTTTGAGGGGCAGCCAAAGGGCTTGGCTACCTTCACTGTTCTTGAAAATTGTTCTTGAATGAAGTTTGGATGGGGACTTTAAACCTAGTGCTACATGGGAGGCAACCCATGGTCTTTGTCTTGTTAATAAATAAACAAATTGTGATTAAATAAAGTCTAACTGAAGACTTAAAAATCAGTGCTTCATGGGAGTAAACCCATGCTTCTTCTTTGTTTTCATTTTTATACTCTTTAGTGTTGAATAAAGTGCTGATTTGATTGTCTTCCTTATGCTCTATATCTGTTGGAATTTTGTTATTGGCTTACATTCTCTGTTTTTCAGGATACTGCTGCTTGTGTCAATAAAGGAGTGGAGTCCCCATGCTGGAGGTGTAAAGGCATCATATATTCTGGGAAGTTCTCAACTCTTAATTGTTGCATTTATTATTCTGATCCTGTTGACTTTAAGGATAGAATCTGCTATATGTTTACTTTTAAACATTCTGCTATATGTTACTATGCTATACAAAAATCTGCATGTTCCTGTTGATGTAAATTGAATTTCATTGATTTTAAAAACTCTCATTGCTTGAATTTAAGTGTGTGTGTGTGTGTATGTGGGGGGGGGGGGGTTCATACAGACTGAAAAATATTTTTTTGAATCTGATTATATCTTTGATGTGTTTAGCATGAACTTTGTCTACTGTATTTAACATATTATTGAACTCAATTTGTTAAAATGCTAAACCCTATCCACTGTTCACTTCTAAAGTTGCTTGCCTTGTTTGAACTTTAATGGAAAATCTTTGTCACATGACATAAATGTTAATGAATGTATTGGATAATGAACCTACTATTAATTTAACCTTTGTGGCAAACTAATTTTTAAACTTCATTGAGACCCTTTATACATGTCAAAAATCTACTTAATTGAAAATATTTTTTGAACTTTAATGATTAATTGTTCTTCTCTATATTTAGAAGTCAACTTTGGGGACAAAGTTGGGTTTTAAGTGTGGGTGAGGGGGTCAATTCTTGACTATGCTTAACTGTGATTTAAAGAAATCCCATCAGTTCCCACCTCATTTCAAACTGTTTGTAAAAAATGGAAAAAATGGATAAATTTTTTCAAAATTCATGCATAATTTTAGGCTTTAAACTTTTTTCAATTGGATCTTGCCTTAGGATAAGTTCCTTGTTGGCAGTTAATGGTTGCTTTGAGTCTGAAATTAATGATAATGGATGATTGTTGAGTGGTCTTGCTTAGTGATTTGATGGAAATTCAGTTTGGGACCTACCTCTGGAATTGATATGGGTACCCTGTTTGTGGAATTGTGATCATAACTCTTGGAACTGGAAGTTTGATTATGATTCTAGGGTCCTCATTCATATTTCTTTAAATTATTAAAATTAATTTCTTTAATTAGCCAATGTAAATGAATTTTATATAAATCTTTTGAAACTGGAGTAATCTGGGCATCTGGGATCCCACGGTGAGTCTCTGAGACCCTAGATGCTGGGTGAATTTCTGTTAACTTTTAGCCCTCTGTTCATCTTGAATAAGTGCATTGCACAGTGATTAGCACAATGATACATGGCTTGGGAAAAATAAATAAAGTGTCTAGGGTCAAAAATGGGCTCATTAAGGTGAGGGGAATGATGAACGCCAAATGAAGAAGGGATCAATTGATTTATATGTAAATCATTTTGGTTGTATCAAAAAGGTGATTCACAAAAAAATTATTTATTCTTTGAAACCTAGGAGATGAGTCAAAGTACAAGGTTCCTATGGTTATTTATTCTTTGATGATTCATAGTTTTCAATACTACCAGTGACTATTTGCTTAAAGCAAGGTTCATATGAGCAACTTAGTTTCTAAAAGCCTAGTGACATGTTACTGTCCTTTGTTTCAAATTGCTGGTCATGTTACATTTTGAGAAGTATCATGAAAATCATCCTTTTTTTCAAAGAAAATAAAACATGGGATTGTTTGAGGACAAACAATGATTAAGTGTGGGGGAATTTGATGTGGCCTTAAAAACACATGTTTTGCCACATCTTTTTTATTAATTTTTATCAATTTAATTACTTATTTTAATACTTTTTAATAAATAATGGTTCTTTTTTATTTTTATTATTAACTTTAATAATTAATCATGTTTTTTTATAATTAATGGTGTATTTTAAGTCTTAAAATAATTAATTTATTTGTTAATTTAATTTAATAGACTAATGATTTTTTTTATTTAGATTGTTGTTTTTGTCTGCTTAGTTAATAATTTAACAACAATTAAATAATTCATTAAGTCTGCTTCTGCACATAATTAATGTAGTCTTAATTTAATTTTGTATTTTTTAATTATTAATTAATTTTAAGTAAATTAATGTTTTAATTCATCTTTTAATAATTCATTAATTAAAATATAAGATTATAAACTTATTTAGTTTTATTAAGTCTTTTTTTAAATCTCATTGATTAACATAATGGTTTTATAATATAATAATTATTTGTTTTCTTTAAATTAACTAAATTTGTTAAAGTAACTAATTTAAATAATTTTACTTTGTTTTTTAATTTGACTTTAATCTTTAATTAGTAAGTTGCTTTTTAATTTTCAATTTTTAATTTTGTAGCAATTTAAATTTTACTAATTGAAGTTATTAATGAACTAATTTAAGTTTTGATTGGTGTTATTAATTTATTAAAGTTTACATTTTATCTAAGTTTTCAATTGTTTAATTTAATTTTAGCTTTTATTAATTATTTTGTTCTTATTTTATTTAAGTTTTAATTTAATTAATTTCTTTTTTTTATTTTGCAGGTTCACAGTTTCATTACAGTCACGGTGTGTCCACGCACCGGTCTCCACACGGTCTCACCGCGTCTTTTCCAAGGGTCTCACAGTGTGTTTCATTCACGGTGCCTCCGTGAACTCAGTTTCACTGTGTCACCATATCCTTCCTTTATCCTCACAGACTCACTGGTTTTTAGTTTTTTTTGGACATACCGTTTCCCATTTTTCCCTCACCTGCCTCACCGTGAAACCTTCTACGGACGCACCGTGACAGCCTTCACTGTCTCACCGTTTCCAGGAGAAACAGTGGGACTGTCTCACCGTTTCCAGGAGAAACAGTGGCACTGTCTCCTTCCACTGTGATTCTCCATATGGTCTCACCGTTTTTCCTCTATTCACCATACCCTCACGGTTCCAATCTAGTTTTCTGCCACCGCTTCCCTTCTCAGGACATGTTTTATCCCTTGCCACCGTTCCCCTGCTACCCACCGCTCGCAACATCACCTTCTTCACACTAAAATAGAATCAAACTCAACAGATTTATTCCACACACCTCAAATCAGTTTTTTAGTTTTCAAAGAACTAATTCAACCCTAATTGAAACTCTTCACCGGATCTATTTACAAACTCCAATAACTTAAATTGAAGGAGGAGTGTTCGCCACTTCTGTAATTGGAGTCCACTACGTAGCAAAGTTGACGCTTGTCATAGAATTAGAACCCGCCACTGCGTCGTGAAGAGGAGGAGTTTTTACCTGGAGTCATTGCCGTAGATTGAGTTTGGCCGCACCTAGGAGGAGTTTGACAAGCGTGCTACTACACATTTCACCCCAACTCAGATCACATTGATTGAACCTGAAGATTTTTCTTACCGATTTGATGGAATATAGAGGGGGCCGAGCCACCTATATTTCGTCAGATCTGGAATTCATGATCTTTCTGTTGTCCGCCATTGATGCGTCACGATGACGATTGGAGCCACCTTGAGGAGTTCCGCTGGAGGAGGTTGACTCCACTCGAGATGTTTGCGCCGTTGTTGGAGGATGAGGCGAAGCTGGTATTGGAGGAATATTGAGCAGGAGTCGCGAACCTGGAGAGGAATCGAAGAAGAAGACCCCCTTCCTCCACTGCGTAGCATGGAAAGGGGGGATGAAGAAATAAATAAATAAATAAAAATAATTAGAAAATAATTAGAATTAAGAAAAGATAAAGTAAAAGTTATTTATAATAAGTTAACCAAATAAATATAATATAATTCATAAAAACATTTATAACAGATAAGTTATTAAATTAAATATAAGAAAATTATTAAGAATTTATTATTTTATACACAATAATAATTTATAAATAAAATTAATTATTAACTTAAATTAATGTGCTAACACTTTAATTAATTATTAATTACAACAAAAAAATATTTTAATTAAATTAATAAAGTAATTGATTTAAGAATCTAATTAGGTTATAATATCTAATTATTAATAATACTTAAACTAATAAAAAAAGTTTTAATTATAAATTAAATAATTCTATTTTATTAAATATGTAATAATAAATTAATAATCATAATAATAATATTTAATAATAATTATCAATTATTCTTTTTTTAATTTATGTTAGTTAACTTTTTAACAAGTAGTATAACTTTAAACTAAAAATTAACTGCTTTACTTTCTTCACGTTTTCATTTATTTATTTTCTGTTTTAACATTGAAGGTTCATTTAGTAGAAGAGAAAACGTTCAGATACATCTAACCAACTCTCTGGTAGTTAGTTACAAGGGAAATTCTAGCGTGACGTTCCTGTCACGAAAGAAATGCATGTGTGCGGTGTTCTCATGAAGGAAACATAATGTCGGTGGAGGGAAAGCGATGACATGAAGTAGAAGACGATGCATACAAAAGCAGAGCAAGCAACAGAATTTAAAGGACACTCATTCATTCCACACACACATTGGAGAGCAGATCTAGGAGGCTCATTCATTCACGGGGGACATTCACTCGAAAAAAGGCTGGATGGGAGAGCGGAGAACCTGGAGTGACTCTCGGAGAACCAATCCTTGGATACTCGAGGGATTGGAGCAGCAGAAATTCATGCAAGAAGAGGGAGTTTTCTTCCTCTTTCCTCTTTTAATTCTATTCCTCTGTAATTGAATGTTTTTAAAATACGTAAAGGAAGCAATGTTTGGATAAATATTTACAGTTCTGGGGATAAATCGAGTCTACTGGTTATCATTCTTTTCTTTTCTCACTATCCTCTTAATGTGATTGGAATTGATCAGCGAGGTCAGTTCTAATTACATTCCATTGCGACATACCACTTGTTCTTAATCTATGATTTCCACATTTATACGGTGAGTTTAAATGTGGATTGATTTTCTTGAACATTTAAAAGGAAATAAAAGGCTACAGGACATACGAAGAGTTAGTTCTGTGTTCTTTTTGAACTTGATTTTTTTTAAGTTGGTTAATATAAGGGTGCCGAACTCTGAAATTGGCTGGCTTGAGTGATTATCTCCTGAAGAGGGAAATAAATCACTCCATTTCAGTGGTATTAGTTGTAATCAATTTTGTGAGAAAGTATACCTTCAAAACCAGTAGAGTTGATATACTCCCCGGACATTTTTCTCCAGATTGTTTACTTTTTAGTGCACTGTTTCTCTGTTACTTTCTGTTTTGAGCCTTTTCCTTATTTTGATACAGTTTAGAACAAAAACTAAAAAATGTGTTGTTTCATTTAGCTCTATAAAAAATATATAAAAAAATAGAAAGATTAGAAATTCAACCTCACTGCTGACAACAGTGGGGTCTTTAGTTGATTTTTTTAGAGAATAGTGGCCAAAATAGCCTTCCCTGTGGATTCGACCCTGCTTTCCACATTTACGGTAGTTAGTAGGAAAATAAATATTAAACTTTGACCAGCTTCAACGACGGTACAGGTCAGCAATCAATTGAATCTTTTTGGCATAAATAAAAAGGAGTTTCCTGATTATGAGGCAACATCTTCTCTCAAGTCCTTTATTTTATTTTCCTTCTCCACCCCTCCAACTCTATTTATTCAATTATTATATAAAAAAGTATAATAAATATACTAGGATGTTTTTATGTAAATGGTTCGACCTATACTTACACACACCTTCATCTAATGGGTAACGGACATACTATTTCTGTATACGATGAATTACTGCCTCATGAAATGATGATTGTTCATTTTTCCATTACCACCTACCATTATGGAAATTATAATGGAAAATATGTTTATATAAGTCATATATTAAATTTATTATTTCTTTAATCTTATTTATTCTTAAAAAAACATATTTTTACTTTCCATTTTGTGTTAATACGATAAGTTCTTTTTAGGAAGTATGGACTACCGCCCCCTCAAAGCGATATGATTCATTCATACACCACGTGGATTGTATTAAGGATGGATTTAGTGAATATATATTATATATATGATATAATAAATCTAATGTAATAATTATATACATATACATATATATACATATATTTCTTTTACTTTCATTCTTTCAATACGACAATTAAACAGAAATATCATTCATGCGTACGTACAACCTACTGTCTTCATGAAATGTGTATTATATTTCATACTTATATATTATATAGATTATTATAATATAAATATAATGTATATAAATGATATTTATATCATGTTTTTCATTCTATAAATCATGATATGAAGTATAAATACCAAATATATAACAAATTTATACACATGGGAATAATAAAGTGAATATTACCCGAAGTGAAACCTTAACATAGGATTGTTAACAAGTGGGTAATATAAGGTCATAAAAAAACCATACATGGTATTAGATAAAATTATATGTTTTTTTAAAATATTTATAGTACATTTATATTTATTATACATGTGTTTTGAACATGTACAATGAGATTCGAGACACAAGGTAAGAGGATTTCTTCTCACTTTTCATTCCCATGAGATACATGCTATGTTCACCAATCTTTCCTTTTGTGTGGTGTAAGTACTTCCCATGAATATATTATGTGTATATTTTAACTAAATTTATATGTATTAACATATCCTTTTTATGAAATTTCATTCATGGGGTTTAAGATTCAAAAGTTACAAAATCAATAAAAATGTTTTGTCTTCATTTTCTTTCTTTGAGACTTATGTTTTGTTATGCACCTAAACTTTTTTTTCGAGGTGTATGTACTTCCATTTTAGATTTTATATCATGAATATACTTATTTTCATGAATTTTTAAGCTTCATGTAATTTATTTTTCTTATATGGAGAGTATGATTCCAAGTTACCATTTATAAGAGTTTATTGAGATAATACCATCCACTTTTGCGATTGTTTATGTTATGATTCATTGTATGAATTCTTATGTTAAATCGCTAAATAAAATAATATATTTTATTATCATATAGTTATTCATTATATATTCATGTAGTGTTACCATTTTCCACTCTTTTTTACATATTATTATTAAGAAAATGTTTATAAGAAAGCCCAACTTTACCCTCTATTCGGTCTGAAATCTATGTTCCTTCAAAACCATGTTTTCTAAAAAGGGTTTCCAAGAATATTATAATAATATCATATGATAATTAAAAGAAATTTTCACCCTTTTTTCTTCTGCTAATGTTTTCAAATTAATCTTCTTGTCACTTGTAAGAACCCAGGTTTTTAGAATGGGTCAAAATCCCGACACTGTTTGAATTTTTGACTTGTCCCTGAGAAAACTGGAGAAATTGGGAAGTTTCTGGAAATTTCCAGACTACACATTGTGTACTTTAAGTACATGCCATGTATATGTTAGGTGAGTGACCGACCGTGTTCTCACCGAGTACATGCCGTGTGATGACCCTGTAGAAATTTCTTACTACACAACATGTAGTTCTCGACACGCTGTGTACCCTTGACCGTGTGGAGGCCATACATAGTGTGTAGGCCTATTGGCCGGATAGAATAATTTAAACCAAGTACACACTGTGTCCTTCCTAGACAATCCCTGTAGTCTATCCATGTATGAGGGATATACATGGTGTGTGGGTAAGTCGGCGAGTAAGATAAGAAAAACTAAGTACACGCCGTGTACCCCTAGGTACACACCGTGTGCTCATGTCAGCAGGTTCTGGAAAGTAATATGGTAGAATTCCTGCCGCCATATGAATAGTTAAATGATATACATGACATGTATTCATTAATTAAACACTATGTACTTTCTTTTTTTTCTCTAAAACGTGCAGTAGTCTTGTTTTTGAGGTATATCCTCATTTGTGTCGTCGGGTTTCACAAACCAAGCCAACCGGGACTTCAAAACCCTCCAAGATCTTCGTCCAAACTCCGTTTTGATCACAATTTGATTCGTTAGAACCCCCTCAGTAAGGTCTCGATTCCACTTTAGCCATTTTGTTTGATTTCTTTTCTAGAATGATTCATAGGGGTTTGAGTAGTTTTGATTATTTTGTAGATCTACCACGTTTTAGACTTAATTGGAGGATGTTATCGGAGGAGTTGCATCGTACGAGTCTCAGGTAGGTGGTGAATACCACCTTTTGTGTTTTCGTGGTCATTTGTGTGATGCGGTCTTCGACGCGTTTTTAGTTATTTTGAGAGGGACCCATTTTATCTACTATTATATATTGAATTGACTGGTTGACCTATGGTATGCCTTTGGGTATGCCCTATTACCAGTTTTTCTTGAGCGGGGCCAGGTGAGGGCCTGTTGCTCATTGGGGAATTTTGTCTGGGGGATTCTAAAATGGTTATATTCTAATTATATTGTTTTAAACTATTGAGTTTAATTATTAAACCTTGATATAAATTGTTAGGGGATTTAAAGACCTCTGTGCTGGTATGGGACAATGCTTGCTTAGTACAATTAAACTGTTTAGATTGTTTTTCCTGTTTATGTGTTCTGTTTAAATATGTTATATATGTAATTGTAGAATTTCATATTCTGGACCCTTTGGGTTGTGTTGGGAATGACCTAAATATTCTCGAGTGATGCTGATCACAGGTTGGTCTTGGCCGGGTGTTGGGTGGTTCATACCATGGAATTGGGCGTCATGGGCATCAGTTTGAGGCAGGATGACTGTCAGGTTGGGCATGACCCATGTTATTGGTATGGAAAGGCCATTAGACTTGAGCGGAATGGTCGCAGGGACACGGGGTGTCAGAGGTGTTGTGGCTTGGGTACTATTTTTGGTGATTACCACTCACCCTGAAACTTTGAGTAGTGTGAACATAGAGAGACTCCGTGATGAGGTGGTTTTGACCACTCGTGTGGGTAGAGGCCCCCGTTAGTTGCAGTTTAGGTACTTTTGGTTTGGGGGTGCTTGCCATAGGAAGCCACGTAGGAGGTGAGGAGCCTTCAGGGGATAGCATTGAGGCTATCGGGTTGGGGGCAGAGGCTCGCCGTTATTTGAGGGCAGATATCACTGTCCCACTTGATACTTTATTTGAGGGTAAACATCATTGTCTCTCCGGATACTTTATTTTAAGGGAAAACATCGCTTTCCCTCTGACTACTTATCTTGAGGACAGACATCATTGTCCCTCCAGTTACTTATTGAGGACAGACATCGTTGTTCCTCCGGGTTACTGTTTCTCGGGTGTGCCTTCAGAACGTCGGTACTTGAGACACACGGTGTCAAGGGGCACATGGCACCGGGTTACATGACAGAGATTCCGACGTTGGCCGAAGCAGGTGACACTCCATGGTGGATGCTAAGCACCAGTGGAGTTTGAGTTTATTCGTGCATCGTTCTGTTTACATCTTTCCTTATAAATGCATGCCTTCTTAAACACTTATATTATGTACGCACCGTTGGGTGGTATCCTAATGAGATTTGTCTCACACCCTGCATGGGCCCTTCGGGATACGTGCAGACTTTATGGATTTACGTACAAGAAAGAGGCCAGCGTCAGGAGCTGGGCTATATTAGCTATTGCATGGAGATGGTATGGACCTTGAGGTCTTACCTAGCTGGAGTTACCATGTTTTTCTTTATTCCTGTATCAGCATGATTACCTATTTGTAGCTACATATGGTTATCCATTAGTGCCCTTTTTATATTAAGATATGTATGACCTGCTTTGGATGCATGTTTTATTGTTCAGTAGTGGTTACAAGTGACCAACATGCTGTTGTGTTTATTTTCATTGTTGTTGTTTATATTTTTTTCTTCCACTATTTATTGATATTGAACGTGCTTCTGCTCTACGGGTCTGGTTCGAGTCTGCTGAGTCATTTATTCCGCTACATCATTATTGTTATACTTGGACCAGTACCATTAATATTATCCTCCGAGAGGGTATAACCTCCCCACTATACCTATAAGACCCTCACTACTAGTCGACAACCTTTGGCGTTTGGGGAGGTGCGCCTAAGGTAGTAGCACCTGACCCATTTATCACTGTTCGGTTGGCTGTTCGGGTCCGGGTCTTTACATCACTTTCCAAATGAGGAAATTTTCTTTCCTTGTTACCACAAAAAAGGAATGTTCCTTTTACCTTGTATGACATTTATGGATTTATCCACCATCAATCATTTGAATATTTCTTTTCATGTTTAAATGTTATTTTTTAAGAAAATGTCTTTAAAAGATATTTTCAAGGAAAGTTATTTTTAAATTTTCTTAAAATTCTTTTATAAGTTTTCAAGGAAAATGGCTTTCAAAACGTTTTCAAAGTTCTTTTATAAGTTTTCAAGGAAAATCGTTTTCAAAATGCTTTCAACTTCTTTTATAAATTTTCAAGGAAAATGTATTTAAAAATATTTTCAAAGTATTTTTAAGGAATATGGTTTTCAAAAGTTTTTCAAGATTTATATATAATTTTTTAGATTATTTTCTGGGAAAGTAGTTTTTAAAACATTTTCAAACAATATTTATAAGTTTTCATAGTATTTTAAATGAAATTATTTTCAAAAGGTTTTCAAGATTTATTTATAAATTTTTAAAGTTTTTTCGAAGAAAAAGGTATTTAAAATGTTTTTAATCTTATTTCAAATGTTTTAAAGGAATATGGTTTTCAAATGATTTCAATTATTCTTTATAAGTTTTAATGATATTTTCTATTAAAATGATTATCAAATGGATTTGTGTATTGAAAATACTTTTTCAAAGAAAAAGGGATATTTTTCTCAAGAAATGTTTTTGAAATATATTTTAAAATTATTTTCCATATAATATGGCATCCCTTGATGTTATTCATGTCCTTCGAGAAAATTATCTAATTGTTCCATTCATATCCTTTCTATGAATGGGTTATTCTTAATGTCATGGTGTTTATAAAATCCATTTATCTTTCAAAGGGTTTATGTTTATGAAATCTATTTCTATTTCATGGGTTATATGTTTGGGAAATCCATTTCTCTTTCACGAGTTATGCTTTTGATGAAAAAATTATGAAACATGTAACTTTTCCATAGTTTATGGTATGTTTACATGTTTATGATACCCATTTAATTGTATGGGTTAAGATACGATTGTTTCTTATTTTTTAGAACATGTATGTATGATTTTTTATGACATGGGTGGGACTTATGTCTCCACCCAATTCATTGGGTAAAGATTTATATCTTATGAGATAGACCAAGATGGTCCTGGGAGTAATACTTGATTAATAAGATGGCCATGTGAGTGAAACATGACTACCAAGATGGTATGAATTATGAAATCATGCTACTAAGATGACCATGGGAGTGAACCATGAATAAAAAGATCATTTGGAGAGTGAACACTTACTATAAATATGGTCTTGGAAGCAATGCCATGGATACTATAGAAATCATATTATATTCTTATGTGTCTACCACAATATAATGTTTTATTACTATGTTATTCTTTGATCAGTCATGTTCTATATTCCCTTTTGATTCTTATCTTATGAAATTCAAGGATTTATTCCATGATTCGTGTATATGATCTTTGATATGCACTGTATGAGCTTATATTTTCTTGATCATGTTATCATAACCTTATGCTAATAATTATGCTTACATATCTACCTTATTTACCCTTCTTGAGCATTTGAGCTCACCCCTTTATTATGTTTCCTTTTCCCAAGTTATTAAGAAAGTTTTTATAGAGGAGTAATAATGGTAGATATATTTATGGGATATATTGAATATCTTTCTCTAGGATAGAAGATTTTGTTTCCAAGTTTCCAAAGACACTAAACAATTATGGTCCCCAGGAATGATTTTTTGTAATGTAAAGAATATTCATTTAAAATGGTGTTATATCAATGTATGTTAAAGTTGGGTTGCTATAACATGGATATAAATCCTCAATAAATTAAGGGTAGGTACAAATTGGTGAATAACATTCTGTGGAAATGGAGATAGGTGTTCCCAATACAAATATTTAGCATGAAAAATAGCAGGATAATTTTGGCAGTAAATGGGTGTACATAACGATTCATAGAAGGGATTAATGAGACAAAATGGGTATCTCATTACATTTAAATCAAAAGTACAGTAATGTGGGTATGAGAAAACATAACCCAACATGAAAAATTTAAAATTAAATGGCATAACACAAAGAAGTTTCTTGAATAAGGAGGAGAATAAGATGATTCTTTACCTTGAGAGGGTTCTTATAAAAGCTTGATAGGAGTTTCTTGAGAGATTTCAGGAACCTTGGGAGGAATATAGAGAGGTAAGGGAAGATTAATCTCATGATATAATGGTATTGAGTGAATAGAAATGAGATTTTTGGGTGGGTTTATATAGGAAAAGAGAGTATAATTATTTTATTAATTTCTAAACAAAGGTTTTTGATGTAGTATGATAAAGTCATGAAAAACAAAAAAAATCCAATGTTTTCTATTAAATTGAAGTGGTTTTTGTTATTTTAAATTTTTAAGAATTGATCTCAATAAAATAACATCCTTGGTTATGTGTAAGTGATTCATGTTTACAAATAATTGATTTTAATACCATAAAATATGATATAGGTTTTGGAGGATTCCTTAAGGGTTTATAAAATTGATCAAATAACCTCAAAACCCAATTATTTTAAAGGGGATATATATATTTGATCATTAATACCTTTTAAGGAATATATTACTTCACTTTTGGGTCATTATGATCTCATAATACACAACATATATTTATACTGTATTTAATTTTGACAAAAAAATTTGGCTACCTCATAAAATTATGAAAAAACAATGTCTGTATAATATTTATGTGATGATTTAAAAAATAATATTCGTTTTATACAAATAATTATTTAAGTATGAGAATTTAAAATTTAAAATAAAAAATCAATAGTTATTGAAAAATATTTGTTTTTTTGACAATAGCAGTTTTGTGACTGTCACAACCCCTCCCTCCAAAGATACCACAACGAGGGGAGAGAGATAATGACCCCCCCTGAGTCCTACCTCTAGTAGGTCATGGGTTGGTGAATAGCACTTACGGTATTAAAATCTCTTTAAATGATAGATATTATCCTCTATAACAATATAGGATTGGGAGATACAATGAATTATCCAAGAGAAACACCATGAAATAATATAAAAAGAAATCAAATCCATCCCATAATGCATGTATAAATTAAAATGATATACATAAAAGTATCCAAATTGAATAACCAAAAGAAAATATAAGGAAAAAAACAATAGATATCCATGTTCGGAGATAGTAATGTCCATTATGGTCCACATAATCCTCATAGAAACCTAAAAATCATTATATATATATAGGGTGAGCATGTAAGTATACTTGGTAAGAAAACTAAAGTTTCTCATGAACATGTGAAAGAAGAATAGTAATTCAAATGCGAGATAAGAATACCAATGAACATGTGAGAAAACCTAAGAACAAACAACACATAAACAGATCAACTATCCATCCCAACCTCATGAAGACACACTCACTAAATAATTCAAGCCAATTATAGTAACATAATAAGAATCATATTGATAAAGGGTACCCCACACCACTTTACCAATAGTATGTAGCTCTCACTCCCTAACATCATATGTCTTGAAGCTCCCAAATATTCTGAATATTACACCTACCCACAAGCATGGTCACCACACATCTCACCCACAGACACCTAGGCTTGCTGCCCCACATGAATGACCACATCGTATCTCACAAAAAAAACGTTATACATCACACATCCAAAACCATAACCATAGAAGTTGGGTATCATGAACATGAAGTACATAAACCTCATTCCCCCCTCCAAACATACATGGACCCTCTATAATCCACCTCATCCTACCTATAGAAACCTATGCTATGTCACATCTTTCCCTAAGACACCTGGGCTCACTATCCCACAAGTATGACCGCAATATAACTCACCTAAAGATACATGGGCTATCAAAACCACCATCTAATGAACTAACATTCCTACAACCATCACAACCTATGAAATAAATACATCTCCTGGAATAGAGAGTGAGAAAGAGAGGGTACCCCATCATCCATTCTCCTCACTAGATGTCGGGAAAAATAACCCCAATATGAATTTATGGGTATCGACACATAGTGATCTACATCGTTAGGGTTTATATAGAAATAAAAATAAGTAAAAAAGTATATACATATATCCACACATAATCCCAACCAATGGGTTCACAATTAATTACTAACTATCTCACGACATCATCAGTTTTTCTTCCACATCAAAATGCGTAATACCACACAAGCCAAAAGCTACACTTCACATTGGTAACCAATTACTATTTTCTATCCAATTAATTTCATTATTTATCATTATTCACTTTTAACCCCACAACCCATCATTTATTTATTCATTATCCATGACCATCCCATTAATGAAACTAAACCCCAAACATTTTAATCATTATTTCACAAAGAAACCATGTATAAAAAATATCTCCTCATCCCCATTATACCACAACCTCACCACCCAAAAAGCATGAAAAAACAATAGCCTCCTCACCACCTAGAAATCACGGCCAAAGAATAACCACATCACCACCCAAAAGCATGATCGTCAAACCATCAGTCCCACATTGCATCACAAACACACATCACCATCCCACTAGAACAACCACACATCACAACACATAGAGATCATTTTATAGATTTATTAAAGGTTTTTTTTTCACATTTCACTTTACTTTAGGGGAGTTATCAGACAATCCATAATCATGGGAAAACTATTTCATTAGCCAAATATAAGTGGTTAGAAAATTTTCATTTTAGGCTGATACAAAATAATAAAAACAAAATCATCCATAACAACACATATCATCCAGCATAAACATATCCCCTAATGACCACAATTTTTCATAGGGAATAAATCTTATAAAATTTATCATATAATAATAATATAAAATATGTAAAAACATGTGAATCGTTCTCTAATTTCCCATTCAATTTCAATTTGTTAATTTTTATCTTTGATTAAGACAGTACAACCATAAACCATATATGAACAAAAGAAAAACAATTTCACATGATACACAATAAATATAAAAGAGACATTTAATACCTTAAAGAAGTTGTTCTAACTCCTTGCACACCGAATGGTGAAAAAAGTGCTCAAAAACCACAATCACACCATGAGAAACCATGGATCATCCATTGATAGCCAATGAATAACCACCAGAATGAATGGATTGAGCAAGGGAAAAAAGTGATAAAAGGTCTCCTCAAGGAGGGTAGGGATCATCCAAAATGATAGATAATGAGGTGCGACTGAATGAAAGAAAATTTGATCATTAAAAGAAATTAAAACTTGGAATCCCGCAGGTTTCATGTCATGTAAATTGTACACAGTGTATAATCCACAAGTTTTCCTAAATTTCTGTATTTCACCAAAAAACATGTTTCCTGAGGATTTATTTAATTCATATCGTGAATACCACTTAAAAAGTGTGTAATCCATCTCACGACTTCCCCCTTATCTAATTTACATGTTGTGAACCAGCCTGTTAGACAAGTTATGAACTGCCATTTCATGTCATGTAAGAAATACATGGCATGTATTTCTTATAGCAGCTTTGTTGAACCTCCATGCTCCATTCAAAATTCCCATAACATCCCTAGAACACCTATAACCACCAAAACTAGAAAGTTAACAGACCCTAAAAGAATAAACTAATACATAATATACCCCTCAAATGATTCTTGGCCTCGAGAATACAAATATAAGCCTAGAAGGAAAGGGGTATTAATAACCACCCTACGAGACACCTCCTAAGGATCTTGTAATACCTAAAATTCTACCACCATCCAAAAATTCCAAAACAAATGATGAAAAAAATCTTGAACAACCTCATCACCACATAACCACCTAACCATAACCATCCAACCTATATATAGCCAAAACCAAAAACTACTGTAACCTAAAAAACACATCACCCAAAACATACGAATCAGGAAATTCCATCCTCTATATCAAGATAATATCCACTATGGGTGGCACTAACTCTCCCAAACAGGTTTATTCACATCAAAATTAATGTGTCTTGATTAAGAATCAGGTCATACCCTTTTCATATATTGGAAATTTTTCACACATTAAACATAAAAAAAGGAAAACAAATCATATCATAAATTAAGATCCAAACATCACATCATAAGAAAAATAGGAAAGGATAAACTCAATACAACTTTGGGTACTAGGAATGAATCTACATATCTAACTCCTATGTATTCTCCTCCAAGACACCATGCCTCCACAACACATGAACCAAACAAATGGTCTATCCATGTAGCACCTTCTCTTGGAGATCTTAGATTTCTACTAGATTCTCAAAGAACATTGTGTCTTCCTAGATAGAAAACAATCCCTAGTCAATGACATGGGATTAATTGTGAAGATATATATGAAGTTGAGAGATTTGGAGGAAATCATGGATAATCTCTAGCAATGGTGGAAACACTAACTGATACACCACCTCACCAACTCAGCCAAGCACCTAAAAGGGCCCAACAAACCTTAGATAAATATTCCTCCTCCTACAAAACCTCTACTTCCTATGTTGTGGGGAAACCTTGAAAAACATGTGGTCCCCAATATCAAACTTGAAGGGAATCCTCCTGCGATTGATATAATAGTTTTTACGGTATTGTGCTACTTTCATCCTTTCAAGAACAACGTGAACGTCTCTATCATGCTATGACCACATTGGGTCCAAGAACTGATACCTCCCCAACCTCTTTCTAATACAATAGGGAGACAAACAATATCCCATATAAATACTCAAATAGATACATGATAATGTATGAATAATAACAATTATTATAAGAAAAAAACCAAAGGATGGTGTTATAACCAAGATCCGTCGAGGTCCAGGACACGTGCTCATAACATATCCTCCCGTGTCATGATAGTCTGCTCCATCTGCCCATCTATCTGAGGGTGGAAAGAAGTGATGTGGAGTAACTTAGTTCTAAAATCATTCTGTAATCCCCTCCAAACTCTTGAGGTAAAATTAACATCCCAACTCAATACAATGGACCTTAGAACTCCATACAACCACACCACCTCATCCACATACCTCTTAGACAAAGAATCCACTACACCCGACTCCTTGATCACTAAGAAGTTGGAAGATTTTTTCAATCAATCAACAATCACATGATTTGATCACAACCTACCTAAGATACAGGTAACCTTTTGAAAAAATACATCAATATTTTATCCCATTTCAACTCAAGAATATTCAAAGGCTACATAAAACCTCCAGGAACATGATTCTTGACCTTTAAGTGATGGAAAACCAAGCACATTTCCAAAAACTCTGGTACTGCCCACTTAATGCTAGGACACTAAAACAACACCCTATGGAGCATCACCATGGCCAACATGATCATGCATCACCTCTGCCTCTAAGTCCCCCAATGAGAATCCTGCACCTACTGCATCATAGAAGACTGCACCATAATCTGAAACAAATATTCACTACCATCATACACCCTTTCATCTTAGTGGGAGGATTATAACTCCTACATTGATCTTTATGCATCCACAGACTCCTGAACAACATCATTCCCCGAATTCCTACTCAAATCATTGGACACGACATTCCCTTTTCCCAAGGTTTAAGATATCTCAAAATCATAATCCTAAAGAAACTCTATCCACCTCAACTACAATAAATTTATACCATGATGATAAAATATATACCTCAAGATCTTGTGATCCATGAAGACCACAAAGAAATCCCCAATGAAGCACTAGATCACTGACCAAATTCCACTTAAGGTAACCAAATACTACTTGGATGTGATTATCCCACACAAAATTTTGGTCCTTACTGGTCAAATATATAAAAGGGGATATAAATCGAGATAAATCATGAACAAAACTGTGATAATATCATGAAAAACCAAGAAAACTAAAACCCCCATCCATGTTCTTGGTTGATGCACAAGAAACAAGTGCCTAAACCTTTGATGTGTCCCCTGCCACACCATGATGAGACACCACATGCCTGAGGAAATATGCCTCTCTTTTATAGAACATGCACTTGGAAACCTTTCCATAATGTTTGTGGAATTGAAGAACCTACAAGTCAGTTCTGTGATGATCGACACGATCCTCTACTGAATTTGAGTAAACCAAGATATCATTAATAAATACAACAATGAAATGTTCCAGGAACTCATGGAACGTGGATTTAATAATCCCCATGAACATGGATAGTGCATTGATAACCTTTAATAGAATGACTAGAAACTTGAAGTGCTCATACCTACATTTTATGATAGTCTTTAGAATATCAACCTCTCTCACCCCAACTAGGGATATCTTAACCACAGATCAATCTTAGAAAACTAACTTTTCCCTCTCATATTATTGAAAAGACAATCCATCCATATAAGAGGGCAATGTTCTTGACCATTACCAAATTAAACATCTGTTAGTCTATGCACAACCTCATACTACCATCCTCCTTCTTAGCGAACAACACTAGAGCACCCTATGACGACACACTAGACTTGATAAAAACCTTTTCATCAGATAATCTATATGAATCCTCAAATATCACAGATTGAAAGGTGAAATCTGATAAGGATCCATCAAAATTAGAGAAGATCTTGGAAAAAAGTATTTCCTAAACTCAAAATGACATCGAGGTGGTATCATCACAACCTCTATAGGGAAAACATCTAGAAACTCCCTCAATGACCCTGGGGCCCTCTATTGTCCTAACATCAACTGATTCTATTGAAAAAGAAACCATAAATGCAATAAGGGTCTTCACACACTGACTTCCCACCTAAAAACCCCATTCTCCAATGAAAACCACATGATGACTATCCACATATGAGAAAATGACTCTCCTCTAAAAGTAGTTGATAACAGCAATTACAGAATACCACCATTAAATAGCAAGGATAACATTGTATGGCTATATCTGTAGCAAGAAAAGATCCCCATGATATTGATGTGCCCCCATTATCAGTCTATAGACCTGGCACCAATAAAACAAGATGGTTTGGATTCCAAATAGAATAGTAAACACTAAGGGCATGGGAATATATTCTATGTCTAGTATGAGAGTGACTTATCCTGTCTTAATGGGGATCATGCTATGATTCCCAAAGCACACCTACAATTTTCTTAGTGATTGAGAATAGCACCAAGTAGTTATATCACTAACATGGGAGGCCTTATCCTAAAGTACTTGTACAAACACACACATCTCCAAGCCTATACAACACTAAAATATAAAAAACTGCTAAAATATGCTTGTATACATTTAAATACCACAACCATAACATAAAAAAAATAAATTGAAAGTAAATAGGTCCAAATACAAGCCCACCATAATGATTCTAAAAATATTTCCAACCTGAAAGTAAAGATGAAGAATGTTGTCAAGATAACTTCAAGAACACACCTCAATTTGTCTGACTCACTAAAACCAGAAATCATATAACAACAAGAATAAATGTCATATCTACATAGGTATATGTATAAACCCCATATAAAAAGAATATATAGATATAATTAAAAAAGACACACAATCTCAAGGAAAAGTCACAATCGTAATTCTATCCTAGGATTCATGCTCAAAGTCTCCACATAGAACTCATCTAGAAGAACACACTCCACGAGTCATATATCACTAATGAAATCTGTCAAATAAGTCATGCTCATTAGGTTTCATCATAGTAAGTATATTCTAGAAGTCTAAAGAGATGCGATGCATAAATGATGATCACACCCAAATCCATGTGGTGTACCAACAACTCAATCTGGAATAACTTGCTAAGTAGAGGATCAGAGCTCGCGTAGTGTTGGTCATGATGATACCCAGAACTCCACTTAGGAAACAAAGATGATAGAGGATCTCACCCTAGGCCTCATGAAAGGATTCCAAAAACCATATCCAAGAATTCCTGTTAAAGTGATCACCATCCTATGCATAGGACATGATTCCATACTAACCCTTAGGGAATGAATATAGGGAATTCACGATAAAGAAACTTGTCCAAGATAAATAGGATAAGGGATCCATGCCTTCTTTGAATAATTACATGGTATTTACTTGTAGTTTACATCATCTCCCTTCAGAATCGGATCCTGAACATGTAAATAGCCCATTCCTATTTCTATGTATAAGTACACAACGTACCCATGCCCGTGTACTTCTACGAGTGTCCAAGTACATGGCTCGACCCATGTATACCAGGCTTGGCCATGTCCATGTGGGAGTACATAGTGTTTCCATCACCATTTACTCATAGATGATTCCATGTACCCTATGAGGTACATGTCGAGATTCTATGGAAGTTTCACATGCCATGTGATAGGGTCACATGCCGTGCGATATATAACTTCATCGTGAAAACCCTAGCAACCGCACCGGGGTCCTACAAACTATGTAATCCCAGAGTACACATAGTGTGATATAGAATTTCAAAAAACTGATAGGTTCCTCATACAACTTCCTAAATATGTCATCTCTATCATCAATCATGCCCATGGAACTCAGATCTGGGGTTTGACAGGACTTTCCACCACATATGGCTAGATTCCAACCCTCGATTTTCTAGAAATTCATTGCCCGTGATGATACCACCATCATTCCTAATAAATCCACAATCAAACACCTCCAACTAGTCCAATTCCATTGTTGTTTCCATCATCACATGATCCGCATGCCATACGGAGTCTAGATATATGATATCGAACCATTGCACTAATAAATGGGTACACAACATTCGATTCCTCTGTATTTGGGTCGAACCACCATGAAAATGAAACTCCAGCGAGGAATGCGCATAGAAAAATGAGAGAAAAACATGAAACACACAAAAAGAGGAATGAAACTCAGAAGATTTTGGTTGGACTTGACCTATTTCTATTAGAACAATGAATAAAGAACCATAACAAAAAAATCTCCTAAAAGATCCCCATAGATAAACGTATCCAACAATATGATCAATCTATGAATAAATCCATTGGTTGATTGATTTGGGTTCATTATAGTAACTAATAATGAGAAATAAATCCAATTAAAACATTATCCTACCTTGATTTGGATCAATCTTTGATGAAGAACGAAGCTGAATCATTTTCATTAGCGAGATCCTCTAATTCTGTTGCACACCGATCATGGGACCTCGATCCAGTTGTGGTTAATCAACAGAGTTCCTCTAATTCTCTCCAATAGCACTCATCGATTTGGAGGGTTATGTAGATAATCTTGAAAAAATTATATAAGAATTTATTTAAATAAGAGGATTAGGTATCTACATAGTTACAGATAAATTAAATTTAATTATATTACTTATTTTTTGTCCACACCTATGATGAATTTTCCATTAGAAACCCACGCTGACAAAGGTTATGTCACATATAAGGTAAAATACAAATTCTAAACTCAATGGTACCCACATATTTTTGACTTAGGACTATATTTATAAGTTATTCCACTTTTTTTGAAAAAAATGTGTGAACACATATCTAATATATTTAATATATTTTAAACATTTATTCTAGGAACATCAAGCCTCAGAATCACACGTTGTCTCAGTTCCTGGTCTCAAAAATAATTCTTACAATATCCAAAATTAATAAATGGAAAATACGAGTTTCAACATTCTCTCCACATTGGGGATTTACATCTCAAACATCCAAAACAAGGGTCTATACAAAAATATATGGGTAATGAGCACACATATGAGCCTCCCACTCCCAGGTGATCCCTTGAATATTCTTGTGCTTCCATGAGACACACACTAGAGGAATCGATCACCCATTAAGGATCCTATCTTGTTGATCCTCAATATCCACTAAGTAGTTAGAAACGATAGCTCTATCCTTTATGTACAACTCTCCCCAGTTGATAACATATAATATATCTTAGACGTACCTTCTCAGCTATGATATGTGTAAGATTTCATGTACTTGGTATAACTATAGAGGTATATTTAAGTGGTATGTCACCTCACTAACTCTACCCAGTATCCGGAAAGGGAAAATGAATCTTGGATATAGCTTTCCACCCCAACCAAATCTCTATAATACACATTGAGGTGAAACCTATAGGAACACATGGTCTCCCTCCTCAAACTCTGAAGGCCTCTATTGTCTATCAGAATATGAATTATAATGGATTTGTGTAGTCCTCATCTGCTCCTAGATGATTTTCACCATCTCTATAGTGGCTCACACAAACTCTGGGCCCATAAGTGATGACTCTCCAGGGTCAGTCCAACAAAGTGGTGACCTGTAGGGTTACATGTACAAGGCCTCAAATGGTTCAATAACAATGGTGTAATGATAGATGTTGTTGTATGAAAATTACAAAAAAATCATTTGATCCTCCCAACTATAACCAATGTCTAACATTAAATCTTGCAACATGTCATCCAGAACTTGAATGGTCTGCTTAGTCTAGATGTTAGTCTAGAGGAAAAAATCCATTCTAAAATGAAACAGAGTCCCAAAATCCTCCTGAATTCCCTTCAATAACCGATATGTGAATATTAAATCATTGTAAAAAATTATCATCAAGGGAACTCCTTGGATTTGGAATATCTCATTCAAATTGATGTATCCATCTCTACTGAAATTTTCTCTCGGATAGTTTGGAAGTAGGTTGACTTGGTGAGTCAGTATATGATCACCTAGATGGTATAATGTCCCCTGGATGTATGTGGTCACACCATGACAAAGTACATGGATATACCATCCCACATCCACTCTAGCATGTCAAGGAGTTTAGATAAGCCCACTGGAACTTGGTGCTCAACCTTCACTTGCTGAAAACTAAGGCATCAAGAGAAAAACTCTACAACTCCCTTCTTCATACCTCACCAAGAAATAGACATTGAAGGTCCTGGTACATATTTTTACACCTAGATTTACCGCCAATGAAGATGTATGAAACTCTCTCAGAATCTCATCCAATATATTCACTAGTACCATTGTTCATCCTTTGAAAAGAGAGACATGCTCCCCATATTCAGAAAATCCATTAGGAGCATGTCCAGTGGATAACTGAGTATGTATGGTATCACTATCGGCATCCCCAAGATAGGCCTACTTAACTTGCTGTAAAAGAGGAGGGCTAATAACCAATTATAGGAGGTAAGATGCTCCATATCTATCCATAAAGGATAACTGCAACAAGTCCAATTATACTGACACCTCGCTCAGTAACTGCAAACAAGATCTCTTGTTGAGAGAATCTGTGACCACGTTCCCTTTATAATTAGTATAGACAATATCAAAGTCATATTACTAGAGTAAATCTATCCATAACCTCTATCTAAATTTAATATTCTTATGAAAGAAGATATACTTGTGAATCTTATGGTTAGAATAGATGATAAACCACTCACCCATCAGGTTGTGTCACCACATCTTTAGTACAAAGAATACCGTTGAAAACTCAAGACCATGAGTCATGCATTTCTACTCATGTGGTCTCAAATGACATGAAACACATGCAATCACCACCTTAATCTACATTATAACAAAACTAATCCCAATTCCTGATTCATTTTATAACACTAAATACTTTTCTCCCACCTTTGGTAATATCAAGATGGGAGCTCTCATAAATCTCTATCCAAACCCCTAAAAAGCATGTTGGAAACTATCTTTCAACACAAAAGGCTTCCACTTTTGGTTCAAAGCTATTATAGGAGATGATATCCTAGATAATTTTTTTATAAATATCTAGAAATAGATTTATTACCCAAGGAAGATATGCACCTCCATCACACTCTTGGGTGGATCCCAAGACAACGCTGCATTGACCTTCACTAGGTCCACTTCCACACCATTTGTTAAGATTAGATGTCCCAGAAAGTGGACCTCCTAAATATAGAACCGGAACTTTGAGATATTCCTCTAAAGATGGTTCTCTTGGAGCATGTCTAGAACCATAATCAAGTGTCTCTAATTCTCCTCCTCATATGCTGAGTACATTAGGATATCATCGATGAAGAAAGGTATGAACAATTCTAATAAAGGATGAAATATTTGGTCCATGATTCCCATGAACATTTATTAGGAGTTTTTTACACCCAAGGGCATCAGCAAGTACTCATAGTGACTATAGAGACATATGAATGTTGTATTTGGTATATCCTCATTCCGTACTCACAACTAGTGATAACCTAATATGAGGTCAACCTTCAAGAACCATTGTTCCCCTCTCAAATGAAAAAAGATATCATCAATCCTCAATAGTGGAGGATTTTTCTTCAGGGTCACCTGGTTCAAGCACTAATAGTCCACACACAACCTCAGGCTCCCATCCTCCTTGGAAAACAACACTGAGGTTGCCCAAGGTGATACATTAGGTCTAACAAATCCATTCAAATGAAAGTCCTACAATTGTATCCTCAACTTGTGATGCTCTTTGGGAGCCATATGATATGCTAGAATAGATATTAGGGTCATCTTAGGGTGTAGATCAATAAATAATTCTTTCCCTTGGTGGAGATGTAAGCCTAGAACGTCCTCATAAAAGACATCATCATACTCTTCTACCACTGTGGGGAACTGAAAACCCATAAAATCCACTACACTAAGGGTCATTCTATCCAACTGATGAAGAATCAGCTACACCCTCTAATAAACGAATCCATCATGTATTGCATGGTTTCCTTTTCACCCACAATGAAAAATCTTTTCCCATCACTGAGGACACACCGTATACTTTGCCTAAAATAGTCAATATCGGAATGAATTATAGATAACTAGTTAATAACTAAGATGAATTTTCAATGCCTCATCACTAATACAAAGATATCCCCACAAAAACTCTCACCACCAAGAGTTAGGTTACACTATCAGAACAAGTGTCTGATCACCGATTCATCAACTTTATGAGTCTTTAAGCATAAGGGTTGATCAAAGGGCTCAACTAGAATCTATAAGTCTCGAAATAGATACATTTCATTAAAGGAATGACTAGAACCTATTTCTATTAGTACCGTAGATAAGGTAGAAAATACATAGATGGTACCTTATATCATTCCCAGAGCCTCTCTTTCTTATTCCTCAGCCACCTACTACTACCCCCACCCCTATCCTCCAGCTACTTGATCCTAGAGTGGACCACCTGGTGGTGTTGGTTGTAAAAATTCAAAGCATATACCCTCTTGAGATTATTTCCTAGCACCTCTTCCACATCCTATTCCTTGGAAACCTGTCTACTCCTACTTCTGCCTCAACCTGGGAGACCCATCCACTATCGCCCTATTTTCCATATGGTGGGTAAGAAAATCTTGTGCAAGATGTCCCCTACCATGACAATAGTATCACCACCTCTCATTGGGATGATTGGACCCATCCTATGATCCATGAACAACATACCCCATATTTGGGGACCCACTTTTGAAAATCCTCACATGTATAGGTCCTTAAGACTGACGTAGGCTCCCTGCTACCAAAGTATCTGCTCTATTGTGCCAACTTTTGGAAACCAATATCTACACTTGCTCAGACAATAAACTATCAACCACAAAATCTAGCTCTAAACCCCAACATAGGTAGGAATGATCAGAGGTATGATGTTGGATTGAATGTCTCTATGTAGTTCTCACTCAAATTTCCAATCCCAAAAGAACTGATCTCGAACCATATCTATCGAGTACTTAGAGAGGTTAGTGAACCTCGATGACTACTCATCCACTGTTATACTACCCTTTTGGAGCTATAGAATCCCCTAGATGCATAAAACCCTTAGTGTATCTAGAGATAACTTATCTATAAAAAGGTGTTATAACTTTAACCATGGAATATTCTTGTCATCATAAGACTGGGACACTAAAACTTATCATTTTCATGCTGATCCATAGAAAAGGCTTGCTTCCAGAACCACCATCTATTTTGTTGGTGTCCTGAAAAGATGAAAAACACATGTCACCACCTCAATACAATCCTCATATTCCAATGTGTTGAGCTCACCTTAGAACCTGAGGGGTCACTATTGATGAATCTTTTGAAGTGTACTCAGCCTGTGCACCTCATCTACTGATACTTTGGGTACCATATCCTACTCTATAGGTGGTGGTATACCTAGTGCACCACATGGAGGTAACACCAATAGAAACTCTCCCTGTATCGATGCCTCATAACTGATGGGATCATCCTCATTATCTTTATTCTAAATTCTAGCTGGCATACATCATAGAGGCATCATGAAATAGACAGGATGTACCATGATCAATGAGTTTATCTAGAGACATG
Organism: Viscum album; assembly: GCA_963277665.1. Classification (NCBI taxonomy): domain Eukaryota; kingdom Viridiplantae; phylum Streptophyta; class Magnoliopsida; order Santalales; family Viscaceae; genus Viscum; species Viscum album. The sequence continues at coordinate 14,717,353 of OY728145.1, forward strand.
AATCAAGAAGGATATAGAAACCACAAAATGTTCCAATATGATGCATTTACGATTTTTCCCTACAACCACTTTCCTCATGTACTGAGTCAAAATACAGATGATCAGAGTATTTGTGTATGGATACGTTAGCTGCCACACAAACACTGGACTCCCAGTCTTGAAATCCAAACTCATAACACTTATTATTATTTACCCAAACCAATTTCACAGACTCCAGTCCTAAGTTAGAACTGACTCCTTTGATACCACTCTTTCATGGTCCATCCCATTGGGGACTATGCCACAACTCCCCAATCCTACCTGTAATAGGCCAGGGGCTGGAGACTAGTGATGAGTAGGCATATCACTAACATCAGAGGGATTGAACTAAATTAACTATACAAACGTACACATCTCTAAGCCCATACCATGCTGAAATATAAAACAAATGATAAACTATAAATTTATACATCTAAATCCCAGGAAAAGGTATGAAAATAAGAAATGAGAGGTAAACACGACCAAAAACAATCCTACCACAAAGAGTTTAAAAAAAACTCCAACATGAATGTAAATATGGGGACTGCTATCAAGATAACCCAAGGAAGATACCTCGGTATGTGCAGATCCCTAGGAACCACCTGAACCTATTCCCCCAAGGACTCCATCAAAGGGTCGATCATCTACACAAGAAATGACAAGTTTGAGAAAATATCATGCATGGGTGAGTATAAATATACCTAGTAGGACACCCTGAAACCATAAAGAAGATATCAACAAGAATAATAGTCATCTATACAAAGGTCTATGTCTAAAACACTTATAGAAATAATATCCAGATATACTCATCAAAGACACACAATCTCAAGAAATATTAACAACCGTAATGCTAGCATAGGATTTTTACCCAAAGGATCCACATAGAACTCATATAGGAGAACACACTCTATGAGTCATATATCACTGATGATGTTTGTCGGAGAGTTCATGCTTGTTGGGTCTCCGAGGCACCCGATTCGTGTATACATTTTCACATACTTTATTGGAAATAAGAACATGTTTTCAGCAATTACTTACTACTTAGTGGATAAATAATTTTATTTTGGTAATCTTGTTCATTTTCAGGAGATTTAGGGCCAAATACACAAAACGAGGGAGAATTGAGAAAAATTTACAAACTACACAGTGTGTACTTATACACATGCAGTGTACATTCAAACTTAGACACAGATTGACCAGAGAAAGTACATGCCCAAGTAACCAGAATCTGGTACATGCTGTTTTCAACCTATACACATAGTGTACACCCTTCTAGAAGCAGTTGGAAGATGAGAAGAAGTATACACGCCCATGTGGTCGGTTGACGGGGACACACCGTGTTCAACCTACACACACCGTGTATACCTTTCTAGAAGTAGTTGGTGGCCGAAAAATGAGACTACACACCATGTATAGCGGAACTACACACCATGTATATCTACCTACTAGGCGGCGCCATGGTCCAAGTCAAAGAAGGCGTGTTAGGCCACCTACCAGGGAAGAAAACAATGACAAAAGCACATTGAAAAAAGCACACGCCGTGTACTTTTTCCACACACCATGTAGTGGTATTTCCTATAAATAGTGGCCATGGACTCCAGTTTGAGAGAGGAGAAAGTGTGGAGATAAAGGGATAAAGGTACGAAGGAAAGAAGGTCTACTGTCGTTCTACCACCATTCTACAACTTCGCCATTCTACCGTTCTACTGAAGAGTCACTCCCTCCTCGAAGTTTCAAGAAATTATCACATCAAGTATCAAGATTTTTTTACTTATCTTTACCTATATGTGTAACTAAATACCCAGTGTGTTGGGGTTGTGGGAGATGTAAGATTTGTAATATAGATTAGTTCCTATAGATGTGTCTGTTTTTTAACTTCTTCTTATTCTTCTTAAATGACTTCATCTTATCACTAAAAATTCTGAACCAGACCAATGGAATAATTTTTAGGGATTCAAAAGAAGAATAAAAATGAATATTTTCATGATCATTGTAAGTATTTGTTGACTCAAAAATGGACTAAGACAAATAAAGAACTATTAAACACTAACTATCAGACCAAGGAGTTAGTTTCTTCATCTATAAATATAAGTTTTTTGGACCAAAGAAACTTTGTTACAAATTGAACCCAAAGTATTGGGTTATTATGAGCAACACAACCTCATAAGTAATTGGATTTATTAATAAACTTCTCATAAATCCGCAACCCCAACACATTTTCTCTTTATTTTCATCAAAACCAATTTTCCTATATTTTCTTTTATTCATTAAGTAATTTATTAAAGAAACTTAAAACCAATTATTATTTTTATCCAAACATCAAAAATTGATGCTAAATTCAGAACACTTCACTAAGACAAAAATAAAAATTAGTTAAGAAATGAAAAAAATAACTTCTTTTTCCCTGTGGATCGACCCCTTACTGGTACTATACTCGTTAGGGTAAAAATAATCTGGGACACCGATAAGATACCTTCTGTGAAATGAATTTCCAAATTTTGGTGTTGTTTCAGAGGAATTTAAGTAAAGTTAATTTTTTCCTTGTTTTAATTAAAGTTTGTATTAAATTTTAGTGAAAATAAAAATCATAAATTACTTAAAATCTATTTTCTAATCTCATTTCTATTTATCTTTCCTTTTCCTCATTTACGCTTGGTGTTTTTTGTATTGTCCAGGTCGTTAGGTGTATGAGCGGCTACGTCACACGTTCCAAGAACGCTGAGTCGTCATGGTTTTTCCCAATTGACCTTGAGATCGAACAAACACTTTTGAGGTTCCAACACGCACTCATGACTGAGAACAATCAAAACAATCCCATGGCGTAGAATGAGGAAGGAAATCTAGCTATTGTCCAAGGAGCTGGACAACCATTAGGAATGGATGACAACAAAAACCAACAAGCTCCACTTACTCCAGGGTATGACCTATATCAGCTCCAACAATTCTAACCAGAGTGAATTCAATTTTTACACCCAGGTCAGGGGTTGTACTAAGCCCCTCAAAAACAACAATACATGTCAGCTCCCCTACCTCAGCAACCACCTCCACATCGTACTCTCATGGAGTATGGCCTACCATCTATCCACGGAGCTGACACGGGCATCGTCCATCCTCCAGTGCAGGCCCAACACTTCAAAATCAATCCTGCTATCATGCAGCTGATCCAGAACACCGTTCAATTTGGAGGCCTATCCAGCGAGGACCCCAATGCCCATCTCCCTAATTTTTGGAGGTCTGCAACACTTTCCGCTACCACGAAGTGTCCACATACGCCATTTGTCTTCGCCTATTCCCCTTCTCTCTAAGGGTTAAGGTGAAAGACTGGATTAAAGGATTTCCTCAATGATCCATCCTCACCTGGGAGGAGCTAGACCAAACGTTCCTGTCTAAATACTTCCCACCCTCGGAGATAGTGACTCTGAAAAACAAAATCCACAACTTCCAATAGCATGACTCAGAGTCGTTGTACAAATCATGGGCGCGCTTCAATGAGATTTTGCACAAATTACCACACCACTGACTCCCACTTTCGATGCAGGTACAAACCTTTACGGAGGACTGGTGATGAATACAAAGTCCATGGTGGATGTTGCTGTTAGAGGTAAAGTAATGATGAAATACCCCAAAGTGCTTTTCGAACTACTAGAAGACATGTATGCCAACAACTTCCAGTGGAATTCTGAGTGGGGAACACAAAAATGAGGTATTCATAACATGGATGTTACTACTATGCTTGATGCCCAGTTGAACGCTGCGTCCAAAAAGATTAATGTGCTAAATATGAAGGGCGTATCCCAAGTACATGCGGAAAACCATCCGACATATAGCGAATGTGGTGATAACCACATCATGGGAGAATGCTTGGGTTCTGCTGGAGGCCCTTCAACAAGTGAGGTGAGTTATGTTGCCCAAAACCAAGGGCTAAACCAGTACCAATATTACTAGAATCTGGAATGGCGTGATCAAAAAAACAAAATCTAGGGCCAACATTAGTAGAATCCTTTGCCCCAATGACCGCCCTGCTACAACCAGACTTCTTATCAGAATCAGTACCCAAGGCAGCAATAACCTCAACATGGATCTTATGAGTAGAAAGGGTATAAAAAACCTTGCCCACAGTAGCCACCACTTCCACCATCTTAATATTCACCTCAGCAAGAAAACACCTCAAGGTTAGAGGATCTCATGACCGAATTTATATCTACTACTGTGACCAGGTTCCAAAATCAGGAGGCTTCAATTCAAGGCTTAAAGAACCAAATTGGCCAGTTGGCAAACCAACTCTCAGGAAGGCAACCCAGTACACTACCAGGTAACACTGAGAAGAACTTGAGGGAGGAGGCCCCTACCGTCATACTACGAAGTGGAAAGGAGCTACAACAGAACCAACCAGCATAGCCAGGTGCATCCACACCCCCTATTGATGAAAAAGGTACAAATTCAGACCCCTCCTCATCAAAAATCCCATAGAAGGAGGATTTTCAGAATAAAGGAAAGAAGTTTGTCAAACCCTTTGATCCTTCCTTACCCTTCCCAATAATAAAGAAGCAGAGAAAGTTGGACCACCAGTTCAGAAAAATCATTGATGTGTTCAAGAAGCTGCACATAAATATTCCATTTGCAGAGGCATTGACACAGATGCCCACTTATGCCAAATTAATGAAACAAATCCTCTCCAACAAAAGAAAGATGGAGGATCTGGGCACCATTGACCTAACCAAGGAGTGTTTTGCAGTCATCCAGCATTCGATTCCTCCCAAACTCCAGGATCTGGATAGCTTCACTATTCTATGCACTATTAGACCATGTGAGTTTGGAAATTCCCTCTATGACTTAGGAGCCAGTTTCAACCTCATTCCCCTTGGTGTTTTCAAAATGCTAGGGCTCAAAGACCGGAAGACTACCCGAGTAGCCCTTCAACTTGCTGACTGATCCATCAAATATCCAAAGGGGCTACTGGAGGACGTACTCATGAAGGTGGGTAGGCTTATCCTTCCCACAAATTTCATCATCCTCGACATGGAGGATGACCAGGAGGCACCTCTCATTTTGGGAAGGCCTTTCTTGGAAACTGGTAAGGTACTGATTGACTTTCACCAAGGGGAGATAATTTTCCTGGTAGGAGATGAGAGAATCTCCTACAATGTCCTCAAATCCATCAAGCATGCATCATTTTCTAAGCATGAGGGATGTTATGCGGTAACCACTGTGGATGATCGATTGAGCGAAAAGAGGATGATATGGTATGTTATTTTACCTCAAACAACTTTATCATTATAGACATTCCAGTTGAAGAAGCGCCAGAGGACTTGAAATTACTAGAAGGTCAGGGTGGTCACTATTGGTAATGTGCAGTTGTTTTTGATAGTCTAGAATTGGAAAAGGTGAAACCACTTGTACCTTCAATTCTAAAGGCACCTGAACTAAAACTGAAGCCTCTTTCGTCTTCTCTAAAGTACGAGTATTTGGGAGACCCTAAAACATTTCCTGTAATACTTTGCGCAGAACGGTCACAGGAGCAGGAAGATGTACTTCTACAGGTTTTAAAATAGCGGAAGCATGCTATTGGGTGGACAATTGTAGATTTGAAGGGCACCAGCCCTATCATTTGTGTAACACCCAGAGATTTTATGAGATATATTATTTTTAATATATTTGATGTCTTATATTATACACTACACCAAGATTAGATTGTACAATACGCAACACCATATTAGCTTGCAGTATATACAACACTATTCTTGGCTCGTGTTACACACAATTTCAAATTCATTTTGTGGAAATTATTCTACGCAACCTTAAGTATAGGCTTTGTTTAATGTATAAATGAAATAAGTTTTGATTATGTTATACGTAATACCAAACAGAGCTTTCACTACATGCATCCTTGACTTGGCTTGTATTACACGCAATCAAGACCTTCCTCGATAGTGTGTGTAGTACGCAATACCGAGTTTCACTAAATGGGATATTATTATAATATTTTTATAAACTAGCCATTATGAATAGTTATACCCACTTTTTGAAATTTTATAAATTTTATCTTTCAAAATGGACTTCATTTTTGGATTTGGAATATCGAAATTAGCCTAGAGTGAATTTTTGGTATTTTTCTGAATACTTTCAATTTTTGATGAATAGTGAAAACACTAGGTTACAATTTAAAAACCGACTTTTTATTTAAATAATTATTTATTTTATTTAAATTTATTCTAGGTAAAAATTGATACATAATACCTATATAAGTTCAATTTAATTCATTGGAGTCATTTTATAATAATTTTAGATATATAAAAATTTTATGGAACTTTTCACTGTCTTTTACCCACCTCCTAGGAGAATTTAAAAATTTACATAAAACATAATTTTACCGCTTCTGTGAATATAATTTTGAAAATCCAAGACACACAGTTAATATCAAGGAGTAAAATGTGTTTCAATTAGATAAAAACAATTTTTGGTGAATAGTAACTTTTTACTTTTATTTACCACGGTTAAAAGTAAATAGGGTAATTTCGGGTAAAAATGATATTATTATCACCCTAAAACATGTCCTAATTCTATTTGATAAGTTTAATTCTACCAAAAACAACCTTATGAATAAAATATGACCATTTAGGTCCACTTGGATTAGATTAGGACATTTATTATTATTTTATTTAAAGAATAGTTAATATAGTTGAAATCAAAGTTTAATAATTAAAACATTTTTAATATAGGGTTATAAATAAGATAAATTCGACTATAAATATTAATTATAAAGATAAAAAGATTTAATACATTATGGTAGTTTATTTATAATTTTTATACATTAAATAATATAATTTATTTATGACACAATGATGATGCAGTAATTACCTTATTAATGAATAATTAACATAATTAATGTTATAAATACCCAAATAAATATAATTTTAGACTTTTTATGAACTACAATAATTTTATAGGTTAATATAACATGTTATTATTGATTTAATTAACTTTTTTAGAACTAATAATGCTGTTATGAGTTTTAAAAAAATCAATTACCAAATAGTGTCAAAATTGACATAAAATAGTTTTTAAAAAAATATATTATATTATTAATTGTTATTCTATTCCTAAAAATATAAGGTTCATCAAAATGACTTAGATAAGATTATATATATTAATAATGAACCACTTGGGGTTCTTTTGTATTGTTATAGTAAGTTTATTAACCAAATAGTGTAATAAAACAAGAAGACACGGTAAGAGTTAAATTATTTAACATAGAGTTAAATCTAAATGATAAGGTTAAAATAGTAACCTAAACTTGTTTAAAACCTATTGGTTGAGATTATTTCAACCCATAAACACTTTATCTTGGAAATAAATCAATTTTGAGCTATTATTAACCGAATATGACTTTATTATAAAATAATATTTTAAGTTTTTCCTAAGGTGCCCCTCTCCTCTCTTATAAAAGGGAACCTCCTCCCTCTTCTCATTACACAATTTTGAGCCTTCAATCTCGGCCAAACCCTGACCATTTACCTTCAAAACTTCCCTATAAACATTATAGAGGTTCTGGTCTCCTCAAAAGACCAACTCTAGTGTCTTAAGAGGAAGCTTAAAAGAGGTGCGTCGAATAAGAGGTAATCTCTTCTACTGATTCTTTCAAGTTTCTTTCTTCTTTAACTTCTTCTTATTTATTTGTTTCATTATAAAGTAATAAAATAAGTATCAATAATATACTGATATGTTATTATAAATATGAAACAACACCATTTCACCTTCTATCCATCCTTTGGAAAACGAAATCACCGCGCGTGCGTACGTACAGAATACCGTCTCCACGCCGTGGTGTAATCTGTTTTTCCACCACCACCTTACTTGGATGGTATAATGGTGTAAAAAATAAATAAATATAGTTATTATAACATCATACTGATTCTGAGATATTATATCATCCACTCCAATTCAATTCAATAATTATGGGAACGATATCATCGCTCGTGCGTACATACGGATTACCGTCTCCACGACGTGATGAGATTCATTCTCCATGTTAACAACTCAAGAATTATTATAAAGTATATATAATGAATAATAATAAAATATATGACATGATAAAGCTACTGGATTTATATATATGTCTTCTACTTACTTCCATTCAAGTCAATAAGGAAAGGAAAACATCGTTCATGCGTACGTACGTCCTACTGTCTCCATGAACAGTGTATTTCATTTCATTTATCTATCTATTATATATATATATATATACTGAATATATATGATATATAAATTATGATTTACATTATGGAAGTAATTAAATCATGATATAAGTAATAATAATATCATTAATAACAAGTCCAAACACGTACGATAAATAAAACAATTTTACCCAAAACGCTGCTTTAACATGGAATTTACAAAAGAATGGGTAATATAAGGTCATAAGTGAACCATATATGATATCATAACAAAGAATATGATTCTTTAATAAGCCAATGACATTATTTAAATCATTATATAGGAGGTTTGGATATGTACGATACATATCGGACCTAAGGTAAGGGATAATTTTTCAATCTCATTTTTATCCGAGATTGCTTATACGTAAGTATTTACTGGGGTTATATTTTTCATCCATGTCCATAAAAATGTTTTTCATAAAGTGTTTAATATTATTCCATGTATTTTTAAAGTCATGTTTACCCCTCTTTTACTTTTAAATTGTGTTATGTAAGGAATCTTTCTTTTGTTTACCATACGATGAACGTTTTTTGACTTTTCCGACAAAAGTACAATGAGAATGTTTTTTTAACTTATACAACATGAATGGATTTTTATGGTTTCATAACGCCTTTTCTTAATTAATCTTATTATACAAGTTTTCATGACTATTTTCAAAAACATCCTTTTCTTTTAAAGTTTCATGGTATTTTGTAAAAAGAAAATGATTTTGAAGAAGAAAGGATATTTTCCTTAAGAATTCGTTTCAAGTGTTTTATCAAAACCATTTTCCATATAAGATGACATTATTTCATATGTGTTTGTTTAAAGTATAATTTTTCTATGATTTACATGGTTTCAATTTTCTTATGATGAAATGATATCCATTTTTTATATGGATTTTGTTATGATGGGATGATGTTTATGAAACCCATTTTATTGTTTGGGTAATGATGAATGATTTATGTTCATGTTGTGGCACACGTATGAATGATTTTATTATGATATGGGTGGGACATATATCTCCCTCCAATGCATTGGGTAAAAATTTATATCTCATGAGATAGAAATGGATGGAACGAAAAGTGAATCCGGTTCAGTAATACAGGGCTGGAACGACAAGTAAACCCAGTCCAATAAGGGACTTTGTCCACTAAGATGGTCTTGGCAGAAATGCCTTGGCTACTATGGAAATCATATCATGTGCTTAATGTTTTTACACAATTAAAAGTTTTATTCCCATGATATTTTAGCATGATTAATGTTTTTTATGATCTATGCCTTATGTACTGCAATGTTTTATGTCATTGCTCAAGATTTTGATGTTTAGATTTTATGATCATGTTTTTACATTCAAATGTCTATGGATTGTTTTATGTTCTCTATGTTTACCCTTACTGAGAATCTGAGCTCACCCTTTTTATGTTTTTTCCCAGGATATAAAGAAAGGTTTTAGGTAAGAAAACAAAAGGGGAATATCTTTATGGCAGATGTTGAAGATCTTTCACCATGATTAGAAGATTATGTTCTGAGTTTCCAAAGACACTAAACTATTATGGTCCTTGTGTGTTGGTTTTTGTTTTGTATTAAGTATTCTGAAAATGTAATGTAATGTCCATGTACACCAAGCTTTGGGTATTTACAGTTGGTATCAGAGGAAAGGTTTAGTTAACCTTTGGAAACTAGGATGCGAAAACTTTAGTGAAATCCCTAGAGATATTTCTAAGGTATGTATAGGGATGCCCTTAAGGTTAAGTATAAGTATAGGTTATAGTCCTAGAATTATGGTAACGATATTATAATTAAACCTAAGATGTTAGATATTGAAGGTACTCCCCCTTTATTATGATTTTTGCCTCTCAAACTATTTTTTTGGGTTTTAGAAAATGGCTGGAAACAGGAAGATTCGCGATAATGGAGGATATGATGGACAATAGAATGATATTCTTCATGAGAAACAAAATGAAATTGGGTCTTGAGGTCCACATATCGTTATTATACCTAATCATAACTCTCATAATATGATCAATAATCTCAACTTTGGTAAGTTTCCCGACTCAACTAATAAGAGAATGATGGAGTTTCATGATGATCATAGAGGAAAGAAAGTTAAATTTCACTCATGTAAATCATGTGGGAAGAGGCATCACCTAGAATTTTTCAAAGAAACTGGAAGATGCTTTGGGTGTGGAAAAGAAGGACAAAAAGCCAGTAATTGCAAAGGAAAAGGATCAATTAACACTGTGGACCAGGATAATGGTATTTCTAAGACATCAATAATGGTTAAATGTTTTAAATGTGGAATTTATGGGCATTATGAAAACCAATTCCCTAAGGGAAAATCTCATGAAGAGAATCAACATGGTCATATGGGTAGTATTTATGTGGATGATGATGAAGAGACTACAAATGATATATGAGATGAAAGAAATGATTAATCTCAGTTAGTGGTTTAAGAAGTTAGTGGAATGATTGTATGTTTATCAAGAATAATGTATGGTACTATGGAATAAAGAAAAATCTAAGGATTGTTACACTGTTGTCTTTCCTTGAGTTTTTGAAAGTATATGATGAATGGTACCGGTAACCATGAAAGGTTATTCAGATATTTTTGGAAAGCACCTAATATGAACATAAAGAAAGGATAAGAAGATAATGAAATGTTTGATATTATTAATGAACTCATGAATAATATAAGGACAAAGTGATATCATGGTTTGAGTATATAGAATTTTTGGGATTTTGGTATGTAGAAAGAGTTAGATTTTGAAAGCATTCATGTTTTAAATAAGGTTCAATGGGTATTAATTTTTCAAGAGAATACATGATTACGATATTCACATATTTGGAATATGACCAACAAGATATATCTTATGATATATAGGGGATAAATGATGGTATTCACGTGCTTGTTATGTGACCTTTCAAGTAATCGTTTTCTTTAAACTATGAGATTGGATAGATGTATTTTGGATAAGACTAAAGATTGGAATGGATTATGTTGGACATCAGATAGTATTATTTGAGGATAGAACTTGTTTTTTGATATTATTTCTAGAATTTTATAATAGTATAGTTTTAGAAAAAAGACAACTCGTAGGACGGGCGACAACCAGTCGCGTCGGAAAAGGATGCGGGAATCGAACCCACAAACAAAGTGTGACAAGCCTTTATCGCCTACCACTGGCCTACAGGAAGTCCCTGGTTAGTAGAAACTAGTTTTATTTTATTAAGAGGTATTATAGATGAAGTATAAGTCCATTTTAGGAACCATATACTATTAATCTCACTATAGATGGACTTATGTATATAAATTTTGCTAACCTTATGTTTGAGACAGATGGAATGACCTATCATTCTATCGTATGATCTACTAACACTTCACGGAAGTCAAATTAAACTTCATTTCTTTAAGAGATAAAGTGAAAATTGTTCAAGGCACAAACAATAGTGAGATTGTACCAAAATCAAGTAAGTATTTCTTCTAATTCAAAATTTTCAACTTTAGGGAAATGATATTGAAAACCAAAAATGTTGTCCTAGTGCTCTTATATCTGATGAATCAGATGGTACCTTATATCATCACAAATTTATGGCTTTGTTATTGTTGGATTTTTCATAGCCATGTTCTCTACCACTCTCCATCAGAACTTGATGGTTAGATTTCTCTTCCATATCCATATTTTCACCTATGTTCTCCTATGTGGAAACCCAGTGATGAGTTAATTTGGGTAACCATTACATTTCATACTTTAGTTTTTAAAGATAAGTTTTGGTATTCATTTTTACGATGTGGGTTTCTATGAAAGAAACTTTCAAATAGTAAACCATTTATAACCCCGATGAATTTCAAGGGAGAAATTCATTTTAAGGGGGGTAGAATGTAACACCCCGAGATTTTATGAGATATATTATTTTTAATCTCTTTGATGTCTTATATTATACACTACACCAAGATTATCTTGTACAATACACAACACCGTATTAGCTTGCAGTATACGCAACACTATTCTTGGCTCGTGTTACACACAATTTCAAATTCGTTTTGTGGAAATTATTCTACAGAACCTTAAGTATATACTTCGTTTAATGTATAAATGAAATAAGTTTTGATTATGTTATACGCAAAACCAAACGAAGCTTTCACTACACACATCCTTGACTTGGATTGCATTATACGCAATCAAGACCTTCCTCAGTAGCGTGTGTAGTACACAATACCGAGTTTCACTAAACGAGATATTATTATAATATTATTATGAACTAGCCTTTATGAATAGTAATACCCACTTTTTGAAATTTTATAAATTTTATCTTTCAAAATGGACTTCATTTTTGGATTCAAAATATCGAAATTAACCTAGGGTGAATTTTTGGTATTTTTCTGAAAACTTTCATTTTTTGATGAATAGTGAAAACACTGGGTTACTATTTAAAAACCAAATTTTTATTTAAATAATTATTTATTGTATTTAAATTTATTTTAGGTAAAAATTGATACATAATATCTATACTCGTTCAATTTAATTCATTGGATTCGTTTTATAATAATTTTACATATATAAAAATTTTATTGAACTTTTCACTGTCTTTTACCCACCTCCTAGGAGAATTTGAAAATTTACATAAAACATAATTTTACCACTTCTGTGAGTAGAATTTTGAAAATCCAAGAGACACGGTTAATATCAAGGAGTAAAATGTGGTTCAATAAGATAAAAATAATTTTTGGTGAATAGTAACTTTTTACTTTTATTTACCACAGTTAAAAGTAAATAGGGTAATTAAGGGTAAAAATGATATTATTATCACCCAAACACATGTCCTAATTCTATTGGATATGTTTAATTCGACCAAAAAAACCTTATTAATAAAACATGACCATTTAGGTCCACTTGGATTAGATTAGGACATTTATTATTATTTTATTTAAAGAATAGTTAAAATAGTTAAAATGAAAGTTTAATAATTAAAACATTTTTAATATAGGGTTATACATAAGATAAATTCGACTATAAATATTCATTAGAAATATAAAAATATTTCATACATTATGGTATTTTATTTATAATTTTTAGACATTAAATAATTTAATTTATTTATGACACAATGATGATGCAGTAATTACCTTATTAATGAAATATTAACATAATTGATGTTATAAATACCCAAATAAATATAATTTTAGACTTTTTATAAATTACACTAATTTTATAGGTTCATATGACATGTTATTATTGATTTAAATAAATTTTTTTGAACTAATCATGCTGTTATGAGTTTTAAAAAAATCAATTACCAAATAGTGTCAAAATTGACATAAAATAGTTTTTTAAACAAATATTATATTATTAATTGTTATTCTATTCCTAAAAAACTAAGGTTTGGCCAAATGAAATAGATAAGATTATATATATTAATAATGAACCACTTGGGGTTCTTTTGGCTTGTTATATTATGTTTATTAACCATATAGTGTAATAAAACAAGAAGACACTGTAAAAGTTAAATTATTTAACATAGTGTTAAATCTAAATGATAAGGTTAAAATAGTAACCTAAACTTGTCTAAAACCTATTGGTTGAGATTATTTCGATCCATACCCACTTTAGCTTCGAAATAAATCAATTTGGAGCTATTATAAACTGAATATGACTTTATTATAAAATAATATTTTAAGTTTTTCCTAAGGTGCCCCTCTCCTCCCTTATAAAAGGGCACCTCCTCCCTCTTCTCATTACACAATTTTGATCCTTAAATCTTGTCCAAACCCTGCCCATTTACCTTTCCAACTTCCCTATAAACATTATAGAGGTTATGGTCTCCTCAAAAGATCAACTCTAGTGCCTTAAGAGGAAGCTTGAAAGAGGTGCATCGAATAAGAGGTAATCTCATCTACTGATTCTTTCAAGTTTCTTTCTTCTTCAACTTCTTCTTATTTAGTTGTTTAATTATAAAGTAATAACATAAGTATCAATAATATACTGATATGTTATTTTACATATTAAACAACCCCATTTCGCCTTCTATCCATCCTATGGAAAATGAAATCACCGCGCATGCGTATGTACGGAATACCGTCTCCACGCCGTGGTGTAATCTGTTTTTACACCACCACCTTACTTGGATGGGTATAATGGTGTAAATAATAACTATATATAGTTATTATAAAATCATACTTATTCTAAGATATTATATCATCCACTCTAATTCAATTCAATAATTATGGGAACAATATCATCGCTCGTGCGTACATACGGATTACCGTCTCCACGACGCGATGAGATTCATTATCCATGTTAACCACTCAAGAATAATTATAAAGTATATATAATGAATAATAATGAAATATATGACATTATAATTCTACTGGATTTATATATATGTCATATACTTACTTCCATTCAAGTCAATAAGGAAAGGAAAACAATGTTCATGTGTACATACGACCTACCGTCTCCATGAACGGTGTATTTCATTTCATTTATCTATCTATTATATATATATATATACTGAATATATATGATATATAAATCATGATTTACATTATGGAAGTAATTAAATCATTATATAAGTAATAATAATATCATGAACAACAAGTCCAAACACGTACGATAAATAAAACAATTTTACCCAAAACACTACTTTAACACGGAATTTACAAAAGAACGGGTAATATAAAGTCATAAGTGAACCATATATGATATCATAAAAATGAGTATGATTTTGTAATAAGTCAATGAAATTATTTAAATCATTATACAGGTGGTTCAGATACGTACGAAGCATATCGAACCTAAGGTAAGAGATAATTTTTCAATCTCATTTTTATCCGAGATTGCTTATACGTAAGTATTTACTGTGGTTATATTTTTCATCCATGTTCATGATTTTTTTTTTCATAAAGTGTTTAATATTATTACTTTTATGTTTAAAGTCATGTTTACCCCTCTTTTACTTTTACATTGTGTTATGGAAGGAATCTTTCTTTTATTTACCATACGGTGAACTTTTTTTTGACTTTTTCGACAAAAGTACAATGAGAATGTTTTTTTAACTTATACGACATGAACATAATTTTATGGTTTCATAACGCCTTTTCTTAATGAAGCTTACTCTAAAATATTTCATGACTATTTTCAACAAAATACTTTTCTTTTAAAATTGCATGGCATTTTGGAAAAAGAAAATGATTTTGAAGGAGAAAGGATATTTTCCTCAAGAATCCGTTTCAAGTGTTTTATCAAAACCATTTTCCATATAAGATGACATTATTTAATATGTGTATGATGTTATTAATATTTTAATTAATTATTATATTCCATCTTTACTGATTTTATATGAAATGTGCATAATTTGTGTGAAATATTAATGTTTTAATATTAAGTATAATTTTTGAGCATTTTTAGAAGTAGTCCAATTGAGTCAGTTTAATGTTTTAATAATACCTATCCCTATAGTGATCCAAATTGTGTGGTTCTTGTTTTTTAGTATTCTCATTTCAATATACAACATTTCATTAGAAGGTTACATGAGCCAATTTTGACATTTGGAGGGTCATATGGACCCCACAAGAAGACCCAAGGAAACTGTGAAGAAACTGGACCATATATGAAGGTTGAATTACTGGGCTCAATACAGAAGTCCAAAAACTTTAAATCTCCACCATAATTTGGGGGACACTACATGTCATCTTGGATAAAACTTTCAAGGCCCAAATCCAAGTACAAGGGGCCCAAATAAAGATTTTAAATCCAGCCCATCATTCTGGACGATAATTAAAATCAGTATAGTATGCATGACATATCTCATGATTTATGCATCCAATCGAGCTGATATTTTGCAGTGTGAAATAGGAGATATAGGTGGCCGACTTGTTTTAAGAAACCATTCGTATTTGAAGGCATATTCATGTTCAAAAACCCTTTCACATTATGGACTTCAAAAATACTGTATTGAAATGGACAGTTTAACTTTGTTTAATCAACTGGCCATAACTTTTGATCCTTAAGTCCAAATGACTCCAAATTTTAAGATTAGTCGGAAAACATTATTTTAGACAACTTTTAAGAAGGAGATATTTGAATATTAGGTTGTCTGAATAGCCAAATTGGCGATGAAAGGGGAGGGAAAGATTGGGAATGCAAACAGTCCACTCCTTGGGCTATAAATACTCTCCCCTTCTCTCCTTGAGAGGGGTTGACATTTCAGAAGAGAGGATATCATATTGGCACGACCAAAGACTTTACAAAGGCTTGGGAGGACCTTCCATATGAAAGTTTTCACTTGAGAGACCTTTCCTCCTCTCTTTGTTTTCACTTACTTTTGTGTTATTCGTTTTTGTAATTTTGTAAGTCCTTTCTTTGTAATTATGTTTTAATGCAAGTTACTTATTCAATATCTCTTATTCTCATCCACCTTATGTAGTTTAATATTTATGTTCTTAAAATAGTTTAAATTTATTTGAATCCCCTTCCCTTCTTTTGCTTCCTCATTCAATCAAAAATCCGTTTTTAATTATCATCATCGTTCGTGTGTGTGTGTCAATGTACCACTCTTTTCTAATCCCTTTCTTTTTCTTCTATTATTAATTTATCATCATAATTATTTTAACCAGAATATTAAACATCCAAATGGCTGAGAAAATATCTCATTGGGGTGAGTTATAATTCGGGGATGTTAAGTGATTGAGAGTTTTGCTCGATGAGTATTCTTTAAATTAATATTGTGTATGTTAAACTTAATATGTCATGGATTAATGATATGTTTTGTTTAACGAGTGGTTTCCATGGATTATTGGAACCATAAATACACTACCATAAATAATTTTTGATTGAGATTATAACCCTAAGTTAAGTTAAGGCTTGGATTAAAGCCTTCACACTTAGGAATTCCAATCAATGTCAACTTATGACATGGGTGTTAATTTAATGCAATACAAAGTAAGGCTCAAGGATATCACATGCTTAACTCCCCAATGATGAACTCACCCCAATCTTTATCAATTTGGTAAATCAAACATCATCCACAAATCATTTCAATTAATCTCTGCAAACAATCCCCCCTAATCAAAATACAATCAACTAAAAACAAACAACTATTACAAAGTATCATCGTCGAGGATTCGACCCGAGTGTTGCTATACACATTAGCAGAGCACCAGAATTTTGACCGGTCGATAGGCGACAATCGACCGTACGTTTTAAATGGCGTAGTTGCCAGGGATGGTGCTTTATGTAGTCATTAGTTTCTGGTTATTGTAAAAAAATCAAAAAAAAAAACAAAATTTGAAAAAAAATTGAAAAAAAACACAAAGAAAAACCCGTCTTCCTCTTAAAAATCATAAACTGAAAAAATACAAAGAAAAACTCACCTTCCTCATCCTTTATAAATATCTTTGAATGCCCCGTAGCCTTCCAAAAAATCCCTCGGATTTGTTTGACTCTGAAATTGAGCGAACACTTCGCCAACTTAGGAGGAACATAAGAGATACTCAAATAATTCAAGAACCAGTCCTCATCCAACCAGTTGAAATTGAAATGACCAATCCTAGGGAACAAACCCTAAAAGAACTCGCTGCCCCTGATATGAATTACCAACCTCTTGGTATTCAATATCCAAACATTGAAGCAGACTTCGAACTCAAATCGGGTTTGATTCGTCTTCTACCTCATTTTCACGGGCTAGCCGGTGAGGATCCACATCTTCACCTTAAAGAGTTCCAAGTAGTATGCTCTACCATGAAGCCTCAAGGGGTTTATGAAGAACAAATCAAACTCCGAGCATTCCCTTTCTCCCTAGCTGACTCTGCCAAGTCATGGCTCTACTACCTCCCTCCTGGTTCCATAACTACATGGAATGACATGAAGCGTCTCTTTCTATAAAAATTCTTTCCTGCTTCTCGTACCACTTCCATCCGAAAGGAAATAAGTGGTATACGTCAATTCCCAAGTGAATCACTCCATGAGTACTGGGAGAGGTTCAAAAAGCTTGTGGCAACCTGCCCACATCATCAAATCCCTGACCAAATCCTGATCCAATACTTCTATGAGGGGTTATTGGCTATTGAGAGAACTCTCATTGATGCCGCAAGTGGTGGTGCTCTGGTTGATAAAACTCCTGCAGCTGCAAGAGATCTCATAAGTAACATGGCTGCAAACACACAAAAATTCCATACTAGAGCACATGATCAAGTCAAACAAGCCCAAGATAATCAATCCATAGAGCCTAACAAGATGACTGAGTGGATGAGTGAACTTATAGGTCTTGTGCGTCAACTAGCGGTGGCTACCAAATCCCCAACCTCATCTTCTCCACAGTCACTATTCCCTAGACCTATCAAGAATTGTGGAATCTATAGCTCCCCAGCTCATCCAACAGACACATGTCCACAACTTCAAGAGGATCAATCCGATTCATCTGGACCAATGGAGTTCAATGCAGCATATGCTCAGCGGAACACCAATCCTCAACTATCAGGTCAGTTTGTTAGAAACTTTAACCAACCTCACTCCGAGCCCTTCTCTTCTTCCTATAACCATGTCCTTAGGTATGGTAATCCCATATCTCACCCCCTCAATTCCCTCCTCAAAACCCAAACTAGTTCCAATATGGTCAAGGTGGTGGTAACTTCCATCAACCTTATCCTTTTGCTCCTCAACCTCAAAGGATCAATCCTCCTCCTGGATTCCACTATCCGAATGAGCCTTCCCAATTCCCAACTCAATACAATCGCTTTCCCAATAACCAAAATCAAGGTAATCCCAATCCGGGACAAGCCTCTTCTTCCAAGCAACCATGGGAAAGTGCAGTGGAAGATCTTTCCTCCTTCACCCATTCTAGCCTTAAAAACATTGAAACTCAAATAGGTCAACTTGCATCCCACCTGAACCAGCAACAACAATCAAATTCTTCCCAACTCCCAACTCAACCATTACCCAACCCCAAGGGTAATGTAAGTGAAATTGCACTTAGATCAGGAAAGCAACTTTCTATGCCTCAAGATAAATCCTCAAACCCTCCTTTGAATGTTGACCTAGAAAATGAAAAGAAAAAGAAAATTGAAAAGGAATATGAATCCATTCCATCACCTCCTTCCATTCCACTTAGGAATCCAATTCCTTTTCCTCAAGCCGTTTCTAAACCAAGGAAGTCCTTTGAACCTGATCCTGAAATTCTTGACATGTTTAGACGTGTTGAAGTCAACATTCCCATCTTAGATGCCATAAAACAAATTGCTAAGTATTCCAAGTTTCTCAAGGAGTTGTGTACCCATAAGAGGCAACTTAGGACCTTCAAAAATGTTTCCACCCAGCAATCTATTCCCATAAAGTGCAAAGATCCAGGGACCTTTACAGTCCCATGCCAAATTGGAAGTTCCAACTTTGATGATGCACTCATAGACCTAGGAGCCTCAATTAATGTCATGCCCAAATCCATGTTCTCCAACCTTGGTCTAGGTCCCTTTCACCCAACGGGTGTTGTCATTCAGTTATCCAATCGAAGCACAGCCAGTCCTGAGGGAATAATTGAGGATGTCCTTGTTTGAGTAAATGATCTTATCTTCCCAGCTGACTTATATGTCCTTGAAATGGAAGGTGAGACAAATTCTTGCAAATCTCCTCTGATTCTAGGAATACCATTCCTTATGAAATCTAAAACCAAAATTAATGTCCACGCTGGCATCTTATCCATGGAATTTGGCGACCAAATGGTCAGGTTCAATATTTTTCAATCCATGCGATACCCATTAGAGAATCAATCTGTATTCTCTATCCATGTTTCTGAAACTCCCTCTGAGAGTGTGTTGAATCCTAATCCATCATGTTCTTCCTGTTCAACTAATAGAGGAGTTTGTGAATATTGCATCCTCATTAACCAAGTGATTAATGGTGAAATTTATGTTGACATTACAAATGCAAACTCCATTGATCTAAAGGATCTTGAAAACTCTTTGGAATCTCATCTCACCTCTGAACTCCAATGCTCCAACATAGATGGTAATGAGGAAAATGAACTAGAATGCTCATTTTTTGATTTATATCAGATTATCCCACATTCATCCTTTCCTATCCATTATTCTGAAAATTCTGTTATATGTGAAGTGAACCTTGAACCAATGTGTTTATATTGTCCTGATGGTAGTGAAGTTTGTGATATTTGTACCCTAATTAATAAAGTGATCACTGGTGAGGTTTAAATTGACCATTATTTGGCAAACAACATTGAAATAAAGGATATTGAAAATTTTATTCAGTCTTATGACTCCACTGATCCTCATTACTTTACATCGGTAAGTGATGAAATAAATGAGTCAAAAACAATTGGGATCTCATACTCTGCTTTTGTTTTATCTGATCCTTACATAAATGAACCATCAGAATTGAGCCATCTTCCTGAATTTCTAAGAATAGAAAACCATCACTTTGTGGATAAAATCATTCCTCAGGTTGAAGACCAAAGTGAGGATAGAAGTATTTTCTTTCCAACCCCATTGAATTGCAAGCACACCAACAAGAATGGGAAAAAATTATCCAATGAATCATCAGGCCTCCCAAAGAAAAAGTTTTTCTGGAAGCACACTGGAGTTGAGAAAATACGATGGCCACCGTTAGACTATGGGTAGTCCACTACAACTGTCCAACTGTAGACAACTAAATGCAGCGCTTCTTGGGAGGCAACCCATTTTTTCTTTTACTTTTGTGAAATTTCAATTTTTTTTTCATTATATGTATAATGATTTTTCTTTTTCAAGTAACAATGCACAATCCTGGATTATTGTCAAATTATACTTCATCCCTAACTTCTCCAGTCGACCTACCACTAGATGGAGATGGCGACCCGCCAAATCCAAACCAGGGGGACCTCTTTCCCTTTAACTCTCTCTATATCTCTTCCTCTCTCAACCTCTTTATTCTTCTTCCTCTCTCTTTCATTTTTTTTACCACTATATTCATCAAACCCTTTCTTTTTCTCTTTCTTGTGTGGGTGTGTTTTTTTAAAAAAACCATAAAAACTAAAAAAAACCAAAAAAACACAATTACTTAAAAACATTACAAAAAAAGAGTCATGCTTACTCACCATCGAGTTTTGAAATTTTGTCCAACCATTTCGGGAGTTAACAGAAATATTTTCATCTCAAAAATTTTGTATTTTCATTATGACTTTAGATAAAGAATTTTATGTCAAAACCAACACATTTTGAATGCTAAATTTTTGATTTGGAAAATTATTTTCCCCAACCGTGAGAACAAACATTTGCTTTCATGCCAAGGCCACCTATGGCCATCTTTTCAAAGTGTGTGTTTTCACCCCCATTTGTGAGTCTTGAGTTTTTGGACCTTCGAGCTGAATTTCCTACATTAGTGTGTATTAATATGATAGAGGCATTTTCTGAACCACATGAAAATCACAATAGCCAAATAGCCTCCCATTTCCCTTACATTAATCCTCATTTTGAAATCCCCTTCGAGCCTATGAAAACCTTTTATTTGATAGCCACATTACAAGCCCAATACCTTATCCCACCCAATATCAACATGGATTTTCATTGCATAAGTTTTTGAAATTTAAGTGTGGGGGGGAATGGATTTAATTTTTGGGTATAATTTCCCTACTTTTTGGTGTGTTATCATATGATTGAGGGAAAGAATCCATTTTAGTGTGGGGGGGGGGATGTTATCATTCAGTGGGATTTGGGAATTTATTGTACAAATGATATTGAAAAGTGTTCAAAAAAAAATCAAAAAAAAAAATCAAAAATCAAAAAAAAAATGAAAAAATGGGTTGTGTCTTGGGTAGGTCAAAAATCACTCTTCCTCAACCTTTGATCTTGTTATAACTATTACAATTAGTTTCGTGAGGAGATCAAACATGGGTTGGGATATGAGTGTGAGATCTGTTTCAAGGTCAACTTTCGAAAAAACAAAGAAAAAAAAGGAAAAAAAGAACACTTGCATTATATTCTTATATCATTAGGAGAAGTTTGGTGGTTTGTAAATATTTCATCTTCTCATAACCTTCATATTTTCTTTCTCTAATTTTTATTTCTTCACACAATCATTCCCTTGTAAATATGTGTTTTCATTTCCTTCCATGTTTTATTTCAAAAAAACTGTGCATTGTTTTTCTATGTTGGTATTTTAACCCTCTTATTCTCTCTCTTGGACATTATATTCCTACCATCCCATAGCCACAGAAAAACCCCTTAAAAAGACCTCTTGATTCTTGTGCACTTTGGATAGGGATTGGAAGCTGAGAGCTCTTTTCAAACTCTAAGATTTTCACTCTTGGTTGGTGAAAGAGTGAACCTCCACAAATAAATTTTATCATCTTGAGAGGTGTGAGTTTTGAGTGTCCACATTCTCCATTTCTAAATTTGAGCATAGAAAAATGAATTAGTTTTGTAATATTGTTTCTGTAACAACTTGTGGTGGATTTCAAAATGGATGAGTGAAATAGTATAAACCTCCCCTGATTGGAGAATTTTTTTTTAATATCTGTTGGTGAGTGAAAATGATTTTGTCATGTTTTTATATTTGTTGCGCATGAGGACATGCACAAAGCTAAGTGTGGGGGATTTGATGTTATTAATATTTTCATGAATTATTATATTCCCTCTTTACTGATTTTATATGAAATGTGCATAATTTGTGTGAAATATTAATGTTTTAATATTAAGTATAATTTTTGATCATTTTTAGAAGTAGTCCAATTGAGTCAGTTTAATGTTTTAATAATAACTATCACTATAGTGATCCAAATTGTGTGTTTCTTGTTTTTTATGATTCTAGTTTCAATATAAAACATTTCATTAGAAGGTTACATGAGCCAATTTTGAAATTTGGAGGGTCATATGTACCCCACAAGAAGGCCCAAGGAAACTGTGAAGAAACTGAACCATATATGAAGGTTGAATTACTGGGCTCAATAAAGAAGTACAAAAACATTAACTCTCCACCATAATTCTGGGGACACTACATGTCATCTTGGATAAAAATTTCAAGGCCCAAATCCAAGTACAAGGGGCCCAAATAAAGCTTTTAATTCCAGCCCATCATTCTGGCCGAGAATTAAAATTAGTATAGTATGCATGACATATCTCATGATTTATGAATCCAATAGAGGTGATATTTTTCAGTGTGAAAGCGGAGATATAGGCGGAAGACTTTGTTTAAGAAACCATTCGTATTTGAAGGCATCTTCATGTTCAAAAACCCTTTCACATTATGGACTTCAAAAAGATTGGATTGAAATGGACAGTTTAACTTTGTTTAATCAACCGTCCATAACGTTTGATCCTTAAGTCCAAATGACTCCAAATTTTTAGATTAGTCGGACAACATTATTTTAGACAACTTTTAAGAAGGAGATATTTGAATATTCGTCTTTCTGAATAGCCAAATTGGAGATGAAAGTGGAGGGACAGATTGGGAATGCAAACAGTCCACTCCTTGGGCTATAAATACTCTCCCCTTCTCTCCTTGAGAGGGGTTGGCATTTCAGACGAGAGGATATCATATTGGCACGACCAAAGCCTTTCCAAAGGCTTGGGAGGACCTTCCATACTAAAGTTTTCACTTGAGATACCTTTCCTCCTCTCTTTGTTTTCACTTACTTTTGTGTTCTTCGTTTTTGTAATTTTGTAAGTCCTTTCTTTGTAATTTTGTTTTAATGCAAGTTACTTCTTCAATATCTCTTATTCTCATACAACTTCTGTAGTTTAATATTTATGTTCTTAAAATAGTTTAAATTCAGTTGAATCCCCTTCCCTTCTTTTTCTTCCTCATTCAATCAAAAATCTGTTTTTAATTATCATCATCGTTCGCGTGTGTGTGTCAACGTACCACTCTTTTCTAATCCCTTTCTTTTTCTTCTATTATTAATTTATCATCATAATTATTTTAACCAGAATATTAAACATCAAAATGGATGAGTAAATCTCTCATTGGGGTGAGTTATAATTCGGGGATGTTAAGTGATTGAGAGTTTTGCTCGATGAGTATTCTTTAAATTAATATTGTGTATGTTAAACTTAATATGTCATGGATTAATGATATGTTTTGTTTAACGAGTGGTTTCCATGGATTATTGGAACCCTAAATACACTACCATAAATAAGTTTTGATTGATATTAGAACCCTAAGTTATGTTAAGTCTTTGATTAAATCCTTCACACTTAGGAATTCCAATCAACGTCAACTTATGACATGGGTGTTAATTTAATGCAATACAAAGTAAGGCTCAAGGATATCACATTCTTAACTCCCCAATGATGAACTCACCCCAATGTTTATCAATTTGGTAAATCAAACATCATCCATAAATAATTTCAATTAATCTCTGCAAACCAACCCCCCTAATCAAAATACAATCAACTAAAAACAAACGACTATTACAAAGTATCATCGCTGAGGATTCGACCCGAGTGCTGCTATACACATTAGCAGAGCACTGGAATTTTGACCGGTCGATAGGCGACGATCGACCGTGCGTTTCAGTGTATGTTTCAAGTATAATTTCTCTATGATTTACATGGTTTCACTTTTCTTATGATTAAATTATATCCATTTGTTTATATGGATTATGTTATGATTGGATGATGTTTATGAAACCCATTTTATTCTTTGGGTAATGATGAATGATTTATGTTCATATTGTGGAATAGGTAAGAATGATTTCATTATGAGATGGGTGGGACCTATATCTCCCTCCAATGCATTGGGTAAATATTTATATCTCATGATATAGACCTAACTGGAACGTAAAGTAAATCTGGTTCAGTAATACAGGGCTGGAACGACAAGTAAACCCGATTCAGTAAGGGAATTTTTACACTAAGATGGTCTTGGCAGGAATGCCTTGGATATTATGGAAATAATATCATGTGATTAATGTTTTTCCACAATTACAAGTTTTATTCCCATGATATTTTATCATGATTAATGTTCTTTTATGATCTATGCCTTATGTACTGCAATGTTTTATGTCATTGCTCAAGATTTTGATGTTTAGATTTTATGCTCATGTTTTTACATTAAAATGTCTATGGATTGTTTTATGTTCTCTATGTTTATCCTTATTGAGTATTTGAGCTCACCCTTTTTATGTTTTTTCCCCAGGATATAAAGAAAGGTTTTAGGTAAGAAAACAAAAGAGGAAGATCTTTATAGGAGATGTTGAAGATATTTTACCATGATTAGAAGTTTATGTTCTGAATTTCCAAAGACACTAAACTATTACTGTCTTTGTGTGTTGGTTTTTGTTATGTATTAAGTATTCCACAAATGTAATGTAATGTCCATGTTCACCAAGCTTTGGGTCTTTACAAGTTTCACCCCCAAGGTGCTTCTTGAAGAAGGTGTCAAGCAATCTCGACAACCACAACGACGCCTGAATCCCCCCATGAAGGAAGTTGTAAAAAAAGAGGTGATTAAATTGTTAGATGCAGGAATCATTTATCCCATCTCGGATAGTCCGTGGGTGAGTCCCTTACATGTGGTACCCAAAAAGGGGGTATCACTGTGATTTCAAATGATAAGAATGAGCTCATCCCCACACGCAATGTCACGGGCTGGAGAGTCTGTGTGGATTATAGGAAGCTGAATGATGCCATGAGGAAAGATCATTTCCCCTGCCCTCTATGGGTCAGATTCTAGAGAGACTAGTGGGGAACAACTTTAATTGCTTCCTCGATGGCTATTCCGGCTATAACTAGATTTCCATTGCTCCCAAGGATCAGGATAAGAGGACATTTACTTGCCCCTCCAGTACGTTTGCTTACCGAAAGATGTCTTTTGGAAGGTCCAATGCCCCCGCCACCTTCCAGCGCTGTATGCTGGCTATCTTCCATGACATGGCGGAACAGATCCTGAAGATATTCGTGGATGTTTTTTCCATTTACGTAAAATCATTCACCACTTTTGTGCGTTACTTGGAGCTAGTTTTGGAAAGATGTGAAAACACTAACCCAGTTTTGAACTGGGAAAAGTGTCATTTGATGGCGAAAAGCGGCATCGTCCTTGGACACATAATCTCAGCGAAGGGGATAGTGGTGGACCCGACAAAGATAAAAGTCATTTCATGACTTCCTATTCTGACTTCCATCAGAGCCATCTGCAGATTCCTAGGGAATGCCGATTTTTACAGGTGGTTTGTCCGTGACTTTTCAAAAATAGACCTGACCCTCACCAATATTCTGACCAAGGATGCCATATTTGAGTTCGACGAGACATGCACCATAGCTTTTGATCACCTGAAGCACCACCTGGTGGAAGCTCCAGTGATGATTTCTCCTAACTGGGAGGAACAATTTGAAGTGATGTGTGATGCCAGTGACTAAGTTGTAGGAGCATTCTTGGGCTAGCGGCTTGGTTGGATTTTATGACCTATATATTATTCCAGTAGGAAGCTCAACGAGGCATAACTGAACTACACCACCACAGAAAATGAGATGTTGGAAGTGGTGTTCGCATTTGACAGGTTCCTTTCTTACTTAGTGCTATATAAAGTTATTGTTTATAATTACCATGCAACACTAAAGTACCTACTGAACAAGAAAGATGCAAATCCCCGATTGATCCACTGGGTGCTCCTCCTGGAATAATTTGATATGGAAATTTGAGACAAGAAAGGGAGTGAGAACGTTGTTGCTGATCATCTCTCCCACTAGGAGCTGCCTCATTTGGGGAAGGAGGAAGATCGAGAGATCAATGATTATTTCTCTAATGTGCACCTCTTTTCAATAAATGAAACACCTAGACCTTGGTAATATGATATTGCTAATTGTTTTGGTTACAAGTTTCGTTTACCCTGACCTCTCCTTCCATAAAAGGAAGTGGTTTCTCTCTAATGTTAAGAGGTACTTCTAGGAAGATCCTCTTCTATTCCGATCCTGTGAAGATGGGGTGATCCATCATTGTATCGCTGAAAATGAAGTTCATGTAGTCCTAAATTTTTTTCACGCCTCACCAGTTGGGGGAAATCATGTACCTGATCATATGATAGCAAAGATCTTGCAATCTAGTTTTTTCTGGCCCACTATGCATAAAGATGCCCAGGCCTTTGTTTCTTATTGTGATCGATGCCACCGAACAGGTAATGTGGGATGTATAACTGAGATGCCACAACACCTCATCCTGGAGGTCTAAATTTTAGACGTCTGAGGAATAGAT
This sequence comes from Viscum album, assembly GCA_963277665.1. NCBI lineage: Eukaryota > Viridiplantae > Streptophyta > Magnoliopsida > Santalales > Viscaceae > Viscum > Viscum album. The sequence goes on from OY728145.1 coordinate 14,744,739, forward strand.
TTCCCGAGTCCCTTTCCCCCATATTTCAGGAACACTTACATCCTGGTCTGCATCGACTACGTCTCCAAGTGGGTGGAAGCTGCTGCTACAACTCAGGACATAGCCAAGGTAGTCATGAGATTTTTAAAGAAACAAATTTTTACCAGGTTTGGAGTTCCTCGATTATGGATCAACGATAGAAGGACCCACTTCGACAACACACTAATGAGAGGATTACTGTCGAAGAATAGAGTAAAACATCATATGGGGATGCCATATCATCCCCATTCTAGTGGACCAGTGGATCTCTCCAATCGTGAGATCAATCAAATCCTAGAGAAAACAATTAACACTTTGAGGAAAGACTGGTCCAGGAAGTTAGAAAAAGCTTTGTGGGCATATCAGACTACTTTCAAAACACAACTGGGAATGTCACCATTCCACCTCATCTATGGCAAGTCATTCCATCTACTAGTATAATTGGATCATAAAGCATACTGGGCCATCTAGGCCTTGAATTTTGATCTGAAGGCAGCTAAAGAGAAGTGAAAGTTCCAAATGTTGAAACTTGATTAAATCAGATTAGAGGCGTATGAGAAGGCCAATCTATACAAGGAGAAGATGAGATCAATTCACGACCGAATGATTTCAAGAAAACATTTTCAACCTGGTGATCAGGTACTTCTCTTTAACTCTTGTCTTCGATTATTCTCAGGGAAGTTGAAGTCACGATGGTTGGGACCATTCCAAGTTATATACGTATTCCATACTGGATCGTTGGAAATATCTGGAGAGGATGATCAACCATTCAAGGTGAATGGACATCAGTTGAAAGCTTACCATCACATGTCCAACATAGTGGGGAAATTTTCCACCAGATAGCTTAGGTAAGAAAAGGTAAGTAGGTCGAGCCGACGACATAAAACAAAGGTGCTTCCAGGGAGGCAACCTAGCAGATACACGCTATGTACCACCTATATACATGGCGTGTACTTATTCAATTTCATTTAACTTATAACTATTATAAATATAAAGATTAACAAGGTAATAAACAAGGATGATTCTAGTGCCAATAGTAAGGTCACTGAAGTTTATCCGAGCTGTCACCGGTTCGAATCTCTCCCGACCTACCTTCAGAACAGGGTTCCTCCTTTTTCTCCATGTGTCTTCTTACACGGCGTGTGTGGTAGTTTTTCATATATATATATATATATATATATATATTATTATAAAAAACCCCATGGTGGGGATGGATTGGTTGGCCATGATTGTAACCAGATTTCAAAAGATCCGAGTTTGAATCCTGACAACCGCCCCATTTCCATCATTTTTCCTTTTTAATAAACCCACACGACGTGTCTTTCGATATACGTCATGCGATTCATGTTTTCCTTCTAAAAACTAAAAAGATTTTTTGTTTAAAGTAATTCATGCGGGTGAAGTTGGAAGATTGGCAGAGTCTTGACCCTGGATCCAAAAGACCCGGGTTCAAACTCGACTAATATCCCTGCTTTATCTCTTTTTGTCTAATTAAAAACCACAAGTCGTGCATTTAATTTATTCCCCTATAACATATGTCTATTTACTTTAACTACATTTACATAATAAATAGGAGAAATAGTACAAACTTTACTCTAGTGGTTGAGGTCTTCCATTCAGAACGACCGATCGCCGGTTCAAACCTCACCCCAAGCACCAGACCAAAGGTTTTACTTATCTTTTTCCAATTTTAGGACACACGATGTGTATTTCCCAACACATTATGTGTGTAATTTTATTTTTAATAAATTATGTATATATATATATATCTATTTTTATTATTTTAATTATTAAATATTATATAGTTTAGTTTAATAATAAATATATATTATTAAAAAAAACATGATACATGACCTGTAGTCTATTGTAAACACCATGTACCTAGGCTATAAAATCCATGGACCACCCGGATAAAGCCCATATTGTGTGGATCTCTCCCCTCTCCCCGTTTCTTCTCCCGTACGACACCCGACCTCCCTTTTCTCAAATATGCTCATTTAGGGCGTTTTACCTTATGATTTCTACTGCATTGTGATCCTTGGTCCTTGTAATCCCTTCTACACCCTTTCTTTAAAGTTTTCTTAAGTGTTTAGGGTCATTTGTGGATCAATCAACCATTCATCTTTCGTGATACACATGCACAAATCGAAGAACACACGCTGTGTAATTTTGTACACATCCACACACTAAATGCTTTGCGATTTGAAAATACACAGTGTGTATGTTCAGTATACACTGTGTACCATCCCCTATCGTGCTCTGGTATCTTTTTCACATGGCCTTTCACACCATGTTCACGTACACGGTGTGTATGTTTGGTACATTCCATGTACACCATTTCTTTCGGCTAGCCCGTGCCTAGCACTTCACATAGCCATTTACCCTTTGTTATTGAACACGCTGTGTTTTCCTCTCACACGACGTGTCCTCTATTATTAGCACTACTTACATGATGGTCGTGTCTTTGCAAACAAATGACCGGGACCACTTTGCATGAACACGACGTGTGTGTTTGGTATACGCCGTGTCTCCTTCCCTAGTCTCAAATGCTCACTCGGCATGTCTATCCAAAGAACACGGGATGCTAACACGCTTTTACTACATGCCGTGTACTTTAAATACACACACCATGTACTTTTTTATTTTTCAGTTTTCTCACATTTTCTTCTTTTCTTTTTTTATTTTCTTTTCCTTTATCTTTTTTTTGTTTTTCTTTCTTTTTCAGGGTGAGGTAGACAGATACTATTCCCGGGGGGAAGCGGTCCACCTCCACCACTAAGGGAGAGAGTCCCATATTTCATTAGATCCAACTCCAGCCTGTGACGTCACAAGATCCGGACTCATCGGTGTACCAGATCCCTCCATTGGCCATCCTTGCACCACTCACTATGTAATCCAAGGCTGGTCCATCTCACACTGAGCCTCTGATCACCACACCAACTGAGCTCTCCTCATTCGAAGTTGGTCCATCATTGACCGCCCCATTCAGTGATCCTCTGTCTACTACAGCCACTCCAACCCCAAAGCCAGCTCCCACTATTGTACCTCCACCTGGGCCGGGCCCTGCAGGTGTTCCTTACCCTTGCATAGTGTTCCCGATCACCGATTTGGTGCATGACAGGGTCCGACGCTTCTCTCTCCACCCGATCCTGTTGAGCAGTAGCTATCTTAGCAACAGCGTCCCTCGACAGCTGGGTATCTGGGGAGAGTTAGAGGATCTCCTTGGACACACTCTGTTACTCATGATCTTCTAGGTTAGCACTCTTATTTACAGGGATTTATTTTTGGAGTTTTCTGCTTCATTTGAGTGCGATGAAGCTGAGTACTGGGAGACACCTGGTGATGCTGTCCCAGTGGACCAATTCCTATTAGGCAGCCGACCATTTTCCCTTACTATGAACGAGTTTGTCCGAGGGTGTGGTTTTTATTCTCATCCCATCACCCCACTCCCTGTCTCCACACTGACCCGACCCGAGCACCGTGAGCTCATTGCTATGTGGAGGAAGCTTGCTGGGCCTAACCACCACTATACCCCTACTTCCCAGAAGAGTACCCTCATCACTGTCCCTATCCTTAACTTCACCCATCGGTGCTTCAACGCCATCCGCTTCCCCTACGATGAAGATATGTGGGTCATGATCAGCCGTGACATGGATATCCTCACCTGGGTCATCCAACAGGACTACCCAGACCTCCCTTACCTTGCCGCCTCCTATTTTCATGCCATTTTTACTGTCCGTCAGGGCAACCTCAATGGTGGGTTTTACACCACTTGCCTTTCCCACCACCTTAGGGTTTTTGAGCCTTATCTTTCCCATGACCTATTAGGTTCCCCCCCGAGTAGATGGACTATCACATTCTTATTCGCATGGGATTGGTCTGAAAGTAGGGGGTGCTTACGTCCTTTCTTAGGCACCACCCCGACCACCTGATGACCCTCCTTCCCCCGCCGATGCACCTGATCCTCCTACCACACCCCTTATAGATTCCCCACCCCATTCCCTTCTTCTAACCCCACTTCTTATGTCCTACCTTCTTCTATTCCACCTACCCACCCCTCCCTCCGCACCCTCAGTCTATCTCTTTTTTTCCTCCACCTAGCCATGATGGAGTAGCACTTGGTCCATCTCGATCGCCACCAGGATTGACTAGAGCAGATTTTGGGGATTCTTCTTTAGCATCAAGGTATTCCACTACCCCCAAAACCTTCCACTACCTCAGTTCATGGCCCTTCTTCCGTAGCTCCACCTTCCTTTACTGCACTGGCCACATATTCAGTTCTCCTATCCACTACGAGACCTGCTATTGCCACCATTACTGCCAGTCCAGGGAGTGATGTCGAGATTCCTATTCTGAGTCCATCTCTTGCAGCTCCTACTTCTATAAATTCTCTTATGGGGGCAGATTCTATGCCTCCAATTTCCACAGCTCCCGATCCTTCTCTACTGACTGTTTCTATATAGGATGATGCCTCTTCTTAGGCGACCCCCTAACTAGTTTTTGGAAACATGTTTTTCCTTGTATATATATTTGTGATATATTGTTCTTGTGTATGTCATGTATTCTTAAAGGTACTATGGAATTCTATGGACTAACCTTCTCCATTACTCCTCGTCTTTCTTCTCATAGACATGAGGGAAGTATTTTGTTTCCACATTTTTTCATTTTTTTCTTTTCTTAAATGGTTTACTTCTTTCCTTACTTCCCCCCGTTCTGGTCCACTGTTGTGTCTCCACATTCCCTTATTCACTTTTTGTTGCACTTGGTGGACCACGTGTGATATTAAGTATGGGGGGCGTCTCTCGACCACTTTAGTCTTTTCCCTTATCATCATTCTAGGAGACATCATTATAGGAATATATGTTTGAAAATGTGAAGACATTTTGGTTAATCGTATTTCTAAATAATAAATCTAAAAGTGAGAAATTTTTAAAAAGTTTCATGCTTATTTTTGTTCTTAAGTGTTTTAAAATGATTTCTGATACAGTTTAAATTACAACTTGTAATCCTTAGAAAATTATGTTGATTAGACTAGTCAATTATATGCATGTCACGACCTGATTGTATCTTTATGTATTTTTCCCAATCCTGGGAGGTATTCTAAACCCTTTGTCCTATTCTTTCTAATACCATATTTCTTGAGATATTATTAGGATATACATAACTACAAGAATTTTCAAGTTTTCTTTTTGAAACATGAGGAATTTTTTAATTACATTAAAATGATTGAGGCATTAGATTGATTAAACCCCTTTATCTTGATACCTACCCTACATCTTATCTTTGTGAATCCCCTAGAAACCATGAATAGAATTTATAATAAGCCATATTACAAGCCTATTTCCATTACTACCCTAATTCTTTTATTATTTTTCATGATTAGTCACTTGAGCTTAAAATAAGGGATTGGAAACACATGGCATACTTTTGTGAAGTTTCATGAAATTAAGTATGGGGGAGAGGATCTTGATCATTTTGGGAAAAATAGGTTCCAAACCTCTTGATCATTTGGAGAGTCATTTCACTGAAGCTATGTTTTCAGTGCCCCAATTTTTTTTACCCTAACGAGTATAGTACTAGTAAGGGGTCGATCCACAGGTAAAAAAGAAGTTGTTGTCTTTGTTTAACTAATTTTTATTTTTGTCTTAGTGAAGTGTGCTTAATTTAGAGTTGATTTTTTATTTTTGAATAAAAAGAAAAACCGGTTTTAAGTTTCTTTACTAAATTACTTAATGAATAGAAGAAAATACTGTAAAATTAGTTTTGATACAAATTAAAGAGAGAAATGCATTAGGGTTGTGGATTTATGAGAAGTTGATTATTAAATAGAATTGCTAATGAGGTTGTGTTGGTCATAATAACCCAACACTCTAGGTTCAATTTTTAACAAAGTTTCCTTGGTCCGGTAAACATATATTTAGAGCTGGATAAACTAACTCCTTGGTCTGGTAGTTAGTGTTTAATAGTTATTTATTTGGCTTAGTCCATTTTTGGGTAAAAAAATACTTACAATGATCCGAAAAATATTCATTGATATTCTTCTTTTGAATCCCTGAAAATCCTTCCCTTGGTCTGGTTCAAAATTTTCAGTGATAAGATGAAGTAATTTAAGAAGAATAATAAGAAGTTTGAAGAACAAACACATTCAGGACAACTAATCTATATTACAACTATTACATCTCCCACAACCCCAACACACTGGGTATTTAGTTACACATAGAGGTAAATATAATTAAAAAAATCCTCAATACCTAATGTGATCATTACGTGGAACTTCGAGGAGGGAGTGACTCTTCGGTAGAACTGTAGAATAGAGAAGTAGTAGAATAATTGTATAATGGTAGCATATCTTATTTCCTTCAGACCTTAAACCCTTTCTCTCCACACTTTATCCTTTCTCAAATAGAAGGCCGAGGCCTCTATTTATAGGAAATACAACTACACAACGTGTGGAAAAAGTACACAGCGTGTACTTTTGTCAATGAGCTTTTGTCATTGTTTTCTTCGCTGGTAGGCGGCCAAACACACCGTCTTTGAATGGGAACATAGTGATTCCTGATAGGTAGATATACACGGCGTGTAGCGCTGCCATACAAGGTGTGTAGTCTCATTTTTTGGCCACCAACCACTTCTAGAAATGTATACACAACGCGTGTAGGTTGAACACGACATGTCCCCATCAGCCGACCACATGGGTGTGTAGACTTCTTCTCATCCTCCAACCTCTTCTAGAAGGGTGGACACGACATGCATAGGTTGAACACGACATGTATCGGCTTCTGGTTACTTGGGAATGTACTTGTACTGGTCAATCCGTTTCTGAGTTTGAATGTACATGGCGTATATATAAGTACACACCGTGTAGTTTGTAAATTTTGCTCAATTCTCCCCCATTTTGTGTATTTGGCCATAAATCTCCTGAAAATGAACAAGATTACCAAAATCAAAGTATTTGACCACTAAGCAGTAAGTAATTTCTGAAAACATGTTCTTATTTTCAATAAATTATGTGAAAATGTATTCAAAAATCGGGTGCATCAAACTCCCCCATACTTAGTCATTTTCTTACCCTCAAGAAAATCTCAACATCTAATTAAAGGAGTCTATATTTTAAAAAGAAGGAATTTAGTTAATCTTAAATGTAAATTATAATTCACTGAAGAAAATTCTAAAAATCGAAAAAAAAATTTCAATTCAGAAGATGTTCTAATCACGCCTCATATATAATTCAATTAACTATTTTCATCCTCTTTTAACACACATTTAAACCTTTCAAAAATAAACAAGCCACTTGATAATCTACCTCATCATTAATATAATCAACACTAAAAATGTTTTAAATTAAAGTTTTTCTCAATCAAAGATATATACACTCTATCTATTGGTTTTCAAGAAATCTATTTCTCTACTTCAGAAAATTGATTTACAAAAATCTTGAGGACATTTCAATAAGGAGAAGATGTTTCTGTGGCTAAAGGTTGGTAGGTAAAGATGTGAAAAATAACTCTGAGGCTTGAAAAAGGAGGCTAAATTCTTAAATAATAGTACATGATATTCAAATTTAAGCTCAATGTAAAAAACCATCCTCATCAAACTCTATCAAATGATCTCATCACCACCATCTCCTTTAGTTGGGTATGGTTCACAAAACATCAAGTGAGTATAAGGTCCCTTTATCTGTACCATTTTTTTTATTAAACAAAGGGGACCTTTTATAATTTCCACGAATTGAGGTTTGGAACCTATTTTTTTCCCCAAATGATCAAGAGGCTCTCCCCCATACTTAATTTTATGTCAATTCACAAAAGTATGTCATGTGTTTTCAATCCCTTATTTTAAGTTCAAGTGAATAATCATGAAATATCATAAAAGAATTAGGGTAGGAAGAGAAATAGGCTTGTGTTGTTCATGATATTCAAAGTTAAGATAAATATAAAAAACATCCCCATCAAACTCTATCAAATGATCTCATCACCACCTTCTCCTTTATTTCTGTAGGGTTCACAAACCATTAAGTGAGTATAAGTTCTCTTTTTCTATAAATTTTTATTAAACAAAGGGGACCTTTTAGAATTTCCACGAATAGAGGTTTGGAACCCCTTTTCCCCCCAAATTATCAAGAGGCTCTCCCCCACACATAATTTCATGACAATTCACAAAAGTATGCCATGTGTTGCCAATCCCTTATTTTAAGCTCAAGTGAATAATCATGAAAAATCATACAAAAATTATGGTAGGAATGGAAATAGGCTTGTAATATGTCTTCCTATAAAGTCTATTCATGGTTTTTAGGGGCTTCACGAAGATAAGATGTAGGTTAGGTCTCAAGATAAGGGGGTTAAAACAATCTAATGCCTTAATCATTTTAATTTAATTCACAAATTCCCCATATTTTGAAAAGAAAAATTTCAAATTCTAGTAGTTATGTATATCCTAAGAATCTCTCAAGGAAGAGGGTGTTAGAAAGAATATGACAAAGGGTTTAGAATACCTCTCAGGTGTGGGAAAAATACAAAAAGAGACAATCAGGTTGTGACTTGCATATAATCGATTAGTCTAATTGATGTAATTATCCAAGGATTATAAGTTGTAATTTAAACTATATCAGCAATCATTTTAAAACACTTAAGAACCAAAATAATCATGAAACTTTTTAAAAATTTCCAACTTTCAACTTTATTATTTAGAAATATGATTAACCAAAATGTCTTCACATTTTCAAACATATCTTCCAATAATGATGTCTCCTAGAATGATGATAAGGGAAAAGACTAAAGTGGTCGAGAGATGCCCCACATACTTAATATCGCACGTGGTCCACCAAGTGCCACACAAAGTGAATAAGGGAATGTGGAGACACAACAGTGGACCAAAACGAGGGGAAGTAAGGAAATAAGTAAACCAAGGAAGAATAGAAAACAATGAAAAAATGTGGAAAAACACTATTTCCCTCGTGTCTAAGTGAAGAAAGATGAGGAGAGATGGATAAGGCTAGTACATAGAATTCCAGAGTACCGATAAGCATACATAACATACACATGCACAATATATCACAAATAGATATACAATGAAAAAAATGTGTCCAAAAACCAGTTAGGGGGTCACCTCAGAAGAGGCATCATCCAGTACAGAAACAGCCGGTAGAGAAGGATCAGGAGCCGTGGAAACTGGAGGCTCGGAATTTGCACACGGAAGAGAATTCGTAAAATTAGGAGCTGTAAGAGATGGAATCAGAAGAGGAAGCTACACATCAATCCCTGGATGGGTAGTAGTGGTGGTAGTAATAGGGACCGTAGTGTATAATAGAACTGAATCCATGGCTAGTGCAGTAAATGGCGGTGGAGCTGCGGAAGAAGGGCTAGGAACTGAGGTAGAGGCAGGTGGTGGGGGTAGTAGAATACCATGATGCCAAATAAGAAGCCCCAAAATCTGCTCTAGTTGGTTCTGATGGTGATCGAGACGAACCAAGTGTTGCTCCATCGTGTCTAGGCATAGGGAAAAAGAAAGATCGACCGAGGGTGCGGAGAAAGGTGTGGGTAGGTGGAACAAAATAAGGTAGTCCAGAAGAAGTGGGGTCAGAAGAAGGGGGTGGGGTGGGGAATCTAGAAGGAGTGGGGAAGGAGGATCAGGTGCATTGATGGGGGCAGGAGGGTCAGCAGGTGGTCGGGGTGGTGCCGAGGAAAGAACGTAAGCACCCCTGCTTTTAGTCCAATACCATGTGTATAAGCATGAGATAGTCCATCTGTTGGGGGAACCTAACAGCTCATGGGGATGAGAAGGCTCAAAAACCCCTAGGTGGTGGGCAAGCCAGGTTGCGTAAAACCCACCGTTCATGTTTCCCTGACGGCCGGTAAACAAGGTGTGGAAATAGGAGGCAGCAAGGTAAGGGAGGTCCGAGTAGTCGTGCCACATGAAACAAGTGAGGAGATCCATGTCACGACCGCTCACGACCCCCATATCCTCATGGAGGGGGAAAAGGATGGTGCTGAAACCCCGATGGGTGATGCGAAGGATAGGGTCAATGATTAGGGTACTCTTCAGGGAAGTAGGGGTATAGCGGTGGTCAGGCATAGAAATATCCCGCCATATAGAAAAGAGCTCGCAACGCTTGGGTTGGGTCAGGGTGGAGACATGGGTGGGGTGATGGGATGAGGATAAAATCCGCACCCTCAGCTGAAATCAGTCATAGTAAGGGAAAAGGGTCAGCCGCCTAGCCGAAACTGGACCACTGGGACCGCATCACCAGTTTTCTCCCAGTACTCAGCTTCGTCGAACTCAAAAGAAGCAGAAAACTCCAAAAATAAATCCCTAAAAATTGGAGTGCTAACCTGGAAGATCGTGAGTAACTGAGTGTGTCCAAGGAGATCCTCTAACTCGCCCCAGATACCCATTTGCTGAGGGATGCTGCTATCATGATAGTGGCTTCTCAATAGGATTGTACGGTGAGAGAAGAGTTGGACCCTATCGTGTGCCAAATTGGTGATCGGGAACACCATGCAAGGGTAAGGAACAATTTCAGGGCCTGAACTAGGTGGTGGTACAACATCGGGAGCTGGATCTGGGGGCGGAGTGGCTGTAGTAGACGGAGGGTCGCTGGATGGGGTGGTCGATTATGGATCAACTGCAAATGAGGAGAGCTCAGGTGGAGTGGAAGCTGGTGGGGAAGAAAGGGTGGTGCTCAGAGGCTCGGTGCTAGATGGTGGAGGTACGGTGGTACTAGGACCATCCTCAGCTGAGGTAGTGAGTAGTGGAAGGATGACCAACAGAGGGATCTGGTACACCAGAGAGTCTGGATCTGGTGACGTCATAGGCCGGAGTAGGATCTGACAAAATATGGGCCTATCACCCTCAAGGGATGAGGCGAGCCACTTCCCCCAGGAATGGTCTCTATCTTCCATACCCTGAAAAACAAAGAAAAACCAAAAACAAAGATAAAGGAAAAGAAAATAAAAAAAAAAGAAATGAAGAAAATTTGAGAAAGTTGAAAAATAGAAAAATTACACAGCGTGTGTATCCAAAGTACAAGGAGTGTAGTAAAAGCATGTTAGCATCCCATGTTCTTTGGATAGACACGTCGAGTTAGCATCTGAGACTAGGGAAGGATACACGGCATGAACCAAACATACACGCCGTGTTCATGCAAAGTTGTCTTGGTCATGTGTTTGCAAATACATGACCATCGTGTAAGCAGTGCTAATAATAGAGGATACGATGTGTGAGAGGATAACACAACATGTTCAAGAACAGAGGGTAAATGGCTGTGTTAAGTTCTAGGCACAGGCTGGCTGAAAGAAATGGTGTACACAGCATGTACCAAACAGACACGCCGTGTACGTGAACATAGTGTGCGAGGCCGTGTGAAAAAGGTACCTGGGCACGATAGGGGATGGTACATGGTGTGTTCTAAACATACACACCGTGTATTTTCAAATCTCAAAGCATTCAGTGTGTGGCCATGTACCAAATTACATGGAGTGTGTTCTTCAATTTTTTTCCCATGTATCGTGGAATCCGAATGGTCAGTTGATCCACAAATGACCCTAAACGCTTAAGAAAACTTGAAATAAAGGGTGTAGAAGGGCTTACCTGGACCGAGGATCACAATGCAATAGAAATAAAAAGGTAAAATGCCCTAAATCAGCAGATTTGAGAAAGGGGAGGCTGGGTGTCGTACGAGAGAAGAAATGGGGAGATGGGAGAGATCCGCGTGACAAGGGCTGAAGCCGGGTGGTTCGTGGATTTTATAGCCAAGGTACACGACGTGTACAATAGACTACACACCGTGTATCATGTTTGTTTAATAATATATATATATAAATATATAATTATTTTACTAAACTATATAATATTTAATAATTAAAATAACATATATATATATATACATAATTTATTAAAAATAAAACTATACATGTAATGTATCGGGAAATACACATCGTGTGTCATAAAATTGGAAAAAGTGAAGTACAACCTTTGGTCCGGTGCTTGGGGCGAGGTTCGAACTGGAGATCGTCCATTCCGAACGGAATCCCTCAACCACCGAAGCAAAGGTTATACTACTGCTCCTATTTATTATGTAAGTTTAGTTAAAGTAAACATACAGATGTTTCACGGAAAGAAAGTAACTGCATGATGTGTGATTTTTAATTAGACAAAAACAGATGAAGCAGGGAGATTAGCCGAGTTCGAACTCTCTGAGACTCTTCTAATCTTCCAACTTCACCAGCATGAATTACTTTATGTGAAAAATATTTTTAGTTTTTAGAAGGAAAACATGGTGCGCATGACATATATCAAAATAAAAAACCACGTGGGTTTATTAAAAACGAAAAATGATGGAAATGGGGTGGTTTTCTAGAATCGAACTCAGGTCTAGGTGTTTCGTTGATTGAAAAAAGGTGATCATCAAGGAAATCCTTCCTGATATCTCGATCTTCTTCCCTCTCTAAATGAGGCAGCTCCAGGCGGGAGAGATGATCAACAACATCGTTTTCTATCCCTTTCTTTTTTTGGGATCTCCTAATAAAATTCTTGTATGAGCAGCACCCATATGATCAATTGGGGTTTCACATATTTCTTGTTTAGTAGGTACTTTAGTGCTACATGGTCAGTATAAACAATAACTTTAGATAGCACTAAGTAAGAACAAAACCTGTCAAATGCGAAAACCACTACCAACATGTCCTTTTTTGTGGTGGTGTAGTTCATTTGTTCCTTGTTGAGAATTCTATTGGAATAATATATAGGTTGAAAAATCCTATCAAGCCGCTGGCCCAAGACAGATCCCACTGCATAGTCACTGGCATCACACATCACTTCAAATTGTTCCTCCCATTAGGGAGAAATATTCACTGGAGCTTCCACCAGGCATTACTTCAGGTACTCAAAATCTATGGTGCATGTCTCATCGAACTCAAATATGGAATCCTTGGTTAGAATATTGGAGGGTCAGGGATATTTTTGAAAAGTCACGGACAAACCGCCTGTAAAAATTGGCATTCCCTAGGATGCTATGGATGGATCTGACGGAAGTCAGAATAATAATTCATGAAATGAATTCTTTCTTCACCAGGTCCACCTCTATTCCCTTTACAGAGATTCTTTGGACGAGGATGATGCCATTTTGCACCTGAATTGTAACTTTTCCCAGTTCAAAACTAGGTTAGTGCTTTCACATCTTTATAGAACTAGCTCCAGGTGTCGCAGACAAGTAGTGAAATATTTTCCATAAATAGAAAATTTATCCATGATACCTCAACGATCCATTCTTCCATGTCGTGGAATATATCCAACATACAACGCTGGAAGGTGGCGGGGGAGTTGCAAATGCCAAAAGACATCCTTCGGTAAGCAAATGTACCATAGGGTCAATTAAATGTGTTTTTCTACTGATCCTATGGAGGAATGGAAATCTGGTTGTAGCCGTAATAACCGATGAGGAAGTAATAAAATTTGTTCACCCTAGTCTCTCTAGAATATAATACATTAAGGGTAGGGGAAATGATCTTTCCTCGTGGAGTCATTCAGCTTCCAGTAGTCTACAAAAACTCTCCAGCCCGTGATAGTGCGTGTGGGGATGAGCTCATTCTTATCATTTGAAATAATAGTGATACCCCACCTTTTTGGATACCACTTGTAGGGGACTCACCCATAGACTATCCGAGATGGAATAAATGATTCCTTCATCCAATAATTTAAGCACCTATCTTTTTACAACTTCCTTCTTGGGGGGATTCAGGTGCCGCTGTGGTTGCTGATATTGGTTGGCACCTTCTTCAAGCAGCACCTTGTGGGTGAAAATGGTAAGGCTGAAGCCCTACAAATCTGCAACTGTCAGCCCAATAGCATGCTTCCACTATTTTAAAACATGCAGAAGTGTATCTTCCTGCTCCTGTGATAGTTCTGCACTAATTATTACAATAAATGTTTTATGGTCTCCTAAATAACCGTACTTTAGAGAAGACAGAAGACACTTTAGTTCTAGTTCAAGCACCTTTAGAATCTAAGGTACAAGTGGTTGCACCTTTTCCCATTCCAGACTATCAGGAACAACTACACGTCTCCAATAGTGGCCACCCTGGCCTTCTAGGAATTATAAGTCCTCTAGCGCTTCTTCAACTGGAATGTCTGTAATGATAAAGTTATCTGAGGTAAAATAACATACAAGATCATCCCCTTTTTTACTCAAGAAATCATCCACAGTGGTTACTACATAACATACCTCATGCTCATACAATGATTCATGATTGACGGATTTGAGGACATTTTAGGAGACTCTCTCATGTCCTACCCAGAAAATTAGCTCCCCTTGGTGCACATCGATCAGTACCTTCCCTGTTGCCAAGAAAGGCCTTCCCAAAATGAGAGGTGCCTCCTGGTCATCCTCCATGTTGAAGATGATGAAATATACCGGAAGGATCAGCCTACCCACCTTGACCAGCACGTCCTCCAGTAGACCCTTTGGATATTTGATGGATCAGTCAGCAAGCTGAAGGGCTACTTGGGTAGGCTTTAGGTCATTGAGCCCTAGATTTTTGAAAACTCTGAGGGGCATGAGGTTGACACTAGCCCCTAATTCACAGTGGGACTTTCCAAACTCACATGGTCCAATAGTGCATGGAATAGTGAATCTACCTAGATCCTGTAGTTTGGGAGGAATCAAATGTTGGACGACTACAGAACACTCCTTGGTTAGGGAAATGGTACCCAGATCCTCCATCTTTCTTTTGTTGGAGATGATTTCTTTCATGAATTTGGCATAAGTGGGAATTTGTGTTAGTGCCTCTACAAATGGAATATTTATGTGCAGCTTCTTGAACACGGCCATGAATTTTCTGAACTGGTGGTCCATCTTTCTCTGCACCATTCTTTCTGGGAAGGGTAAGGTAGGATCAAAGGGTTTGACAACCTCCTTTCCTTTATTCTGCGAAGCCACCTTCCGTGGGATTTTGGATGAGGAGGGGTCTGAATCTATACCTTTTTCATGAACATGGGGTGTGGATGCACTTGGCTGTGCTGGTAGGTTCTACTGTAGCTAATTTACACTCTGTAGTGTGACGTCATGGACCTGCTACCTTGGGTTCTTCTCAGTGTTACCCGATAGTCTACCGGGTTGCCTCCCCGAGAGTTGGTTTGCCAACTGGCCAATTTGGTTATCTAGGCCTATAATTGAAGCCTCCTGATTTTGGAACCTGGTATCAGTAGTAGATATAAATTTGGTCATGAGATCCTCTAAACTTGAATTGTTTTCCTGCTAAGGTGGCTGTTGAGCTGGTGGAAGTGTTGGATGCTGTGGGTGTGGGTTTTGATACCCTTGATACTGATAAGATCCCTATTGGGGATATTGCTTCCTTGGGTACTAGTTCTAATAAGGTGGATGGTTGTAGCCGGGCGGTTTATGGGGCGGAGGTTTTTGCTGATGTTGGCCCCAACTTGTGTTTTGTTGATCACGCCATGCCAGGTTCTGGTATTGCTGGTACTGGTTTGGCCCTCGGTTTTGGGCAACATAACTCACCTCGCTTGTTGAAGGTCCTCCAGCAGAACCCGAGCATTCTCCCATGATGTGGTTATCACCACTTTCGCTACACACCAGATGGTTTTTCTCATGTACTTGGGATGCGCCCTTCAGATTGAGCACATCAATATTTTTGGACACAATGTCCAACTGGGAAACAAGCATAGTAGTAGCATCAATGTTATACATACCTCGTTTCTATGTGCCCCAATCAGAATCCCACTAGAAGCTGTTGGCAGACATGTCTTCCAGTAGTTCGAAAAGATCTTTGGGGGATTTACTTTTTACTGTACCTCCAGTAGCAACATCCACCATAGAATTTTTATTTGTTGTTAGTCCTCTATAGACTGTTTGGACCTGCATCCAAAGTGGGAGTCCATAGTGTGGGAATTTGTGAAACATCTCTTTGAAGCGATCCCAAGATTCATACAACTACTCCGAGTCGTGCTGTTGGAAGTTGTGTATTTTGTTCCGCAAAGTCACCATCTTTTAGGGTGGGAAGTATTTAGATAGGAATGCCTGGGATAGCTCATCCCAGGTGAGGATGGATCGTTGAGAAATCCTTTAATCTAATCTTTTGACTTATCCCTTAGAGATAAGGGGAAGAGGCGAAGACAAATGGAATCTTTGGACACTCTGTGGTAGCGGAATGTATCACAGACCTCCAAAAAATTAGAGAGATGGACATTGGGGTCCTCACTGGGAAGGCTGCCGAATTGAACGGTGTTCTAGATCAGTTTCATGATATCATTCTCGATTTCTAAGTGTTGGGCCTACAATGGTGGATGGACGATGCCCGTGTCACCTCCGTGGATAGATGGAAGGTCGTACACCATGAGGGTATGGCGTGGAGGTGGATTCTAAGGGAGTGGATCCATCATGTATTGTTATTCTTGAGGGGAATAGTATGACCCCTAACGTGGGTGTAAAAATGGAATCTTCTCTAGTTTGAATTGTTGGAGTTGTTGTAGGTCATACCCTGGAGCAAGTGGAGTTTTCTGGTTCTGGTTTCCATTCGGTCCAAATGGATTTCCAGCTCCTTGGACAACAATTTTATTTCCTTCCTTGTTCTGTGCCATGGGATTGTTGTGATTTTTCTCGATCATGAGTGCGCATTGGCGTCTCAAAAGCGTCTGTTCGATCTCTGGGTCAATTGGGAAAAACCATGATGACTCAGAATTCTTGGAATGTGTGAGGTATCCACTCAAACAACTAATGATCTGTACAATACAATACACACCAAGTGTAAATGAGGAAAAATAAATATAAACAGAAATGAGTTTAGAAAAGAGAATTTTGGGAATTTATAATTTTTATTTTCACAAAAATTTGATAAAACTTAATTAAAACAAAAATCAAATTAATTTTTCTTAGTTCCCTGGAAACGATACCAAAATTTGGCGAGTCATTTCACTGAAGGTATGTTATCATTTTCCCAAATTATTTTTACCCTAATGAGTATAGTACCAGTATGGGGTCGATCCATAGGAAAAAAGAAGTTATTTTTGTCTTTGCTTAACTAATTTGTATTTTTGTCTTAGTGAAGTGTGCTGAATTTAGAGTCGATTTTTGATTTTTAGATAAAAAAGAATAATTGGTTTTAAGTTTCTTTAATAAATTACTTAATGAATAGAATAAAATACGGGAAAAATGGTTTTGATGAAAATCAAAGAGAGAAATTCATTGGGGTTGTGGATTTATGAGAATTTGATTATTAAATCAAATTGCTAATGAGGTTGTGTTGTTCATAATAACCCAACACTCTGGGTTCAATTTGTTACAAAGTTTCATTGGTCTGATAAGCTTATATTTAGAGCTGAAGAAACTAACTCCTTGGTTCTGTAGTTAGTTTTTATCAGTTCTTTATTTGGATTAGTACTTTTCTGGGTCAAAAAATACTTACAGTGATCATGAAAATATTCATTGTTATTCTTATTTTTAATCCCTAAAAATTCTACCCTTGGTCTGGTTCAGAATTTTCAGTGATATGATGAAGTGATTTAAGAAGAATAAAAAGAAGTTAAAAGAACAAAAACATTCACATAAACTAATCTATATTAAAACTGTTACATCTCCCACAAACCCAACACACTGGGTATTTAGTTACACATATAGGTAAAGATAAGCATAAAATCCTCAATACCTGATGTGATCATTGCTTGGGACTTTGAGAAGGGAGTGAAAGAACTTGTCAAATGCGAACACCACTACCAACATATCCTTTTCTGTGGTGGTATTGTTCAACTATTCCACATTGAGAATCCTACTGGCATAATATATAGGTCGGAAAATCCGGTCAAGACGATGGCCCAAGACTACTCCTACTGCATAGTCGCTAGTATCACACATCACTTCAAATTGTTCCTCCCAGTTGGGAGAAATCATCACTAGAGCTTCCACCAGGAACTACTTCAATTTCTCAAAAGATATGGTGCATGTATCATCAAAATCAACTATATAATCCTTGGTCAGAATATTGGTGAAGGGATGGGCTATTTTTGAAAATTCAAGGACAAACCGACTATAATAACAGGCATGCCCGAGGAAGCTGCGAATGGCTTTGACGGAAGTCAGAATAGGTAGTCGTGAAATGACTTCTATCTTTGCTGGGTCCACCTCTATCTTCTTTTATGAGATTATGTGGCCAAGAATAATTCCACTTTCCACCATGAAATGACACATCTCCCATTTCAAAACTTGGTTAGTGTTTCACATCTTTCGAGAACTAGCTCCAGGTGCCACAAACAAGTGGTGAAAGATTTTCCGTAAACGGAAAAGTCATCCATGAATACCTCCAGGATTCATTCCACCATGACATGGAAGATAGCCATCATACAACACTGGAAGGTGGAGAGGGTGTTGTACATTCCCAAAGACATCCTTCGGTAGGAAAACTTACCGCAGGGGCAAGTAAATGTGCTCTTCTCCTGATCCTCAGGAGAAATGGAAATATAGGGCATGCCGGTTTTTACAGGCAGTTTGTCTGTGATGTTTCAAAAATAGCCCAACCCCTCACCAATCTTTTGACCAAGGATTCAATATTTGAGTATGATGAGACATGCACCATAGATTTTGAGCACCTGAAGAAATTCCTGGTGGAAGCTCCAGTGATGATTTCTCCCAACTGGGAGGAACAATTTGAAGTGATGTGCGATGCCAATAACTACGCAGTAAGAGTAGTCTTGGGAGAGCGGCTTGATTGGATTTTTTAACCTATATATTATTCTAGCTGGACATTCAACAAGGCACAAATGAACTACACCACCACAAAAAATGAGAAAGTGTGGAGAGAAAGGGTTGAAGGTCCAAAGGAAAGAAGATCTGATTCCATTCTACCACCATTATACTACTTCTCCATTCTACCGTTCTACCAAAGAGTCACTCCCTCCTCAAAGTTCCTAGAAATGATCACATCAGGTATTGAGGATTTTGTTCTTATATTTACCTCTATGTGTAACTAAATACCCAATGTTTTGGGGTTGTGGGAGATGTAAGAGTTGTAATATATATTAGTTTCTATGATTGTGTTCATTCTTTTAACTTCTTCTTATTATTCTTAAATCACTTCATCTTATCACTGAAAATTAGGAACAAGACCAAGGTAAGAATTTTCAGGGATTCAAAAGAAGAATAAAAATGAATATTTTCATGATCACTATAAGTATTTGTTGACCCAAAAATGGACTAATACAAATAAAGAACTATTAAAAACTAACTACTGGACCAAGGAGTTAGTTTATTTAGCTCTAAATATAAGTTTACCAGACCAAGGAAACTTTGTTACAAATTAAACCCAGAGTGTTGGGTTATTATGAACAACACAACCTCAAAAACAATTTTATTTAATAACCAACTTCTCATAAATCTAGAACCCCAACACATTTCTCTCTTTATTTTCATCAAAACCAATTTTCCTGTATTTTTCTCTATTCATTAAGTAATTTATTAAAGTAACTTAAAACCAATTATTATTTTTATCCAAACATCAAAAATTGACTCTAAATTCAGTACACTTCACTAAGAAAAAAAATATAAATTAGTTAAGTAAAGAAAAAAATAACTTCTTTTTCCCACTCCTGAGGGGTATTCTGAACCCTTTGTCATATTATTTCTAATACCCTCTTTCTTGAGATATTATTAGGATATACATAACTACCAAAATTTTCAAGTTTTCTTTTCAAAACATGAGGAATTTTGAATTACATTAAAATTATTGAGGCATTATATTGTTTTAACCCCTTTATCTTGAGACCTACCCTACATCTTATCTTCATGAATACCCTAGAGATAGTGAATAACCTTTATAGGAAGCCATATTACAAGCCTATTTTTCTTTCTACCCCAATTATTTTATGATTTTACATGATTATTCACTTGATCTTAAAAGAAGGGATTGGAAACACGTGTCATAATTTTGTGAATTGTTATGAAATTAAGTATGGGGGAGAGCCTCTTGATCATTTGGGAAAAAAGGGGTTCCAAACATCTATTCATGGAAATTCTAAAAGGTCCCCTTTGTTTAATAAAAAAATGGTACAAATATAGGGACCTTATACTCACTTGATGGTTTGTGAACCCTACCCAACTAAAGGAGATGGTGGTGAAGAGATCGTTTGATCGAGTTTGATGAGGAAGTATTTTACATTAAGATTAACTTTGAATGTCATGAACTATTATTTAAGAATTTAGCCACCTTTTCCAATCCTTAGAGTTATTTTTCACATCTTTACCTACCAACCTTTAGCCATAGAAACATCTGCTCCTTATTGAAATGTACTCATGATTTTTGTAAATCAATTTTTTGAAGTAGAGTACTATATTTCTTGAAATCCTATGGATAGAGTGTATATATATTTGACTGATCATAACTTTAATTTAAAACATTTTGAGGTTTGAGTATATTATTGGTGATGTAGATCATCAAGTGGCTTGTTTATTTTTGAAAGTTTGAAACATGTGTTAAAAGAGGATGAAAATAGTTAGTTGAATTATATATGAGGCATGATTAGAACATCCCTTGAATTGAAACTATTTTGTAGATTTTTTGAATTTTCTCCTGTGAATTATTATTTACATTTATGATTAACTGAATTCATTACTTTTAAAATATATACTCTCTTAATTATATGTTGATATTTTCTTAAGGGAAAAAATGACTAAGTATGAGGGAGTTTGATGCACCCAATTTGTGTATACATTTTCACATAATTTATTGAAAATAAGAACATGTTTTCATAAATTACTTACTTATTAGTGGACAAATACTTTTATTTTGGTAATATTGTTCATTTTCAAGAGATTTTTCGCCAAATACACTAAACGGGGGAGAATTGAGAAAAATTTACAAACTACACGGTGTGTACTTATACACCCTCCGTGTACATTCAAACTTAGACACATATTGACCAAGACAAGTACATTCCCAAGTAACCAGAATACGATACATGCCGTGTTCAACCAATACACTCCATGTACACCCTTCTAGAAGTAGTTGGAAGATGAGAAGAAGTCTACACGCCCATGTGGTTGGCTAACGGGGACATGCCGTGTTCAACCTACACACACCGTGTATACCTTTCTAGAAGTGGTTAGTGGCCAAAATATGAGACTACACACAATGTATGGTGGCGCTACATGCCGTGTATATCTATCTACCACTCGGCGTCATGTTCCAAGTCAAAGACGGTGTGTTAGGATGCCTACCAGCGAAGAAAACAATGACAAAAGCACGTTGACAAAAGTACACGACGTGTACTTTTTCCACACACTTTGTAGTTGTGATTCCTATAAATAGAGGCCTTGTCCTCCATTTTAAGAGAGGAGAAAGTGTGGAGAGAAAGGGTTGAAGGTCCGAAGTAAAGAAGCTCTGCTTCCATTCTACCACCATTCTACTACTTCACAATTCTACTGTTCTACCGAAGAGTCACTCCCTTCTCGAAGTTTCAAGCAATGATCACATCAGGTATCGAGAGTTTTGTACTTATCTTTACCTATATGTGTAACTAAATACCCAGTGTGCTGGGGTTGTGGGAGATGTAAGAGTTTTAATACAAATTAGTTGCTATGAATGTGTCTGTTCTTTTAACTTCTTCTTATTCTTCTTAAATCACATCATCTTATAACTGAAAATTATGCACCAGACCAAGGGTAGAATTTTTAGGGATTCAAAATAAGAATAAAAATGAATATTTTCATGATCATTGTAAGTATTTATTGACTCAGAAATGGACTAAGCCAAATTATTAACTGTTAAACACTAACTACCAGACCAAGGATTTAGTTTCTTCATTTCTAAATATAAGTTTTCCGGACCAAGGAAACTTTGTTACAAATTGAACAAGAGTATTGGGTTATTATGAACAAAAAAACCTCATAAGAAATTTGATTTAATAATCAAATTTTCATAAATAAAAAACCCCAACATATTTCTCTCTTTATTTTCATCAAAACCAATTTTCCTGTATTTTCTTCTATTCATTAAGTAATTTATTAAAGAAACTTAAAACAAATTATTGTTTTTATCCAAACAAAAAAAATCGACTCTAAATTCAACACACTTCACTAAGAAAAATATAAAAATTAGTTAAGCAAAGAAAAAAATAACTTCTTTTTCCCTGTGGATCGACCCCTTACTGGTACTATACTTGTTAGTGTAAAAATAATTTGGGACACCGATAACATACCTTCAGTTATATTACTCGCTAGTATCGTCATAGTAAGTATATTATGGAAGTGTGAAGAGACACGATACATAGGTGATGATCACACCCAAGTTCATGGGGTATAACAACAAATAAATTTGGAATAATCTTCTAAGTAGAGGATCAACACCTATGTAGTGTTATTCATGACGATACCAAGAACTCCCCTTAGGTCATGAAGATGATAGAGGATCTCATTCCAGGCCTCACAGAAGGATTCCAACAACTATATCCAAGAAGTCCTGATGAATGGGTCACTATCCTATGTTTAAGAAGATATTCAATAATAACCCTCATGGAATGGATATAGGGAACACACCTTAAAAAAACTTTTCCAAGATGAAGAGGACAAGGTATCCAAGGCTTCTTTAAAGGGGTACACAACATGTACTAGTAGTACACAATGTGTCCCTTTGGCACCAGGTACAACCTATGTTAATGTCCTGTGCCCATGACCATGTAAAAGTACACTACATGCCCATTCCCATGTAATTATTCCCATTTACAAGTACACGAATATTACCATGTACACCTAGCCTAGCCATATCCGTGTGGGAGTACACAGCATGTCCATGACCATGTACTCCTATCTGTGACTATGTACTCTCTGAGGTACATGGAGATCTTCCAGGGAAGGGTCACACGTTGTGCAACTAGGTCACACACTCTATGATACTTAACTTCACTACAGAATCTCTAGATGATGTACTAGGTCCCCAAACACAATGTAATCCCATATTACACATCATGTGTTACAGAATTTCTAGAAACCCAGAGGTTACTTACATGACTTTCCAAATCTATCACTTCCACTGCCAATCATACCCATGGAACTTAGATATGGGGTTTTAACGATCTTTTCACCACCTATGGCCATATGTTGGCCCCCCCCAATTCCATAAAAATAATTTCTTGTGAAGTTAACTTCATCATTCATTAAAAAAACATGGGAGAATACCACTTACTGGTACTAATCTATCCCTGTTTTCTTCATCACATGATCTCCATGCCATACTGAGTCAGGATCTACGATACAAAACTATTGTGCCAAGAAACAAGAGCATAAAATTATATTCCATCGTATTTGGGATGAAACACCGAGCAAACAAAACCCTAGTGATGAACACACATAGAAAAATGGGAGAGTACCGTGAAACTCACAAAAAGAGGAATGAAACTCAGCTATGTTTGGTTGGCCTCGATCCATTTATATTTTAACGATGAACGAAGAACCATAATAAATGGATAAATCTCCCATAATATCTCTATAGATTAAACCATCCCCTAAGATGTCTGATTCATGAATCAATCCATTAGTCAATTTATTCACATTTTTCATAGGAATTAAAAATGGGGAAGAAATACAATAAAAAAATTATCCTACCTCTATTCGAATCAATCATTGATGAAAAAAATCTGCATCATTTTCATTGGAGAGATCCTCTAATTCTATTTCACATCGATCGTGGAACCTTGATCTGGTTGTTTTTTGTAAATGGAGTTCCTCTAATTCTCTCCAATGGATCTCGTTTATTTGTAGGGTTATGTGGATAACCCTAAATATTTACCAATAGTGTTTATATAAAGAATAGGATTAGGTTTCTTCATCATTATGGATTAAATAAATAAATAAATAAATAAATTTATTAATTTTCTTTTTATCCATGTCCACGATGATTTTTCAAAAAACAACCTATGTCAAAAATGGTTATGTGAAAACTAAGGTTAAACTTATTTTCTGAACTCAACAATACCCTTAGATTTATAATTCATTCCCATGTTTATAATTTATTCTATTTTTTAGGAAAACTATGTGCAAATGCATTTAATATGCTTAATATATTTCAAAAATTCTTGATAGGCACACCAGGCCTCAATATCACATGATTTCTTAGGTATTGGTCTAAAAATTAATCCATATAATATAAAAAAAAATACATGGAAAATATGATTTTCTAAATAGATCATGGAATAGAGTGGGCAAAAAAAGGATTTTGAAGCCCTTGAATTAAGCAAGGCACAAACAAGTCTACTAAACAAACTGATTGCACCTCGGACAATATCTGGACCCTTTAGAACTTCCACCCCCACTATGTGCAACTGACCATGCCCATATCCTCTACCTATCTTCTAAATACAACCTCTATAAAAATTATTGGGTTGAGGTCCTTGAACATGAGGATCATCTTGAGGTTGGCCTATACTTGTTCTATCACCCCTCAGCAGAGCATACAACCATTGGACCTAATGCTGGAATGGTTTCACTAACAACTACTATAGAGACTAGCACTGAACCTATCCACCTCCACCAAACAGAGCTCTAGGAACCACTGGTAATAAGTTCTGGTGATATACATGAACCCCACAAAAAAAAAACACTGGCACAAATCCCCCTCATTACAACCACTGGCCCTAGAAGGCTGAAAGGGATGGTTCTGAGGTGGACTCCCCGCTGGTAGAAACTTTAAAGGATATGGTGTCTGAGAAATTCCACTAAAAACTATACTCCTCAAAGAACCCTACTGGTTCTATGCTCATGACAAACCTCATTGTGATTGCATCCACTTGATCAAATCCACCTTCTTCTGAGCCTCTAGATACAATGACAATGTAAAAGGAGTAATTTCATAATGGATGGAAGGACGAAGTGCCACCTCAAGATATCTCGAATGAGACTCCTCAATTGGAAAAAGATCTTGGAAAAAACACAGATTGTCCTTGAACTTGATTCCCAACTCACACATTGACATACTCCCCCACTGTGGAGAAAGACTCTAATACCTCTTCACTGACTTCATAGTCGAAGAAAGTAAATATACCCAAAAGTATTTCTGAAAGTTGACCCCTAAAACATATTCCTATGACCTCTCTCCAAGATATGTCACCCACCACTGACGTGTAGATCTCTACATCTAATTGACCACCAAAGAGACCCAGTATCCCATTAGGGCCTATATTAAACTTACAACAATCTCGATCTCCTTTAGATATATCTCTATCTCTACATATAAAACACTACCATTTTACATCCCCAAACCATGAAGATAAAAGTCATGAAATTTCCTCTTATAAGCTTCATCCACTTCTTTCAGATCAACCCAATGATGATCAAATGGTTCAGCCTATTGAGCTTGAACTGCCTAAGCCACACACAAATGATGAAAATGTCCCATAGCTGAAAAGAAATAATAATTTCGTAAGTATGATATTATGGAATTTTATTAAGATTTATTTTAATTCACTATATTATTTTTAATCTTACCCAAACAATCCATTTCAAATAAGATAACAATTCATCATTATGTATATACCTATCCTAGGTCTTTTACCTATAAACTGGTCCACCTTACATAGTTATTCAATAAGCTCAGAGTCTATGCACTGGATCATGGGGGCCCCTAAATTCCTTTTTCTTAGTCAATCTCCCAGGCCTAGATCATGCACTAAGGTCAACATGAACTATTTCTATACTAACCCATGCAATCATCACTGTTCCAAACTCCAAACTCCATCAGATCTCTCAACAATGACCTTTGATACAACTCTGACATAACCCATCCCTCCAAAGATACCACAATGAGGGGAGAGAGATAATGACCCCCATGTCCCACCACCAGTAGGCCCTGGGTTGGTGACTAGTATAGAGGGTATAAAAATCTCATGAAATAGGAGGCATTACCCTATATAATAATATATGAGCAAGAGAAAAGATAAATCATCCACAAGAAACACCATGACATAATATAAAAAGAAATCAAAACCATCCCACAATGCATGTATAAATAAAACTGATACAGATTAAATTCTCAAAAGTAAATACCCAAAAGAAGAGCTAAGATAGAAATACAACATCTATCCAATGTTTGAGATAGTAATGTCTAACTTGGTTCACATAATCCTCATGAAAACCTGAAAAATGGTTTATATATATAGGGTGAGCATACATGTATAATCAGTTGGGAAAACATGGTTTTCTATGCACATATGAAAGAAGCATACTAATGAACCTGTGGGCTATGTCACATCTCCCCCAAAGACACCAGGGCTTGCCACCCCACAATCATGACCACATCTCAACTCATCTAAAGAGACATGGGCTATCAAAACCACCATTTAATGCACTAACATACCTTCAATCTTTGTAGACTATGAAATACCTACCTTTTCTAGAAGATATATTGGGAAAGAGTGGGCGTACATCCACCCGTCCTCCTCAATGAATGTTGTAAAAACACCTCCAAAAAGACTATGCAGGCGTCGACAGATAGTTCTCAACATTGGTGGGGTTCTCATAGAAATAAATAAGAATATACAAGTATATACATATATCTAAACACAATCCCAACATATGGGTTCCCAACCAAACACTAACTAACTCATAAAACATCATTTTTCCACCACTAAATTAATAAAACCACATAAGACACAAGACACATTTCACATTCCCAACTGATTCCAATTATCCATCCAATTCATTTCATTATTTAGAATCATCCAAATTTTACCCCACAACCCATCATTCATTTATTCGTTATTCATTTGCATCCCATTAACCAAATCAAACCATATTTAATTCAATCATTATTAAACAATTATTTATTCCATCATTACCGAGGCATCTAGAAAAAAGTAACCATATATCATAAAAAACTCATCTTCCCCATAATTTCACCACATCACTGTATGGAAATCATAAGCATACAACAACCACCTCACCACACTGGAATCAGATAAATAAAAACCACCTCACCACCCCAAAAAGCACAACCATCAAACCATCAACCTCAAATCTCATCGCATACACACATCACCATTTGACAAGAAAAACCATGCATCACAACACATCATGATCATTTTATAAATTTATAAAGGGTATTTTGTCATATTTCACTTTATTTTAGGGGTGTTATTAAACAATCCATAATCTTGGGGTATCAATTTCCTTATCCAAATATAAGTGGTTAGAAAATTTCTATTATAGGGTGATATCAAAAAATAACAACAAAAGAAGCCATCAAAACACATATCATCATGCTAAAATAAATCCCCCAAGGACCACTATTTTTATCGGGGCATCAAGCATTTAAAATCCATCATTTCAAAATAATATCAAAGTTGTAAAAACATGCCATTCATTTACCCTTTTCCCCTTAAATTTCAAGTTGTTAAATTATTATATTTGATTAACACAACACAACCATAACCTATAGATAAAAAAAATAAAATACCTCCCACATGATACATAATAAAGAGAAATGTTTGATTCACTACATTAAAGAAGCTTTGATGACTCACTCTGAACCATAGGGTGAAGAAGAAATTTCTTCTAACTACAACTGCACCATGAGAAACCACATATCAACCACCAATAACCAATGAACAACCATTGGAACCAATGGATCAAACAAAGGAGAAGAGGTCTAGAAGGTTTACTCAGGGTTCTTAGGGATCATCCTAAATGATAGAGTAGGAGGTGAAACCAAATGAATGGAAATTCGACCGAGAAAAGAACTTAAAACCTTTAATTCCATAGGTTTCACATTGTGTAAATTTAACATGGAATGTAGTACTCAGGGTTTCCAAAATTTAAAACTTTCTTTAAAAAATGTGTCACCTCAACCTTTATTTAATACACATCATGAATCCCATTTGAATGAAATTTAATCCTTCTCATGGATTCCCCCTTAGCCAATTTACAAGTTGTGAACTATCCAGCTACACAAGCCAGGAACCACCATTTCAAATCGTGTAAGCAATAACTGATGTTTATTTCCTACAGCAGCTCTGTTGCACCTCTAGGCTCCACCAAAAAGTACCATAACCTCCCCTGAATACCTCCTACCACCCAAAATGGCAATGTAAAAGATCAAAAAGGCACATACCATTATAATAACCCTTATAAAAAATTATTTTTGACTTCATAAAATTATATTATGATTTATATTTAATAAAAAATATTTAAAATTAATATATTACTAAAATATCATTTATTTTAAAAATTCTTGAAATCATTAAAATAAACTGTCATGATTGAAACTATACATTTCTAAAAAATAATAATTGTGTTTCATTATATCAGAATATATTTTTTCTCAAACTCATTATCTAATCATTTAAAAAGTAATAATAATAATAATAATAAAGGATAAATATAATAATTATACTATTTAAAAAAAATATACAAATTCATACTATTAGAGTATAGATACATATCCCTTTATTACACCAACAAATGTCCTAAGGCTAAGGTGTATGATGGTGAGATTTTCATAGGGTGGTTCATCAAACATGGTTTGGGGAATGATCTCGATGAGTTTGAACTTATACCATAAATGGGTTAACTCATGATTTTGTTATTGAATCTCGTCTTGGGATTGGTCAAGGTTAAATACCAATGATGCTATCTCACTCAAAAGCTCTAATAAATGGGATTCATAGTGTATGATCCTACTGGTAAAGGACATAACTTATTATGTTTCTTTCAATTGGAATTTATCACAACCCTTTAAATATAATAGTAATAAGATCACTATTCAATGGATATATTATCATTGGTCATGATACTTAATGGTACTTTTAATCCGATAGGATATAACTTTCCCAAATAACCAAAATAGGGAATGTTTTTTTCTATAACTTTATTACTTAAAATTTATTTATTTATTCCAAAAGAGGGAATTACACATATACAAGTTTTAGTTGTTATATTATTCCACCCTTTAGAAATTTAAACATAAAATTTTTCATTTCATACACTAAAATAGATGAGGGTACTTCTATTTCATTCCATCTTCTAGTTCCCATGTCACTTCCTCAGACTCGTGGTTCCACTATAACACTTTAACCAGGTGAGTGGTCTTGTTTCATAAAACCTTGTATCTTTGAATGAAGATATTCAATGGTTATTCCTTATATAAAACATCATTTTATAATTGTTCCAACTATAGATTTAGTACATTTGAGGGGTCTGTTTTGTGCTTCTTCAAGATAGATACACAAAACACATCATGTATTTGAGATAGGTTTGGTGGGGGTGTTAGTTAATATGCCGCCACTCTAATGAAATCAATGATATAAAAGGGGTCGATGTATCTAGTGATAAGCTTTACCTTCTTCCGAAACCTCATGAATTTATTCCATGATTGTATATTAAGGAACACTTTATCCTCAACCTTAAACTCTAGGTCTCATTGATGATTGTATGCATAGATCTTTTATCAATTGTTTTTTTGATTTTGTATGATGCTGAATGGTTTTAACCTTTTCTATCATCTCTTGAATAGGATCAGGTCCCATATACCCCCACTCTCCAAATTCATCCCAACACGTCTGAGTTCAAAACCTATTACCATAAAGAGCCTCATAAGGTTCCATTTGAATGCTATAATGGAAACTATTGTTATATGAGAACTCCACTAGGGGAAATCTATGCTCCCAAAGTACATGGAAATCCATTGAAAATGATATCAGTATATATTGTAGATTTTGAATAGTCCTTTCATATTTACCATCTGTATGGGGGTGATAAGTAGTGATGAAGCCCAGTTATGTATCCAATGCTTTCTGAAGGCTTCTCCAAAACCTTGAGGTGAACCTCATATCTTGATCAGATACAATAGAGAGTTGAAATCCATGCAGTGTTAGTAATTAACTTTTTTATATCTTGGTGAGTTGACTGAGAGATAAATATTCTTTGATAGTAGTGAAATATGTTGACTTTTTAAGGTGATCAATTACTACCCAAATGAAGTAACTTCCTTTTGGTTTTTTGGGGATTCCTATGTTGAAATACATGGTCCATTTCCATAATGGTATGTAAAATGGTTTCATTATACCCTTAGAATTATATCATTCTTCCATGACTTGTTGGTATACCAAGTATCAATATACAAACTCCACAATCTCCCTCTTCATGTTATCCCACCAGTTGTTTTTGTTTCAAATATCTATACATCTTAGTGATTCCTTGATGAATAGAAAAGGATTTGATATTCTCATCATTCAGAGGTTCCCTCTTTAGTTATAGTTTGTATGGGACACATATTTTAGTTTCAAACATTATAAATCCATCTTCAGCAAAGTAGAACTCCATAATATTGACTACATTCTTCGATAACAACTTATCAACTTTCTTGGCCTCCTTCAGCCTCTCAATAGTTGATGTTTAAGAAGTTATTTAAGAAAGGTAAGATAAATATCCTTTTATTATTTTAATTCCCATCCTTTGTATATCCACAATGACATGATCCCTTATAATAATCATCATGGATAGGGTTGAAAGATCCTTTCTACTTAGAGCATATTCCATATTATTTTCCTTCACAAGATGGTAATGGATTGAATAATCATAATCCTTGATCAGATATAACCACCTTCATTGGAATATATTGAACTCCTTTTATGTGAATATATACTTTATGATTTTATGATCCATATATATATATATATATATATATATATCACTCATCTCCCCATAATGGGTCAAGGAACCTAAGAGAAAACAATTCCCGTAGGACTTATATATATATACTTTTACGATCCATGTATATATATATATATATATATCTATGTAACCAATAGTTCTTCCAGGACTTCTAAATATACTTATACTCCTCTTCATGAATATGTTTCTATAGATGAGGATCTAATCAGAGGAGTTGTTAATTAGGAAATTCAAATTTTGATCAACTATGTTAAGGATATACGCAATCAAGTATAGATGGATGTTTCTTCCCATCCTAAATAGAGTTATGATATGTTTAAAGAAGAAATATTGAAGAATTATAAGGACATGATTATCATTAAGGTTTCTATAAAATTAAACCTCAATAGAATTTTAACTAAGTCAGATCGGAAGGCTCACTTTAGATCCTTATCTCTAGATTGAAGATGAATTTTTTAATCATAGACTTCAAAGATATTATGGAAACATTATTGAACCTGGGAACTCTAATGGATTAGTTTGTTTCAAAAAATATATGACTTATTATAGGGTAAAGGGATTGGTTTTAGAGCTACTACATTACCAGGATCTTCTATACCTATACGTTTGTTTCTAATGCTCCAATTATAGCACATCCGTCTCTTTCTATACCCAGATGATACCCTTATCCTACCCAATAGTCATCTCCTACCTCTACTCTAGGTTCTATATATTTGCCTGTTCCAACCACTAATTCAACCTCACAACATCATACAAGACCTTTTGGTATCAGTCTACCATAATCCCTTCATCATATTCATCTTATTTCCATGACCCTTATGATTTTAAGAGAGTTATCTTCTCCTTATCCTGAATTCTATATTTTTCCAGTTATAGGCAAAGGGAAACACTATATTGATTCTTCTAACATTCAAGACCTCGATGACTAAAATTATAATTAGGGACTCTAATAAGGACTTTATAAATTTTTTTTTTGAATATCAATGAAATATGTTTTATCCAACTCTTGTATCTTTTTTTCTATATGTTATTTATTTACTATATCTATTTACTTTCTCACCCTTTGTGAAAATATTTTTGATAATCTATAAAAGGGGAGTAATGGATGACATATTACAAAACTATATGATTTTAGGTTATAGAAGATTTTAATATTTATTTGGTTAATTAGTTCATTACATGTATTTATTTATTCCATGATTTGTGATCATTAAAAATGGGAAGATTGTTTTATTAGTCTAGTAATTATTTTTTTAATAATAAATTTATTTTTATTTTTTCTAATCAATTTTTTGTTTTATGGATGTTAAATTGATTTATAGAAATAATGGAAAATTAAATTTTATTCTGATTGATTGTAATTCCAGATAAGTGACCATGATTTATGAAAAATTATATACGTACTTAAGCAACTATAAGGACTCGACCATCTGCATGAATAATTTATATTGAACGTGTGAAGAAATATAGAGAAGATAAATTTTCCAAAGTATTAAAGTGACCACATGACAAAGGAATACAACTTTTTTTACATTTTATCAACCATGATGGAAATATCTTAAAATATTCAAGTGAAAAAAGAGACCACATGTTATATCTCATAGTGACCACAAAATTCTCAAAATTTTTACTAAGGGTTGAAGTGACTGCATGGAAAAGTTGATTGACTATTTTCCTATCTGATAAACCATGTTGGATTTCTTGTAAAATCTTCCAAAAAATATAGTCTATTTCAATCAATTTAATGATATATACTTTATTTTAGTAAATCATAATATATTAAAGTAACCACATGCTTCATCCAACCAACTGTATGGTGAAGTAAAGAAGTTATATGATAATGTACAAATTTTGAAAAACAGTTGGATCTTCTAGATGAAATCAAGCTACCATACTTTGTTTTGAAGTGATCAAATGATAATTATGAAAATAAACTAAGTATTAGATCAACTTAAAGTTAAAATCAAGTGGCCAAATGACTTATTCAGAGAATTTAACTAGACTATTTTAGAAAATGCTGGACCTACCATGGATGATTGAACCTGACACACTTCAAGTGACCATGTCTAAAATTGGGAATTATATTTTAATATATGTATGTTACAACCACCTTCTACGTCAAAATAAATTCTTGGCTAGAGGCATTTAATGCATCTATATTTCTTACCAATTATAAGTATTTGGAATGATGTAGTTCCAATGGATCTTTTAGAGGAATACATTTTTTATATAATAAAAAAGACATATAAAGTAAGTGGGATTTTATGAGTGGAAAAACAAGAACTAGGGATCTATTATTAACAATGAGATACTCTTTTTTTATCTATAAAGGTTCTTGGTATATAAAAATCAAGAGGTGAAAGGTGATATGTTTTTAGTATTAAGTTGCTCAAAACCCCAAGATAAGATCTTTCCCATAAAATTTATAATTAATATAATTAATATGAGAGGAAATGAATAATTGGTATGAGAATTATTTCTTCGATGTAGATGTTGATCATCTGAAAAGGACCCTTTTAGATCTTATTTGTTGCACTGTGAGGATCCAAGGATAAAATCCCTCTAATCGTAATCCACATGTGATAATTTTTTCTTTGAACAATTCCAATCGAACTTTGGGTGCTAGCATGGAGAGTCAACTATCTTGTGTTATTAATGTTGACCAATCATCATTTCATATTGAAGGAATATCTTTTATGATCTTCATTCTTAAGAGGAAGAGAATGAAGTATTCGAGAGAGGGTTTCATTGTGTTCAATGTATATAATGTTTCAATTTTTGGATTCAATACATAATAGATATAATGGTCTATTTATAGAGATAGGATTTATGTTAAAACAATTATTTAATTGCATAATGGAACTTAAATAATACTATAATTCTTAATAAACTCCATACCATATTATAATAAGAGTTTTATTTTTTGGAACATGCCAACTTTCATAATAACAAATATTATTTAACTTATTTGTTAAATAATATTTATCTCCAGACCCAGCCTTGGCCCAACCAAACATCTCTTTCATTTATTGAACTCCCAAATAAATATTTAACTTAAATATTTCATTCATCAATAAAGATTTTTTATTGATAAAACATGAATAATATTATCCCTTGGTCTTGAGAATAATATTTATTCAGATAATTAAATTCAAATAGATTTTAATGACGATAATCAGAAATACTGAGTGTGGAACCCTCTAGGATTATTTCTTATTAGAAGTAGGTGGCCTTTACTAAAGTCAAAAATTAATATATATTAATGGGTCATGGAACCCAGGAGAAATAACATAATTTCACAATGATGAAAACCACATATGAATGATCAATGCGTAATATAATCAATTTATCACTATATCTTGTCAAGCATGTTTCACATGCGTGAAACCAACCCATATTATCGATACATATTTCATTGAATATATGAAATAAAAACATCATTTCACCATGTCAATCATGACACACCCAACAAGCCCCACCTCACCATGAACATATGGAGTCATGATTTTATTTAGAAAATATAATTGCACTATTCATGACATGAATTAAAGATAATATTAATATATAAGAACCATTACACACACTCACAGATAAGAATATATGATGACATAAAAACATGCATAATTCCTACTTATAGGGATGTTATCATAATCCACCATCTTAGAGATTACCAAGTGATAAATTCATGAGAATAATACTCACCCACTTCTGAGTACTCACACATAACAGTCTATATATTATGTGTCCCATCATAGTATGTTTTTAGATATTAGAACTATATTTAATAAAATCATCACAACACTTCAAGGTTATCATCGTAGCGGGGAACTACTATGAACTTATCAATGTAACATATAATATAGGACATTATTACATTAGAGTCATACAAAATAATGAAAAATATGTAATCATAAGATTAATTAATATTCAATTCATCAAATATACATATAATCAAAGTACAACTAGTTTTTCCTTGGAAACCAACTCCAACAATTTGAACTTTATCATAATATTTGAGAACACTTTTTTATCTTCACATGTCATCTGAGAATAGGAGAAATACCATAAGAAGAGAAGATACATTAGTAGAACAAACAATATTTATTATTTTTGTACATTAATATTTTAATCCTCACTATCTACCTCTATTTTTATTTCACATGCGTTGTGCTTGATTTTTATAAAATTCTATTAATGAAAAAACTTATGTAGTGAAAAGAAGAGTAATCTTATATTCTTACATTATTCACTTCAAATTTTTACTCATTTGATAACCACGAAAGAGACTGTTTATTATCCTAGATACCCCTGTGTGATTTTTTAACCCATACCCAATATATTTTTTGGATCATATTTTTATTTTTAATAAATGTGCATTCTAGTGGGTGACTGTCAAGTGGAGAAGATTGAGACTCATCTTGAGACTGAACTTATTTTATTTTAAAATTAAACTATGTGATTTATAGATCTTCCTACTGTATTTTTAAAACTACTTTAAAATCTATTTTCCAAAATTATACTTTGATAGAAATATTTTACATGTGATATCTATACAATTAAATGTAAGTAGAGTAATTTGAAAGGATTAGGATAGTCCTAATAGTATTCTAATTGAGTTTCAATCAAAAGTATGTGATTCTATTTAAAAAAAATTAAATTATATATACCTACTATATTAATCAATTGGGTGAATTTAAAAATCATGGGATTTTGTTTTATATTTTTTTTAAACAGGAATTTTGATTATATAATCGATTCAACCCTCTTGAGTTATCCACTCAAATAAAAAATGCACAACATATAACGATTTTTTAACTTGTTACAATTCATTTATAGTAAATAAATAAATAAATAAATAGTTTTATCTAAGTTATCTTTGAAAATGATCCTTGATAATACAATATTCGACAATTTTAAAAAATTAAATTAAAATTGAAATTATTTAGTTTATGATGTATACTGATAAGGAAAATAATGTGTTCCATCCTAGTCAGATTTAATTCTATATAGAATTTATATACATTGAGTTTAATATAGGAAACATGGACTATTGTGAGGTTACTTGATTGGTAAAGTCACCATTTAAATTTTCTTCAAACCTAGGTTTAAATTCAGGTGGCGATGAATTTCGATGGGGTTGTATTAGCACTGCATCTTTATAGTAGTTCAGGTACTATAGTAGAAACTATAGAGGGGTACTTCAGAAATTATACTATTTATTCAAAATGGGATTTCATTCCACGAAATTTGGCCTTCAGGCCATAGAGCCAATAGGCACACTATTTTTGGACTTCGAGTTATATACTGGCGTAGCACTAGAACCAATAGAGTGTTGGAGAATTGATATCATTGGAGAAGTTGGATGTACATTAGGAGATCATCAAGGGAGTTATGTTGGTGTGATTTGTTTTTGGAAGTAGTGATCGGCTTGCTGACCATGAAATGGGTTGTGGTAGTGATGGTGGAGCTATAGATGCAGATGAGATGGAATGGATGGACCAAAGGAAAGATGAAAGGGGTTGTTTCAGTTTTCACCTCTAGAATATTTTTATGATATTTGTGCCTTTGGTACTTTGGGAAATATATTCTAGGCCTACGAGTTATATAAGGGTTCCCTCTCAAGGTAGTTAAAATGTTGTATTATCTATAAAATAAAATAACAATAGAATTAAATGATGAGACAACATGGTTTATACCCTTGTATGTTACGTGAAATGAATTGTCACTCACATGGTGTGTGGTATAAATTATTTATAATATTTTTCATATGTTTTGAACTTACATGAAATGTATTCCTACATGGTGTGTCATAATATTACACATCATACTATTCTGTTGGTCAAAATATGATGTCTATATGACAAATATGACTGCACGACATACCATGAATATACGTAGCATGTATTAATGGCAATGTACATGAAGTACATGGTGTATATGGTGACCATAATCATCATGTATATTCAAAAGAACATAGAAAATAAATTTTTAAATAATTTAATTACACATGAACCACTCAAAACCACTATGTATATACTATATATGGAAAACCCTTTTACACGACCTATACACCAGCTACATGCCACATGGTTTTTTTGTTAATTTATTTTATTCTTCCACATGTTTGAATCACATGACATGACTATCATAGCATGTACCTTACATTAATAGGTATGAGTTACATGGGGTGTACAACTAGATAAAGTCCATGAACTCATTTTTATTGCTACCCAGAAAACATGATTAATGACTCATCATATATCCCATGTTGGTAATTATGTGTTATGTGGTGTGTCTACTAACTATATGTCATGTAGTCACTTCTAGACCATGTTTCTCAATTGGATGTCAATATATTATGTGTGTGTTAATTAAACACTATGTACATTTATAGAATAATTTTCATGAATTTTGTGGGGTCAAAACCATGTGTGGTTACATGGAATGTTTACCAACCATATACCATATACCCTTGTGTATTAGGATTCCAATTTTTTTTTAATATATGATTTGTGATGACACCATATTCCAATCCCACACAACATGCTATGATTATCATGAATATTCCCAGTATGGTTGACCATGGGTATATGTAGTGTACTTTTCTGTTACAATTCATGTATCCATGTAATGTAGCTAGAATCCTTAAAACCTATAGATAGAATATTTGATCTTTCTTTATCTATTATTCTCTTATTATTGGTTATATGAAACAGACTGATCATTTTATCTTGAATATTGGATTAAATAAAAAAATAAATAAAAAAATAAGAAATAATATTA
This sequence comes from Viscum album, assembly GCA_963277665.1. NCBI lineage: Eukaryota > Viridiplantae > Streptophyta > Magnoliopsida > Santalales > Viscaceae > Viscum > Viscum album. The sequence continues at coordinate 14,782,195 of OY728145.1, forward strand.
CCAAAAAAGTTCACAAATCTATAAAAAGTAATAAATAATTATGAATTAATTTCTGACCGCTCTGATACCACTTGAAGATTATGAGGTGTAAAAAAAGTGATTAGATGACTTTAAAAAAATGTTTTCATATTTTTTTGTGGATAAAACTGAAAAATTTTATGAACTTAACCACAAAAAATTCATTAAGAGGGTATTTTCACATTTAATTCACAATTAATTTAAAACAAGAATGTCCTCATCTTGGATATTCTTTCATTGATGTTGTTCAATCCAATTTCCTCTATCAAAGTTATATCATTGTTATAGTGGAAGAATTCATATTAGAATCTCTCTAGTAGTATCCATACATTCCCCATTGATCATGAAATGCTGCCCTTTGTATTTCAAATGCTATTTTAGAGGAACAAAATGAAAATTTTCATTCCAATTAGTCATAAAAAGTAGTCTTTTGGTCTTGAAAAAATTATTATATTATTCTCTAATTATTAAGAGGGGGGGGGGGTATCTCTCTATTTTATTGAGATAGTTAATGAGGTATTTTATTGGTGTTGATAGAATTATCATTGGAGGTTTTTTTGTACAAAATAATTCTCACCACCTCCCTAGAAATTATATAAATTGGGTCATATAATTAGGGTTAAATAATTATTAATTGAATAAAGGCCTTTCATCTAATTTTTTATTCCGAGTAAACCCTACATTAAATAATAACAATATAAATAATAGTAATAATAATAATAATAATAATAATAATTGTATTCTATGTTGTGTACTAACTCATGGATATTTAAATATCAATTGTTATATAAATAAATCAGTATATTTTTAAATGATATTAAATAAACTATTTAATTTTCATTAATCCCTTAAACCAACCTTTCTATCCTCAAAATTTAGAAAACTTTTATTAAAAATATTTATTTAAATAAATAAATGTCATTATATTATTCATTTAATAAACTGAATAATTAATATTGTAATCACTAACTCATGAATACATATTTATTAATATTAAAATCATATACTTTCTAAATTTAAATAACTAATGATTGAATTTAGGTGATCAATTTAACCTGAAAAATTATTATTCCACTAACTGAGAATAATATTCATTCATAATATTAAATTCTAATAAAATTTAACTAATACTCTCAATACATAGATTGTGTGGCCCTCTAGGCCACTTTCTCATTGCCATTAGAAAAACATACCTACAGTCTAATATAGGTGTTTAACAACACATAAAATCACCCATTGAGAAATAAGTCAAGGTTATAGTGAAAAAAACTTATACAAATTATTTTTTGTGTAATATCATCTGTTTGTCTCAATATCTCATCAAGAAGGTTGCGTACTCATGTCATCAACTTATATGCTTAATTTTGTTTTCTGAAATGAACTCATTGACAAACTTCCATGGACATGGACTTATTTATATAGCTCCATTTCAATAAAAGGGATTGAGATATCTCTATATAATAACTCATAGGTAAATTTGTTTCTTGACTTATTCAATCAATGTCATATCACTTATGTTGCACCCAACATACCGTATCTCACTATAATCATATATCATCCTGATTTTAATCAATATATCAAAGTAAACTATTCCTAATATATATTCATAATAATCTCAAAGTATATGGATCAATTCACATGTTTTTAGACAAGAATATCCAATAAAAATATAACATGTGTAATTTTTATTTTCGAGTCTTCCTTCGTAATTTTTTTCTTAGTGATTACCAAGTGTGAAACTTCATTAGGAGAAGCCTCATCTATTTATGATCATTCAACACTGGATAATAAAACATCATTATTTATCCATCATATATATATGTCATCTAGACCATAATAAATATGTTTAAGAATATTTTTATAGTACTTCAAGGTCCTCATTATCCAAAGGAACTATTAGAACCTTTTGATGTGATAAATACCCTTAAGACATTATCACAATGATGTTACATAGAAGAAAACTCATCACGTGATAATATATTAATAAATATTAATATTTTAGTAATATAAAGTACAATTTTAGTTGGTTCAAGGGAACCAACTCAAATAGTAGCTACCATGTACTTGACATCGGTCATGGGTCGAGCCACAACTAATAGAGAATTTAAAATCTAGCTTATGAAACTAACTATAAAAGTAAAAATATAGCTAGTAGTTAAATATAATCTATAATATTCACTTATAAAATATTAGAAAAAATAGTTGTAATGACCCAAACGTTTTCTGTATTACATTTATTTCACAATATATAAGTGTGTTTTTATACATAAGTTATAATACACCCTATAACAAAATAAACACAATTTTATTACACCAACATAGAAAATTACATATGAAGTATGAAAATAATTAATATATTAAAAACTATTACAATGGAAAAATAAACATGAGTAAATAATAAAACTATAAGTTTATATTTTTGTACATCACAATCCCTAAAAGTTATCAGGGATACACAAAATACAATAAAATATAAATAGACCAATAGTAATATAAGTATAATATTAAAAATGAAGAATATAGAACCATGAGAGGAACTGTAGTGAATCATGAATGATGAGTATTATAGTTAATTATAGGATGTTTAATGGTTATATTACTATTCTAAATGTGAATGTCAGAATGACAACATGATCATTAGAATAATAACCATACTTTTAAAAACTTATCCCAACCAATTAGAATAATTAAATAATTTATTTGTATCTTATAAAATAAAAATATAATAAATTAAAGTCATAAGATAATTTCCGAAATATATTAAATATGATAAAATAAATATTTTTTATAATGAGAGTATAATGTATTTTTTTGAAAACAATAATGTTTTTTTATTAAAAATAAACTTTTACGATACATTAAAAAATTTGAATAAAATTTTGTTTTAATAAAATGATATTATATAACACTTATTATTTATACATTATTAATAAAATAATTTTATGAAATCATAATTAATTTTTTATTAGGTTTAGAAATTTGATCATATCATTAAAATTAATAATTTTCAATATATAATAATTTTATTTAAAAAATTAATTTCCTCATATTTTAAAAATTATTTGAATAGTGTTCTAAAATGCATGTAATTTTTAGAATCAATATACTAAAATTTGGTTAGGTTGATGTTTTTTATTTTTCATAAATAGTATAATACAATGATGAATAGTAAAATACCATATAAGCACAATATTTTGTAATGCGATGTATTGCTGAAAGTTTGAAATCTATAGATGTTAGATGAATATTTTAATATCCAATTTGTTGTTAAATCACAATCCACTTATTGTTGAATAAAAAAATTGATCACAATTTTAATATATAATATTTTATTCCAAACACCCCATGTCCCCTTCTTATAAATACTAACCATCACCACCCCATCTCCCCTCACACCATAAGTTCTTTAACATTCCAAATCACTGAAAATTGTTTTTCCCAACATCACTATTTAAAATATAGAGGTTTTTTTCTTTATAAAAGACCATTCCCTAATCCAAATTAGTGTATAAAATGAGGAAATCAAAATAAAGAGGAGGATAGTTGAACATTTTTAGTTGAGCTAGGACTGGAGGTGTGAGAACTCCAAAGCCACTATCTTTTTCTTTTAGGTTATTATTTCTCACTCTTTAAATATTATTTTCTCTCCATTATTCACATGTAACTATTATATATTCTATATATATGTTCCTTATAATTTGGGATATGAATTTTTTTAAGTTTCCTTTGCAATACATCATTTAATGTAACAGCCAAGACCCACACTCTTGGATCTGCTGATAAAAACATAATCTTTATATTTCTTTCTAGATACCGATAAACATGAACCAATTTTGATCCATAAAAAACTTAAAAAATAAAAAGGAAATATTTTATAACTAACATAACCAATTAAATTTTAGGTTTAAAGTTTTATATAATTAGAAAAAACTCTAAAATAACAATACCCATGTCTTAAAAATAGTAATTTTCACACCATAAACAACTTTTCTTATTTTACAATAAGTCTTTAACATATCCCATAAAATTATCGACACATTAATCATTTCTAGACACTAATAATTTAACATCATTCTTTATAACTCTGGGAGAAGAAAACAAAAAATGATGACAAGAAAAAATCACTAAGGGTAAACATAATAATTAAAAATTTAATTTCATCAATGAGCATAATATTTTCATAACAATATGATGACCTAATCAAGATATATAAGCATAACATAAGAGAATTCATACCCATCAAAATCTATATCATAAAACAAGAGTCATGGAAAAAAATATTTAATATAATTTAAGATTAATATAAGAATAACTAATTACATGCCATGTGATATCAATATTTATAAAAGGAAACATTAAATACTCATAGAAATCATAAATAAAATGTGTTCATATTTTGGAACATTATCTTTATAACCCATGTTAAAACTAGTAGAAATCAATTCGAAACCCATTTTTTAAAACATAGATAATTAAAACCATTTCATAAATAACTACATCCATGTTAAATCCATAAGAGAATCCAAACCAGTTAACTCCCTCACTATCTCCTTTAAATACAAGGAATATTAACCAATGAAATAGAGAGGTATCTGGGCACACCCATCATATAACCTATATTGGGCTTACACATTGTATAATATATATCAGGATTACCCATAGTATAAGATGTACCAGGATCACCCATAATCATATATAATTCTCATGAACTATATCATGAATAATTTTTTATTCTTTCCTCCTTTATCATAAAAACCTTGAAAACTCTTTTGAAACCATATGAAAAATATGATATTTTTAAATACCCTTTCCTTTTAAAAACTTATTTTCAAAAATAAAATTACCAAAATAGATGGAAGGAGGGTTTTTATTTGAAGAAAACATGAAAGTTTGTAATTAAATCCAATCATAAAATAATGTTTACTATGGTGGAAAGACTGTTGAATCTGAAAACATTAAAATAGAACATTTCTTTCACCTTTTGTAAATAAAGTCAAAATGTTTCATTTAAAATATGTAAAAATATTTCTTTTTAAAAGATTTGAAAGAAAGTAAAAAGTTATATAAAATATCCTTTATAATTTTTCTCCATATAAATTCATCTATAAAATAATTTTAAGAATATCGACATAGAAGAAAAATATTTATAAAATAAAATATTAAAAACTTTATAATGAGGTTTTAAGTTAAAGTGTCCCTTATCTTGAGACTAAATCATCATGTTTATTATTTATATACCATAATAATAAAATTATGTTAATTATTTACTTTATTAAGATCCTTTTTCAATTTTATTATTCCTTTTTTTATTTATTACCATGATATATTCAATTACACAATCATTTAATTTCATGTCATATGTTTTAACGGTATTCATATCATATACCCAATATGACTTCAGTCGGATGAATATTGTCAATATGTCCACTATTACATAATCTCCAGAAGATAATCATGAAATAATTATCATTTTTATACATTTACTATAATTTTAAAAACAACCATCAATGATGGCTATAAATAATTAACTTATAATCATGGAGATGGTAAACGATGCATACAAATGAGTAACATTTCCATTTTTCAATGATCATTATTGAAAGAAGGTAATTATTATTTTATCTTTAAAAAATGGTCATTTTATCATAAATAATATATTATTTATTAAAATAAATTCATATATATCATCTATGTGATGTGGTGATGGAAAATGAATCACATCGCTTTATGGAAGTGCTCGTCCACATATAAGAACAAAATAAATTATCATTTTTATTGGATGAAATGGTAAGAAATTAGATGCTATATTATATTTTCAAAATTATAAATATTCCAATAATATCATATATAATCATTAATTTCATCATTATAACCATCTGTGAGATAAAGTTATGGAAAATGAATTATATCATTTTACATGGCGGTAATTCTCTATACGCAGAAACAATGATTTAATTTTCCATTTGATGGGATACTAGATGGATATAGGTTATTATATTAACATAATAAAATCAGAGTATATGTAATATACTTATGATATTATCTCATTTTGTATGGATAATATTTAAAGGAGGTATAAGAAGAATTAATTTGAAAACACTTGGATAAAAACCATACCAATTCCTTAGAAAACCTCTTTAGGTTTGTAATAAAGCCTTCATAGGTTGGATTTATGATCAAGAAAATTACTCTATTATGTGGGGATATATTTAAGGAAATTATTTGGTCAGATATTCAAATGATTTTTTATGTGTGAATAACAGGGGATAAGAGGTTTATTTTTATAATGAGGGAAGGGGAATTCTTGGAATTTTTTAAAGTATTAAATTAATATAAATTATTTTTTATGTTAAAATGGAATGAAATTTATATAATTAAAATATAATATGAGGATGAGTATAAGTCACTTCCCATAAAATTATTTCAATTTTATATTCTATTTTTACCATTATATCTTTATTTTAAATCGTGTTAATCCCTTTTGATGATTACCGTGATAACAATGTTTTTTACTCTTTAGGGGTCAAAATAGTTAATATAAAAGAAAAAATTAACCATAAATGTAAAATGGTTGATATTTTAATTCATTTCCCAATTTATTGGATGAATATAGTATTTTTAGGAATTTTAAATTATTTAATAAAATATTATTTATTATAAAATATCATTAATGTATTTTTTTGGATCTATAGGCAATATTTTAAGATATTATGTGTCTAACTCATGTAATATGGCTCTAAAATACAATAATTATAAGACAATTAGGATGTGTTATTAATATAGTTCTTTAATACAATATCTACAAGTTTTGATATCATTTTAAACCTTTTTTATCCCCTTGGTTAACAGATCTTAACCTTAAAAATGGTAATGAACTGTCACTATTAAAGAGATAAAATTTTAATTATAAAGTTAAAATTGTCTAATAAATGGACATAGAATTAAATTTTAGTATTTTTATCATCCTAATTATCCTCTTGTATGATTTTAAATAATTTAATAAAATATTATTTAACTGAAAATACTATTAATTCCATTTTAAGAACTATTCACATAATTTGACTCTAAAAACAGGAAGGCCATAATGGAATGTGAATATAAAACTTTAAAATTGATATAATATGTTATATTTATCTTAAAAATTTATGTTATACTAGAACTCATCCAAAAAATTACTTTTATATTTTTTAAATTCGTTTATTTGATTTTTCTACTACTTGCATAAGCACTGAGTCGGCGTTGCATAAGCATTTACGATAATTATTTTATCCCTAAAAATTCGAAATAAATATACATGATTAAAAATTAATATATATATTTAAAATAACTATACATAACATCTTTTTATCCCTATTTATAAAATTTAATAATAATAAAACAAGTTAATGACATTTTTGACTTTTCTTTACATAAAATGTTACAAAGGTCAAAATCATAAACATAAGGAAATAAAAGATAATATATTTGAATTATGGATGATTATTAGTGTAATATAATCATTAAATAAAGCTAATTGAAGTTTTATAGTTACTTAATAGTCCTTATCACATTATATTTACCCTTAGTACAACTTTTTTTACCATTACCGTGACATCAATTATTTACCATGGTTTATATTCATAATGATGAAAAATAAAAAGGTCTTATTTAAAAAATATGGACCTAATGATTAAAAATATATAATAGATTTTTCTAGATTCAATTTCCATAAGTTTAGAAAATTAATTCAGGTTTAAAAATCCAAACACAATGGAAAAAGTTTTTTTTCTTCAGAAAAATGGCTTTTTTTATGTATTAAAATGATTTTATAATAAATAAAATCATAAAATTTATTCCAATGAACTTAATTAAATTAATAATAATACAATATAACTAATTTTACTTTTAAACAATTTTAAAATAAATTTTAACTTTTTAAAGGCATAAAACAAAATACATTTTCAATGAAAATCATTATTTTCCACTATTCACTATAAAATTAATCTTTTCAATAAAATACCAAAAATTCACTCTTAGATAATTTTTATATGATGATTTAAAAAATTATAGTTTTTTTAATAAAAAAATCTAAAATTTCCAAAAAATATTTATAATATTTTTTTATAAAATGCAATAAAAAACATTTTTGAAAAAACAAAATTTTGAAGAATAAAACAGCTTTACTAAAAGTCAAGTGTTTATTTCCTAAGAATGAATGAATAAATTTACATTGATTAGGAAATTTATATATATTTAATAATTTAGTTAAAACTTTTCATACTTACGAATTCAATGGCTAGGTTCTAGGAGTCATATTTAAATTATAATATCTTGTAGTTTATTTATGTTTGGAATTGCATATATTATATGATATTGGAAAAAATATTCCTTTTAAATATAGAGATATTAGATTTAAATAAAAATTTATTAAAGGGAAATCTTCCATTACTTTTTTATTTTAATGTATTATTCTTTTAATGTATTTTTTTTGATTTGTAAAATAATATACTATTTTTGGAAAACTACTATAGTTAATGTTTTATTTAAAGGGAAACATAATGTTCTTAAATTATTTAAAGGGTTTTTACCCATTTCTTAAAAAATCACTTAATAGGTTCATTTTTATACATATTTATTTAATAATTTCTTATGATTTTTTATTTACTTGAGCTCTATATTCCCAATCAATGCATTATTATTTATTGATAATCATCCAAAAATCATTGATCCTTTTTTTTCTTTAGAATCATTACTATTAATTATTTTATTATCCATTATGATAAAATTATGTAATCCATTTTGTTATTACGGGTTCTTTAAGAGGTGTGCTTATGTATGATTTCATTTATTATGGAACATATATGCAAGTAAATCTTATGATGGAATGGGTTTTCCTAGAATTATATATCCCCCAAATAAATTGAGGAATGATTACATCTCACGTGATACCATGCATGGTGTATAAGAAGTTAACTTATCACATTATGTTATGATTAGGTAGTAGTGAGCATTGACTTATATTATTTTGATTTTTTTTAATTTTGAAACATTCTTATGATGGCGTGATCATATGATATCATCTCCTTTATACCATCATTCCATGTGATTATATATCTTTCTTATATATTGTGATATATTATTATTCCTATTGACACATATGGTATACTTCTTTATCATTATTTTTCCCTTACTGGGATCTATGGATACCCATCTTCCTTTTTGTATTTCCTTAAGGCATCCCCTATAATAATAGAAGATGAAAATGATTTAGGAGAATATTATAAATATTCAAATATATATGATGTATTTTATTTTTACATTGATGTTTTATGTACATAATCTCCCAAAGACACAATACCTCTATATTTATGGGTTATGATTTATGGATATTTATGTTAAAAATTATGAAATAATATGCATATGGCACTTAAGGTGAAATATTTGGTATTTGCGAAATTTATAGTTATTTTTTTGGGATTAAGTGAGTGAACTTAATAGTAATACACCATCAATTACCCAGAATTAACCTTAAAAATATATAAGTTGGGATATATATTTCCTTCGTGAGTTATTATCTCTAAATTCATATTTCTCATTTCTATATGCTTATTAATTTGAGTATTGTGAACCCTAGATTTCCTTTATTTTATTAAATGGATTGAAATTTTAGAAATAATGTAAACAACTAATATAGTGGGAAATTTAATTATTTTCCAAATGAGGTGAATAATATTATGGGTGCAGGAGTTGGAAAACTCATTATTGTATATAAAAAATTGAATCATGTTATGAATAATACCTAGAATCATTTGGAACACCTTACTTCTACCAAAAGAGAACAAGTTATGGTTGAGTAATTTATATGAAAAATACCTCCCTCATTTGATGGATCTTTTAATCCTTAAACCATTTAATAATATATTAATTATATTTAGAATATATTATCAATACTATAATTCTTAGAGAAAGTTATATTGTTCATTTATTTCTTATAGGGAGAATTATATTAGTAGGGGATACTAACCATGAATAAAAATCCCAAGAAATACATCATATCAATTAAGTGGTATGAATTCATTAAAATATGATTCAATAAATAGTTTACATGAACTCTACATATAAAAATTGGGAGGGAGTTTATCAGACTCAATGAAAGGTTAACTGCTTCATTATAATCAATAAATTTTTATGAGTAAAGCTTTACAAGGCTTGCAAGGTATGACTATATTTTCACTGACATTGAAAGTAAGTTTGAACATTTTTTTATTGGGCTAAAACCTAATCATTGAAAAACTTTATGTGTTTGTGAATTTGATATATACAAGGAAACTATATGATATTACCATAGAATTGAGATAGATATTTGTGATCCTCAATGATTTTGTGGGGATAAAGATAAAAAGGAGAGAATAATGTTTAATTTTTTAAGGACTGGTAGATAAATCTCATGGTGGGAATAATATTCCACTAACCCCATGTAAAAATTGTAGGAATAATGACCCTAAGATTTTCTTAAAGGAACAAAGAGGCATTTCAAGTGTGGAAATGACGGGTATCAAGGTAATGAAGGTTGAACTTAGATGAAGAAGCCAACCAATATTATAGAAGAAATGAAACCTATAATAAATCCTAAACATATGGTATAATATTTAAACTCCATGAAAAATTGAAACTATAAAACTAAGCGTAGTAATCAAAGGGTCATTATGGATAATTGATGAAAAAAAAATCTTAGGACAGTAGAGAAAATTTGATCCTATGTTATCAGTATAACTAAGGTGGATCATAAAAATTAAATGGTGAAAATAACACTTTTTTATTCAACCAATTAATGTGAATTTCATATTTGATTATTATTTTAATCATTCCTTCATATCATCCATATTTAATAGAAATATTCATACTCCACCTAAAATAATGGAGGCCGTGTTATCGGTGAACAAACCATTTTTTGAAATCATTGAAACTCTATTATAAAAATCATCCCCATTTATTTTTTTATGGGAAATATATCCCAAAAAACCTTCTTATAATACTTTTATAAGAATTTGATGTGACACTAGGAATGGATTGATTGTATTTATTTAGAGATAACAACAAATACAAAGAGGGAGAAATAAATCTCAATATCCCAAACCATAATTTAATTATTTTTTTTGAAGAAAGAAGGATTATATTAATGGTGAATATCAGCAGCCGTACATAAGAAGAGACAAGAGGTGAAATTGTCCAGCCATAGTTGGATGACATCGAAGGGGCCTGAGGCTGCTAGCTGATGGACTGCATTGTTTCCTTCCCTTTTGGTAAAGGAGAAGGTGCAGCAAGAGAAGTCATGGCGTAGCGAGCAGATTCTTCTAACGATAACGCCAAAGGCCTGGAGTCCGGCATCACTGTGGTTAATAGTATTGATAACCGAAAGGAAGTCAGACTCGATGATGATATCGGCCCATCCGCGTTCCATAGTGAGCATCATCCCTGCAAGTATAGCAAAGGCCTCAGCAACAGCCGGTTCCCAGAAGGCATAATGTGGTTCATATTTTGCTGCAATGATCTACCCTAGATGATTTCGAGCCAGGAGGCCGAGAGCAGCAAGCCCATCCTTGGGGAGAGAGGAATCCACATTAATCTTAAGACTCCCTTCATTTGGGGGGATCCAGTGAGGGGATCGGGAGGGGGCAACGCCTGGAAGAAAGTGTCCTTCGCGGTCCTTCCATCCCTCAATCCAAGAAGTGGCTCATTCCATCCAGAAATCGGGAGGCTGGTGGACATGATGGAAAACCGAATCATTATGCCAGACCCAAATGATCCAGGCCAGGGTGCATCGGGAGCTTTCATCAGATGATGAGAGAGAGGAACACCAGCGCATAAAAAGATCAGGGAGATCATCGGCAATGTACAGAGAAGAATCCGGAGTCGAGCCCCATTTATTCCTAATTTCCTTGGCCCCCGGGCAGTGAAAGATGGAGTGCCAGGGGGTTTCAGGGATATTCGGGCAGAAAGGGCAGGAGTCAGCACTGGCCATATGGCGGTAAACAAGGAGGCTCATGGTAGGGAGGGTGCCCGTGCATACCTGCCACCAAAAGTGGCGAATTTGTGGTGGGACGTTGAGCTTCCAGAGTGCATTCTATGGTCCCTCATCCCGGTCGAGAGCTTGAAAACCAAGAGCCAGTCTGTATCCAGATCTCACCGTGTAGTCGCCTGACACATCAAAGTTCCAAAAAATATGGTCGGGGCCTGTATCAGGGACACATGGGATGCTCAGGATAATTCTTTGGTCTCTTTCATTAAACCATTCCTGGATCCTTTCCACACACCATCTCGGACCCTTGTCTGAGAAGAGGCAGTTGAAAGTGGAAGCCTCTAGACCTGGTTGGGTGGGGGATGTGGCTCGCATACCATTTTTATCGACAAGCCAAGGATCGGTCCAGACGTTGATAGATGAGACATTACCAATCCTCCAGCCCACCCCTTTCTCAAGGAGATTACGGCCCCCCAAATACTTCTCCAGAGTAAGCTAGGACGAGGGCCAAGGAAGGATCCAAGGAAGTCCGTGTGGGGATAATACTTGGCATGGAGAACTCGTGAACAAAGAGATGAAGGATGGTTCAAAAGGCGCCATCCTTGATTGGCCAGAAGAGCATCATTGAACAGAAGAAGATTCCGGAATCCCATCCCTCCCTTCGACTTGGGTTGGCAGAGTTTCTCCCAGGCCAACCAGTGTGGTCTATTTCTTCCATCATTTTCCCCCACTAGAAGTTGGCAGTATGAGAATGGATCGTCTTGACGATGGCCGCCGAGAGCTTAAACATAGACATAAAGTAGCTGGGGATAGACTGGATGACAGCTTTAATGAGGGTTCCTTTACCAGATTTAGAGATGTTTTTTGGGGTCCAACCTTGAATTTGTTTCTTGATTCTGTCCACCAGAGCTACAAAAATTTCTTTCTTGGACCGACCAATCACTGTAGGGAGTCCGAGATACTTTTGGTGTTTATCGACCATATGGATGCCTACAGAAGCACAAAGATTATATCTTTTGGCTGGAGGCACCCCTGCGCTGAAGGAGATCTCCGATTTGTTGTGATTGATAGACTTTCCAGAAGCCCGCTCATATTGCTGGATCGCATGGCTGATCACCCGAAATTCATTAAAAGTGGCTCTGGAGAAAAGGAGGCAGTCATCAGCGAAGAAGAGATGTGACACTTGTGGGCTCTCACGGGAGACCTTTGCTCCATGAATAGACCTAGCGGATGCCGCCCTGGAGATAAGGTTAGAGAAAACATCTACCACCATGATAAAGATAAAAGGGGAGAGAGGATCTCCCGGGCGCAGGCCTCGGGATGGGGAAAATCCTCTGGTGAGATCCCCATTGACCTTGATTCTAAAGGAGATGGTCGAGATGCATTGCATGACAATATCTGTCCATTTAGTGCAGAATCCCATTCTCAACAACACACCTCTTAGGAACTGCCATTCCACTTTATCATAGGCTTTGGACATGTCCAGTTTTCAGGCCATGGTTCCTTTTTTTTTTGCTGTGGATCGCATTTTCATAGAGTGGAAAACTTTATGGGCTACAATAGCATTGTCAGTAATCAGCCGCTTGGCCACAAAAGTGCTCTGGTTTTTAGAGATAATATTAGGAAGATAAGGACACAACCGATTAACCATGATTTTTGAGAAGATTTTATAAGAGACATTGCAGAGGCTGATAGGTCTAAAATCCGGGATCGCATGAGGTTTCTTGATTTTGGGGATGAGGATGAGGACAGTTTCATTGATGGCGGAAATAATTGTGTTCCCCTCCCAGATGTTTTTAATCATTTTTCATACGTTGGGACCGATAATGTGCCAGTAATGTTTGAAAAAAAGGTCATGGAAACCATCCGGTCATGGGGCCTTAGTGGGGTGGATCTGTTTCAGATCCATGAGAATCTCATCATTGTCACATCTTTTGTAAGCTGCCGGTTAATCTCATCGGTAATCACGGGTCTGATGCATTATTCCACTTCAGCTGACATGGAAGGGGTAATTGTGGAGAAGAGGTTCTAGAAATATCCTACCAAAGCTTCGTGAATGCTGCAGGTGTCAGAAACTTTGCTTCCATCAGGTCACGATAGGCTCATGATAGATTTTTTTTGACGTCTAGCTGACGCTTTCAGATGGAAATACATTGTATTAGCGTCGCCCTCTTTAATGTGGTTGTCACGCGCCTGCATAGCCCAAAATCTTTCCTTAACACGAAGGGCCCCGTCCAGGTCTCTTTGAGTAGCACCAATCCTGGAGATATTTCCATTGGATGAGGGTTTCCTGAGAAGGTTATGCAACTTCTTTTCAAGGATTTCGCAATGCCTATCAGGTTGGTGGAATTTCTTGTAACTCCAAGCTCTCAGACCGGATGCAACCTGTTGAAGATTGAGGCCAACATCTTCAAGTTAACTTTCCCAGCATGATCGGATCACCTCTTCTCATTCCTGGTCTTTTGACCAGAAGCTCTCAAATCTGAAAGGTCTGCTGAGTTTTCACTGTCGTTCGCCTTGAAAATAGTCAATGAGAATAGGGCAATGATCCGAACAGTTAAGGGCCAAGTGGCCCACATGAAACATGTTGAACAAATTAATCCAATCAGCAGAACCCAGAAATCTATCAAGCCGCTCAACGATGCGGGTGCCTTCAGTGTTGCTGCGGAACCATGTAAAAGGATTACCTGTATACCCCAGATCGACCAGGTCCTCCCTAGTGATTGTGTCCTTGAAGTTAGACATCGAGGCTGGGTGTCAAGTGATTAAACCTCTTTTTTCCTTATGGAACATGATCTCATTGAAGTCACCACCGAAAAGAATAGGGCTAGGAAGATCGTGTTGCAGCTTGCCCAGGAGGTCCCATGATCACACCTTATCAGCATGGGATGACCAACCATAGAATCCCACAAAGTTCTAGGGTGGGTGAAAGTCCATTTGAACAGTTGCAACCACATTGTGCGAAGAGAAAGAAATTTTTTTATGTCAATATTGTCCTTCCAAAGGAGACAGAGGCCCCCAGATCAGCCATGTCTGGGCACCGGAAAGCAGCCTTGGAAACCACACTTCAGGGCAATACCATTGGTGTCCTTGTTTTCCAGAATGGTTTCGAACAGGAAAACCATATCGGGGCGACTTTGAGCGCAGTGGTGCTGAAGCATGCGAACCATTCGTGGGTTTCCAAGCCCACGATAGTTCCAGCATAACACAATCATTGCTCTAGGCAGGGCTGGGTCTCACCCGCCACTGCCTTTGGTTCCTCAAGAATTGTTTCGCCACTTTTCTTTTTCCATCTTTTGGTGGGGATCCCCCCCGATTGACATGTTTCAGTTTGTCTTTTCCTGGCCCCGGGGTTAGGGTCTTCCACTCGATCATCACTTCCTCTAAGTTTCACCCTTTTCCATGTGCGATGGGTGTTTGGGCCCAACATTGGAGTTTTGGTCGTTCCATGGGCCTCTATTGGTGGCATGTCGATTAAGGACAGTTGTGGACCTGGATCCGGATCCAGTTCTGGTGGTTCGAGGTTCGACGGCTTTGGCCTTGAGCATTGTCGTGGTTGTTCTTTGTGCTTCATCTCCGACCTTGTGGATGATTGAGTTTTGTCCTTCAGGGGGTTAGAATGAACCCCAACTTTTCTATGAGTGGGATGGCCAGCATTAGAGAACTCTGGAGGCCCCAACATAATGACTTGTCCATGTGTGGGTTCCACCTGATTGGTATGTGCCCACATGAGATGGGAGCAGTCTTTTTGTTTTTCCATCTCAGGGATGAAAGCTGATTTATTCATTCTTGCATGGAGCCAAGGGCCATATTGGAGTGTGATGTCACCTGATCCATTCTTCGGTTTTGTGGATCATGTTCTTTCCGAGTGGCCAAGATGACCACAGAAGAAATAGAAGATTGGGAGTTTCTCAAATTCGAATGATATCCAGGAGTTGAAATCATCGTTTTTTAGGAACATTCCTCTCATTAGGGGCTCTGATACCTCAATTTCCGCATTGATTCGAACCTCAGGGCCCCATTGTATTGGGTCTGAGCAGTCCCATTCCAGAAATTGTCCAAGGTTGTTCCCAATTTCCCTCATTATGCGTTCCGTTCTTGCATGGAAGGGGATTCCTTTGATTCGTATCTAGAAGGGGGAGCGGGTTAAATTCACCCGCTGGACATCGTCTCCCCCTTTGAATTCTTCTATGAAGAGGAGCTGATTATCGAAGGACCACGGTCTGCCACGCAAAATTTTGTCCCTATCTCTCTCGTTAAAGAACTCGAAAATGATGCGATTAGTTCCCGCCTCCCGAATAGCCACTCCTGCATCAAGATTCCAGATGTTCTGAAGAGTGTTTTTGAGAGCACCCTGATTAATCGGAATGTGTTCAACGAAATTTCCCACCATGAGAAGAGACATGCGTTTTACCAAGAGTGCGTCTTCATTTCTCCGTGCCTCGATCGCTGATTTTTATTTGTCTTTTAGGGACAGTCTCTCCCATTAATTAACCAGGTCAGCATCCATAGTGAAAATCAAAAGGTGAAAACACTATCCTCCTTAGGGGCCGACACCTGTGCAGAATCCAAACCACCCTTACAACAAACAAGACTCGGTCCAAAGACCCGCGTAGAACGCCCACCCCCCAGTCTTTGCGGGGCAACACACCATGAAAGGCCATCCTGGCTTCCCAATGCCTCAGGCTCTTCGCGGGGAAAATCTCCGCACCGGGCCTTTGCAACTTAAAGCTTTGCAAAAAACTCGCGAACCAGCAAAATCACGCACACCCACCGCCACAGGCTTTTGTGGAAAGTGATTCGCGAATCAAAATAGTGCAAACACACCCCCTTCGCGAGGGCTCAAACACGGCCAATTCTTTGCAACACACCCCCTTTGCGATCAGATGCTTCACGAAACTGCCTCAACGCAAAACGCCCTCCTTCACGGCCAGATGTTTCGCAATTCCGCCTCTTCGCAGAACAATCTCCTTCGCAGCCGGTGCTTCGCGACACACCCCTTCGCGAGCGCTCAAACGCATTGATCCATCACTGGTAAGGGTGTGAAAATCAAACCCCAAATCTTTGGAAACTCTCAACAGAGTGTAGGCTGAGTCCCGCCCCCCAATCCTCTTCCGACTTCGCAGTGCTGGGACGAGAGGAAACCCCAAACAGAGAGCAGACGGTTCCGAAGTCTCAGATCCATGAAGAAGGTAAAGCTTGAGATGAATGAAAAATGGAATCGTCCTCCCACTCCCCGATCTGTCACCCATGAGGGATTATGGCATCGGGAGAGCTTGCATGGCCTCTTGGAAGGCCGTACCTTCTCCAGACGGATATTATGAGCAAGGAAAGGCGCCGACTCCCTCTGCACCACTAGAGGTTCCGAGAACAGGCGGAGACTCCGGGGGGGGGGAATGGAAATAGTGTCTTCTTCGTGGGGAAAGGAGGAGCGACACTGAAGTTGGGGGCGCGAATGCAATAGTCGAGAAAACGCTGCTACCGTAAAAGATTCAAAATGAACCGAACAGATGCCGCAGATCCAGAACTCCGAGGAAGGACGGAGACGCCGGCCCTAGGAAAAACCTAGGAGTGAACTCTCAGCCATGGTGAGAGACTTTACACATGTCCACATATTACCATAATTTGATTCTATACAGGTTCTGAGACAATGAAAAAACTCCATTTATAACCCCTTCTCAAGCATGGATGTGGTTTCTTTATGAGGAAACATATTCTTCTCAAATGATTGCAGAAAAGTAGAGCATCATCCTTGATGCTAATCCCATTATAAGAGAATATACTCATGTATTCCTTGATGAATTTCTTAGTCTTATTCTTGATAAACATGTTTAGTTATCTATTAAATGTATACCTAGAACACTACCCATATCCAAGAATCCCTATATATTATCCCACTTTGACCTAAAAAAACTATAGAAGAAATTTAAATATAATCTAGAAAAGATTTTCATTTTCCCAGGTGCTTTACCAGGGATGTTACTGTACTCTTTTTTAAGAATAAATATTGGTATATGTGACGCCTCAAACCCAGACTCCCAAATATGGTTCTAAAAACAATTGTTTAGAATCCCGTTTTGATAATGACTGAAGTGAGCCAAACTTAACCATCCATAATTACAATATCAATAAAAAATATTTATTACTTTCATTTGAATATCCTTTTAGGTTTAGAGCTTTAGAGAATTAGGAAAAATATTTAACTAAGAAAACCCATGATTTTTTCATTTAATGTATTTTCTCCACACATAAATCAATGATTTCATCACTTTATAATAATACTTAAATATATATATCCCAGACCTTTCAACACATGATAACCATCTAGACATATCATATGAAATACTCTTATTTACAACATGGGAAATGAAAACCTAATATGGGTCTCCCCAAATTCTAAGGAAGGGTTAGCGCACAATAAAAGCTATGATAGAATAAACAAGGAATGAATAATATAGTCGAAATAAATAATAAGAAAATAATTCCATATTACTAGGTACATGAGAATAAAATATATTCATTAACAATATAAAATTGTAAACATACTATCAAGGGCTTGTTCTAAGATATCATACATAAATGGGTAAGGATTCCATTAGATACCCAAGATCATTTTTCTCATGAGGACTACCAATGCATCAAGAGGTTATATAATTTTGGGCCTCACCCATCACATAATAAGTCCAATGCATCCAAAATATGGAGAGAATGGATATGAAATACATATCATAATGTTCCCAAAGTAACATAATCGATAATAATGTATAAGTAATCAATAGGTATCCATATAGAATAAATAATATATGGAATATCAATATTTTCCAATTTAATTGAGTAGTATATATATCTTGGTGAATATCGAATAATCAAAAACAAAAATATAGGATACTCACAATACAATGTAAATCACCTTTATCAATGTTTTGGTAATTTCATTATACAAAGATATGAATAGTAAATATCCATTTAGTTCAATAGTTTACTATGGTAGGAGAAAAAATAAATGATTGAAAACTCACTACAAGTTAATAATTGGAATAATATTCTTGTGAGTACCCCTTTAAACTAAATTCATATATAGTAATGGGCACATTATTAAGTAAAGAGTATAAAATATAATATAGAAATAGTGGAAGGGATATATAATATATCACTGAATTAAAATAATATGAACATGATGGAGTAAAATAAATTATAGAGAGAGATGAATAGTGATAAAGAAAACAACCCTTACAAACAAGGTGAGGTATGAACCATAAATTCAAAATATAATTTAGATAATAGTACATGAAACATAACACCAAAGTAGATATATGATTTAGATTATTGTAAGAGAATATAATGAAAATTATAAATAGAATTTTCATAAAGGCTTTGTAACATGGATGAAAAATAAATTATATGTCACTATAAAAAAATTCATTTCAAAGTAATGAAATACGCATATTGAAAAATCTTAATTTTAAAATAATTTCACATATTTAGTCCTTGAAAATAAATTAAATTAACAATATAAAATATGGATTGTAAGAAAAAAATTATACATATGTGGAATAAAATCCCTTTATTTATTTTTCTAAAATAGTATCCTTTATTTTTTAAACAAAAAATTTACAAAACATAATGGGAATAGAATTTATGTTGTTAAACCATGAAAACATGAAGAGGTATCCTCATTAGAAAAAATTATTATAAAATTAGGGGAAAGAGTTCATGGAGTAAATGTTAAAAATCAGATTATTTTAAAAGATTTGTAAAGAAATTCAAAAGTGACTCACGTGGAAAACAGTAAAAATATTTCTTTTAAGACTTTTAAATAAAGTAAAAGATAATAGAGAATAAACTTAAAAAATAATTTTACTGTAAATAAGAATAGTATTGAAACAATATAAAGAATATACATATAAAACATAAATATTAATGATTTTAGAGAGAAGATAAGGTCAAGTACACATACAAGAAACCGTTTGGATGAATTTTTAATCAAAGGGAGGTGAAAAGTCAGGAAGGTTCGTAATGCCCACCCTAAAAAGGGAATAAAATATTATGAAATCATTGCATGGAATGAAAAAAATAGATAGATGATTCTTAAGAATGAAGGTTATAAAAAAAATAATGTACATTAATTTAACAAACACCCTTAAGAATTAGGGAATGTATAAATCAAAGGAAAATAAATAGGGATGTGACATTATAGAGACCCAACACTTTTACACATAATGTTAGATGATTTTTAACATAATAATTCGATAAAAACAATAGAAATATTACAAGGGCTAGAGTATTTGGAAGTCTAGGTTTATAATAAATCAAGAAGAATATAAAACAAAACATCTTTATTTTATTATTCATAATGATATCCTGAATCCATTTTAGACCTTAAATTTACATAGGATAAATCAGGGAATACATAAAATAGAGGGGCGAGCTATAATGCCCTGTAAGGGAATAAACCTTAAATGAAGCATAATATATGATTTGAAAGGAATAAAATGATATCATAAAAGAAAAGACTAATAAATAATCACATATAGGAATAATATATATAAAATGTATTCATAATATAATTTCAACATATAAATGTGACAACAATATAAAACATGGTATAAGGATAATTCGTGGATAACTGCCAAGAAAACATCATGTGATGGACCAAGTACCATAATGGATTAGATTTACTACCTAATCCCATGCATAACATCTCATGAGATGAAACAATTCCCTAATAAATTGGATCACTATCTGAGAACAACAATTATAACATGTACATGCATATGTGTGAAACAAAAGTAAATCAATCATAATGCATAAACATAACAATTACCCATAGAAAGAGATGGGTTATATAATCTTAGATCATATCATAATTAGAGGATATATCATAAATATTACAAATAGAAGATGGAAGAAAATATTTTGGATTTTTATATCTGAGTAAATAATAATAATTCTAAAAATATAGTGTTCATTTGATAAAATGTTATGAGAAAGGGTATAGAATTGTGTATAGAAATGAACTTTTTAAAATATTTTCTTAAATAATTAGTAAATGGATTTTGGAGAAATAATTAGTTTGGAATTTTATTTAGAAAAGAGATAAACTATAATGGTTAAACATAAAGAATTTATTTATTTAATTAAATCATTAATGGTAATAAATACATAAATTAGTATTACAAAAATGATTAAGGGATAGAAAAGTTATCCTCAACCCAATTTGATTTTAAAGAATGTATTTTAGAAATGAACTTAAGGCATGTTTTACCACATAAAAGGAAGGGAAAATAAGGTAGATATATATGTAAGAAACATGTAAATAGAATTTATAAGAATTATATAACATAAATTTGAAATATAAAGTGAGTTAGAGTGATAAATTCCAAAACCTAAATAAAATGTGTGGTTCGGAGAGATCCCTCGCCTTCAGTTATAGAATCATTCCGTGCAGTCACATAACATCATGGATAATAAAATTAGATTCATGGATACATATATAAGAAAATTTTACACACAGACACATATGATTTAATATAATTTTATTATATTATTTTATAATTATTTTGATGTGATATATAGTTTAATTTCACTCTTTTGAGGGTGTTCATTTCATGGTTCCAAATTCGGATCACTTAAACATAATTATTAAAGTTATTGTCAAAGGGGTAAACAAATTCAGAATTGAAGTTAAATTATTTTCATTTACATATATATATTTTAATGGTCCAAAATATAATTTATTTTTTTAACATATTAAATATTCACTTAGTAAAATAGTTAGTGTTACACAATTAGTTTATTTCGGCGGTTTTACCTAATATCATGAACAAATTTCACTTTATTTAATATTATATATATATAAATTAAATAATAATATATTAGTTATAATATAATTATTAGAATCTTATATATAAGTAATATTATTTTTATGAATGGCCTCGAAGGTGGTAATGGAATATGAAAACTCAACATCTATGGAGGTGGTGAACCAACATAATAAGGAAAATGGTTTCATTTTTAGAATAAGATGAAAAGAGAGGTGAATGGATGGTACATATTTAATTATAATTGTAAAATAATAGTACATATATAATAATGGAGTTATTAATCCCTTTTTAATGAGAGAGGTGAGGATAAGGTATAAGAATAAAGGGATTTAAAAGAGGTAGTTTGAGAATATTCCCTCTTGAATGTCGTCTCATTGAAAAACTCCCTAAGGAACTTTTAATTGGTATTTTGGAGTGAAAATAAGAACTATTATTCATGGTATAATATTTTTAAGATAATTGGGTAGAAATATGGAAATCTACAAGGCTTATATTGTGTGAGGATAAGGGGTTTTTGGGGGTGGTATTTGAAAGGGGAGGAGAAGGGTGTTTTTTAATATTTTAATCATTAGTTTATTATTTTGACACAAAAATACCAATAGTGATTAATATTGTGAATATATATAGTAAACGGGGGCATTTTATTTCTATAAAATATGTTCTTACAACATCTATGTAAAGAAATTCATGTATTTATCTTATAATGTTAAATGTCATATTTTAGCATATTTCAATATTCACAAAAAATTCAATTATTTTAGAAAAATACTAAATGTTATCCCTAAATTTTTTTCAATGTTTATATTAAAAAAATAAATTCCATTTTATTAAAATAAATTTCTAAATATTATATATTTATTATTTTAATAAAATACTCATTTATCTGAAAAATATTAATTTTAATACTATGATCAATTTTTAGACACTTGAAAAAATTACTTAATGTATCATAAAATTATATTATAATTATAATATAATATAATAACTATTCAAAAACCAATTTTATGAAAATTAAATTTATTTTAAATGAATATATTTATTATTTAATTGCAATTAAAACATTTATGTTTTACTAAAATAAGAACACTTAATTTTTTATTTTTAAAGAATTTATTTACAGTTTACCATGACATAAATATATAATATTTTTCATTTAAAAATACACCTAATTATTATTTTACACTTCCATATTTGATGATAATATTCTCACAACCAATTTATAATTTATAACGACCATATTACAATTCCAAGAGTAAGATTTATAACTATCATATGGGTTCCATACTTTCTATAAATACCCCAGATTTCATTCATCCTTCATTAAAGTATATTTTATCTAAAAGTTATATATTTTTTCCTTTTCAAAACTCATATATCATAAATAATATTCTTCTTCATTTCTATGATGTTTTTCATGTGTTCAATTATTCTAGGGGATCGAGAAAATTGAAATTTTCTTATTATTGTTATATTATTTTCTATTTTTTGTCACATAATAATACTTAAAATTATTATGTTCATATTTATTCTCTAAATTTAATTATTAAATTAATATAATAAAGTGTTGTTGGTTTTTTCATGTGGTGTATTTTGTTTACTAAATATGATAAATTTATACAATCAGAAGGGAAATTTCATTTATATAATTATGAGTCATTACAATATTTCCCTTTAATATATTTTTTCAATATATTTATCCCTTGAAATTTTATTTTACATAATAAGGTGAAAATAGGTTATTGTAATTATTCTTTATGGATTTTTATAATCCCCATGTCTCCTCCTCATACTTATAGCTTCTCAATAGTACTTTGACTAGGAGAGTTTTCTTGTTGTGTACAAATTTCTATTTAAAATATATTATCTTCACTGGATGCTCCTCAAAAGATCGATCATTTTACACCTCTAACACCTCTAAATTTAGTACATGTAAATTTTTTTGAACATAATTTCTCAAGAGGGATATGTGGAACATATAATGTAATTGATATATGGTTGGTGGGGGTGATAATTGATGGGACTCAACACTAATGTGATTGAGAATCACAAAGAGGATTATGTACCTAGTACTATGATCTCCCTTCTTCCAAAATCTCTCTAATCTCTCCCAAAAAGATACGTGGATGAAAATTTTATCTCTAAAATCAAACTCCATGACTTATCAATGATTTTTAGCATATCTCTTCTATCAAATTTTAGTATCCCTAATTTATAGAAGAATGATCTCAACTATTTATAAAATTTCCCTGAGAATTTTAAGTCCTAATAGCTTGAGTTCACCAAATTTATCCCAAACCACAAATATTCTATATATATTCTCAAAAAGGGATTCATATCGAGGAAATTGGATTTTAAATGCAAACTGTTATTGTACAAGAAATAAACTAGAGTAAGATACTGATCCTATCCTCCTTTGAAGTCCAGCAAACATGCTCGCAATAAGTCTTCAAGTGTTCAGATAGTCCACTTATATTATAAAAATTTTGTTGGGGGTGATAGGCCATACAAAATTTTAATTTAGGGTTTAGAGCATGTTTAATATTTTTCTATAACTTAGTGTTAGATATCTGGTCTTTACTAGATTCAATCAATATTGGTTTTCCATGCAGCCTCCCCACTTCTTCATTTTATATCCTTGAAAGTGTATTGATTGAGATGTCCTATTGAATTGAAATGAAGTGATAAGTATTTTTAAGACGATCCATGCTAACCCATATAGAATTATTTACTATTTATCTATTCATAATACCTATGAAAATTCCATGGTGAGGTTTTCCAATTTCATTATATGTATGAGTAATAGTTGCATCATCCCCTTGAAAATTTTTCTTTTATCCTTCACCTACTGAAAAACAAATCATTTTGATGTATATTATTAAATATCATTCTTCATATTTTCCTACCAATAGTGATCTCAGAGACCTCAATACATCTTCATACTCCATAGTTGGATGGATAAGGTCGGGCTTTGTGAATCATTTAACAACACCTTCTGTATATCCGGATTTGATGGTACATGTAGTCATAAATCAAATCCTATGACTAATTCTTTATCAATTATGAACTATATGGATTTTCTTTTCTTATATACTCAAACTTATTCTATATTTCCACATCATATCTTTTATAATCCTTTATATTCTCTAGATGGGATGGTTGAGAAACCCTTTCACAAAGGGATGATGATTTTCCTTTCTTTAAGATCCCCATATCCATCCTTTGTATGTTTAAGAATATTGGATCCTTCTGAATTATCCTCATAGAAAAGGTTATTATATCCTTTATATATTGAGCATCCAACACTATATTGTTTCCCAAAATATTAGTATATTGGGTATTCATAGTCCTTGATCATCTGAAACCATTTTTTATAGTGAATATTAATCTCTTTCTGGGTGAGTATATATTTAAGTCTCTTATAATCCCTATAAATTTTACACCTATACCTAT
The DNA here is from genome assembly GCA_963277665.1 of Viscum album. NCBI lineage: Eukaryota > Viridiplantae > Streptophyta > Magnoliopsida > Santalales > Viscaceae > Viscum > Viscum album. The sequence goes on from OY728145.1 coordinate 14,807,485, forward strand.
AGAGATAATGCTACATGGTTTTAAATGAGAAGATCTTGGTAGCCAAATATAGATCATTCATTGGATAGTTTTTTTCATGAACTTTCATCTACATTGATAGATAGGCTATCACTTTACATTTTTTCATTAGCATATAGCATAATACCTTATTTGAAGTATCATTGCATACCAGAAAATGTTCCCCACCAGTGGGAAGTAAAGTAATGGCGGAGTGATAAGACTATTTTCAACTCCTTAAATCTCTCTTCAAATTAATAAGTCTAGAAAAAATTTACTCATTTCCAAGTAAACTTGGTTAGAATTTTTGAAAATCATGTGAACTTTCTCACAAATCATTGATAATACCTGACTCATCCACAAAAAATTTAGATATTTATTATAGATGTTGGTATTTGAAAATCCTCAATTAACTTTATCTTATAAGTTTCTAAAGATATCCCTTTAACAGTGATAAAATTCCCCAATAATGATACTTCCTCCATCCAAAAATCACATTTACTATAATTTTCATACAGTTTATCGTTTCGAAAAGTGTTTAGCACAATATTCAAATACTCCTGATACCCCTACTTGGTTTTAGAGAGTTTTAGAATATCATATATAATTACTACAAATTTTTTTTATATTAATCTCAAAAGTATATATTCAATAGGTCCATAAATATTTTTTGGGAATTAGTGATTCCAGAAGGAATACTATGAACTCACAATGTCTATACCTCATTTGAAAGGCAGTATTGTGAATATCTTTCTTAATCACCTTTAATTAGTGATATCCGAACTAAACTTACACCTTATAGAGATACTAGTCCCCATGTAGTTTATCGAACAAGTCATCTTTCAATGTAATGAGATACTTTATCTTCATCAGGTATTTTAAGAGTTCATGATAATCAATGATGAGTCACATTGACCCATACTTAATCTTGATAAAGTGGACCGATAAACCCCATGATAAAGCACTCATGTATTTAAAACCCTTTTTATGATTCTCTTGTAACTACATTTTTAGTAATTTTAACTCTAAATTGGACAATTTTTAAGGATTCATAGATATGGTAATATCTATAGGTATATGTTCGATTTAGAAACAAAACTCTCAGTCAGGAGGAAGTGCAAGAAACTCTTTATAGAAGAAATCAGTATAGTCCCTCACAATATGCATGTTTTCAAGCATGATTTTATCCTTTGTATCAATAATTTTAGCTAGACATGATTTCTCATAAGGAAATAATATCCAAACGTGAGATGAATATTTCAAAGAAGATTCATCATCGACTTTACAATTATAAAGTATTGGAGGTTGAATCGGGATGTGAAGAGTGATCTCCCTCTCTTGACAGTTTTTGTTTGATTTATATGAAGACAATAAATCCATGACAAATATAGAATCAGACTCCACTAAATAAAGTCTGGAAATATTTTATTAGAGGTTTAGTACATAAAAATTGACTGAGGATAATCTATGTACATGATATGTAATAATTTCTCAGTTTTCCGTTCCCACAAATAGATCAAGCCCCATGTCTTGAGGTGGTGTTTTAATAGTTATACTAAAAATTTAAGATATGAAAGAATGAATAGAACTATAATAATGATAGACATTTAAATCTCTTGAATGGATAATGATTAAACATTTCAATATTTTATTTAGGTTCTATTAATCTTCAAAATCCAAAACAAAATTAGGGATGGGAATACTTAAACTAGAAAAAATAGAAAAGGGAAATGTTAAACTTAAAAAGAACAACTTATAAATGAAAATTATATCCTAATACATGAGTATATAGGTTTTATGATAAGTTATCCATGGTAATGTTTCAAATTAGGTATTATACCATATAAATATATTCAAGTCCTTCATTATAGTTCTAAAAGAGTTTGTGAATTTTCCAAAGCATATCACTTGAGATTCTAAAAATAGGTGTGAAATAAGGCCTTTTTTTACACATAAGGCGATGATCAAGTTATTACCCAATTTTCCATTTTAATGTTTATTAACCCTATGTACAACTATTCATGATCAACATCCACTTATAGTATCCAGTTAGGGATGTAATTTCTTAGAAACAACTCACTCTATACTTTACCAGAATTTCATGGTATTTTCATATACTTTGAATTATCTGTAGGGTTATTAATAAATAATTCTCATATAAGTCCTTAAAAATAACTATACTTTTATTTGAAACCAAATATAGTGACCCAAACCTTTTTCACATATTATTACATGATGTTTAACATAATTATCTAATAAACACAAACCAATGATTGTGAGACCTAGTGTCTTTGTATGACTATTCTCATAATTCGTAAAGAAGAAACTAAAACATAAAATCTTAATTTTATTCTATATAATGAGCTACCAAATCCATTTGAGATCTTAAAACTTCCTAGAATAACCTAGGGAATACATGAAAGAGTGGGGTGAGCTATAAAGACTAGTAAGTTAATAAACAAGGTAATGAAGCATAAAGTATGATTCCGAAGTAAAAAAATGATATCATAAAAAAGAGAGGATCATTAATAATCATATAGAGGAATAAATTAAATAACATGGAATCATAATATCCTATAAATATTATAATTTGGAAGAAACATAAAACATGACATAATCATAAGTCAAGTATAACTACTAATACAACATCACATGGTGGATAATGTCCCATCACATATTAGGTTTACTCCCTAATACCATATGTAATGTATCATGAGAAAAAAATAATTACCCAAAGAAATGAAGAAATATCTAGGTACACCCATCATAACATGTATATGCATATGTGTGCCTCCCATGTAAATCTATCATAAGTAATAAAAAAAGAATTACCCATGGAAACAAATGGGTTGTACAATCTTTTCTCATATCACAATTAAAGGATATTTTATAAATATTCTAATGTGAATAAGGAATTAAATGTTTTGGCCATTCATATTTGAGCACATTAACATAGGTCTCAAAATATTCTGTTCATTTGAAAAAATTTCAGGACAAATGGTGGATATTTATGTATATGAATGATCATTCAAAAATGGCGTTTTATGGAATCAGTTAAAGTCTTTAAAATAAATAACAAGTATTGAATTTTCCTTGAAATGAAATTGTAAACCAGATTGGTAAAACCTAAAAGATTCTTTTATTTAACTAAATCATGAATTGCAATAATTACATAAAATGATCTTTAATTAAAATTATTATGGGATAGAAAATTGCTCCTCAACCGAGATTGATTTTAAAGAAGGAATTTGATAAAAGAAATTAATGCATATATTAGAAAGGGATAATAATATAGGTACATATGAAATAGTCAAATATACAAAAGTAAGAATCATTACATAAAATCAAAGAGATATAGATAGAGAAATTGAGTTAGATAGATAAAGTCCACAACAAAATGAAAAAGGGCAGTTTAGAGAGATCCCATTCCACAGGTTTTAGAATCATTATAAAATTTAATATAAACTACGAGATAATCAAATTAGATTAATTAATTAATTAATTAATTAAAACATTTTAATTATATATTATATTTAATATAATATTATTATATTCATTTATATCTGTTTCAATGAGATATAAAGTTTGATTTTCCTTTTTTGAGAGCATTCGTTTCATGGTTCTATGGTTGGGTCACTTATAGATAATTGTTGATGTCGTTATAAAATTTATATACAACTAAAAAAGTTAAATTAAATAATATTAATTTACTTATGGAAATTTTATTGGCCCCAAATATCCTTTTGTGTAATGACATATGGGTGATTCACTAAGTAAAAATGTTATTTATTTGTGGTCAGTTCATTTAGGTGGTTTTACCGGCCGTCGGAAACTTGTTTGGTTTAATTTAGTAATATGTCTATATATTAATTATTGAACATTATATAAGTTATAATATACTTATTATATTATCTTTTAAATATTATAATATTTTTATGATCATCCTTGAAAGTGGTAATGGAAAATGAAAACTCCCTTCCACGAAGGTGTTGAACGAACATAATATGGACCATGGTTTCATTTTTAGAATAAGGGGAGAAGAGAAAAGGATGGATGAAAGATCTTAAATTTGAACTATAAAATTATATTATATATATGATATTGGAGTTTTTTTCCAGGTTGGATGAGGTTGATTAGGAGAAATTACAATAATAAAAGAATTTAAAATAGGTAGTTTGAGAAAATAACCTCTTGAATGTCATGTCCTAAAAAAACTCCTTAAGAGACTTGGAATTTGTCTCTTGGTGATACCAGTAGAACTAATATATGAGAGAGAGGATTGGATAGGAAATTGGTCATAAATTTGGAAATATATATGACCTAGAAGGTGTGAGGAGAAGTGGTTGTGGGGGTAGTATTTATAAGGTGGAGTGAGGGGTGTTTTTAATATTATAATCATTAGATTATTGTTTTGACTCAAGATTACAAATAGTGTTAAATCTTGTGACTATATATAGTAAATAGTTCATTTGAGTTGAAAATTATGGGTTCATTAATCAACAATTACTCAGTAATTTATATATTTAGCTTATAATGTTAAATATCATATTTTGTTGTATTTCACTATTGACAAAAAATGAACTATTTTAGAAAAATAACAAAAATTGAACCTAACTGTTTTTGATGTGTAGATTCCAAAAATGAAATCTATTTTATGAAAATAATTTTCTAATTATGAGAAATATAATTTGTTTTTTTATAAAATCCTATTTTATTTTAGAAATATCAATTTTAATATTATGATCTATTTTCATACCATTTGAAAAATTACACAAGGTCCTATTAAGTTATTATATAATTATAATACAAAAATAATAATAATTTATAAATATATTTTATGAAACTAAACCTTATTTTAAATCCCTATAATTATTTTAAAATTACAATTAAAACATTTATGTTTTATAAAAATAAATACAGTTAATTTATCATCTTTAAAAAATTTATTTATTTTTACAATGACGTAAATATTTAATATTTTCATTTTATAAGATACCTAAATATTATTTTATACTAATATAGGTGAGGATATTATTCTAATGACTAGGTTACTATTTCTAGTGGATATATTTTTGGGAAATTTTGAATTTTTATATAGAAAAATGTATATTCCTATACCCCTATTCCCATTTTTGTATATCACATGACATGATCATTATTTTATATAAGATATTTATTCTATTATAGACTATTTTTTATCTGAATGATTTATTATTTCGCTACTGGTTATTTATTACTTCTTTCGTGGTTTAACATTTTTGTATATCACTATTCTATACTCTGACCTGAGGGCATAGTCTCCCCACAAAGACACCCTAGGCCTTCTCTAATAATCGGTATCATCTAGAATATAAGGATGAATGCTTGAGGATATGTGGAAAATTGGGTTCAGTTACTTTTGAGTGAATAGGTTCTGGGATGCTACATCTTAAAAGGACCCGAATCACATGTATTGATTATGGGTGGAATACTACTAGATGTTTGTATTAAATATATCCTAAACCCCAGGGAAGGAAAATTTCATAACGAATTCTCTTACTAGGAAGTATCCATCTCAGGTTTTTCTAGAATCAAAATAGGAGTGAAACCTTTTTGGGACTTTAGCATCTGTATGTGAAGGATGATAATTTAGGTATGGTTATGACTAGGGTTGAATTTACATCACCCCCCATTAAGTCTATTTTTTAGGGAAAATAGTAGGACAATGATTTCAAAGGAAATAGGAGGACCTTATATCATTAGGAGACAATTTTTTGTTGGTATCTCCATTCTGATGGTATTATCAACTTATGGAATCAGGTTTTCATCCCACTATCCGTTAGAAAATCTGTGCTTCATGATATCTATATTTCTTTATGGGATATCTATCCAAGTATTGTGAATATGTATTACTAAATTTTAATACATTAATATTGACTGGGTTTGAACCATGTAATTAAAGATTATGTGTCCCACTTTTACATTTTCCATCAGACAAAGGTAGAGAACCTGAACACTTTTAGTGGATCATGGGATAACCATTTATGTCACGAACCGAATATGGTCGCCGCCAAAAAAAGCACCAAAACCAGCTCGTGACAAGGCCCAAAGGGCCTTCCCTATTCCCATGGGCTAGAACAAGTGCCCGAGTATCATTTATCTTGGGTTGGGAATGATTTACCCAAATATGTATACATAAAACACCAAAAATATTTGATAAAATGAATCTGAAAAATTCATAACAAAAAGGTTTATACAAAACTCCAGAACTAAATAAATAAGTTTTAATGTAATATAAAAGTTTCAAAGACATAATTAAACAATAATAAAAGAGCCCCATGGACTCCCCATGACAAGGGGTCATCACCCACTAGCTGTCTCCACTAATCCACACCAAGGATGGGAACAAACACCCCGAACCACCATCACCCAATGCCTTTCCTTTACCGGAGTGAAAAATAATAAAGTCTACTTACACCCAAGGGGTGTAAGTAGGGTGTGATCCTAATCCCAATATGATACCACCCTATTATTCCAATGTGCATGCAATAAAAGTTGAAAAAGCAAGCAGTTTTAATATGCAATGAAAAGCGGCGACAAATTCTAAGAAATGTAACTTTAAATTGAAAACATTTTTCAAGATAAAACTTTCAGAATGTTAACAAATTTAAATAGGAATGTTAGATAATGAAATATAATTCCAAATACACCCAAATACAAGGGAAAATACCACAAATCCAATGAGCAACAAAATTGGGAACACCCCTAGGCACTTGATAGTCTCGGGCCCCATGTACCTCGTACCTCGGTGTAATGTAACCATAGTAAAATCCATTTTCATGCACGAGCCACTAGTAAGGAACATAACCATAACCTAGTGCTCCTCAATAATTATCCATATTGTTTACTTAGATTTTTTGTTATCCAAATTCTAAGTGAAATAGGGACAAAACCCATCTGGTCCACTAGCCGTACTAGTACACATCCGCCCCACCTAGGTACTTGGGCTTCCCCCTTTGTGATCTAACAATTTCAGCATGATAAATAAATCCATATTAATATAAAACACCACTACTGGTCACATTGAAATATTAAAGTAGCTACACACTCTTTATAACACTTTAAACACACAACAAAACACTTTAATTTTCCATAAAGCAATTTCTAAAAAACCCGCATTATTTTGCACCCAAAACTCCTTGAAAACCCCACATTTCACACTATGCGCACACTAAAATTTACCAAAATAGAATTTAAAGTTCCAAAAAAATTTCTATAAACCTATTACATGTGTTATAAAACACCCCCATTAGTAAAAACATCAAATAATCATGTAAAAAAACCAATTTAGCACCAAAATGGTGCCAAAAAATCCTTCACTTATCAAACATCACCAAAATAAGATTTTTTAGAAGAAAAAAAGGGATATAAACATTCAAAACATAATTATAAGCCCTGATAAATTTCAATAAAATCAACCAAGTAGTTATAGGGCATCCCCAAGTAAACTCATAAAACATTTCTAAGAAAAACCCCCAATTTCACATAAAATTGGCATTTAAAATTCATTTGCAATACAAAAACCTCTAAAAATAAATTTTCAGGAATAATAAAATTATATAAACCTGAAAATATGATAAATACCACATGATAACACATAAGGATTGCATAAACATGGAATCACCTACCAAAACAAAGGAAACCCTTGAATCTTTTGTGAGAAAACACAAACACACCACCGCCGCACCTCAAGGAGGGTAGATAAAACCTAAAAATAGAAAATTGGACCAAGAAAACCCAAGGTTAGACCTTAGGTTTGACACCTTACCCTTTGGAAATTTGGTACTTCATGTATAAAGGAAGCAACCCAAAGCACATTGAATGAAACCCTAAGAAAATTGAAAGAAAAATGAAGGAGACTCACTCACTTGAGGGTTCTTGAAGAAATCTCCCCAAATACACCAGTGGATGAATTTCAAAATATCCAAAAATTTAATTGAGGCTGGAACATGAAATATAAGGTTAATTGAGAACTGTAAGGGTGGGAAAAGAGTGAATAATGAAATATTTATGAAGGAATCAAATTACCTTTTTAAATCTGGACGAAATGTGAGTCATTTAGAAGTTTCAACCTCAACCGCGAGGCAAATGAGCTAAAAAGAGGGTGGGAGGATACAGGACATGCTTTTGAGTTCAATGGGAGTGTGTGGGGATTAGAATCACCAAAAAATCCTTAATATTGAATAAGTTATTAATTATAAAAATTTTCTTTTTAAAACTGGAATTGGGATTTTGGGGAGACCCAATACCTTAAATAAAAACCCATATACAACTTGGTTATGGATTTATAAAGGCTCCAAACTATAATGGTGGTGTTAATATGTCAAGGGATACCATTTAAGAATTTTAATGGGTGAAACATATTATAAAATGAAAAAGTTATAAAAGAAACAAAATTTATTTTTAAATCTGGAATTGGGCTCACGGTTTTCCCCAATTCATGAAAACTCGCCCATTCCACCATAAATGCTTGAGAAACCCCAAAGATAAAGCATAAATGAAAATTAAATGAAATGTAACTTTAAAATAAGTCATCTAAGTGAAAATTCTCCCCACCATGAAAACTTCCCATCCCCAAAAATCAACAACAAGTTCATATAGCAAAACCAAACCCAACTGATAAACCAAGATGTACTTATTTGCCAAGCTTCGCCCCCAAAGGCCAAAACACCTCCAGTGATCAATTAAGGAATGATTAATATCATAACCCAAACTTACACCAGTTTACTGAAATGATCAATCACATTCATACTTTATCTCAAAAATGAAAATCCTCGAATGCTATCCGAACAAGACTCAAGCAATCCACCCAAACGAACAACCACTTCAAACAACCTTACACTTACCTAACATTAACTAAACCATTGGGAGCACTCTAATCCCAACGTTTACTCAAGGAATATGTTTCTATCTAGATAGTTCTGAATGAGACTACCTACCACCCATCCAAGACCATGGATAAATCCGAGCTATTTGTATGGGGGACAAAAATAGGCACCTTACCACAAGAGGCAACCTATATTATTTTCCGAGACAGAATCAAGACACTCACAGGGGGACGCCTGAATGAACTCCCTAGTACAAAGGGTAGAATTCATTTCATAGTTTATTAAGGAATGTACATGAGAATCATAGTGGGTCTCCCCACCATAACAACCAACCATCTTAACTGACCAGCATGGGCCAACACAGAAAGACCCAATTTTTTTTAATAACTTGGGAAGGGCGCAGGGTCAGTCCACACAGTTTGGGAAATTCAAGAATAACTGTGCAGATCATTCTTTTTGCATGGATTCCTGGAATATGGTCACTACTAATCGTTTACAAACTGTTTCCTTAGCACGTCTATCCAAATTTCCAACCATTCTCTAATGAATCGATGGAAACCAAAGGGGGAGGGAATGACATTAGGTGATGACATTGTACAAGGCCCTCAACCTATTTCCACTGAATGAGAACAATGGAAGAAAGATGATGAAACTAGAGGTTTAAACTATTACTATCTTTCATATAGAGGATAAGAAATTGTGCATGGGTTTAAACAACCCTGGTATTTCTTCTGACTACGAGTCAGATTCTCTCCAAGACCTATGGCTGGAGCTCAAATGATTGAAGCATCTTCGACCTCACAGTAAGACTTTGGAAACCCCCCTGAATAAGAATTCTTCTTCCAATGCCACAAAAAACTATACTAAAATCCCCGATAATATTACCAAGACATAACAAATTCCAACTCACTTCACCCTAACTCGATATTTCACTGAAATAAGGGCTTAAAAATGAAGACACATCACACCTTGTTTCTTCGAGTGAGAAACTATAAAATTAAATAACACCTATAATCACCTTCCTCTAAAATGGAAGATTTTGAAGTTTGTCCAAGGGACACATTATCCGAACATAATGAGACTCTCAGAGGATTGCATGAATTTTACCTTTAAAGTCAATTAAGTGCATGAAATCACAAGGCTTCACCGAACATGACCATTGTGACTGATATAAACAATGCATGGAGTGGGAACTTATACAACATCCCAAAACAACACACAATTCTAGAAAGTGGCCACAATATCCTCTCATGACGAGATTTCCCACACTGGTAGTTTATTGTGAACTCCTTCTTCGAAGAGACTACGATGGACCAAGAGGACCTCTTAGACACCATCCAGATACTCATCCATGCTAACAACCCCAGACCACTTCCACCTTCGGAAAATCAGGAAACTTAAGAGGCTAAGGTCTCTTTCAACCTTCCACGATCACTCTCCCATTACAAGAGGATAAAAAAACAAGGAAAGGAAAGGGTGTAGACTCAATCTAAAAATCTCAAGAAAAAGATTCCTTATATTGATCAACTGGACGGTCTTCGAATGGAGAAATAATCCGGGTTGCACTTCAGTTGTGCACTAACCCTTAATGGGTCATACCTTATCCAACGATTAAACCTAAGGACCAAACCAAGATGGTCCATTGGTCAAGATATACCACAAACTAGATCCAAACACATGAAAGGAAACACCATAAAAGCATCCCAAAAACATTTCTCAGAAGAGACCATAACCCGGCCCTTTAACACAGCTTGCCGACCAAACACAATACAAACAGGAGGGGTTCTTGGTCTCAAAACATCCCACAACATCAACATTTAAAAAAAACACATAATACACACCATCCCAAACTAGTCATAAATACATCAAGTTTCTGATTTAAAATCATCTTTTTGAAAATAAATGATTCAGCGGTTAGCGTATCCACCAATGGTATCCCATGGGCCTTACACATGCATGTTTCTATGCCATAATGGGAACCCTCCTCATATCAATCCCAGAACTCATCCATCCATTCCATTAACCATCCATTATCCCATATAACCCCATGCATGTGGTCGCTCATGAAAATACCCAAGGTTAAAAAAAAATTCTTTCCACTTTTCAAAACTAAAACAATCAACCAATACCTATTTTTTCTCAAAACCTTTAACCATGAAATCAAAACAAAATTACATATTACCAAGATTTTCAGAAAGGAAAAATAATTTAAATGAAAACCCACTTTCAACTTATACACATAAATTTCAAAACCTCTCATCCCATTAAAACACCTTTCAATAGTTTATAAAACTCTATTGGAAACACTTTTTCAAAACCAACATTGACATAGTTCATGCTTTCAAAAGAGGTGCAAACACACTATTTTACATTCCAATACAATTCTGAAAATTCAGTTCTACATTATGAAAAATATAACCATTCCCTCTTTATTGGATAATCATTTCACAATAACTTAGCGCTTCTTAAAACCAAGTCACTTAAAAACCAAAGATCCAAGATTTCAAAACTAAAGAATACAAGACAATGCAAGAGGAAACTAGTTTCAGTGGGTGACTTGGAAATATGGTGCGAATCCATATTCTAATCACTTCACCATCATAGAGAGTGTTTTAGGTAAATATCCCTGACTCCACATGGCTTTCCAGACCCTACGAGCTCTCTGAGACCAGTAACCCAAATCTCTTTTCATTTCCCCTAATCATCATCAATCCAAGAAATCCAAAGGACTCATATAAATCCCGACATCCCTTGGAGACTTGAATCCCACCATGAGGTGTGGTGGTCAGCCACATTACTCATAACTGGAATTCCAAGTCCCGACAATCCTAACTCCAGACTATCCCGACAGTTCCCCGAATAACGTGACCCAAAGAGAGTGAACCCCCTCTGATACCATTTTTTCACGAACCGAATTTGGTCGCCGCCAAAACCGGCAGAAAACCCAGCCCGTGACAAGGCCCAAAGGGCGTTCCCTATCCCCATGGGTTGGAACAAGTGCCGGGGTATTATTTATCTTGGTTTGGGAATGATTTACCCGAATAAGTATACATAAAACACAAAAAATATTTGATAAAATGAATCTGAAAATTTCATACCAACAAGGCTTATACAAAACTACAGAACTGAATAAATAAGTTCAAATGAAATAGAAAAGGTCCAAATACACAATCAAACAATAATAAAAGAGCCCCATGGACTCCCCATGACAAGGGGTCATCACCCACCAGCCGTCTCCACAACTTCTCCCCAAGGATGGGAACTAACACCCCGAACCACCATCACCCAATGCATTTACTTTACATGGGTCAAAGATAATAAAGTCTACTTACACCCAAGGGGTGTTAGTAGGGTGTGAGCCTAAAACCAATATTATACCACCATATGATTCCAAGGTGAATGCAATACAAGGTGAAAAAGGAAGCAGTTTTAATATGCAATGAAAAGCGGCGAAAAATTCTAAGAAATGAAAATTTAAATTGAAAACATTTTTCAAGATAAAACTTTCAGAATGTTAACACATTTAAATAGGCATGTTAGATAATGCAATATAATTCCAAATACACACAAATACAAGGTCAAATAACACAAATCCAATGAGAAACAAAATTGGGAACACCCCTAGGTACTTGACAGTCTCAGGCCCCATGTACCTCGTACCTCGGTGTAATGTAACCATAGTAAAATCCCTTCTCGTGCACGAGACACTAGTAATGAACATACCCATAACCTAGTGGTCCCCAATAATCATACAAATTGTTTAGTTAGAGTTGTCTTTATCCAAATTCTAAGTGAAACAGGGACAAACCCCATCCGGTCCACTAGCTATACTAGTACACATCCGCCCAACCTAGGTACCTGGGCTTCCCCCTTTGTGCTCAAACAATTTCAGCATGCTAAAAAAATCCATTTTATTATAAAACAACACTACTGGTCACATTCAAATAGTACAGTAGCTACACACTCTTTATACCACTTCAAACACACAACAAAACACTTTGATTTTCCATAAAGCAATTTCTCAAAAACCCGCATTATTTTGCACCCAAAACTCCTTAAAAACCCCACATTTAACACTATGTGCACACTCAAATTTACAAAAACAGAATTCAAAGCGCCCCAAAAATTTCTATAAACCTATTACATGTGTTATAAAACAACCCCATTTGAAAAAACATCAAATAGTCATGTAAAAGAACCAATTTAGCACCAAAATGGTGCCAAAAAATCATTCACTTATCAAACATCACCAAAATAAGATTTTGTAGAAGAAAAAAAGGTATATAAACATTCAAAAAAAATTATAAGCCCTAATAAATTTCAATAAAATCAACCAAGTAGTTATAGGGCATCCCCAAATAATCTCATAAAACATTTCTATGAAAACCCCCAATTTCACATAAAATTGGCATTTTAAATTCATTTTCAATACATACACCTCTAAAAATATTTTTTTCAGCAATAATAAAATGATATAAACCTGAAAATATGATAAATACAGCATAATAACACACAGGTATTGCATAAACATGGAATTACCTACCAAAACAAAGGAAACCCTTGAATCCTTTGTGCGAAAACACAAACGCACCACCGCCGTACCTCAAGGAGGGTAGATCAAACCTAAAAATAGAAAATTGGACCCTAAAAACCCAAGGTTAAACCTTAGGTTTTACAACTTTCCCTATGGAAATTTGGGACTTCATGTATAAGGGAAGAAACCCTAAGCACATTGAATGAAACCCTAAGAAAAATGAAAGAAGAATGAAGGAGACTCACTCACTTGAGTGTTCTTGAAGTAATCGCCCCAAATACACAGGTGGATGAATTTGAAAACAACCAAAATTTCATTTGAGTTTGGAAAATGAAATATAAGATTAATCGAGAACTAGAATGTGGGGAAAATAGTGAAAAATGAAAGATTTATGAAGGAATTAAATTACCTTTTTAAATCTGGACGAAATGTGAGTGATTTAGAGGCTCTAACCTAAACCGTGAGGAAAATGAGCTGCAAAGAGGGTGGGAGGATATGGGATGTGTGTCTGGGTTAAATGGGCGTTTGTGGGGATTAGAATCACTGAACAATCCTTAATATTGAATAAGTTATTAATTAAACAAAGTTTATTTTTAAAACTGGAATTGGGATTTCGGGCAGGCCCAATCCCTTAAATAAAAACCCATATACAACTTGGTTATGGATTTTTAAAGGATCCAAACTACAATGGTGGTGTTAATATCTCAGGTAATACCATTTAGAAATTTTAATGGCTGAAAAATATTAAAAAATGAAAAAGTTATAAAATAAACAAAATTTATTTTTAAATTTTGAATTGGGCTCATGGTTTGGTCCAATTCAGGAAAACTCACCCATTCCACCATAAAATCTTGAGAAACCCCAAAAACAAAGCATAAATGGAAATTAAATGAAATTTAACTTTAAAATAAGTTATGTATGTGACAATTTAGGACTAGTTAAGTTTACTTTCCATGAAAGATACTAGTTACTAGTCAGAATGGCTCACTTTGAGCCTTTTATGGTTTTCCATATAGGTTACCTCCTGGTTGGGAATAGGTTGTAAGGGACTAAATTATGGGAATGAGTCTCATTAAGTATATCTTATATAGGATTCAAGATAGACATTGATTATTAATTTCAACTTAGAGTTGGTATAAATGATATGTAGAACATTGATTCCATCCTTTGGTGTTTTCCAAGGGTGGCTTGGTCTTCTTGAAATTTTCTCCACAGTTGGGTCACCATCATATCGGAAGAAAATGGATGCTAGATCCAATATATTTTGGAACATTTTTATAGTGAGCCTACCATAACGTACATTAATAGTACAATATTATTTTCAGAATAATTATTACATTACACAAACATACACCAAAAGAACATATTTGGTTAGTTCCTTCAGAAACATTGGAATGTAAACACTGGTACATAAGTGAGTTACATTATCTCCAACTAGGTTCCCCATTACTATCACCATTTTTAATACTATCAAACACAATACCTGTATTCATAACCTAAGGAAAGTATATATAAAAATGGGTGAGATCAGATGCTCAGTAGGGGAAAACAAAGGAGATATGTAAGCATAAACACGAGAATATGGGTATGAGAATGTGATCATTACCTTATAATATCATACCCTTCATAAAAAATCTCATAAACATGAATCATGTCATAAATATTGGTAGTTCATAAGAAATGAATCATAAGGGAATCAAGAGCACAAAACATAACAGTATAACATATGAATAAGACATAGAATTTCTGTTAGACACATAAGAATATTAAATGATTTACAAAGTAGTCAAGGAATCATCCCAAGTCCATATTATTAGTATGGGATCACTCCCAATAACAACTTGGTAGTCATGGTTCACTCCCTTTACCCTCTTAGTAGTCAAGGTTCACTCCCAAGACTATATTGGAGGAAAAAACCCTTTATAGAACTGATTTTACTCCCCATTCCATCAGTTTCTATCTCATGAGATATAAAATTTCAACCAATTCATTAGAGGGAGATATAGGTCCCACCCATATCAAAATTAAATACATACATGTTCTAAAAGATCTTAAACAATCATATCATAACCCATGAAATGAAATGGGTATCATAAACATGTAATTATATCAAAAGTTGTTGATAAAGTGAATGATTTAAAAATAATTTCATCAAAGCATTAACCATGAATGGAAGAGGGTTTCATAAGAATATAATACATTAAGGAGAAAATAGTTTCATATAAATATAACTTTTTAATGAGAAATGGGTTTTATAAATATTATCCCACAAAAATATAAACAATTCAGAGAAATAATATAAATGGAACCTTTTGATCATTTTCCAAAAAAGGAGTTAGTAAAACCAAAGGATGCCATCATAGATGGAAAATAATTTGGAAATTTCCTTTTAAACCATTTCATCAGGAAAATATACTTTCTTATTTGAAAAATTATTTTTAAAACACAAAGCCTGTTAAAAAACATTTTCTTTGAAAAAATATTAAGGAAATTTGAAAACATGTTGAAAACTTTTTTTTTGAAATTTACTTTAAGAACTTATAATTTTTTGAAATAATTTTTATTTGAAAACAATCTTTAAATATAATTTAAAAAATATTTTTGAAAGTGTGGTTTTTGATTTAAACATATTTTCAACTAAAATGAGAAATGGGATTGGATTTTCTTAAAAACATTTTATTAATTATATAAAGTACCAAAAGTGAAAAAATGGTTCCAATACATAAATATATCATTAATTAACATAGGGTAATAAAGTTCATGAGAGTTCTTGCGATATTAATCATAATATTTCATTAATGGAAGCACAATAATAAACAATCAGGGTAAATGATGAGATTATTTCAATAGACTCTTACCACTTAGTAACTTTGAATAACACTACCCATGTAGGAAAATGAAATTAAACGAATCTTAAAATATCATTAAAATAATGATATTCATGATAAAATATTTAAAAGTTAGTATATACACTTTATATAAAAAATATGAGCATAACATTCCATTTGTCTCAATGAATGAAAATTGAGACAAAATTACTTTACCAAATTGGTAACTTTTCAAACATAAATCCCATGAAATAGAGATCATCTAATGGATATGTAAATACCCATAAAGTTAGGGATAATATTAATATAATATATTAATGGGTAGTATATATAACATAGAAAATAAATGAGTTGTGAAAAAGGTATAAATCGAACTAAAATAAAAGAGAGACGAGAAAACCCTTACCTTATCTATTGAATCTTGTGGTACTTATTCAATCCTCATGTATAATAAGAATAAGTTTATTATAAATTTATAAAATAGACATATTCATATATATAGTATCATATATTATTTATTTATGTCTTTGTAATACTCTTTCATTAATAACTCCATGCTAAAGTTACATTTTGGGTGATAACTGCCTTGTTTTTCGAACATGTTTTGACTTTAATTCATGGTCCTCTTACTTAAATCATGATTTTCTTATTTAAAGAATTTAATAAATGATATAAACATCATATATATTCAATATATATATATATATATGTATTTATAGCAATATTTTAAAACAAATTAAACAAAATAAACCGTCAATGGAGACGACAGGTCGTACGTACTCATGCACGTTGTTTTTGTTTTATTATCATATTCAAAGAAGGAATGTAAAGGACATATATATATATATATTATAATTATATTAGAGTTATTATTTCATATATATAATACACATTTACCAATCCCATCCTTAATATGTTCCATGTAAAATGTTATCGAATCACATCACTTTGAGTAGGCTGTAGACCACACTTTAAAAAAAATTAACTTATCATATTTACAAAAAATGGAAAGTATGAAGGTTTGTGTTATATAATAAGTGTAGAATCTTAAATAAATCATATATTCCATATATATCATATAAAAATAGAGTTTCCATAAAAATTTCTAACCATGAGAGGTGGTAAAGGAAAATCAAACAACATCATTTTGTGAGGTGGTAGTTCACCGTACACAAGAAAGACAAGTTAGTTACCTATTATATAGAAGTGTGTGTAAGTGTAGTTATAAAAATTATAATAAAAAGTTCTCAGTTTCTTTTGGATAATGAGTTTATTATATATTAATTTAATTAGAATATTTTTGAGGTTGGATAATAAAAATAAAACAAACGAGCTTGAGGAAGGATGTTACCTTTTATTTGGGTAACTCCTTTTGGTTTGCACCAAAGTGCTTCCTTGGATGGATTTAATCCCAAATGAATGATTATAGGATGAATTTAGGTATTTTTTAAAGAGATTTAAGAATATTGTTTCCAAGACAAAGGTCTTGATATGTGTGAATAAGTGGGAGGGGTGAGTGCCTTTTATAGTGGATGAGTAGTGACATTCTTGTAAATTTTTGAAAAGGGAATTCCACCCACATTTTCCCATGAAAATAAACTCCAATAACGGTTCTAAATCTAGAATCTGGAGGATTGGTTCAAATTATGTCCATAAAATGTCTTTTGGTCAAGTATCTAGGTCATTTTGGGCCTTATGTTTGGGACTTAGTCCTTTGTTAAGATAATTGTTCTGTTAATCACTGTCATTAATTTTAATCAATTTTACAAATATTTTTGGTAAAAAACTATGTTTTAATTATTAAAAATTATAAATTAATGTGATGAAAAATATGGAAACCATTTATTCAAATTATAAACACATAATTTATAGAAATTAATTTAGAATTAATCTCGTAGACATGTCGTGAAAGCAGGTTTTTAAGAGAAATTGTTTAAAAGTTTGTAAGGTTTTTATATGCAGTTTCAATGTGAAATTATTTCCAATGAACAAAAGTGGATTAAATGATGCAGAAATTATCTAATTAAACATTAAAACCAAATTAAAATATAATTCAACTATATAAACAAATCATATGAAAAACCAGTTTTGAATTAAAATTCAGTATTTATTACTATTCATCCAAAAGTGATGTTTTTTAGAAAAATACCAAAAATTAACCCTAAGATAATATTGAAATATATAATGAAAAAATTAAGTTTATTTTATCAAATTTAATTTCTAAAATTATCTAAATTTAATTTTTTTGTAGTTCATAAAAGGGTATAAAAATCAGTTCTTTTAAGAAGATAATATTTTCAAACTTATAAATATGTTACTAAAAATTACATGAATTATTATTATATATTTTATTTATATAAAAAATTATAAATAATATTTAATAAGTAGTTATCAATATTGATTCAACTATGCATAATAGATAGGTTAATAACTATCTCAATTAAATAATTGTAATAATAATATGTTGTTTCGTAGAAACTCAGTATTTTGTGTAACAGAAGCCAAGTCAGTGTTGTGTGTAGAACAAGATTATATCATTTTTTTAATATAGAAAAATCTTAATTTTTTTTGCATGAAAGGAAAGACATCAAATAAAACCAACTTATTAAAAAAAGGTTCATAAAAACTAGAGGTGCTACATTCTACCACCCTTAAAATGAATTTATCCCTCAAAATGTGTTATTATGATTCAAAAAAATGAGGATGAGTATGCCTCATCATATACTCAAGTTCCCACATAGATTTTTGTAACTAGTGATTTCTTTACGAAACTTTTAAAGGGTGAGTGGTCTTGTTTCATAGAAATTTCTCTGTATGATCCAGAATTTCAACTGGTTGTTCCTTGTAAGATAGATCCTAATACAGTGACATGAAATATGAGTTATGTACATATGAATGATTAAGTATGTACTTCCTTAAGAGAGATACATGTAAGAAATCATGTACATGATGGTGTTTTGGAGGATGTGTCAAGCAATATCCTACCATCCTGATATGATCCATAATTTCAAAGGGACTGATATAGCTAGGTCTTAGTTTACCTTTCTTCTTTAATATCATAACATTCTTCTAGTGATATATTTAGAGAATAACCTTCTTGACAACTTCAAATTAAAGATCATTCCAATTTTTATCAGCATAAATCTTCTTCCGATCATGATCTTCCTTGATGTTTTACTGAATGAATCTAAACTTCTCTTCTATTTCTTTAGCCATCTCATGTGCGAATAGCTTTCTTTATCCAACTCCATCCCAGTACATTTGATATATGCATTTCTTCCCATATAGGGCTGCATAAGGATCCATATGAATGCTTGAGTGAAATATATTATTGTAAGGAAACTCAAATAGAGTAAGGTGTTGATCCTAACCATCTTTGAAATACAACAAACAAGATCACAACATATCCTCAATTGAATTTTTCTTTCATACTGAACATTCATAAGAGGATGATAAGTAGTGTTGAAACTCAATTTTGTATCAAGTGCTTGCTGATGTATTCTCCAAAACCTTGAGGTAATCCTTGGATCTCGACCAAATAGAATAGAGTGTGGTACTCCATGAAACCTTTCTACTTCCATATTGTATATCCTGGAAAGTGGAACTAGATAATAGTCTTATCTAATAACAATGAAGTGTGTTGACTTAGTTAGGCGACCGACTACCAACCATATAGCATTAAATGCTTTATATATTTTTGGGAGTCCAACGAAAAAGTCCATAGTGATGTTATCCCACTTCTATTATGGTATGGGTAATGGATGCAACAACCCCAGATAAATTTGTCTTTCTACATTGACTTTCTGGCGTACCAAGTATTGAGATACAAACTCTATGATACCTTTCTTCATTCCATCCCACTATAAGTATTCCTTCATGTATTTATACATATTCATAATTCCACGATTAAGAGAGAATGAATTACTATGAGCTCACTCTAATAACCCCTTATTCAAATATAGTATGTACAAAACATATACAAAGTTCCCGAACATTATCAATACATCCCGATCAAGGTTCAACTCATGAGAATTTATAACCTTCTTTTTCATCTCTACATCCTCCTTCAACATCTCTTTAATATTTATTTGAGTAGAGGGATGGAAATTTAATTAAGAAAGATAATAATTTTCCCATTCCTTTAATATTTCTAGATCCATACTTTTCAATCTAGAAATATTGGATCTTTTGCAATCCTCAACATGGATAAAATATCATGATCCTTTAAACACAAGGCATTGACGAACTTTTTTTCTTTACCAGGGTGGTAATGTATTGAGAATTTATAATCATTTATCAGCTCTAACCATCTTTTCTGGCACATGTTCAACTACTTCTATGTGAATACATATTTTTGACTTTTATGATCAGTTTATAAATCAAACTTTTCTCCGTAAAGACAATTCCTTCATACCATTAATGTAAAAATTAGTACAGTTAACTATAAATCATTAGTTGGGTATTTTTTCTCATGAATCTTCAATTGTTAGGAGGTATAGTCTATAACCATGTTATTCTACATAATAACACACCCCAATCCTATCTTGAATGAATAACTATAGAGTAAAAACCCTTATCTATTATAGGGTAATGTAAGCACAAGTGTGCTGATTAACCTTATCTTCAGTTCCTTGAAATTTTCCCCACATTAATCTATCTAGAGGAACTTAGAACCCTTTAGAGTTAACTTTGTCAAAGGATTCAATAGTCATGATAAATTCTCTATAAAACATCAATAATATCCTGATTGAACAAGAAAAATATGGATCTGAGTCACCATGGTTGGTCTAGGACAACATTCAATAGACTCTATAATTGATTGATATACTATTATACCATATATTGAGATCATGTGACCCAAAATGGAAACCTTTTTCAGCCATAATTCACACTTTGTAATTTTTACATAGAACATCTCCTTCCATAGGATCTTTAGTACAATTCTTAAGTGGTCTTTATGATCTCCCATTCAATTTGAATAAATAAGAATATCATCTATAAAGGCTACCATAAACTAATTGAGGTAATCTATAAATAATCCATTCATCAATTCCACATAGAGAACATGGAAATATGTAAGACTGAAAGGAATCACTATATATTCTTGGTGCACATACCTTGTATAGAATGCCATCTTGGGTATATACTCCTTAATAACCCTCAATTGATGATATACAGAATATAGGTCAATCTTGGAAAAGTATTGAGATCTGAACAATTGATCAAACAAGTAATCAATATAAGGAATAGGGTACTTGTTCTTCATTGTGATATTGTTCAAATCCTGAAAATCAATGCAGGGTCGCATTGATCCGTATTTATTTTTCACAAAAAGAATATGTTCACCCCAAGGTGACACACTTGTCCAGATCAATCCCTTATCAGGGTTTTCTTAGAGTTGTTATTCAATTCTTATAACTCAATTGAGGATATTATATAGGGGGTCTTTGAAATTGTTTTGGAACCAGGTGTGAGATCTATCGAGAAATCAACTTAAAGTTTTGGTGGAAGGCTAGGAAACTCTTCCAGAAATACATCCACAACCACCTAAACAATAGGCATATCATTGATGTTGATTTTATATTCAATAATTTTAGATAAATATTCCTTCTGAATGGAAATTAATACATATAAATTGGATGTAATCTCTATTGAAAGTTCATACTTAAAGTCACATTCATAGACAATCATATGTTGGTTTGAAATATTAAAAAAATTCCCTTCCTCAACAATTTCTGTAGTATTTATGAATAAAAATATAATATTTTCCCAAGATGATATCAAATTAAACCAAAGGAAGAATGAAAAGATTTGTAGGAATCACATTCCCACAATCATCAACCAGAGGGAAATCATTGACCTGAGATGAAATCCTCATACCATTATGGGTTTATGCTAATAATTCTATATCAAACCATTTAGAAAGAATCTCAATACCCTTAGTAAATTATTTATATATAAACTAGTGGGTAGATCTAGAATTAAATAAGACATTAATAGTTATAGATTGGATATTAAGTGTACCTTTCACCACGTTATTATTACACCCCTCATAATATATTGAGATTGCACGTGATTTACCATTTTCACTTAGTTTAAGAGGATTCTGACACCGATCATCATCACCAACCCTCAGGTTTGGTCATTGGTTATCATAACTCCCATTTTCCATACACTTTTAGCACTGAATTTGGGGAGGTTAATTCTATACAATTTTATCTCCATTCACATTTTTAGAAAACTTCTTACCACCACTTCGGCAATAAAATTACCAATTACCTTCCTTTCTAAAATTAAAACATTTATTAGAACCATTATGGAAATTTCCTATGTGATTCTTTCCAAACTAACATCATAAATAAAAGATCATCTTCTTCTCTTTATGTTTTTTTATTTTCATTTAAACTCTATATTCTGTTTTTTATCAAAACCATGAGATTGATACAAAACTATAACATCCATTTCACCCTTAATTGAACAACACACAATCTCTTCATATCTACTAATGTATTTTATGGAAAACTCCCTTATGATACTTGGCTTTACTCCACTAAATAATTAGTCAACCTTAATTTATCATTGGATGATAATACCAGAAGCATACCTTGAAAGTCTTGTGAAATTAGCCTCATAGATACATATGGATTTATTATCCCTTTATGTTAAATCAAGGAACTCTTTATCTATATTTTCGTGAAGAATATAAGGAAATTAATTATTGAAAAATTATTTATTGAACTCATACAAATCCATAGATTCAATTTCATCTTGCTTCCTTGTATTCATGATAAGATCCACCACTAGTATGATTTTCATTCTAACTGATAAATAACCAAAATAAATTTATCATGTTATAAAAAATAGATAATAGAGTATATATTTTCAGTGGTATTGATCTATTCTTCATGAACAAGTTTATTAGAATACCTAATAAAATAAGGTGGATGTTGCCTAATGAAGGGATCAACATATTGTTGTTCTCTCCTTGAATGATTCACATCTTGTGAAAGTTGAGTGAGCATACCAATTTTTTTTATTCCAACTCCCATAGAATTCCTATTCTCATTATAACAATCATTTCATTTTCTATCACACTCAGTGTTAATGTGGTTCTTTTCAGTTCTATTCATTTACTAAAACAAAAAATCATAGAGTAAGAAACAATAATCCTAGTGAGAAACCCAATAATCTTGAAAAACCACATATAGGATGTCTAAATTATGACACCATATTTAATCTAAGACAAAATAGATTTATTCTAGTCTTTTCATATCCCAATTATATTTAAATTCTTTGTTATGGTTCATTAAGATTTTTTGAATTGCCAAATATTATCCTCTGAGAGTGTCAAACCATGTGTGCAATAAGGCCAGTTGTTTTATACAAGGTTAAGTTCGATTCAGCCTAGACATACCTTTATGGAGTTGTTACAACTATGTATATCTGTTCTAGATCCAAATCCACTTGTAGTATATAGAAAGGGATGTATTTCTAGTAAACCACTCACTATATCCTTTACTAAAATTCTAGGACATTTTCATATACTTTTTATTATCCTTAGAGTTATCATTAGACATGTTCTTAGGGTTCTTATAAAGGTTTTCTATTTTCTCATACTAGTTTCCTAAGTTTAAATAAAAATTTTATTTGATACAAACTATGTAGACCCTCGGTTAACATACATTAATATTATTTCATTTTTTTGAAGAATACCTAATACATTATAAAAATAGATGACCAAAGACCATATTAGTCTAGTGCCTTTGGAAACATGGAAACATAATCATTGGTATATAAGTGATCTATATTATATCCCACTAGGTTATCCATGACAATAAAAATTCTTTGAGATATAATACATAATACATATCTTCATAACTAGGGTAATGGAAACCTAAAAAGGGATTAACTTAGATTATTAGTAAGCGTAAACAAGGGAGATATGTGAGCATAAACATGAGCATAAGGGCATGAGAATGTGATCATGACATTATAATATCATAACCAATATTACAAAGATCCTAAACATGAATCATGACATAAATATTGGCATTCCATAAGACATTAATCAAAAGTGAATCAAGACCATGATCTATGAATGCATTGCATAGGAATAAGACATAAAATTTGAGGTAGAAACATAATCATATACAATCCTTTCCATATTAGTCAAGGAATCACTTAAATGGACATATTATTACTATGGGTTTACTCCCCACACTATATTGGTAGTCATGGTTCACTACCATGACCATCTTAGTATTTAATATTCACTCTAAGGATAATCTTAGCAGATAACGTCCTTTACTGAATCTAGTTCACTCCCAATTACATCAATGTCTAACTCATGAGATATAAATATTTGCCCAATTAATTTGAGGTAGATATAGGTTACACCCATATCATAATTAAATAATACATATGTGTTCCACAAGATCATAAATAGTCATATCATAACGTATGAAATGAATTATGTATCATAAACACATAGTCATATCATAAACTGTTGAAAAAGAGATAGGTTTTATAATCATTTAATGAAAGCATAACTCATTAATAGAAGAGGTTTTAATAATCATATAACCAATGAAATATAAATTATTTTTATATATATAATCCATGAAATAGAAATGGTATCCATACACATCATGTAGTAGAAATATATACCATTAAGGGAAAGAATATAAATGGAACCTTTGGACAATTTTCCCTGAAAGGTATGAGTAACAACAACTGATGTCATCATATACAGAATGTAATTTGAAGAGTTACTTTTTAAAACTTTGTGTGGAAAATATCCATTTTTCTTTAAAAAATTCTTTTTAAAACATAAAATCCTTTGAAAACCTTTTTCTTTGAAAATGTATTTAGGAAACATGGAAAATGTTAAAAACATTTTTCTTTGAAAATAGATTTGAGAACTTATAATTTTTTTAAATAAAATTTCCTTGTTAATGAGATTTAAATTTCATTTTAAAAACATTTTTGAAAAACATTTTTGAAATTTTTTTTCTGAAAACATGGTTTTTGAAGTAAACATATTCCCGAACGAAAAGAGAAATGAGATCATATTTTATTAATTTTTTTCTTAATTATATTAAGTAAAAAGTTGTGAAAAAATGGTACCATTAAATTAAAATATCAACAATTACCAGATTAGATTAAAATTCGTGAGAGTTATTGAGATATAGATCGTAATATTTCATCAATATAATCATAATCATAAACAATTATGATAAACAATGAGATTATTTCAGTTGAATCTCATAACTTGGTAACTATTAGTCATACTCCCAATACAAGAAAATAAAATTACATGAAGAATAAAATATATTTAAAAGAAGGATATTAATTATATAACATTTCAAAGTTAGTATATAAACCTCATAGAAAATTATAGGTACATAACATGTCATTTGTCTCAAATAAGGAAAATTGAGACAAAATTACTTTACCAATTCTGTAACTTTTGAAAAATAAACCCCATGAAATAGAGATAATCAAATGGATATATAAATACCAATATGGTTAGAAATAGTATTCATATAATATATTCATGGTTATTATATACACTACATAAAATAAATGAGTGGTGAATACGATATAAATCTTATATAAATAAAAGTGAGATGGGAAAATCCTTACCTTATGTATTGAATATCATTGTTCTAATTGAGAAATCCTGTATAATAGGTATAAGTTTATTTTTAAATCTATATAAGAACCAAATTTATATATAAATAATACCATAAATGATATACTTATAACTTATTAATACTCATTCATTAATAAGTCTAAGCTATTGTTATGTTTTGGGTGATAACCACCTTTTTTTCATACATGTTTTAACTTGTTATTCATGGTCCTATTACTTAGATAATGATTTAATTATTTAAATAAATTAAAATATTATATAAATTTCATATATAGTTTATATATTTTTATTTATAATAATATATAAAATATATAAATATTAAACTAAATACATTGTTCATGGAGATGATAGGCTGTACATATGCATGAACACTGTTTCTATTTTCTTATCTCATTGAAAGAAAGAAAGTAAATGAAATATATGTATATATATTATCATTATATTAGAATTATGTTTTCCCATATATCATATAGTTTAATAAACCCATATTTAATACATTCCATGTAAAGTTTGAGCGAATGACATCCCTTTGAGGAGGTGGTAGTCCACACATCCACAATTGAAGTTATTGTATTTATTAGAAATGGAATGTATTATAGTATATTTTATATAATAATTTAAGTATATTTAATAAATAATAAATATAATATATATCATATAAAAAAATTACATAATAATTCATAACCATGATAGGCAGTAAAGTAAAAACAAACAACATCATTTTGTGAGATGGTAGTTCGCCATACACAAGAACGGTAAGATCGTTACCCATTAGATGGAAGTATGTATAGCTGTAAGTATAAAAATTATAATAAAAAAGTTTCAGTATATTTAGGATACATAGGTTATTATATAATAGTTTTATAAGAATATTTTATGGGGTTGAGAATGAAAATAAAACAAAGGTGCTTGATGAAGGATGCTACCTATTCTTTTGGTAACTTCTTTTGATTTTCACCAAAGGGATTCTTTAGAGAGATTTATACCCAAATAAATGGTTATAGTATTAATATAGAAATGTTTTAGGTGATTTAGGTAGAGTTATTATGATCGAAATTCCTTGAGAGGTGTGAATAAGTTGTAGGGTGAGTGTCGTTTTATATCGGAGGAGGAATGACATTATGGTAAATTTTTGAAAAGGTATTACCACACATGTTTTTACCATAGAAAGTGTCTCATATAATGGTAAAAAAAGATAAAATAGTTTATATAATATTTAAATTTCATAAAATGTATTTTAGAAAATATTTATGTCATTTTGGGCCTTAAGTATAGTGCTTTATTAAGCTATTTTTTCTCTTAATTGCTGTCATTAATTTTAATCACTTTCACTAATATTTTTAGTCAGAATATAATTTGACCTTATTATAAATTATATATTATTATGAGTAAAAATATGGAGTCCATTTTTTTAATATTATAAACATATAAGTGGCATAAGTTAATTTAAAATTAATCCTATAGATGTGTCACAACAACGAGTTTTTAAACGAAAATGATTAAAAGTTTGAAATGTTTTTATATACAATCTCAATGTGTAATTGGTTCCAACAAAATAAATTGTATTAGTATATGTAAAATTATCTAATTAAACGTTAAAATAAAATTAAAATATAATTTAACTACATAAATATATTATATGAAAAATCAATTTTGAATTAAAATTTAGTATTTGTCACTATTCGTGAAAAAATGAAGTATTTCATAAAAATCCAGAAATTTCTCCATGTGATAGTTTTAAAATTTTTGAATTAAAAAATGAAGTTTATTTTATAAAATTAAATTTCTAAAAGTTTATAATATTAATTTTATTATTGTTCACATAAGGATGTAAACAAAATTCTTTTAAGAAGATAATATTTTCAAACATATAGAGACTACTAAAAATTGTATGCCTTATTATCAATATGTTTTATTTATATAAAACGATTATATATAATATTTAAAAATTATTTATTACTATTCATATTACTAATTTTAATAGCTTGGTTATAACTATCTCACTTAAATAATTATAATAATAAAAATTTCTTTTCTGGAAACTTAGTTTTGCGTGTAACGCAAGCCAAGTCTATGTTGTGTGTAGTGAAATGAAAGAAATAAAAGAAAATTAATTTATTTGAAAAAATGTTCCGAAAAAATCTGGGAGTTATAGTTTTTGATCATTGAGTGGCTTTCTTAGGTTTATTATTATTTGGAATTACCAACTCAAATGACAGACATACATGATATATTCCACACATCAAAACTCAATATGTACTACCCCAATCCTTCTGATGTTCTAAGTTGGTAGGAGTTGGATTTGGATCAATTTATTTTTACTTAGTGAATAAAATAGTGGATAACATTGATTATTAGATGAAAGACTTTTATGGGAATTATATTCCATTAGTAAAAGTGTCGTGGAAGAATGGATCAGATTTTCATGAGTCATGAGAGTGTGAATCACCGGTGAGGGAGTAGTGGCCTCACCACTTTCTGGAGAATCCTTCTTTTGCATTACTTTATTGGTATACAAGTATTATGGTGTGGATAAGTTTAATATCCTAATCAAGATATATTCTCACTTTTGTTTAGGAGTCCATTTATGAGGTTTGAGTGGCATTAGAGGCAATATGGGGGTTTCTCTGAAGGACATGGGATGAATGTTGGATATAGGGGCTAGTTTACATCATGAAATATATATTTAAAATTTGAATTAATTTAGGGAATAATTCTTGATTCTAGCTTATATCATGAAAACCATTAACTATGTGAAATTTTATTCACTTAATGAATTAGGTTTTTATAATTTTCAGTTGTGGTGAAGTCTTTTTCAATGTATCATCCATTTTGAATGTTCACATCAAGAATTTGTAATTCATGCCATGCATTGTGTCTATTTCATAAAATAAAATGTTTTTCTCTCCCAAATCCTCTCTCAATTATCTTTAACAATTTTCTCTAAACCCTGGGTCCTATCTATGAGATTTTGTGTGATATAGATACCACCAACCTTCTTATCTTTGAAATTTGATATTCGATTGGTTGGTTTCTCCTCTTTTGGTAACAATGATCCAATTTCCTCTCAGTTATTAATTTTTTGTTGGAATTGGTAGTGTATATATGATTTATTCGTGGTATATATTGATAATTTAGTGATCTATTATCTATCTCTTATTGAACCATTATGATATTGTCTTCCGGAGGATGGATCTTTTATTGGTTGTATGGAAGCACATGATATTCTTGAGGTATATGTTGACCTGACTTCTCCAACAACCATTTTTCTTATGTTATTAGATTATAAGATGTGGGAATCTATGTTTGGTCCTATTTTTTTCTCTTTAATTATCTTCCCTTTCGATTGTGTAGATCCCATTGTGGGTGGAATATGACTTAGTATTGATGCAGTTGGTTCCATATCTAGCCTATGTTCTAAGAACTATAAATGATATTGTTTTATAAGTGGTTTTCTAAATGAATTTTCTTGATAATTAAATTTATTTATTTGTGTTATTAAATGGGTTATTTTGAAAAAATATGGATTTACCCTCATTTTGGTGAAAGAAAAGATTTTTTCAAATAATTATGAAATGGATTATTAAATTGGATTTCAATGAATGTTTTTGAATAAATGTTGTTCGTAATTGTCTTAAAATATAAAATCCCATTAAAATTTATTTTTTATGCATGGGAGTCTTGGGTATCTAGGTGGAAAGTATAGTATATAGAATTTTCTATTGAATATTATATAGGGGATCACTTTCTGGGGTGGTTATATATTCTTAGATTATAGATACATTGGAGCTAGGGACTAGATTAACATTTTAGGGGGTTCACTTTATGGGGTGTTCCTTAGTTCCCTTGACTTTGATGCATGATATCTAGGGACTTGAGGGAATTCACTAGTCAAGACTATTTTTTTCGGTATAAATGGCCTAGTTATCCTAACCTTTGTTATGCTAGGGGTGTTTACAAATTCACTTTCACTTTTTACTATTTGGTATTTGATATGATACACTACATTCTTGGATAAATTTAAATTATTTATGGAAATTATGCTTCGAAACTATATCAAATGTTTTTTGAATGATTTTAAAATAGGGGAAATTTTTACCATGATTTTGATATAAAATTATATAATTTCTTATTATTAAATGTTTCCTTTAAATTTATTACATTATGATTATTGTGTAGAGACTTTTTATGGAACACCTATGTGGGATTCTACTAATCCTCTTTAGTTGAAACCTTCCACACTCCCTCAAGGGAATGTACAACATGTTTTATCTGATGAGGGAAGGAACATGATGAGATGATGATTCATTGAGGTTTATGTACGATGGGTATAGGAAAATGGTGGTGAGGTTTTGGGAAATTTTCCACATGTCTTATGAAGTAATTTTTTTTAATTTTTGGTGTCCTTTTTTTGGTAGTTCTTGAGGGCTTGTACCTTGGTTTTTTATCTTTCTATGTTCAGTTGTATCACTATAATTTTCATTATTTTATTATGGGATATTTATTTTATGGTTATATATATATATATACCACGTATCTTGTTTCATGTAGTGAAAATCATTCCCTATGGTTGTTGGTGGAAGCTCAGGTGCCAGTCACCCCCTTATCGAGATCAGGAATTCCATTAAGGTGTTGTCGGGGTCTGGTTTGGAGCATAGCTGGGGGGATTTTCCAAACCTGGTCATAAAATGGGAGATCATAATTGAAATTGAAGATCATAATAATAAAAAACTATTTAATATATAATAAGTAAATAGTTTAGTATTTACACAATATTAAATTAAACAGGTACATAATAAGAAACAAGACTTAAGGAATTGAAATTGAGATAAAGAATCCTTACCTTGGATTCTTTCTTACCCGGATATGCTCTAAAATATTTTATAATAAAATAAGTACCAATAATATTATATTAAATAAACTTATTAAAATTTTCCACCATTTTATATTTATTTATTACATAGTCATTATTTATTTTTAATTATTATTGATCATCTGTATTAGCTGTTTTACCCATTCCATTTTTGTTTTGGTGTAATAGTTTTAGTTATTAATCCAAGTTCATGAGATAATAATCTATATAATTTTATAGTTATATTGAACCTATCTTTATAGTAAAAAATTAATACATGTCCAAAAATATTATGAAATAGATTTTAATTATGAAAGATGTCTCAATATGCTTATTGTTAGTCGGTTAAAATAACTATAATAATTTTTTATTAATATTATAAATATGAGGGTGAATTTATCTTTCCTTAGTACTATTAATGTCATAAATGTTATATTTATTCCATAAATACATTTTTTTTTGAAAAAATGAAATACATCATTCATGGTGGCGGTGAACCAACCATAGTATGGGCGACATTTTAATGTTATGAATGGGTGGGAGGAAGATAGATAATGGATATTCAATAAACATAATAAAATTTTAGTATAATAATGATAATAATTAAATTATGTTAATATGTTTATAATATATTTGGATGATTTAGAATAATAAGAAGAAGAATAGAAATAAAAACAGTGAATAAGATTTATTAGCTTACTCCTTAGGATAACGTTTTTTTTGTATTTGGATTAATCCATTGAAAGGATTTACTTTGATAATAATATAAACTATAGAACATGGATAAGAGTGTTTAAAAATTATTTTTTTCCTAATATTTGGTGATTTAATATTCTTTAGGAACGAGGGGAATTAGGGTGGTGGAGGGGTAATTTCTTATGTGAGAGGGGTGAATTTTTTGTAAATATTAATTTATTAATATTAAAAGGGATTCCATATTTTTGAAAAGTGGATAAAAATTTATAATTATTTAGTATAAGATAATTTATGGTCATGAAATCCCTCATACACCCTTTTAGAGATGACCTTTTAGTATAGTTTTTGGGTTTACCTCTTGATTTTAAAGTTTTACCTCATTTTACCTTTAATTACGATTGTAACATCCCAAGTAAGTAATGAGTAATAGACATTTTTATCTATGTCTATTAATGAATTATATAGTGTTTTAGAGGCTTAAAATGAAAATAAATCCAATCTTAAGCATGGAATACACTAATATTTCTAAAAGATTATTTTACTGCCTTTTGATGGAAACCCATTTTTTAAATCTATATTTTGACAATTTTATAAGCTATGTTTGTCAAAATAAACTCATTCTTTATGATTGGGACATCAAAATTTACTTTTTGTGAATTTTTGGTATTTTTCAGACAATGTTCATTTTTTAATGAATAGTGAAAAATACTGAATTTTACATAAAAACTGCTTTTTAATCTAATTTACTTATATGATTAGATTATCTTTTGAATTGGTTTTGAAGTGAAATTAGAATATATTTTTACCATTTAATCCAAGGGTGGTCATTGGAATCAATTTCACTTTGAAATTGGACTTAAACTGGTGTCAATCTTTTGATACTTATCATTTCATAAAAACACGCTATTTGTCATGACCGTAGGAATTAATTATTAAATTAAATAATGTGAATTATATGTTTTGAATTTTTTAAAATAGACTTCATTTTTGAATTCGGAATATCAAATATAGCTTAGGGTGATGTTTTGGTATTTTTCTGAAAAACTTCAATTTTTGATGAATAGTGAAACCACTAACTGGTACTTATAAAAACTGATTTTTCGTTTAAATGAAATTTTACCACTTATGTGTTTTGAATTTAAAAAATCCGACATACATGGTTGTCATTATGAAGTAAAATGTGGTTCAATGAGATTAAAATAATTTTTTGGTTAATAGTAACTCTTAAGTTCTTAATCGCGATTAGAGGTAATTAGTGTAGTTTAAGGTAAAAATAATGTTGTAATAATATGAAATGAACTTGAAACATGTCCTAACCCTATTGGATGTGTCATGGTCGACCAGGACAAGCCATGGGTCAACTTGGGGACCCCATGGAGCCACATTGGTTGGGAAATGACATAAATAACTTTTTATTTAATGTAAAAGTAAAAAATGACACAAACATGATACGTTTTACTAAAACAATTTTTACATGGGGTTATACATGTCAAATTTTTGATTATAAATAGTCATTGTAAATCAATAAAGATTTCCTACATCATCGTATTTTTTTTATAATTTTTAGACTTTAAATAAATTAAATTATTTATGACATCATGATGATGCAATGATTACCTCATTAATAAAGGATTTAAATAAAATGAAAAGATAATGTAAAATCTATGACCTACACATGTACAAAACCTATTGGATGGGTGGATTTCGAAACCTTATCACCTTACCCTCGAATGATATCAATGTGGGAGCTTTTTAATCTGAAACTCATTTTAGAATAAAGTAACATTTCTTTACTTTCCAAGAGTGCCCCTCCTCTCCTCTTATAAAAGGCCCCCACCTCTACCTCCTTACCCACACTTCCAAAGCCTTTGGATCGGCCAAAACCTGCTCATTTTGTCTCTCCACTTCCCTCTCTTACTCCATGAAGCCTCACTTTGGGCAGAAGTCTTCCCAGGGAAGCCTTTGAGCTCAAATCTAAGAGAGTTACCCGATTTTAAGGAGATTAAAGAACGACCGAGTCAAGTCGGACCCGAGGTATGGGACTTAGTCTCAATCTCCTTTTATTGAGCCATATTTTGGTATATAAAAAAATTTATTTTATACGGTGTATATACCCCTTTTACTTTTACGTTTATTAAAAAGGAATATTTTTTATACGAAGCGTTTACTAAACGACAAAAGGGAATGTTTTGTCATACGTATGCGGCGACAACGACTTCTCCGCCGCTGTGACCATTATTTGAGTTTTGGCTTCCTCTACAAGCCATACCTTTTTTTATAAGAAAAATAAATACCATGTTTTACTTTTCTTTTATTTTGGTATTGAAAATGGTTTTCATAATGTTTTTATATCAATGTGTTGTATTGATATCTTGTGATTGAAAGGTGGGAATGTTATGTTTCCTTTTTTCATGTTTTATGTGATAGAATTATGTTGAGGTTCTTGGGCATTATTATGAAGACGGGTGGTTCCGTGATAAACTAATAGCGGGTGAGCCCGATATAGCTCTCCAATGCATTGGGTAACACGAAGGAGTGAAACGTTAAGGTTTCTCCGAAGAGATTTTGGGAATATACTATGATGGGTATTCCAAACGTAACCAAGAGGGTTACTCCCTACGTAAGAATGTTATGAATGCCTCAAGTTACCTTTATACCTTATGATTACTATGATTTATTCATGATTTTATGAGGTATGTTAAAGTGCTTATGTTTTATGGGTAAAGTATTATTTCATTCTTATGTATATATGTACCCATGTTTCCTTTTCCATATTTTTATATCCCTTACTAAGCTTTTTATGCTCATCCCAAGTTTTTTTGAAATGTTTTTCACAGGTCAAGGGAAAGGTACATGATATGATGATAGTGTCAAGTAAGTGTCAAGAAAGAACCCATGTTTTATTTTAAATATGTTTCCATTGATGGTAAATAAGAATACTATCTTTATGTAACCACTTTGTTTATATGTGGAATGTAATGAATGTTTTATGATCTAATTCTCTAAAACTCTAAACCTGAAAAGATCCTCAATGTGTAATCTTGTAATAACTCAAGATTAAGTAAGGTTTAAGTCTTGGGCCTTATAGTTGGTATTAGAGGTCAGTTTAAATAACTTTAAGAGTTATAATTCTATTAAATGATTATCCAAAAATATTGTTTATGGTCAAATTGAAGTGATATAGTATTTGAAGATTACCATGTTGCTTCATCTAAGACATGTTTGTTCAGAATGGTTTTCCGCAGAGGAAACATGGAAGTAGTGCTAGGAAGGAATGCAGAAGGAAATAACCTTCCGAATCAGCATCCTGAGATTGTCGGAATTCGAACTGAACAAATTGTTGCATTAATTTCGCAGTTGACTCAAGCGATAAATGGCGGTGGTATCCATACACGAGATCAGCCAGATCAACCGCAGAGGAACATGTCAGTGGTGGAACATTTCATGAGGCAACATCCCCCATCATTCAGAGGATCATCTGACCTTGTGCTAGCTGAAGGGTTGATTAAAGCACTGGAGAATATTTTTGAGGTCATGGGGTGTTCAGACAATCAAAAGGTTAGTCTTTCTATTTATCGTTTGGAGGGTGAAGCAGATCAGTGGTGGTCGATGGATAAAAATATCAGGGATGCTGTTGAGATTGATGCTCTCGACTGGGATGAATTCAAAGGTATGCTTCTTGAGAAGTATTTTCCTAAGGCTGTTCGACTTAGGATGGAAAAGAAATTCTTAGAATTGAGGCAAGAGGAAGACTCAGTGGCTTCCTATGAAGAAAGGTTCACTCAATTGGCAAGGTATGATCCAAATTTTATCCGAGACCTTGATAGTAAAATCAATTGTTTTTACTTAGGATTAAAGCCAAAATATCGAAGGGATTTAGATTCTTGTGAGTTTAAAAGTTATGAAATGCTTGTTCGATGTGCTGAGAAGGTGGAAATGGCATTTGCCGATGATGAAGTGTTCTATAACAACCAACAGAATAAGAGACCAAGGTGGCTGGAGAAAGGTAAGAATTCTTCAAAAAAGTCTGACGGTAAGAAAACTAAGTTTTCAGTTTGTGATAAATGTGGCAAAAGGCATGCTGGGGAATGTGTTCTGAATTCTGGAAAGTTCTACCGATGTGGTAAGATGGGACATAAGGCTCGTGATTGCACTGGAAAAGATCAGGGTGATGGTAAGACCAAATTTGATTTACAATTAGTAAAATTTTATAAGTGCAATGAGATGGGTCACTATGCAAACGAGTGTCCGACAAAGATCTTGGGTGATGGGAAACAGTTAGACTACAAGCAGAAAGGGGTGGTGAAATCCTTTGCAACTACTTCAGCAGATGTCGGGCCATCAAATTAAGTTGTATCAGGTACATTGTTTATTTTTTCAGATTTTGCTAGTGTGTTTTTTGATTCGGGGTCTACACATTCTTTCATCTCTGAAACCTTTTCTAGTAAAATGGGAATACCATCTCAAGAAATCACTCCTGAACGTTTGGTAAAAACACCTGGGGGAAATGTTGAGGCAAAAAGAATTATACGAATCTTCCTATCCTTATCTGTGGAAAGAACCTACTTGTAAACCTTATTGTTCTACCTCTAGTAGAGTTTGATGTTATCCTGGGTATGGATTGGATCTCTATTTACCATGCTAAGATTGACTGTAGAGCTAAAGAAGTTTCTTTTCATAAAGACTTTTAGTTTGTGTACAAGAATGAACCCTTACTGTTGATAATATATCAAGAGGCTGAGAAACGTGTAAAAGATGGAAATGAATGTTACCTTGCACACATCATTGAAAATAAAGGAACTGTTCGGATTAATGATGTGCCAGTGGTAAATGAGTATCTTGATGTTTTTCCTGATGAGTTGCCTGGAATAATACAAGATCGGGAAGTTGAGTTTACCGTTGACTTAGTTCCTGATGCTAAGGAAATTTCAAAAAACCCCTTATCTAATGGATCAAATTGAACTTTTAGAGTTGAAGGAGCAATTGAAAGATTTATTAGAGAAAGGTTTCATTCGACCTAGAACATCACCATGGGGTGGTCCTGTTTTATTTGTTAAAAAGAAAGATGGTTCAATGAGACTTTGCATTGATTATAGAGCCTTGAATAACATCACTATTAAGAACAAATATCCTTTGCCTCATATCAATGATTTGTTTGATCAGCTCCAGGGAGCTCAGTATTTTTCAAAGATTGACTTGAGATCGGGGTACCATCAACTGAAGGTAAAGGAAGAAGATGTTCCGAAGACCGCGTTCCGTACAAGATATGGCCATTATGAATTTGTAGAAATGCCTTTTGGGATAACCAATGAACCTGCTATATTCATGGACTTAATGAATAGAATTTTCCATGAGTTGTTGGATAAGTTTGTGGTGGTTTTCATTGATGATATTTTGGTGTTTTCTAAAAGTAAAGAGGAGCATGAAAGACATTTAAGGGTTATCTTGCAAACCTTAAAAGAAAATAAACTGTATGGAAAATTCAGAAAGTGTGAGTTTTAGTTGCAACAAATTTCTTTCCTTGGTCATATTGTTTCTAAAGATGGGATAACTGTTGATCCTGCAAAAAAAAAGGTTGTTGAAGAATGGCCAAGACCCACAAATGTAACTGAGATTCGTAGCTTCCTTGGTTTGGCAAGCTATTACCGAAGGTTTTTTAGAAATTTTTAACGGTTATCTAGTCCAATGACTAAGCTAACTCAGAAGGGTGTTAAGTTTATTTGGACAAAAGAATGTGATGATTGTTTTCAGGAATTGAAAAGAAGATTGGTAAATGCTCCAATTTTGGCACTACCTTCCTGGAATGGTGAGTTTGTTATATACAGTGATGCTTCATTGAAAGGACTTGGTTGCGTCCTAATGTATAATGATCAGGTAATTGCTTATGCTTCATGATAGTTGAAAACTCATGAGGTAAATTACCCTACACATGATTTGGAATTAGCTGCTGTTGTTTTTGCTTTAAAAATTTGGAGGCATCATTTGTATGGAGTAAAGTGTGAAATATATACTGATCACAAAAGTCTAAAGTATATATTCACTCAGAAAGAGTTAAACATGAGACAGAGGAGATGACTGGAATTAATCAAGGATTATGATTGTACAATTCATTACCATCCGGGAAAAACAAATAAAGTGGCTGATGCTTTGAGTCGAAAGAGTAATGCTTCATTAGCAATGTTGCATTTGGAACGTGATCCTTTGGTTAAGGATTTGATGAACTTTGGCATATAAGTTGTTGGTGTAGGAAGTTATTCTATTTTGTTTCAGGTATCAGTGAGATCATCTCTATCAGATAGAATCAAGCAAGCACAGAAGAAAGACAGTGAGTTGTACAAAAAGGTAGAACTAGTTCAGAAAGGTAAGTTTCCTGAATTCAACATTGATAATGATTGCGTTTTGAGATTTGGGAAGAGATTGTGTGTGCCTTGTGATTCACAGTTGAAGAGAGAGTTGTTATGTGAAGCTCATATTTCTCCGTTTTCAGTATATCCTGGAAGTACTAAGATGTACAGAGATCTGCGAGAGTATTACTGGTGGGATGGAATGAAAAGAGATATTTCTGATTTTACTGTGAAGTGTTTGACATGTCAACAGGTTAAAGAAGAGCGGTAGTTACCGAAAGGGATGCTTCAGCCTTTACCAGTGCCAAAGTGGAAATGGGAGAATATATCCATGGACTTTGTTGTGGGATTACCAAAGAAATCTTGAGGTAATAATGCAATCTGGGTTATTGTTGATCGCTTGAACAATCAGCTCATTTCCTTGCTATACGAGATACTTTTTCCCTAGATCAACTTTCCCGTTTGTATCTTAAATAGATAGTCAGGTTACATGGAGTTCCCCTCTCCATTGTATCTGATTGTGATCCCAGGTTCACTTCTAACTTTCGGAAAGGCCTTCAGATGTCGTTGGGTACTGAATTAAATTTTACTACAGATTTTCATCCTCAATCAGATGGGCAGTCAGAACAAACAATTCAGACATTGGAGGATATGCTACGTTCTTGCTCTATGGATTATCAGGGAAGTTGGGACCAACATCTTTCTTTGGTTCAATTTTCATATAATAACAGTTTTCATTCCAGTATACAGATGGCATCATTTCAAGCATTATATGGGAAGCGGTGTCGAACTACAGCTTTCTGGTATGAAGTGGGTGAAAGGAAGTTGATGGGACCAGAATTGGTAGAAGAGATGGCAGAAAAAGTTCAGCTGATTCAGAAGCACATGAGAACAGCTCATAGCAGGCAGAAGAGTGATGCGGATAACCGGAGGAAGGATCTATCTTTCGAGGTAAGTGATCATGTTTTTCTCATGGTTTCTCCTTGGAAAAGTGTGATGAGATTTGGTAAGAAAGGAAAGATGAGTCCAAGGTTTATTGGACCATATGAAATTCTGGAGAGAGTTGGATCAGTTGCATACCGGGTGGCTTTACCTCCGAGTTTATCTCAGGTACACAATGTTTTTCACGTTTCGATGTTGAGAAAGTATATGCCAGATCCATCTCATGTTTTGAGTCCAGAGGTAGTTCAGCTGGAAGAGAACCTATCTTATGAGGAACAACGAGTCCAGATTCTTGACCACAGGGATCAAGTGTTACAGAATAAGGTGATTAATTAGGTAAAGGTTTTGTGGAAAAACCACATGATGGAAGAGGCAACATGGGAATCTGAAAATGCAATGAGGGATAAGTACCCCCATTTATTTGATAAGTAAATAAATTACGGGGACACAATTTTCAAAAGGGGAGAAGTATGTAACATCCCAAGTAAGTAATGAGTAATAGATATTTTTATCTATGTCTATTAATGAATTAGATAGTGTTTTAGAGGCTTAAAATGAAAATAAATCCAATCTTATGCATGAAATACACTAATATTTCTAAAAGATTGTTTTACTGCCTTTTGATGGAAACACATTTTTTAAATATATATTTTGACAGTTTTATAAGCTACGTTTGTCAAAATAAACTTATTCTTTATGATTGGGACATCAAAATTTACTTTGTGTGAATTTTTGGTATTTTTCAGACAATGTTCATTTTTAATGAATAGTGAAAAATACTGAATTTTACATCAAAACTGCTTTTTAATCTAATTTATTTATATGATTAGATTATCTTTTGAAATTGTTTTGAAGTGAAATTAGAATATATTTTTACCATTTAATCCAACGGTGGTCATTGTAATCAATTTCACTTTGAAATTGGACTTAAACTGGTGTCAATCTTTTGATACTTATCGTTTCATAAAAACACGCTATTTGTCATGACAACGGGAATTAATTATTAAATTAATTAATTTGACATATATGTTTTGAATTTTGTAAAATAGACTTCATTTTTGAATTCGGAATATCAAATATATCTTAGGGTGAATTTTTGGTATTTTTCTGAAAAATTTCAATTTTTGATGAATAGTGAAACCACTAAGTGATACTAATAAAAACTGATTTTTCGTTTAAATGAAATTTTACCACTTCTGTATTTTGAATTTCAAAAATATGACATACATGGTTTTCATTAAGAAGTAAAATGTGGTTCAATGAGATTAAAATAATTTTTTGGTGAATAGTAACTCTTAATTTCTTAATCGCGATTAGAGGTAATTAGTGTAGTTTAAGGTAAAAATAATGTTGTAATAATATGAAATGAACTTGAAACATGTCCTAACCTCATTGGATGTGTCATGGCCGACCAAGACAAGCCATGAGTCAACTTGGGGACCCCATGGAGCCACTTTTGTTGGGAAATGACATAAATAACTTTTTATTTAATGTAAAAGTAAAAAATGACACAAACATGATATGTTTTACTAAAACAATTTTTACATGGGGTTATACAAGTCAGATTTTTGATTATAAATAGTTATTTGAAATCTATAAAGATTTCCTATATCATAGTATTTTTTTTTATAATTTTTAGACTTTAAATAAATTAAATTATTTATGACATCATGATGATGCAACGATTACCTCATTAATAAAGGATTTAAATAAAATGAAAAGATAATTTAAAATCAACGACCTACTCATGTACAAAACCTATTGGATGGGTGGATTTCGAACCCTTATCACCTTACCCTTGAATGATATCAATGTGGGACCTTTTGAATCCGAAAATCATTTTAGAATAAAGAAACATTTCTTTACTTTCCAAGAGTGCC
Source organism: Viscum album (assembly GCA_963277665.1). Taxonomy (NCBI): domain Eukaryota; kingdom Viridiplantae; phylum Streptophyta; class Magnoliopsida; order Santalales; family Viscaceae; genus Viscum; species Viscum album. Next base: position 14,848,080 of record OY728145.1, read on the forward strand.
CCTCCTCTCCTCTTATAAAAGGCCCCCACCTCTACCTCCTTACCCACACTTCCAAAGCCTTTGGCTCAGACAAACCCTGCTCATTCTGTCTCTCCACTTCACTCTCTTACTCCTTGAAGCCTCACTTTGGGCAGAAGTCTTCCCAAGGAAGCCTTTGAGCTCAAATCTAAGAGAGTTACCCGATTTTAAGGAGATTAAAGAACGACCGAGTCAAGTCGGACCCGAGGTATGGGACTTCGTCTTAATCTCCTTTCATTGAGGCATATTTTTATTTATACAAAACCTTCTTTTATATGGTATATAAACCCCTTTGACTTTTACGTTTATTCAAAAGGAATATTTTTTATACGAAGCGTTTACTAAACGACAAAAGGGAATGTTTTGTCGTACGTATGCGGCGACAACAACTTCTCCGCCGCCGTGACCATTATTTGAGTTTTAGCTTACTCTACAATCCATACCTTATTTTTAAAAGAAAAATAAATACCATGTTTTAATTTTCTTTTATTTTGGTATTGAAAATGGTTTTCATAATGTTTTTATATCAATGTGTTGTATTGATATCTTGTGATTGAAAGGTGGGAATGTTATGTTTCCTTTTTGCATGTTTTATGTGATATGATTATGTTGAGGTTCTTGGGCATTATTATGAAGACGGGTGGTTCTGTGATAAACTAAGGGCGGGTGAGCCCGATATAGCTCTCCAATGCATTGGGTAATGCGAAGGAGTGAAATGTTAAGGTTTCTCCGAAGAGATTTAGGGAATATACTGTGATCGGTATTCCAAAAGTAACCAAGAGGGTTACTCCCTATGTAAGAATGTTATGAATGCCTCAAGTTACCTTTATGTATTATGATTTCTATGATTTATTCATGATTTTATGAGGTATGTTAAAGTTCTTATGTTTTATGGGTAAAGTATGATTTTATTCTTATGTATATATGTACCCATGTTTCCTTTCCATATTTTTATATCCCTTACTGATCTTTTTATGCTCATCCCAAGTTGTTTTTGAAATGTTTTTCACAGGTCAAGGGAAAGGTACATGATATGATGATAGTGTCAAGGAAGTGTCAATAAAGAACCCATGTTTTATTTTAAATATGTTTCCATTGATGGGAAATAAGAATACTATCTTTATGTAACCACTTAGTTTATATGTGTAATGTAATGAAAGTTTTATGATCTAATTCTCTAAAAATATAAACCTGAAAAGATCCTCAATGTGTAATCTTGTAATAACTCAAGATTATGTAAGGTTTAAGGCTGGGGCCTTATAACGATGCCTAATATTTACCTTTGTAACTTATTTTTATACACTAAATTTCAATTAAAATGACTAAAAAATATTTATTATTATGACTAAAAATCTAACATGTATTCTATTTAATTCAATTTATAATGGTTATAAAAATAAACTTCAATATAATTACAACTAATGGAATAAACACATTTTTTAAGGACATGTATTTTTAATCCAAAAAAATACTTATCTAGGAAAGAAATAATGAAACAATTTAATACCCTTGATATTAATTGGTTTCATATTAAATAAATCATTTTTAATTTATTTTAAATCCAATCAAAAACCAAATGAAATATTGGGAATACTTAATTAAATGAAAATTACCGAAATTGTTTTCTATTAGAATAAAATATAACATAGGTTCTAAAATGTCAATAATAGGTTTATAGATTTAAAAAATTATATTTTTAAATTAATTATTTTACTCCATAAATAAATATTTAGTTAAGAAAAATATTTAATAACTTTATAAGTCATGCTTATATCACGTTGATGTCATAAAGGTTTTGGTATTTGTAAAAACCTGCATATTTTACCATTCACCAAAAATCCACTTGTATAGAAAAATAAAAAAATTCACTATAAGATAATTTAGTAATTATATTTCTGAAAATTAAGTCATTTTTATCAAATTATATTTATAAAATTTAGGAATTTAAATTTTAAATAAAAAAATATAACATAATAAAAAACTATTTTTATGGAAATAATGAATTTAAATCCTCAAGTTTTCTTAAATCTTGTTTCACATAAGTTTAAAATTAAATTAGGGTTAATATGTTAATAAATTGAAATTTTTTATTATAATAATTATTTATAAATTCTTAATTTAATTTATTAATATAAAAATATATAATATGTTGAAAAATACAATTCTTCTCAATATAGGCCTTCTCAACAGTGATTTTGATGAGATCCCATTGAATTTAAATATATATTTTATAGAAATTAAATTTATTCAATCCATCTATAATGGATAAAATTATTTATTACTTAAAATAATAATAATATGATAGGAACTGGAATAAATGAATTTATCTAACTTTTTATTTACTATATGTTTTACTATTCTTGTAATTTTCTTAATAATATTTAATATTTTATCCTCATGATGTATTAAAATTTCTATGAGATTTAAAAATATACCATGGTTCAATGTTTGTTTACTTTTACATATGATACTTGCTATTCAACATAGTATTTATTTAAAGGAAAACACATACTAAAATCATAAGGTGTTACATTCTTCCCTCTTAAATAAATTATATCCGCATAATTCTAATTTCTATCTCAAAATAACATAGATTAAGGTATTATTTATATAGTCATGACTCAGGATATAACATTGAATTAAAATCCTCTATAAAGGTTCATAAAGATTATGTAAAAATTCTGAATCATATCCCTTGGGAGTGTCAAACCAAGTGTGTAGTTAGGCACTATTATCAGGCACTAAGTAAAGATCAATTTAATACCCAACCAAACCATTGAAGGGTTATTACCCCTATGTGAATCAGATATAGAACCTCAAACCACATGTATCATCTAATATGGAATTTTATTGATAGTAATCCACACACTCTTTATTTTATAAAAATTTTATTATGCTTATTAATATTTATATTTTTCCTTAAGGTTTCCACTAATGTATTTTAGATCTAATTTAAAGTAATAATTAATTTAATATCTTTATTATTAAAAATTAAACCCAAAATTCATGGAAAACTGTGATCCTAGAAATCAATCTTATCCTTTATACCTAAACATCATAAAATTACAAGTCAATCATAAACACTTCCAAAAATATATAAATCACTTCCAAAATAATCTAAATTTACTCAACATAAAATTAGTTCTCAATACCCACGGTTATCTCATCAAATATTACCAAAATATATTATCCCATTTGACTACATAACCATAATTACCATAACATTAAATAACATATCAACCCAAAGGGTTATCTATAACTAAATCATTTATTTCTCCTAAAATCCCAAAAAATATATATCAAAAATATATTCAACCACCTTAAAATTGAATCATATATGACCTCAAGAGGGGTATCAATGCCTTTAAAATAATGATCAACATTAATATTTTTAACCAATTATGGTATCCAAAACTCTTAGAATGTACTCATATAATAATTTAATAACCTATAAATTTATCTAATCCCACCTTTGACACAAACTATGATTCTATAAACCCACAATCCTGTATTGGGTTCTAAAACATATTCCTTAAAAAATTATTTTGATACCAACTAAAGTGATACAAGTATATCCATCCATAATTACAATATCAATAAAAAATACTGAGGTAATTATATAACCATGAACTTTTAGGTTTAGAACATTAATGACTTATGAGAAACCATTAAATAAAAAAACCAATATCTTTCCCATTCAATGGGAATTTTACCATCAAACCAATGATTTCCTAACTTTACAATAATTCTTCATCATTTACCCTAAAATTCTTTACACATGATACCCATATATAAATATTTTATCCAATAATATTTTTCATAACCAAGGGAAATAGAAACATAATAAGGGTGAGCTAAATTATCCTTATGGGGTAGTATAAAATAGAATATATCATGGAATAAAAAATGTGTAGATAATATCAAACGAATATATATAAATCCAATAACTCCATATAACTAATAACATGATCATGTAATAATACATGGATATCATAACAATGTTAATAATCACACAAATAATAATAAATTTTTTCATAGTGATGTAATGTAGAATTACATAAATCATAAACATATCATTAATATAGATAGCTATATTATTCCATTGAATGTGAAAATATTAAATAATTGACATAGAAACTATAGGATACTCACAATATAATAGAGAGTAATTTTATTAATTAAAATGGTAATTTTATGTTATAAGGATATTAGTAGGAAATATTCATTGATCTTAATTATTTATAATGGTAGGAGACCAAAGTAGTGATAAAAAAATTATCCATAGCCAATACATTGAATATATTTCTTGGTAACCACCCTTTAAACTAAAAAAATATATAGTAATGGGTATACTATTAATTCAATACATGAAGCAAATATAAATAGTGGAAGTTATATAAAATATATCCATTAAATTAAAGATTACAGACATTAATGAGAAACTAAAGTCAAGAGGGAGATGAAGAGTGATAGGTTGAATAACCCTTATGAATAAGGTGAGGTGTTAACTATAAATTCATAATATATTTATATTTAAATCCATGAACCATAACTTCAAATGAAATATATATTTTAAAATTTTAGATTAAAATAGAAGAAAAAATATAATTTTTTAATAAATCCACTATAACATAGTCAATTTTTTTATCACTTTAAAAAATAAATTTCAAAGTGTTGAAAGGAAGAAATTGAAAAATTAAAATTTTAAAAGTATTATAAATATTGAAACCATGAAAATAAATAAAGTAAAAGATAATAAATATGGAGTGGTAGATAAAAATATACATAGGTTTAATGAAATAACATTATTTATTATTATAAAATATTAACCCTTATTTAAACAATTTTCAAAAATGTCAATAGAAATTAAATTTAAAAACCATGAAAACATTAAGATTAATACTTATTAGGAAAAATAGTTTTAAAATTGGGAAAGGTTTTTTACACAATAAATTCTAAAAATGAGATTCTTTTCAAACTTTTGTAAAGAAATTAAAAATAACGCATGTAGAAAATTTTAAAATTATTATTTTTAAACATTTTAATTAGAGTAAAAGATAATTTAAAATGTAATTAAACAATAATTTTTTCATATGTAAGAAATTTATAGAAACAATATAATGAACATGGACATAAAATTGAAATATTCTCGTCTATAAAGAAGATATAAAGCCGAGTCCACATACTAGAAACCATTTGGTTGATTTGTAAACCAAAGGGAGGTGAAATGTAAAGAAGAACTATAAAACCTATAAAATAAAGAGAGAATAAATATTAATAAAATCAAAGGTATATAAAATCAAACTTATAATGATGAAGTTATGGAATTAATATTATAAATCAAAAAAAGTAAATTAATTCAATAACAATCTTTTCGACTTTGGTAATGAATGAATCAAAGGAAAAGGAGTAGGGGGATATTAAATTAAAGTGAAACTAAAAATAAAAAAATCTATTTAATATATAAGAATTAAATAGAGAATTATTTACACTATATAATGGTCAATTTGTTCATAATAAAAAATATATATCAAGGAATTGAAATTGAGAAAAAGAAACCTTTCCTTGGATTACCACTTAGTTGGATGAGCTCAAAAATACTTTATAATAATATAATTATAATTAATAAACTATTTAATAACCTTATAAATATTTTCTAAGATTTTATACAAATATTTTATATTTTTATATTACAAAGTTATTATTTCTTTTTAGTTAATATTGATCATAGATACTAAAAGTTTGACCGATTCTATTTTAGATTCGATGTAAGGGTTTGAGTTATAATTATATGTTCATGAGTTAATAAAAAATATAATTACAGTGTTATATATTATTTTCCATTCTAGTATCATAACAGTTATACATATCTATATAATTTCCAAAAATATATTTAAATTCTAAAAGATGTCTCAATATGCTCATTTTTGGGCGGTAAAAATCACTATCATAATATATTATTAACACCATTAATATAATAATAATTAATATTTTAAAAATAGTATTCATGTAATAGATATAATATTTATTTATTAAATAAATTTTTATAACCAACCATGTATGGAAGTGGTGAAAAATGAATTACACTGTTCATTGTTGCGTTGAACTAACAATAAATTGGGCAACATTTTAGCTTTTTAAATGGATGGGAGGAAGATAGAAGTTGGTTATTAAATAAACATAATTAAATTTCTGTATACTAATGATATGGGTTTCATTTTATAAATTTTGATATACTATATTTTTCATAGGTATAATAATATTAAAAGGAATAGAAATGAAAAATAGTGATTATGAGTTCTTACCTTACTCCTTGTGATAACTCATTTTCTAATTGGATCAATCCTTTAAAAGGTATAATTTTTAATGATAATAGATCCAATAGGATGTGGATGAGAGTTTTGGTAATGGGTTTTACTATATATTGGTCAATATCATAGTCTTTAGGTGTGAGGAGAAGTGGGGTGGTGAAGGGGTACATTGATAAGTGATAGGGGTGGATATTTTATAAATATTAATTTTATAATATTAAAAGGTATTTTATATTCAAGTAAATTGAATCCAAAATTAATACAAAGTGAGGTAAAGATAAGGTAATTACATAAAACCACTCATATAAAAATTTATAGTTGAGGTTTTAGGATATTTATATACTTCACCTCTCAATTTAACAATTTTACCTCATTTTATCTTTTAACATTATGACTAATTTTTACTTTGGTAAGTTATTTTTATTCCTAGAAAATAAAACGATATTATTAAAAAATATTTATTATTATGTTTCCAAATATCAAATACATTTTATTTAATTTATATTGTTTAAGGTGATAAAATCTAACTTCAATATAAGTACACATAGCAAAATAATTTTCTTTAAAAGAATGCATTTTTACCCATAAAAATAATCATTTAGGAAAAGGATTAGGAATAAAAGTAGTACACATTATATTTATTGGTTTTTATTTAATATTTTGGATTCAGAAGATTTTAAAACCAATCCAAAACTGAATGTAATCTTGTGAATAACTAATTAAAGGAAAATGTAGAAAAAATATTTTTTTATTAGAATAAAAAATAACATTGGTTCAAATATTTCAATCATGGGTTTCTAAAAAAATTATTTTTAAAAGAATTATTTTAATATTTAATTACATATTTGGTGGATAAAAAGGTTTAATAATTTTTTATCCCTTCTTTTATTATGATGATGTCATAAAGATTGCGGTATTTGTAAATAATTGTATTTAACTATTCCCAAAAAAAGTCAACTTCCTTAGAAAAATACCAAATATTAAACATAAGATAATTTCAACCCGATGATTATAAAAATGAAATAATTTTTAATATATAAAATTATAAATTTAGAAATTTAACTTGTAAATGAAAACATATAATATAATGAAAAGAGGTTTTTATTTATAAAAATAATATTTTAAACTTTAAGTGTTATCAATGTTATTTATTATCAATTACTAATTTAATGAGTGTTAATTTATTTTTAAATGGGAAAATTTTATTAGTATATTCTGTTAAATATGTTCAATTTAATTTATTAAGATAAAAATCCATAAATATAGAAAAATGAAATTATTATAAGAACACGACTCTTCATCATTAAATTATTTTAATCACTTATCATTGAATTTAATTATTTATAATCTAGACATTAAATTTATTCAATTCATTGGTTTCAAAATACATAAACTTATTCTTTAAAACAAAATAATAATTTTTTTGTAAATAAAATATATCATTATAACTATCCTTATATTTACATGATGTTTTATAATTCTTGAAAATTTCTTAATTAAATTTTACTTTATATTGTCATGGTGTATTAAATTTTTATCAATAATTTTAAAACTTATCAGGGTTAATTTTAGTTTTATATTGGATATGATATAATCAGTTAAACATAATAATTATTTAAAATAAAATACAAACAAAAATATTTGAGTATTATAATCAATTCATGTTTTCAATGATTATCATGAACCAAATAAGATCATGATAGAGAACAAGTATCCAATTACAAGAATTGATTAATTTTTCTGTCAAAAATGATGGGATAAATAATTCTTAATGGTGGATCTTTGATAGATATATATTCAATCAATGGTGAGGGAGTATATTTATGAGGATACCTTTCTTACATGATACATATACTATGTGTTCCTCACGATTCCACCAAAAATCACAAATGGTGTAAGTTTTTTATGTACTAATGTATAGTGTATTTATAGATTACCTAATTTTTTTGGTCATTATAAATTATATTTTCTCATACTAAAAAAATAAGTTGGATTATGACAAGAATTTGAGTACTGTGCTAAATACTTCGATATTGGAAAAGTTTTATGTAATTCATAATACATGTGAATTTTCAATGGAGAAAGTTACATTCATGGTGCATGTTATCAAAAGTTATAGTATATTTATCGATCATATAATTTAAAATGTTTTAGAAGAATGGTGGAAGTGTGTTTTCATAATATCGTCAATTAATTATTAATTTTTAAACTAGAATAATTGTAGTAAGGCATGCACCCTAGATCATCTAAGAAAGAACACTTGAGTGTGGGGATAAAAATATTTATTTATTATGTTTACATTTGGATTGTAAGGGGATACGAATTAATTTTTTTATTTTAATATTGAGTAGATGAAAATAAAATGTATTTAAAAATTTATTTTTTAAATCAGGGTAAATTTGAATAAGAGTAAATTTTGCATTTATTTCATCAAGAATAAAAATATTTCATGTTAAATAAACTTCTACTTAACTAAATATGATTTTTTGGATTTTCATAGGGGATTTGGCTACAACCCAAAACTAGAACCATGATTTTATCTATGAATTATTAAAGAAAATGAAAGGTCAAATAACACATAAACCATTTCTTGTTTAGGATATCCGATAATCCATGGATCCCTAAATTCCACCATGTATGCCAATAATCCACGAAACACGAGTCGAATAAAGCATAACATTGATCTTAAAATTATATAAATAATAAACTCCCCAATATTTCTCCATCCCTAATCTAAAAACTATCATGGAAGGTGGATTTAACTGGCCATCAATATGAATGAATAAAAGGTTGGAATAAATTCACAACATACTGGTCCACAAAGTCCACCCTAAGTGCATGGTCTCCATGTTCGCGCCCCGTACGCCTGTAGCATGCTGCCACCACGACCCCCTTGTCACCGCCCATATCCCCTGCCACTACAAGCTCCCTCCGATGCGGTCCCACCTAGACCACATCCAGTGGCCTACTCCAGTCTCCGTGCAGGCGGCCCGTCCTACCATGCTCTACCTGGTCCAGCCTCCCCTGTCAGGCCGCTACTGCCTTTGCCACCCACCGCCCAGTTGGCCACATCCAATCCTCACTATAGGTTACACCACATGTTTCTATAATTACACCATGTCCTTGTGTCTCCTTAATCCACTGCCTCATCCAAAAAATCCATTCTTCCGCTGCACCTTCGCTATGTCATCGTAGGGTCAAACATTTGATCTCAGATCATTGCACCTTGGGTCGGTGTGCAACGATCGATGATTCCCATAATGGTTTCAAGGGAGAATAACCCATGAATAACATAATATATTGAAGGTAGAGGGAAGGAATAAAGAATTCTTGAAGAGTGGATCTTGGTGTTATTTGAGCCGGCCTTGATACATTAATGTAATAAGGTTTGACAAGGAATCAAGAATAGATAATCACAATGATTTATCTCCCTTTTTAAACCTTATAAAATTTATCCATCCCGCATCAATGATCGATCTGTGGGAAAATATGTTTATTGATTGATCTGCCTTCATTGTGGAATTAATTAATGGGTAAAATAAATCAAATCACAAATACCCTACCTTGATTCGGTTTGATCACTGATGAAGAATAGTCGTTGTGTCATTGTTGTGGGTGAAGATCCTTCGAATTTGTGGTTCGTCATTGATCTGTGATGCACGATTCATCTCCATTTTTCGAGATATATTTTTCTCATTTCCTTAGAGGAATTATTGGGTTATAGTGATAACCCTGAATTCTCTAAAAACTATTTATTAAAAAAAACATCTTGTTGCATCAAAAATCAAATATTTTTTTTAATTATTTCAATGATGTTTACGTTGAAAAACTATTTTCATAGTCATGCCATGCCGACTAATGTAAGGCCAAACGTAAGGAAACAACACTCTTAAGAACTAAATGGTGGTCTCATATTTTCAATCCAATTTACTATTTATGAGTTATTAGTATTTAAAAAAAAAATTATTTAATTATTTTATATATGGTTAGAACCATGGTGGAGTGTTTACAGAAGACTCACAACTACTAAAGTTAAGTCTTTCCTAGGGTAAGTCCACTGATTTTTACTCAATAGTGCAATCACATTTCTTATTTGGTCACCCATTTAATAGTTATTTCACTTTTTAATAGAAGTTGTGTGCACGTGCTATTTAAAACTTGACATGTTTTCAGTGAATCGTTCCGAGAACACCAGGACTCGAAATTGAACACTGTCTCAATACCTATTCCCATAATTTTCCCTAATCATTTCTAAAAATAAATTTGAAAAAATATGATACATTACATCCAAAATTAAAATTATATTCTATTTCGATAAATATAACCCATCAAAGTTTCAGGCCAAAAGCATGGGTTTTATCAAGGAATAGTTAGCCCAGAGTTATACCAAGATTTTTGTGAATAAATGACTTGGATTGAATTATGTAAAACCAATATATTACTTTGATCTAACTACCTAACATATAATTCTTTATAATTATTCAGTTTTATAAATTCATGGATGTTTTTATTTGTACTTAAATTTCACTTGTAAATGATATAGTATTGATTCCCCTGGATGAGATCGTAGAACTCTAGTTTATGATTATAAGGTTTCCCTATACCCCATTTAGGCATAGATGTGATGTGTTAATGGTGATGATCCAAGTGTGATAGATCTTGTTTGAACCTATGATCATGCTATGTTAAAAAAACTAAAATGATCATCTTAGTAAGGATATATCACTAGAGGTTTGTTATAGGATTTGGTAGACATGTTTGAAGTTAATGAGATGTGTCTTGGGGAAGATGTCTTGTTTGAAGAGGTGTTATTCTATCCTTATAAGATAGATGTTTTGATAATAGTCATCAAGAAATGGATTGAAATGTTCTCTCTTATTCTGTTGAGTGTGATCAGTGAGGAACAGTTTCATGGAACTTTGTTGGGGTGAGAGAAAATCAGTGTTGATTAGATGGGTTTTTTTTATGAGAACTCTATATCAAGCTGGATGAATAAGGCCAATTGGGATTCATTTGTTCTTTTATACTAAGGCTCTTTCCTTGAGCATCATTATAATTCTAGGGGCATGTTGAAATAGTAAATAATGATAGTAGGGTGTACCAGAACTCAGAATTAGACTTTTAATTTGGAACCTATGGTGGAAAGAATTATAGACTAAATAGTAAAAGCAATGAAGATGTGATTATGTGTCATTTTTTAAGATCTCTGGATAGTTCCATATCGATCTTTAGTTCAGAAAATGATAATTGGACCGAGTTTCAACAGTTTATATTTCATGTGTAGACCAGATTCTCAGAAGTGTATTAGGAATTTGGAAATACAACGTAGCTATTTGGATAAAACATCATGAACCATTTTGTTCAAGAATTGTCCCCATAATTTCCCCCAAGGCCTCCTAGGGATGAGAAGTTAGAAGGTGGGGGGGGGGTTATAATGATAGTGTTTTTGGACAGAATAAAATTTCACAAAGGAACATGATTTTTTTTGCGGAGAGTTTCAATCATAAACTAGACATAAGAATGGAATTCAGGGAGTTGAGATAATTAAATGTGTTGTTTTTAGACTTGGTTAAAGGATCAAGAGGTGAAATGGGAGTTTTCTTGAGTTTTGGAGATTCTGACCCTAAAACATCAAAATATGAGAAGGTTGAAAGTGGTGAAAGGTTTGTCTTAAACCAATCAGACCCAACAGAAACCATGAAGATAATCCATTGAACTGGAAGGTCTCGTATGGTTTGGTCTAACTATATGATAAGAACTTCACATATTTGTGGTTTTTACTTGTTTCTTAAAAGAGGGAAATTACATGGTTTATGCATGGTTTCCCAAACTGTGCATAAGAACTGTGAAATCCCCCTACTTGGGAAGAGGCTAAAGCATGGTTGGTACACAGTTTATTCAACCATGTGGCCAAAACATATTCCCAATTTAATGGGGTGAAATTCCCATTATTCCCTCCAACCCTTCTATTTTATTTCTCCCATCATTCCTTCTTGTCATTCACATACAAAATCCCACTGGGGGCTTCTCCTCACCTCTCCTAGGAATTGAGAGATATCCCCCATATGATGTCCTTTTTGAGAGACTCTCCATATATTGTAAGCGTATCATGGAGTCTTTGATTCATCCTTCCTCTCTTCTTTTATATTATCATTTTATGTGCTATTTCTTTATGAGAAAATTCACCCAATTTAAAGGGAATTCGTATGTTTCATTGATTTTTCTTGAATCCTCATGATTTCATCCTCAATATTTGATAAGTAGAACATCTTTGGTATAAGGTAGGTGGTGTATAGGGATTTCCATATTGATTTACTTGTTTTTAATTTACTCCATTGTGTCAGATGCCATATTCTCCATGTGTTTCCCCTAAAATGAAGTCTTTATCTTGTAATATCAAATTACATTAATTATATACCCATTGTAACTACAGTAGAATTGTTAAAATTTGATTAACTAGAGTTGAAGCATCCATATGGGGTGTTTCACTTACGGGTCATGGCCCATGTCTTTTATAGTTAATTAAAACACACCTTGGGTGTTGTTATAATGGTTTGAAACATTATTTATTTTCTTATTCCTACTATAAAACCACCCTTTTAGGTGGGTTTCTTTTTTTACCTTATGAAGGGAATCAACATAATTAAATTAGGTTAATTGGTTGATGAAAATGTCATGTTTTAGAATAAAACTTCCTTTTGAGGTGTGTTATCTTATAAATTAAAATGGAAATGAGTAGTGTTTTATATCTTACTTGTCCTTTTGTCGTGGGTGTTTTCTTTGACCTTTATGGTAATTTTTTGGATTTAAATGTTATTATATGGTAATGACCTATCTTTTATTTATAAATATATTATATTGATAATTACACTCAATGGATCAATTTAAATGAAATGATGTGGGTGGCATGACCACACCACATGTTTCATAATTATGATTATAAATATTTTGAGAATTTATACCCATGGTAAGAATGGGTTGAAAGATATTAAATGTTTGTTATGAGTGATCCATTTATAGTGTATAGTGAACAATAGTAAAGGGACTTCTTGGTAATAATGTTTCACACTCCCTTACATTGTGTGTTGGGCATAATGTTCCATGTCGTTTACTTCTACCTAAGTGATGGGAATGAAGTTACACTTTCCTCTACATTGGGTATTGGGAAGGGTGACTCACCCTACCATTCCAAGTGATGGAAAAGATGTCTCACATTCATATGAGATCAAGTATTATACCCTTTACTAGCCCCTTTGGCCTGTTAAACTAGTTATGGACACCTGAGTTATTCCTCAGGTCCAACTATCACCTAGTATCCATGTATACACCTCTAAGTGTTTTAACATAAAGGGAGTATATAATTGTATAAATATTATATATATATATATATATAATTACTATATAAATATATATGGTAACCTTAGTAGACTCATTCTGGTTGATGTCGATATAGGAAGAGTCTACCAGGTGTCCCTTAGGAACCTGAGCCGATTGGTATTTACATTTTAGCATCTTCTATTACCTGTTATACCTATATACTAATATATTTTATTCATATATACTATATTGGGATTTAGAAACCATTGGTGGTTTCCTACTGAGTATATCTCACACCCTACTTAGGCTGGCTTTAGTACTCGAGTAGGCCTCATGTTCACAGGTCCCCGAATCTTTGCTTGTGCTATGCATTGTACATGAGAGTTAGGTGAATGAGACCCATCCAGAGCTCGGTATGCTCTTAGAGTTATCTATTGGGGATTTTTTAATTTTTTTACTTAATATGTACTATTTAATGTCACATTTTTATATTTATTTCTTACCATAGTTGGCATCATTTGGACATGAATGCATAGACAGATATTTAACATCTTTCAGATCTTATATTTACCATTTATTATATTTATATTCCACTGCTTCTCATTTTTTTACAACTTACACTATTTGTTTTCTAATTACATATTATTATGCTATTGTTATAATCTAGTAAATAGTGTATAGTCTCCCCACCATTCGACCATTAGACCCTCACTGTAAGTCGGCTTCCCCTGGCACACGGGGAGGCGCTCTTGAGGCCATGTGGCGACTAGTTTGGCTACTGGTTTTAACGTCAATTTTACCGGGACCTCCCAAAGTTATATCAAATATTTATTTTCCCTTATATTAATATTTTGTTTTGGTAAATAGAAGAATATAAATGTGTCAACATGTGGTAAATATCCATGTCTGGTAGTTATCAACCCATTCACGGGGAAAAGTCCAAGTGGATGGGGTTGGGATTGTTGTTCATGCTGTTATTTAGTAAAGTTGACTATTATTTCACCTTAAGTGAATTGTGTACTTTCTTATACTTACTGATTTATTATATTTTTTATATTTTAACCTTCATCCTCTATGAGAAGGGTGGATCATTACATATATCATTCTAGGAATATTGAAATTCACATTCCATTATTATTCCATGCCATGTAGATTTCATCGCTAGGATGCGGATAATTATTGATGTAATTTGTGTGTTTATTAGGATTCCTATTAAATTCCATGTAGGTATTTTATAGACATGCATGGTTTTATACAGTTTTAGGTATTTAATGTTCATGCTTATTCTATAACATGATGTATGATTTACTTAGTATGTTTCACTGTACAATATGATTCTATTTCTTATTTATCATGTTTACATATATTCATTTCTATTTTTAGCATTACTAGTCATAATTTTAATGTACATTTGTTCATTAAAGTTCCAACATCAACTTAAATGGTTTTTTCCTGTATAGGTTGATGGTGACACCTTAACCAACCAATTTAGACATGTTTGAGCTATAGATTATTGGTCGCATGGGATGAAACATTTATGGTATTTTTTAAATGAGGGAACCCGTAGAAATTTATGATATGCATGGGCCCTTATAAACTAAGGAAGGTAAACCATTTAATCAAACAACTACATGAAGATCTATTATATTAAAATATCAAATACAAAAACATGGTTATAGTTATTGGAATATAAATTATTATTTATATGGGAATATAACTTTATAACTTTGGAATTTTTATTTTTATAACTAAAACATGGGACTTATATATATATAAAAATATATATTATTTTTCAAATGCGGTTTCCTCTATAAATAATTGAAACTCTATTACTTGGGCATGATGACCTATATGACTAATTTTTCCAAATGCACAAATAGACCCAGGTAGGTTAGTTGGGGTGTGTTTCTTATGAGATAACCCACTAAGGGTGTTTGAAACATTAATTAATTAAAATTCCATTGTTTAAGGACCAAATTTCAATATAAAATAACCCCCAAAGGTCCCCTTTATCTTATTATACTTTAGTACTTAACCCCATGGGGGTATGTCTATGATATATAGGGATGCACATTTAAAGTGTTCCTAGTCATTTATTTGGTGTAATATACAAATGTATGAGGGTATCTTAGATGATCAGTCCCCTCATTAATTTATACAAAACTAGTTATATTATTTTGAGATTTATTATTTACATGGATTCTATTAATTAAAATTCCAATTAAAACCTGAAGGGTGTTTTTCTCTATAGACTAGAATTTATATTTTATGAAACTAATAAAATTTTTTGGAATGTTATGAATATATAAAATGTATAAATGTAATTAAAAAGAAAAATTTCCAAATTATGACAGGATTTTGGTAAAATAAATAATGTATAAAAAGAAGTTTGATAAAAGAATTTGTGTCTCTTACAGCTTCATCTAAATAAAGTACCATGTATAAATGAGTTTAGTAAATGGTACTTGATATTTATTTGATCCTTTAAAATGAATAAATAATTAAATGTAAATTATTTTAATGACTTAAAATTGAGCCTTATTTGGTGACATTAATTGGTGGTTTAGAGGTTACCCCAAACCTTGTTTATTCTTAGATGTGATGTTTAAGGATGAAGATTCATGTCTGCTAGATTGTGTATGAACCTATGATTGTGCATAAGCATAACAAATAAAATGAGAATCTTGTCTTGGAGACATCACTGTAAGTCTGTTACAAGATTGAGTGGATGTGTTCAAAGTAAACCAGAGGTTTCTTGGGCGAAGGTGTCATGTTTTAGGAGGGGTTACAGTAATGTTATAATCTATTAATTTTCAGAATAGTTGTCCAGAAATGGATTTACATGTTTACTTTCTATTAAGTTTGGATTACGAGGAACCGATTGATGGAATGTAATTGGGTTGATACGAGTTTAGTGTAGATCAAATATGTGTTTTCATGAAAAATAAAACTTGAACTAGATAAATGAGGTCAATTCTGAGTTTGTTGTTCATTTAATCTAAGGATCATGCATTTAGTGTCATTGGAATTCTAGGGGCATGTTGAAATAGGAAATTCTAATGGTGGGCTGTACCATGATTTAGAGATGGCCTTCAAATTTGGTAACTATAGTGGAAAGTGTCATAGAATGAATGGTGAAATAGATAATGACATGGATAATGTATCTAGTTCGACGGGATCAAGGAAACACCGTCTCAATGTCCAGTTTAGAAAATGAACATTGGATCGATTTTCAATGGTTTATATTCCATGTGTAAAAGAGATTCTTGGAAGTACGTTGGTATTTTGGAAACACAATGAAAACCTATGGAAGAAACTTCACGACTTGGGATGGTAAATTATTTTTTCTATTTGTTCCCTAAGTCCTCTCAGGGACAAGAAGTTCCAAGGTGGCGAGGTTCTAACGAACCATGTTTTCTCTACCGAATGAAATTTTCCAAAGGATCTTGAATTTTTGGTTTGTTGGACAGTATTAATTGTACAATAGAGAGGGGACACTTAAATTTGTTATTTTTAGACTTGGTTAAAGTTTCTAGAGGTGTTGTGGGTTTTCCGTTGAGTTTTGGAAGCCCCGGACCCCAAAACATAAAAATTTGGGAAGGCTGATAGGGGTGGAAAATTTATATGAAACCGTGCACCCCCTTGGGGGAACCATGGGGATAATCCAACAAACTCAGAGGTTACATGTGGTTTTGTATAACTATGCAAGAGGATATTCAAAAATGTTCAGTTTCTATAGTTTTCTTGATAGAGGGAATGTGCACAGTTTTCACATGGTTTTGAAAACTATGTGTGTGAACCATGCATTCCCCCTACTTGGGTAGTGAATCAAGCAATATTGGTGCATGGTTTGGACAACAATGTGGCCATACCATGCACATCATTTAATTGTTTGAAATTCCCATTCATTCCAATAACCCTTTAATTTTATTTCTCTTCTCATTCATTATACTCCTCAACACATAGCATCCCATCGAGAGATTCTCCTATCAACTCCTAGGTATGAAGAGATCTCCTCCAACCAGTGTATGTTTTGAGGACCAATTGTCATGTAGGAAGCATATCAGTGAGACTTAAATTCCAAATTCATCGATTATTCATTTGTATTCTCATATTCTCTACTATTTCAGTGAGATCTAATTAACCCTACTTTTAGGGAGTTCCTCCATTTCATTGATTTCTCTCAAACCGGCTCGACTCAAGCCTCGATATTGATTGAGTAGAATGTACTTGGTATTAGGTAATAAAATTTTAGATTTTTTTTCTAATATCTTTCCTGCTTATAATTTACACCATTGTACCACATGTTGTTTTCTCCATGCATTTTCCCTAAAATTTTATATTAATATTGAAAGATAAAATGACTTTAGTTGTATACCCACTATTACTATAATAGAACCATTATAAATTTATTTCCTAGACCCAAACCATCCCCATGGGGTATTTCACATATCGACTATGAGCCATTTGTTGTCTAGGAAGTTTAATAAGACTCCTTGGGTGTTCTTATAATTGCTTGAAATATTATTTCCTGGCTTATTCATCCTCTATAACCACCTTTTTAGGTGGGTTTATTCATTAATTATAAAGATAATTGAATTAATTAAATTAGTTGAATTGGTTGATGACAATGTCATGTTTTTTAATAAAATAAACTTTTGAGGTGAACTATCTTCTAAACTAAAATGGAAATGAATAGTGTTTTATATCTTACTTGGCCATGTGGAATGAGTGTTTTATTTGACATTCATAACAATATCATGGATATAAATTGTAGGCTATGGTCATGGATTCAATTTATTTATAAATGGATTCAATTTATAATAAAATTTAAAGGTTCCGTTGACCTGAAAGGAAGTGGGTACAAAGGCCAATCCTCATGTTTCATAATTATGATTATGAGTATTTTATATTGTGATACCCATCGTTATATTGGGTTGAATGATAATAAATTCTTAGAGGTAACCTATCATGAATATTATTATTATTATGACTAATCCATTGAAAATGGATTATTAACAATTGTTAAGGGACTTCTTGAGAATGAAATTTCCTACCCCCCTATGTTGGGTGTTGGGAATGATATTCCACACTATTTAATTTTATATGGACGATGACCATGATGTTTCGAGTTCTTATGTATCCGGTGTTGGGAATGAAGACACAACCCACAATCACTAATGATCGATAAGATGTCTCACATTCTTATGATATATAGTCTTGTACACTTTTATACATCTTTCATCTCGTTAGAATAGTTATGGACACATGTGTTATGCCCCAGGTATAACTAGCACCTAGTATCCATGTATATGCTTCTAAATGTCTTCACATATAGGGTGTGCATACATGTAAACAAATTATATTCATATAATTACTATATATATATATATTTGGTAATTTGATCAGAATCATTCTAGCCTATTCTGAAGTTGGTAGAGTCTTCCATGTGTCCCTTAGAAACATGATCTGGCTGGTATTTACTTTTCAGCATCTTCTATCATCTGTTATACATGAACACTATTTTATTTTATAAATATAGAATAAATTGGGATTTAGAAACCTTTGGTGGTGGAATACTAAGTGTATCTAACACCCTAATCATGCCGACTTTGGTACTCGAGTATACCTCCCTTTCATAGGTCCATGGATCGTTGCTTGTGATGTGCATTATACATAGGAGTTAGAAGCACAAGACTACACTAAAGTTTCAAATGCTCATGGATTTTTCCCTTGGGTAATTTTTTTTTCATTTTTTTAGTTTTTTATACCATTTTAAGTCACATGATGTATATTTATTTCTTACCTTATAAGTCTTTATCTAGACATACATGCATATATAGATATTTGTTGTCGGAAACTTTTTATCTTTACTAGTTATTATATTTTTATCTTCTTCTTCTTATCATTTATTATTACCACTTATGCTATTTTTTGTAGATTCTTTATTTTTATAATTCTATTAAACTCTAATAATGAGGGTATTGTCTCCCCATTATACCACCATTAGACCATATCTATTAGTCAGTAGACTCTGTCCTATAGGGAGGCATGCTTGGGGCCAGGTGGAGACTGATCCTGCTACTAGTTTTAGATTCATTTAAGCCGATATATTACCAAAAATCTTATGTATAATAAAAAAAATTCATACCGGCGTAAGGTTTTTTTTACTTTGTATCCTTATAATGAAGATACAAAATATCTTTCATATGCTGATATATCTTGTATATCTTGTAAGTTATTTCCAATATTAATACTTCATATCTTCTAACTATATACTTCTTCACTTTCTTCAATCCATATATCTTTAAGAATCAGATTGAATATTGAATTATTTTAAAACAATCGTGATGTTTTCAACTTTTAATGATCAATTAAAAATCACAAGACTTATCATCTCAACCAATTAGTTTTTAAAGACATCACAATTCTCTTGACTACTTCATATTCCAAATTCAATTGAATGAGTAAATGTCTATTATGAATCCTTTGGAATTTATTAATAAATATTATATATCTTGTACTTTAAAGAAATGACTTATATGTAAATTCTATATGCTTCACATGGATTTTTGCATCATTGAATATTTAGAGTTTATAGAATATAAATAATTTCTGGAAATGGTAATTGACCCATATTTTCTAAAAAGATCATCCATTTAAATTCTAATGCTTAGAAACTTTTTAATCTATATTCATACTACTAGAACTTCTGGACACTTATCTTTTTTTCTTTCCACAATACATCATTTGGACATGTATCTTCAAGACATCATCCTTTCACTTTATCTAAGAAACATACTTTACTATTAATCAATTTTTGATAATAAAAACAACATGTATTTAACACATCATTAATTCCACTGGCTAGTTCACTTCTGAAAGAACTTGCTGATAAAATATAATTTATATCAGTGTTTCAACGTCTATTAATATATAAAAATGTTAAAAATGGGGTTTTCATCATTTATTCATATAACTAACTATAAAACCATAATGGCGGTGGATTGAAATGTTGGTTATAAAAAATAACATTAAAAACTTTTTAGCATAATTTATATATTAATTGATGCTAAAACCAAGATTTCTTACATTTGTATATGAAAACATACATTACAATGAGGTTTGAATATGGTTATTTTATAACTGATGTGAAAAATCTAGGTTTGGACATCAATTAAATAAATAAAGGATGTTAAAAACCCATATTTTTTGTATTGGTAATATAAAAAACTAATGTTAGATGTAAAATTTCATAGTGTGTTAAGGATACTTAATTTTTTTCATAGCACCCACTTTCTATTTTTAGGTTCATGTGAAAAAATTATTAGGCTATAAATTTACATTATCCAATAAAGTCTATAAGTTTTCATTCTGTCCCTCTGTACATTCCTATTTAACTTGTCCTTTTCATTAAAATTATTCATCATTCCTTCATTTCTCTATTACACCACTTTTCCATGGTATTTATAATTTTTTTATAACTAATTGTAATTTTTTTAATTTTTTTATTTATAGATATATCTTTTAAAAGATTTAATATTATTTTATGAAGATGCCTTATTTAGATCAAGAGAAAATGATAAATATTCCACACGAAATTATCTGAGAGAAGTTAAAAATGAATCATTATCTCTTCTTTATAATGGAGATTAATATCAATAAATGATATTTAAATTTAGTGGAAAACTCCATAAGGAAGGGAAAAAATATTGCTTTGAATTTATTTTTCTTCTTTCCACTTTGTTTTAAATTTTGTAGTTCTTATATATATTTTTTATTCCATGTGAGTTATGTATAAAAAAAATATTATTTTACAAAAATACTCAACATTCGACATTAATTATCAAAATAACCAATTTCAAATCCACAATCGAAATTATCAATATAATTGATATTAAAATCCTAAACATTTTGTCAAAATAAATATTTCAACATCATTTTATATAAATTATGTAAGAAAACAATCATAAAATGTCTACAATATTTACATCAACTAAATACCATTGTTATAACCCAAAAAATATGACATTAAAATGTGTTATTCTACTTGTGAAGTAAGTAACTAAGATGTTTAAGCGGATTTATTATCCATGTATGTAATAGTTCTCTATGATTAAATCATTCTAAATAAGATTATTTTATCAAATAACTTCAAGCCTCACTAGTTTTGACTATAAAATTTTGATAACTCTAGAAGGTTATAAAAATTCCCATGTTCTATATAATAAGGATTTGTTCGGATTCTCTTTCACTACATTTTTCCAAGGAGTGTACTCCACTATAAACTATATATTGACACCTTTTGTTAAATATAATATATCAAACTCTATACTTAAATATTATACACTATTATTATTCCCAATATTATTAATTTTTTTTATATTCAAGCCCAATCATTGATTGGAATGTTTTGTGAACCCTAATTCCATATGATTGGGTACCCCTAATATATACAATTATAATCATAAATTAATAATTGAATGTCTATCAAGATAAAAAATAATTACTTGAAAAATTTCAAAATGGATCAAATCTAAGAATATCTAACATGTTATAATTTATTTTATAAAAAACAACCAGTGTTTCTTGCTAAAATCATAACTATCGCAAAATTTTATGGATACCATTATAAGCCTAGGTTATAGTTAGTGAGAATATTTAATTCTTATTTGGATTTATTGATTGTTTTATTGTGACATAATGGGTTATACTCTTTTATCAAGGTATTTGATGTGAATATAATCTTTATATCTTGGTATATTTCACTATTAAAAAATTAAAAATTATTTGTGATTTTCTCATCATTCTAAACCATATGTGCACCATTCACCATATTCATTTTCCCTTTATTGTTGTGAATCTCACACTTGATGTTATCAAATAATCTAAATGAAGAAATATTGCCTTTAGGAGATTCACATAGCATACTCCTTGGATGGTTCGTACCATACTCTATTACATCTTCAATTTGATGGTATAAAATCTAATAATCATTAATTTATGGTCATTAATCATATACATAAGCCTTTTTAGGATATTTTTATATATTTAAAACAATTACCCTTGACAATTAATGTGATATGTTTCTTCTATGTGGATTATCCATGAATTATTCTGGTGGTTTTCACCCCCAATGACCATCACTGCTTCATTGACTATTCTATCTAAATGGTAATAAGTACTAATAAAAATTCATTGAATGTTTTTATACCACCCTCCTTATTCCACCAGTCTTTCATGAGTCCCCCATTAATTGCAAAATTATAACACATGAATTTTTTTCATTCACCTTAATTTAGAAATTCTATGATATAGGTCACCACTGGTGCTACACTAAGTTTTCCTTTCCCTCCCCAATAATAGATCCACTTATTAATTATAATTTTCATGTCACTTTACTTTATGTTCTTCACAAAAATTCATCTTCAAGATCAACAACTATAACATTTTTTATGGCTGTAGTATGTATAAGGATATTGATGGAATGTGTGATGATGAATCATTTATAGAAATCTATAATTTTATCAAAATAACTATAATTTAATATCCCCCACATTGTACCCAAATGTAGTGAGTTGAGAGAATAAAGTATTCAGGGTGTTGATGAAGTCATTAAGAGTGATGGATCTTCTATTAAATGTGTGTAGAATATTTCCATTAATTTTTTATTATGAATTGATTTTTCAACATTCAACTTCATTATAGTATCCCATGTCTTATTTTTTGTTCTATATTCAACAACGATTAACAAGATACCATATACCAAAGTGATAGTTATATTTCATATATATATTTTCAAATATAAAATTCATTTATTTTGGAATTAAATGTTATTATTCATTTCAATGTATTTATTTATTTTGTAAATATTTTTTCATGATGAATTCGAATTCACTATGGAGGAAAATAAATATAAATATATAAAATCAAACTATTGCATTGTGACATTGATGAAATAATGTAGAACAAAAGTGAAATAAATGGATCGAAAAATTAATGTCTCAACACTCAATATTCATAGTAGGAATATTTCTAGGATCACAAGTCCTATGGTTTTCATTGAAAATGGATTTTGAGAGAGAAATATGAAAATTAACATTTTGAATGCTATTTTCACACTATGAATGTGGTCAACAACATATTTTTTATTATAAATTTTAATAATCCTGACTGAATCCCATATTTACATGACCATGGACCTCCATGGGCACTCAATATTAATTCAATGGGATTTTTTGTAATTTATAAAGCCAACCCCGAGATGGATATATTCTTGTAATTAAAATGGTTATCCATGATTGAAATGGAGATGAAGGCTAGAGTATAGGGAAATTGGCTTTGATATTGAAAGTTCATTAACCAAGCCATATTCATAACTTCCATTGGATTTTAGTATCTATAAATTTTCTAGACATATTCCTGGATTGAATGAAAGGGTAGTAAATATTTTAAAAATAATGTAATAATGTATATTATTTTAGTGAGTATTATTTTTATTATTAGTTTTGGCTATGTTTTTTAATTCATATTATATTTCTATCTCTTTAATATTATTTTATCATAACAATTAATGATATAATTGGAATGTTCCTTTTAAATTCAAAAATAATTTTATTAATACACACATGGAAATTTTATAGACTAGAATAACCATTCTTAGACATTATATTGAATCACCTAAATTATTAATTACCTTAAGTGGTTGACTATATGAAAGGGAATTAGAAAACAAAATAGAGAAAACTAAGACCTATTGTTCAATTAAATTCATCTCCGAGAATGAAATGGATATGATATTCCTCATTGTTCTCCACTAGAACATGAAACAACTATTACAGATCTTTCTATATCTTCTCTCATTGTTTTCCAAAACATTATATATTGTTGAATCTCAATCAATCACTTTAATTTTACAAAATATATTGAAACCATCTAATGGGGTTGACCCGGAAATTTAAAATTACTATAAATAATTAGTTAGTATCAATATTTTGAGTATTTTTATAAATTTATAAATTTAATTAACCTTGTAGGAACTAACAAAAATTTTCAAGATACAAAAATCCAAATGAATTTTTTCAAAATAATTACTTCCCACACCATTCTTTTTCACCTCTTTCAAACCCACCCGATTTCAAAACTTTATACAAGGAAGTCACCCTTTTATAAAATAAATTTTATATTCGTCTTATATAATTGAAAATTATCCTAGTTTAATTTACATTTGGACTCATTAGTGTCTTTTAACCTCTACTATTTCACAATGGAGTACTTTAATAATTTAATAAAAATTTTCTAATCCAAAAAACTAGAAGAGTTTTAATAATAGTATATAATATGTTTTTGAAAATACTAATCCTCATAAAAATATGGAAATTACATACCTTGTACATTACTATGATAAAATATGTTGGGATAAAAATGGTTTCTTTAAGATAATTAGTAATTTAGAGATAATACTAAAGTGAATTATTTTCCAAAAATAAATCAAAAAATGATATAATATCAAAAAAACCAAAAATGATGTGAGGTAAAAACCATTGGTTATTATGATGATATCCCTATGGGTAATTTGGGAACACACACACACAAAAACAAAAAAAAATCTATCCCTATATCTCTCTCACAATTATAATAAAAAACCATCATAAATATTTCTCAAGATTAATTGAAGATACAAACCACATGGATTGATTAATTGGAAATACAAAATTTTAAATGAATGATATGTGGCTAAGTATATGTTGAAACCACTTGAGGGAGAGATCCCTTAATAGTAAACTCTCACTCTCCCTATTAACCATCCCACTCAATTAATTATGGTGTTTGGGAACCCATAATCACCAACCACCACCTTCATCATTGATGCTTTGGATGTAGGTGGTGTCCATGAAGAAAAAAGTGAATGGGGAATCTACGAAATAATAGAAAAATGGGGGTGGCTATAGAAACATATATAAATATAATAAAATATAAGATATCCTTTATAATCATATAGTAATGCATCAACATGTGGTTTTATGTATACCACCTCATATATGACACACCCATGAGAAATAAATGGTTCAAATCAAAATTCATGAAAGGAAGTAACCAATCAGTCCTAACATAGTTAAATAATTATTATTCATGGGTAATGTTC
The DNA here is from genome assembly GCA_963277665.1 of Viscum album. Taxonomy (NCBI): domain Eukaryota; kingdom Viridiplantae; phylum Streptophyta; class Magnoliopsida; order Santalales; family Viscaceae; genus Viscum; species Viscum album. Next base: position 14,873,871 of record OY728145.1, read on the forward strand.
ATTTCCTCTTAAGTCACAATAAAAAATCTGTAGGTATGTTTAACTCTTATAGATTAAATAAAAGTATATATATTTATCAAACTGATATAATTATTAGACTAAAAATGTTCATTATGGTGAAATTATGATGTTTTTCCCATAAGGAACAAAGAATCCTAAATTAAATCATTTAAAAAAGTTATCAAATAATCAATTATTTTTCAATAATTTTGATTTTTAAACCATAATAAAATTTATAACAATATTTAAAGTGAAAAATGGAGAATTAATATCCATGTATGAATTTTATCCATGGTTGATAATTATATCTCACATATAAAATTATTGAAATTTAGTATTTTCATGATTATTAATGTATTTATATTCATTTGTATAACTTCAATCAATAATAAATTATCTATTAGCACAAAAAGGAACCAAAATAAAGTAAATTTCATTAATTTTGAACAATAAATACTAAGTAATAATTTAGAAATATTTCATGAATTAATTATCATATGGAATGTACATTATAATGGAATAATTTTAATCAACATTTTAATGATGTAATTAGTATATAAATGCATTTAAATTTTATTTGTTTAAATTAGTATCATTTAGAATTTCTTTTAAAGTAAAAAAGTATGTAAAATTCCATGCTAATCAATTTTTTATAATTGTATAGGTCTAAATCCTCATTATTTATTAATTACTTATTATGTGTGATCTGTATATCACAAAATAAAGAATATAGTATAATTAATAAAAATAGAGAACAACAAAACTACAAAAAAATTATTATTGAAATATTAAAATAATATTCATTCTAATTCCCTTTTTAAACCAAAAATCCATAAAATAACTAAGATAAGAATCATAAATATAGTACATTGCCTTATTATATTAATTATAAAAAATGAAAGAAATAAAACCTTAAAAAACAAACATTTTAGAATGATAATATTTGGTCCAACTTTGTCCTCCAAAGATTATATCTCATTTTCTACAGCCTATAATCACAACACTTCCTTAATATCAACAAGTATACACTATAGTGGTATCTAATACTAACACTCATTCAATGAATTCCACCATAAAAATGTTAGGTTAAAGTCTAAAATTGAGCCTTTTAATATTTAAAATCATCCAAATATACAACTTTTTATTAAAATAAATAAAATAAAACATGATTGAATGATTTATTTATATAAAAAAATGTGAAAAAAACAAATAGAATGAGGATCTTTGAATGTTGAAAATAGATTATTTTACCCTAAATTTAACTTTGGGAAACAACTACCAATATTATAATTATTAAGACTAAGAAAATAAAATAAGACTTTTTGAAAATAATGGAAATGATTAGATACCATCCATGAAGATTTATTAATTTTTTTCCATAGAAGAAAAAACAAATTTAATAAAATTTGTTATATTAATACATTAATAATTTATTAAATGTACAATATTATGGGATGGATCATAATAAATGATCAAATGGAAGAATATTAATTTTTATATGCATGTTTATATATTTTAATTTTTGATTTTATGTCAGGTATAATTCAAATCTTGTGAAGTTAATATTAAAATAATCATGTGGAAATAAAATGATATATATAATAAAAAATAACATCTTATAAGAGTCAATAAAAAATTATATTATCCTGATCCATGAAAAGAAATAACCCAAGATCTCTATAAACCACATATTCTTAAAACCAAATTCATCTACAACCTTTAAAATTTGAAAAATGATATGATAAATTTAATATATAATTAAAATGAATAAGTTATATTTAGGGAAATCTATTATAAATAGATCATGGTGTAATTCCCCATGTGTGACCGACACAGGAGAGATAAAAGGTTGAACCTAATTGGTTATGAAAACATGTAACAAAGAAAACAACCCAACAAACACATAGGCTATTATCTAGAAGTAACACATAACCCATATTAACTGAAAACTAGAAATATAATGTTACAACATGAGTTTTTATGAATTTGTTTTTCGAATAAATTGATATTATTTGATGGATTACGTTGCACACGACACCATGTTATGATTGATTTATATGAAAAAAATATTAATATTGCGCTACATACAACACTGAGTTTAGATTATAGTAAACAAAATAGTATGTGTGGGTTGTGTTTCACACACTACTGAGTTTCTTTGATAAATTACATTACACGAAGGACTGGTTTTTTCGTAACTACTATATTCTATTACTATTAATTTTTAATATGATAGTTATAACCTAGACATTGGAATAATAGGAACGAATAGGATTAACTAACTTATGAAAATATATAGTTTTCTCATGTTTATTATTTATCCATATATTATGAATTAAATAAGAGTCATTTAAAATAAAAATAATGTTTTTCTAAAACCCATTATATTTTCTAAAAGATGTGTTAATCGTGCTTGGAATATATAATTTAAAATGAAATTTTAACACTTTTAGAAAATTTATATTAAAAAATAAACTTAATTAGTAAAATTGTAATATCAAAACTGTCTTATGGTGATTTTTTTATTTTTCTGAGAATTTTTATTTTTTGAGGAATAGTGAAACATACTACATTTTAATTGAAAGTTTATTTTCTTTTAAATAATTTATATTGTTAAAAAATATTTTCTATTTGTATTAAAGTAAAAATAGATCAATTATACATATATTAATCATATTTATGTCATTTTTCTCATTGTAATATGGAATTTTTATTAAATTTTTTTAACATTTTAAATTAACTTCTGCGACTTATGTGACTTGAATTTGTAAAAATGGATTTCATATTTGGAATTCAGATAATATATAATCTCTAATACTGTAAACATTATTTTTTTACAAAATTTATTAGTGAAAATATTAAAAATTAATTTTAATGATTAAGGTAAAAGCAGGTTTACTTAGTGGTTAAACTTTGAATATAAGGTGTAAAATGATCCAAAAACTTGTAAAAATCCCATTTTATTGATAATTTTCTACCCTTGAGAACATAGTCTCTAATTATATTATATTTTAACACTTTTCCAAGAAATAGACCCATATAATAAGTTATATAAAAAAAGTCAAAAATGTACCTTTCTCCATTTTAATTTCTATAGAGATTTGGAATAAGGAAAAACTAACATTGTTTTGGTTTTACATATTATTTTTTAATATAAATGAGTTTTTATTATAATAAAAAAAATTATTTAAGTTTTAAAAATGAATTAGATACCTAAAATACTTAAGAAACTCCAACATGGTAATCATTTAGTTAATAATTAACTAAACTAAATGATTATAAAAATACTAAAAGCGAGGTAAATTGAACAAATTATTTCTTAAAAATATTTTTCAGATGAATATATCATTTTATACTAGTTATAAATTAATATTTGTAAATTATTTCATTGTATTTATATTTTTTTAAATCAAATTAATTAAATAATGTCAAAATTGAAATCAATGTTATTTTATAATAAATGATAATTTTTTAAAGGAATCAAAGTTACTAAAAATACTATCTTCTCCCAAGTGATTTTTAAATACTAATATACATGATATATAGTCCAATAATGGACCAATTAAACTTTTTATGATGAAAATATTAACCCATAAATAGTAAAATTATTGTTAGCACTGTTAGGGTTAAAGTAGTGTTTTCACACATTAAGTTCAATTATGTGAAATTTAATTTAGAACACATATGGGATTTTTAAAAATTGATAAAATATTTTATAATCCATGGTTCTATATTTTATAAAAGTTTTCACTTTAATTGATTTATATTGGATAAATTACTTAGGTTATAAATTTAGTTACGTTAACAAGAAATGGTAAAAATAAGGAAATATAGATAGTAAGATTGAAAATTATAAAAATAATTTTATTTTTGTTTAATGGAGGTGTTTTTTAAACAAAATAAACCATAAAATCAATTATTATACAATTTGGTATCCACTTGAGGTAATGGGAACCTCCCAATAGTAAACACTGTTCAGTATTTAGAAGAATTCCACCCCTCCTCAACTATAAAATGGTACTCACTCTAACCCATTATTCATACATATAAATCCATTTGGATATATTAATACCTACCATATAAACTATATTATTCCTTAATGGCATAATATAAGATTAAATATGTGCAAAAATCCATCCAATGAAATGTTTTTGATAAAAACAAAATGAGATACTCAAAGAAGTAGTAACATTCATCAAAAAACATTTTTGTTTTATTTCTTCCCTAATACACTTAAATTATTTTTATATAATGATTATATAAAAAGATTAGTATATTAAATATACTTATATATTGTTATGTTAGGGTTAAAACATAAAACCACTCACACTACAGTCAAATGGGATTTTTAAATTTCCATTTGTGTGTACGACAAACAACTACATTGTGGATCAATGTCATTTGTTTTTTTCCATTACCACATTTCAAGGTTGGAAAAATGTTTTAAAAACTATTTATATATGATATATTTTATATTTATATTTGTATATTCTTATTTAATTTTTAAATTACACATACCTTCATGATTTCCCTTTTGTGGTAATACGGTAACATCTTTCAAGTGTACAACGAATTATCGCCTTGCAAAGAGATGCGGTTCATTTACGATTTACGTGGAATGTATTCAGGATGGGTTTAATATAAATATATGAAATATATTCCATAAAAATTATACTAAAATGATAATATATATATATCATTCACTTTTCTTTCTTAGAATATGAAAATAAAATGGAAACATCATTCTTGTATACGTACGACTTACCGTCTCCATGAACGATGTGTTTAATTTCTCATCAATAAATTTTATGGATTACTATAAATAAAAATATAATTAACATATATGATATTTTAAATTGTTTTAAATTATATATATTCATAAATATTGATCTATATAAGAGGACCAAGGATAAAAAAGTAAAACCTGTACAAAGAATAAAGAGGTTATTACCCGAAACATAACTTTAACATGGAGTTGTTAATTAATGAGTAATATAAATTCATAATAAAATCATATATGATATGATATATAAGAATATTTTTATGTTATGGATATATAATAAAACTATATTTATTATAAATTAAGATTTAATTAGTACGATGAGAGTCAATAATTAGGGTATGGGGATTTTGAGTCTCACTTTTATTTCTATGATACATATTCCATATTCACCACCCTTTTATTTTGTGTGGTGTATATAATCACCTATGAAATATTATATCATTAATTTAATTTATTTAATAATATTCAAGGTTTTTGTTGATTTTATTCTTCCAATGATCTCACGACTCAAAATTTACTCAAGTAGTAAGGGATTTCTGTCTCACTTTTAACTTTTATGAGATACATGTTATATTAACCTCCTCCTTATTCTATGTGGTGAATATATTACCCATGAATTCATTTAATGATGATTCTACTAAAATTTATTTCTATTTACTTATCCATTTTAGGAACTCTCTTTCATGGGATTTACAGTTCAAAATTTACCAAATCGGTAAAATATTTTTGTCTTAATTTTCCTCATTTAACACGTATGTTATGATATGAACCTATATTATTTCATGAAGAGTATATAAAATTTCATTGACATGTAATATCATGAATTTTTCTATCTTAATGTTACTTTTTTATTTTTATTATGTTATTATTTCATGCGGATTACAATTCATCGTTACCAAAGTGGTAATAATTTTATGTTATCATCTCATAATTTATCAGGACTGCTTATGATTATGATCCCAATGATAAAATGATATGAAACATCTCTTAGTGATTATAATTAATTTTATACTCCTCTATTTATTCATCATATATTCAAGTAATGGTACCATTTTTCCACTCTTTGATACTTAAGATAAATATAAGTGTTTTTATGAAAATATGACCTTATTTATCTTTTTAGTTGGAAATTAATTTTATTCAAAAACCATGTATTCTAAAAAATATTTTCAGAAATGTTTTTAGTTGATATTTAAAATAATTTTCAAGGAAAATAATTAAAAAAATTACTTATATTTCAAAATTTTATTTATTATTTTTTTCAAATATTCTTTTATAACTTTTCAAGGTTACTTTCAATGAAAAATATTTTCAAAGGGTTATATGTTTTAACAGAAATTTTCAAATAGGAAAGTATATTTTAATCAGGAAATTTTTTAAATGAATTTTATAAGTATTATTTATAAGATTACAATGCTTTTTTTTAACAAAAATTATTTTGAAAAGGTTTTATGAAAGTGATTTTCAAAGAAAGGTTATTTTCTTTAACGAATATTCCCTTTTATATTTAAAAATACTTATCCATATACGATGAAATCCTTTGATATAATTTATGTTTTACTAGGGATGTGATCCAAGGATACTATTGATATTATTTTTCTGAATGGTTTATGTATTAATGGAATTATGTTTATGAAGCCCATTTCTCTTCAACGGGCTATACCATGTTAAAATGCTTATAAAACCCACTTTATTTATTGGGTTACACTATGATGAAATGATTTGGAAACTTTTATATTCTCCACTGGTTATGATATGATGTTTATGATACCCATTTCATTTATGGGGTTTTGATATAATGGATGTTTACGATATTGTTTCACACATATGTATGATTTCATTATGTAATGTGTGTGACCTATGTCTCACTAAAATGTAATGTGTATTGATAAAATTTACATATTCTCATAGGGTACATGAGGGAATAGACCAATCCCAAAGATGAGGGTACAAAATTCATTAGCCCAATCCCAAAGATGATGGTACACTAGTGGTCATCCCAAGACCAAATATGAGGGTATACAGGTGGCCAACACAAGCCAAAAGATGAGGGTATGGAATTGGTCAACCCATGCCCAAAAAGAGGGTATATGGGTGGTCGTACCATACCCAAAGAAGGTAAATGGGTGTTCATCCTTAGCCTAACATTTTATGATTGTCTTGGTTGGTATCCTTGACAAAATAATTTCTATGCTTGTGTGTATGCCAAAAATTTCATGTCATATAAAAGTTTACACTATCACGACTCATGTTATTTGATTATCTTATTACTCATGTATTTTTAACTAACTATATTTAATCCATGACTCATTATTATGATCTTTTATATGCAAGGTACGGTTTTCAAATGTTATCCTCATGTTCCTGTACCTTCTGTTTATGTTATACTTTCATATCTCCTTTATTCACCCTTACTAAGCATCTGAGCTCACCATTTCTTATGTTTCCTTTCCCTGGGTTATGAAGAATATTTTTAAGTAATAGTAAAAAATTGTAAGATCTTTTTGGGAAGCATTGACGACATTTCACCAGATTATAAGTTTGTGTTCTATTATTCTAATGATGATAAAATATTATGGTCCTTAGGTGTGTGTTTATATAACTAAATGAATATTAATAAAAAAATAATTTAATAAGAAAGTATGTTAATCCTGGGTTTATATAGTTGGTTTCAAAGTAAATGTTTAGTTATCCTTTATGAACTAGGATTAGAAAAATCCGGTGAGATCCATATGGGTATCTCAAAGGATTTGTCTAGTGATATCTTTAAGGATAAGTCTAAAGGGGAGGAAAAGTTTTGGAAAATAACCAAGAATTTTGGAAAAGGATTTAGAGAGTGGTTTCCAAATAATTTCGTCCTCACCTAGATTCTACAAGTGAATGTGGCTCTAGCACAAATTCACATAGAGGTAATTAATATAAAAACACCATATTGAGGTAGTCTCGATTAATAACTATTATATGACAACAATACTTTATTAACTCCTAGTTTAATACTCATGGGGGATATTCATTGGAAATAGAAAATATCTTTACAAACCATCATGAAGAATTTAAAAAGATTATGGCCCTGAATTGCATAGGTTACATCTATGGTTTCATAGATTTAAAATAAGGTGCCATGTTATATACTACCTATAAGTTATTTTTCATTATTACGTGGTTCCCCACTATTAATAGTGATGCTCAACCTATGTTTTTGTCTTTAGTCGATGGATAAAAACATAAGAAATCATGTTAATATAGAATGTGATGAAAAATTTAGTGATTATGAGAAACCAAATAGGATTGTTATTGAGGAGAATAATATTGTGATTTTTCCTAATCAGGTATCATGATATATGATTAACAATGTGAAATTCAGTGAGATTTATAACACATCTAATAAGAGGAATATAGAATCATTTGAATTTTAATGTGGTAATGAACATAGAGTAATTTAGACTTGGCTTCCTATATGTCAATAAAGTGGTATGAAAAGATGAAGGAATATATCAAATCAAGGGGAAGATGTAAATTTTGTGGAAAATAGGGTCATAGAGTGAAGTCGGTTGAGGAGTTATTTGTATTATCTTTAGAGAAATAGGGAATTACCCAAATCAATGCCCTAGCCCAAGAATTTACTTCTAGGCCAAGGAAGGACCTATTCAATAAAAATCGTTAAAGTGGATTGATTAAAGTATTTATTTATTCAAATTCAAGAATTATGAATTGTGAAATATCCAAGGATCGTTAAACATAAGTTTTTAATTAAGGATATGAAATAATATATTAAATGAGATTGATGAACTAGAAATTTTTTTTAATAGAAATGTTATATTTTCTAAAAAAACATGATTATGGTAAGTAAACCCTTAATATGGTCAGGATGCTGAGAAAATGGTGTTTTGTTTGGATAAAGAGTTCTTTTATTTTTGTTAATAAAAATTAGATAGTGTCAATGATCTCATAACTGATAAAAGGATTTTTTTTGAAAAATTAGTTTATGATATAATTGATGAGGTTTAAAAAAATTATTGGATCTATTGAAAATACTTAATAGTTATTAGTTTTATTCAAAGAATTATGAATAATGGTTGTTTTTATTAATGTTATATGGTAATTCATGTTATTACCATGTTTGAAGAGAATACATGATGCAAGTATTCACATGTTGGGTATGTGACAATTATGGGATAATTTATGATATACCAGGGATTAATGATAAGTTGTTTTTGAAAAATTTAGTCACCTTCTTTATCATATTTTAGATTATAATATTTTAAATGGGTCATAATTTTTTCAATTTATGAAATGGATCTTGTTGAACTTTGAATGAGGTCTTAGATATTAATGTATTAATTCACCATATGAATATTTACGTATATTGGATAATACAAGATAACCATTTTTGTTTTGTAAAATAGTTAGATATTTAAAAAGATAATTTTATCTCTTTTATGGATGTTACATTCTATGAAAAGTAAATTATAGTGATTCAGAAAGAAAAAAAATTCATTCATGTATATTCCTTTCCAAGAAAAAGGCGTGAATTGGAAATTGATAGACACACTACCAAAGGATGTAATTATTAAATAGAAACGCATCATGAAAGAACATTACCTTATACTCATTGACTATAAATTAAATCATCATATTTAGAAGAAAGGTCTTGAATCAAAAATCATATCCCAGTACATTTAATTCTATTGAAATTATAGTATTTCTGATCATAAATAATTTATGGTTTTGAGCCCCTTAACTTTCCATTGATCATTTACATTATTTTGAACAATGACCTAAATCACTCTCTATAGTTATTTACTCTTTTCTTCCATGTCCACATAATCACTCTCCACCTATGTTCTACTATGTTGAAACCTAGTTATGAGTTAATTTGGGTTACCATTAAATAAACAACATTCTCTTTTTAAATGAGGTTTTAATATCAATTTTTATAATGTGGGTTCTTTTAAATGAGACTTTCAAGTATTAAACCGTCGATGAAATAGATGAATTTTGAGGATGAGATTCATTTTATGGGGTGTAGAATGTGACAACCAAAGTTTTTATCAATTATTTTTTGAAGAATAAATTAAAATTATTTGATGGATCACATTTCATGATACCAAAAGTTAAAATTCCTTTATATACGAAACTAAGTTAATATTATGATACATAAAATATAGAGTTTTTATTTTGGTTCTCACAACACTATGTTTTGATTGTGTTACAAACAATACCGAGTTTCTTTAACAGTTTTCATAACACGTAAGACCAAGTTTTTTCAAACTAAAATATACTATTACTATAATAATTTAAAATGATAGTTATCACTTAACCATTGCAATGGAATGAATGAATATGATTTATTGAATTATCAAAATATATACTTCTCATATGTTTATTAGTTATTTATTTATCTTCACTAAAATAATAATCATTTTAATAAAAAATAATTGTTATTTGAAAAACAATTTTTATTTCTAAAAGAAGGTTTAATTATGATTTTTTAAAATAATTTAAAATTATATTTTACTATAAGAAAATTTATTTTAAAAAAACTTAAGTTTTTAATAATGAATATAAAAATTATATTGTTGAAATTTCATTGTATTTTTCTGAGAAATTTTAATTTTTAATGAATAATGAAAAATACTGCATTTTAATTGGAACTTTCTTTTCATTTAAATAATTTATAACTATAAACTATATTATTTATTTTTTTTAATTTCATAAGAGGTAAATTATAAATCTATTAGTATAATGTATTTCATTGGGTTATTTAAATAATTAATTTTTATATAAAAGCATTGAATTTTTTACTCTAAAAACCCTATTTATCGCCATGTATGAGGGATTAAATTTAAATTAAATTATACCATTTCAATGAATGTAATTTATAAAAAAAGATTCCATATTTTTAATTAGAATAATTTTAATATCTATGAAGGCTAACTTATTTTTTTACCAAAGTGATTAGTGAAAAAAATTTAAAATTAACTATAGTGATTAATGTAAAAATGAGTTTACTTAGTGGTTAAAATATAATATAAGATACAGAATAACCCATAAACTTGACCAACACCCATTGTATAATGAACCAACCCAAATACCATAGTACCCTGATAGCTGAGCTGATCATAACATAGCCCAAAAGGCTTTCTTGGTCCCCCGGTTTGGTGATAACCACCTGTCATCACAAAATATTAAATTGGGAATTGATTTTCCACATAAATAGAAAAAGAAACAAATAAATATTAGTTTGTACCAAAACAAAACCCAAATGATATAGTACCAAAAGTTAAACATGTTTATAAAAACCCAAATGAAACATCACTAAATTACCAAAATTAGAATATATATAACCAAAGTCCCAATAGACACAACACTCCAAGCCCAAAAGGATCACCAACAACCACAACCTCTATGGGGAACTTTCCCTTTGCTCTAAACTTGAAGAAGGAAATAAAAAAAATATGAAAGGAAAAGTTGGGGTGTGAGTTAAAATCCTAGAATGGTCCCACCAAGTGTTCCATATAATATGACACAATAAATAAACCAAATAATGATTTTGATTTCAAATAAAATAGGAATGGAATGAAAATTTCATATTTAAAACTAAAAATTATTTTCATATCAAAAGGTGGAAACTTTTCAATCAATTTCTTAAGTAACCATTTGATATAAAATAGTGTATATAAATCATTAGGCATGAGTAAAAGAGTTTCAAAATCAAAGGAATTTACATCAATGTAATAACAATAAGAAATATGGTCATATTACTTGAAGTATGATAGTTCCAAGCTATGGGATCCTCACATATATCATACCAGTGATCTCAAAAATATCCAAACATGCCCATCATATACTGGCCAAAGAGGACTCATAAATATCCCATTGTCGACAAGATCATCTAAACTAGTTTTTTGTTGGTGTTGTAAAGCATCATTATGTTTATAGGGAATTATAATCTAATTATTTTTATACCAAATGAACTACTAACTACTTGGGATCACTTGTTCTCAATCAATCAATCAGAAATGGGAAAATTATCTCAAAATAGTTTAAAATTCAATTTCCCCATTTCCATTTCCAATATTCCAATTTTTCTTTAAAAATAATAAATGGGGATTTAATTAATTCATTACTTTTTAAAGATAAAACCAATACAAGGTTTTTATCAAATAATTTTAAGCCATATTTCTAAAAATAAATACTATAAATCAATTTAACAAAATTATTCAATTAAAAATCACAACCCAATTTCTAATTCCATTAGAATTTGGGTTTTCCCCCAAAATTAATTAGGAATCAATTCATTTACTAATTCAAATAAATTTAGATTTTCATAAATAAATAGAAATAAATTTAATTTAAATAATGAAAATGAAGGGTTTATTGAATGGAAAATCTCAATGGGACCACCTAAATTTATCACATAATCATGTATCACAATAATTGTAGAGGGAATTTCCATTAAAGAACAATGACAACCAAGATCAAAAAATAAAACCTAGATTCAAGACTTAAACTAGGAGTTTAGATTCATAAAACACATGATGATATAAAAAAATCATATGGATGGAAGGAAAAGAGAGCTGGAGAGAAAGAACGAGATAATATTTCTTATTAGAGAGGAATCAAACAAGATTTTCAAAGCTTTGATCCTCCTTCGAATGGGGTTTGGATGAGCCAAAAAATGATATTGAGAGCTTCAAAGACCTAATAATTCATCCAATCTCTAGTTTGGGATGTTCATGGGTTCATATAAGGGATTTATAATTTTTAAATTAATTTTTAGAATTAAAATACACCGCTCTCATGGTTAGTTAGTAAGGGTCACATGATTTTTCAAACTGTTTACTCCAATTTTTCATTCCTCTAATGGGGTGAATGGTTTCTATTAGGTGGGATCATGGGTTTTAAAACTATTCCCAAACTATGAAAAACCCATCCATCCAATTTCCTGAAGGCCTTTAATTTTTTTATTTGTTATAATAAAACCCCATTTTAATTGGAAAAGGGATAACCCAAACAGACTTCACGAACATAAGACTAAAGTATAATAAAAACAACCCCTACCAAAGAATAATCAAAAAGTTATTTCAAGAAGTACTAGAAAATGGTAACAAGTTGTTACAACCTCCCCACCATAGAAATTTTACGTCTCTAGAAATTCTATGAAGAAATCTCCATGTCAAAAATATTTAGCCACTCATCTTTCATCATTGACACTCTCTCCCAAATCTAATATGTATAAACACCATGTTTCCATAGCACTAAAACCTATGGTTTTTTACTAGCATGAAGTACCTTGGTTTCAGAATCAAATTTCATAATAATATGCTTAATAATAGATAAATTAGGCTTAATATCAAGATCACTGGATCTCTGAACATGATATGGATCAGAAAGTTACTTTCACATCTGCGATACATGGAACATGTTATGTATCATAGTCAAATGTTTAGAAATTTCTAAAAAGTAATCTAATTTCCCCATCTATTCATAAACCTCAATAGGTCCCACAAATTTATGAGAAAGATTCTCTATTCTCCCAAGAAGCTGATGACCCAAATGAGGTGAAACATTCAAGAACACCCGATAAACAACTCAATACTCCAACAATCTATTGTGAAGATCTTCATAAGATTTATGCCGACTCTATGCTATCAATATCCTTTGATGTATCAACTAATTATTTACTCTCATCTATTTAACTAGGACTATTCCATCCAAGGAACTTTCACCAATATCCGATCAACATAATACAGATTTATAAGGTCGGGCATACTCGGCCTCAAAAGGATCTATTTGGATTATGGACTAGTAACTATTGTTATATAGAAGATCAACCAGATCAAAATGGTCATCCAAATATCCACCAAAGTAAAGAATTAAGGCATGAATAATTTCCTTAAAAATATGTATACCTCATTCTATCTAGAAATTTATATGTGGATGGTATGCCATACTCAAATGGACCTGAGATCCTAGTTCCTCCTAGAGGCCTCTCCAAAAGAGTGAATTAATCCGAGGATCTATATGTGAGATTATAGTAGATGTAACTCTATTCAAATGAACAATATATTTAAAACATATATTTTATAACTCCAAAAATTTGGTTGCATCATGAATGGGTGTAAAGTGAGTCTTTTTGGTTTTCCTATCGACCATAAACCTTATCACATTCTTCTTTTTCCTGGTTATGTAGAAACCCAAGAACAAATTCCATATAAATATCATCACACATTCAAGTTAGCAATGAAGGTGGCTGAAGAAAACCTGAATGGATCTGTTTATTTCCCTTGAACTATTGGAAAGTATAACAATTAGAAACAAAATCAACAATTCTTCATCTCATACTTGGATAACCAAATCATTACCTCATGTCATCAAACATCTTTTTGGTTCCTACGTGAACAAACAACTAGGAATATGGTAATCCCCCATCATGAATTTTCTCATGGGAAAAGGTGTAACATACTATTTCTGGAAACATTGGATACCCTCAGTGGAGAAAAACCACGCGGAAATGGTCTACCCACTACAAAGAGAGTTTCTAATGCCATAGAATTTAACATCAAGATACTATTCTTAAATAATCATCTCAAGAAGAGGATAGGTCAATTGGACATCAGAAAATACAACATTGGACCATGTTTTCCAAACTCTGATATGAAAATGTTGAAAAGTACCCATCAAGTTTCACTCTCTTGATGACACTTTCACAATATGGGGCATAAATTTCGTACTTAACATATCAGTGATGACATTCCCTTTCACCGGGGTGTAAAAGATGTTGAAATAAAAGGACTGTTGGTAATACAACTAACACCTCTAGTAGAGATTTAAATCTTCTTAAGAGAATATATAACTCAAGATCTTCTATTCAGAATAAATGGTGAAGGCATCTCTAAAAATATAATGCCTCCAATTCTTTAGTGCTTTCATCTCAACTGCAAGTTCAAGGTCATGAGTTGGGTAATTTTTCTCTTGTTTCTTAATCTACTGAGAGCTTTAGATAATGATGTGATCACCCTACATGAGAACACAACCCAATTCTAAAACTAATTCATTACAGAAGACCACATATCACTTCTCGTCCTCTGGAATAGTCAACACCAATAAAGAATCTAAAATAAGTTTTAGCTTAATGACGGAACTCTGAAATTTACCATTCAAGAAAACATCACTCCCTTCTGAGATAAAGAGGTCATTAGAGAATCTAACATCAATAAATCCATTAAAAATGGAAATGATATCTAGGTAAATCCAAGAATCCTTGAATTTCGAAAACATTTTGTAGTTTCCCCCATGTCATAATGGATTTCTCATTCTCATGATCAACTAATTTACCATGTTTTGATACCCCATATTCCAATAAATTCACTTCTCGAATCTAGAAATAACATTTAGATAGCTTGGAATAAAGTTGATTACTTCTCAAAAATTTCATATATACTCCCATATGACACACATTATCCTCCTCAGGAATAGAAAAAACTATGTTATCATCCAAAAAATAACACCATGAAAGTATTAAGATACTCATAAAAGATCATTTTCCCTAAATCCATAAAATACTTCATAATAACTGGTTAGACCAAATGGAATGAAAAGGTATTCATAATGGTTATACCTATTTCAAAAGGATGTTCTATGAATGTCATATTATTTTAGTCTCAACTGGTGATAACTAGATTGGTTATTAATCTTTGAGAACAACTTCTCCCCTTTTAACTAACCAACTAGATCATAAATTTTTTGAAACAAATACTTGTTCTTTATCGTAGATCAATTGATTTTATAGTAACCAACAAAAATTGAAGTGACCCATTAGCTTTCTTTGAAAGGAGAATCAGTTCCTCCCATGGTGACATAATTGAGTGTCTGAATCCTTTCTAAAATTTCATCCAACTGAGTATTAAAATCATTCATTTCATATATTTTTATAAGGTAAGAAGGTATAGACATTGGTTGAGTACTAAAAATTAAATACAATGAAAAATATACCTCCATTACTAGTGTAAAACCAAATATTTCAAAAGGAATAATGTCGAGGAACTAGATAAAAACTGGAGGGATAAAAATGTTCAAGGATTCTCACTCCAGATCAAAAGAAAGAAAACTGACATTACTTTCACTAAATTTGGATAAGAGGGTTCAGATCTACTTGACCTTAGGTATCATTCTCCCTGAAAGGTAAAACAAATATAATCATGTTCCATTAATGAGACCCATCAAAGATAATAGTCAATTCATGCTATATTAGAAACAATCCACTATACCCAGAAAATTATATCAAGATGTTTCATATTGAGAACCAGAAAATCCCAAGTAAGATAAATCTATCATAAAGAGAAAACATAAGAGGGGAAAAAAGACCCCAGTATCTCTTCATTTTAAGGGGTGTTGTAATATCCATCACATAAGATAAAATCCCCATATAAATATTTAATATATTTACAATATAAGTGAAAATGAATAAATGAGATGCAAGAGTTTCAAATAAATCAATCACTAATGATGAATCTATACTAATGGAACCTATCAGAGTTTCTAGAACTATATATATTTCCTCTTGAGACCCTTCCACTTCATGAATAAGCATCTTTCTGGATGCCTATGGCTGGAACCCCTTAGTTGTTGAAGAATATGATTGCACTTAAGTAATTATAGGTGCTAATGATCTAGTTCCACTATGTGATGAAAAATAGATATAAGAGATCTTCTATAAGTGAACTGATCATCCCTAATAACTAATTATCTTGGGTGGGTCAGTGCAAACCATTTCGAGTGCCCAGACTATCCACACTGGTTGAAACTAAAAGGGCATTTTCCCAATACTATAGGAGGTCTAGAAGAACCATGATGTTGAGAACCATCATGAGAATCATCAAAATTACTCTTTCCCTTAAAAAACTCCCACAAATGCCACTAAAAGAAGAAGGAACTCCTGTAAACCCTGAATTACTAGCCAGATCATGTTTTACCATCAACACTCTTTCTAATACATCCTTATAAGAAGATATCATTAACAATAAAACTTGATAATGAATGTCAGAACAAAGTACCATCTTAAACCATCAAGTCTTTTTATTCTCATTTGATACTATATTCAGTGAAAATTAAACAAGGTCAATGAATCGATTATCATATTCTACCCCGGTCCTATCAGCCTACTCCAGTTTGAAGAAATCAATAGCCTTATCCAATACCATATAATTTGGATAGAACTTGTCAGTGAAAAGAACTTTTAATTCCTTCCTATCTAAAACCCCATGATTCTTCACCATCGCCATCATTTACCAGTATCTTATACTAGGTCCTTCCATATTGAAGGTGGCACATTTCACCTTGATCATATTAGGTGTCTCCAAGAACCTAAACAAAAGATCAATCCTACTCAACCAATTCTCAACCTCTTGAATATTATTAGAGACTTGGAATTAATGTGTCTTATGAAAAAAAATATTGACCATTACCTCATAATTCAACCCTATGAGGATCCATAGATATATCCTGGATGGGAATGAGTGTAGGTTCCTATCCTAGAGCTTGGAAAACCCACAGAATAACCCCAACTAGACTCTAGTCCATGGAAGGATTTTCTTGATGTGGTTAATTAGTAGCTTTGTCCTAGATCCTATTCACACATCTTCTCAGAGGCATGATTCTACACAACATCAACAAAAATTATTAAAGGCATCAGATATTACTCATATCAACACTTAAAAAAGATGAACAGGGAAATTAATCCCATTAGATAGATAAAAAATATTTTTATTTCAACCTTCCGAATAAAATGTAAGGAAAATACAATAACTAATCCCCGAGTCACCTTTCCAAAACTACCAATTGTGACTTAAGGCTCATTACGATGAGATATTTCCATATACTCACTAAAAACTACCTAATATGTCATGAAAAGATCTCTCAACTACATACAAATATCATGGAAGGATGCTTGATATACACCTTTGATACCACTTTGTCATAAACTGGCTGGTACACCCAGGTACCCTGATAATTGAGATAATCCTGACATAACTCGATGGGAATTTCTGATTCCCATGTGCTGGAGAAAAGCACATGGCATCATGAAATATAAATGTGGGAATGGTTTTTACACATAAAAAGTTTAAGAAATAAATACATATGAGTATTCTCAATGAGAAATCCAAAAGGAGACAGTACTAGAAGTCAAAAAGGTATATGAAAACCCCAAAAAATATCACCGAAGTATTATAAGAAAAATATAAACAACCCAAGTACCGATGGAAAGATAACTCAAAGACTGAAAGGATCTAAAACAACTACCACCTCTAAGTGGCACTTTCCTGTTTCTCAAATCTCATAGACTGAAATCTATAAACACCATTAGGAAAAGGTAGGGTGTATGTTAAAATACCAGTAGGCTATCACCAAGTGTTATACATAAGATTCCATAATAAATAAACCTAATCATGATCTTAATTTCAAATAAAACAAGCACCGAATTACAATTAAATATTTAAAAAAATACATGGTTTTCATTTCAAAAGATTGAACCATTTCGAACAATATCTTATATAAACATTTTATATAAAATTGTTTATATAAATTACTAGGAATGAGTAAATAAGTTTTTCAATCAAAGGCATATACATCAATCTAATCAAAACAAGAAACAAGATCATCTTCCCTATAGTACAATAGTTCCAAGCTATCGTATCCTCACACATCTCAAATTTGTGATCTAAATAAAGTGCACACACATCCCTCATACACTATCCAAGAAGAAATCCTTAATATTCCATTGGGGTTAAAATATATTAAAATCAGTTTTTATTTGAATTGTCAATCATAAATCCATTTCTAGGGCATTCCCATCCTTGTGTGTCCATCCCAAATAATCCACTGACTACCCAGGCTCACTTTCTCTCAACAAATAAATCATTAATAAGAAAATTCTTTCAAATTAGTTTAAAATAAAATTACCCCATATCCAGTTTTAATAAGCCAAATTCACTTTAAAAACCATAACATGGGTTTTAAAAAAATTCATTTCCTTTTCAAGATAGAACAATTCATATGTTTTTAAAAAATAATTTTAAGCCTTTTTCAAAAAATAAATTCCATAAATAAATTTCATAAATTTCATCAATTCCAAATGACACCCCAATTTCCAATTCCACTAGAATTTGGGGGTTTCCCCTAAAATTCATGGAAAATAAATTCAGTTCCTAATTCAAATAGAGTTAGTTTTTCAATATTCAATTGAAATAAAATTAATTGAAATAACAAAAATCAATGGTCTGTAACATGTAAAATCTAAACAGAACCACCTACCTTTATCCTAGAATCATGTATTATGACACCAACAATGGTAATTTCCAACAAATAACGAAGACAATAGAGATCAAGAAATCAAGCCTAAATTCAAGATAAAAAAATTAAAGTGTTTAGAACCATAAAAAATTATAAGCTAATAAACCCTAAGGATTAAAGAAAAAGAGTGTAAGAGAGAAATAATAGGAGAATATATCTTAGTGGAGAGTAATAAAATGAGGTTTTCCCATATTTGATTCACCTTGGAGGGGGGGTTTAGAGGATCCAAAATGGTTCTTGAGGGCCCCAAAATCTTGGAATTACTATATTCCCAAGTTTGGGTCAATAATGGGTTCATAGGGGGTTTTAGAATTTAAAAATTATTTTTTGAAAATAAAAAACACTACTCTCACAATTTTCTGGGTGGGGACACATAGTTTCTCAAATTGTACTCCCAAAACGTACACCCTCTTATGGGGTTCACAGTTTCTACTAGGTGGGCACACATTTTTTCATACTACATACCAATAATGAAACACCCACTATTTGGGTATTTACAGTTTACCATGGGTGGATTCATGGTTTGGGAAAACCTTGCATGAACCATGCACAACCCATCATTTTCCAAAAATTGTCAACTTTTCTTCCAAAGAAACCCAAAACGAACCCCAACCAAATCATGATGAACAAGAGGGTTCGAGGATAAACTAAAAATGGTAATAGTATGTTGCACATTTTCTGTACATATTTTACCCTTTTAACCTTATCCTTGAAGTTTATGTGTTTTGGGACACTTTTCTGTGAAAGCGACCCACATAATAATTTATGTAAAGAAAAAGATAAAAAATGTAACCTTCTTCATTTTAATTTATGTAGAGAATTTGAATAAGAAAAAAAATACTATTGGATCAATTATATATATTATTTTGATATTTAATGAAATTTTTTATCATAATATTTTATCTTAAATTTCTTGTGATTAATTTGTTACTTAAAACTCTTAAGAAACGACAACACATTAATTATTTAGTTAATAATTAACTAAAATAAATGATTTTGAAAATATTAAAAGTGAGTAAAATTGAACAAATTATTTCTTAAAATTAATGTTTTAGATGAATATATCATGTTTCATCGGTGTGAACTCAATATATTCAAATTAAATCATTTTCTTGATATTTTTTAAATTCAAATTAATTAAATAATGTCAAAATGGACATTATTGTTATTTTATAACAAATGATATTTCTTTAAATGATTTAAAATTTAAAAAATAATCTCATATAAAATGTAATTTTTAAATGTCTAAAAATATATTTTATGGTCCATTCAAGGACTAAATAACCTTTTATAATGTATATATTCACACCAAAATAGTAAAAAAAATTTAGCAGAGTTAGGGTTACAGTAGTGTTTTTACGCATTACACACACTTCTATTAAAATTAATTTCTAACACATATGATATTTTTATAAATTAGATATCATATTTTATAATAATGTTTTCTTAATTTTTTTTGTAATTCTCACTTTAATTTTCTTATAATGGTTAAATTATTTGGATATAAAATTAGTTAACTTATTAATAACCAAAATGGTAAAAATATGAAAAAATTGATGTTAGGGAAGAAAAGTGCACAAATGATTTTTGTTTGTATTTTTTTATTTATAGACCACTTAAACCCTACCATACATTATTATACATTTTTTTCCACATTTGGGAATGTATTCATCCAAATAGAAAATAATTTTGAGTATTTACAAGAATGCCAGTGCTCTTCAATTATAAAAGGGAACTCAGTCTCAACATTCTTCATACCACTCAAGAAATTATGATTGGAAAAGACCTAATAAAATAAGTTATACTCTTATATAATATCATTATATAATAATAATATTTTTAATAAATCCATCAAAGGAGGGATTTTATAACAATCCAAAAGGAGACACTTGAAGAAGAGGTAACATTCTTCAACAAATGATTTTTTTTGTTTTATTTAATTCTCAATCACCTGAAATTATTTTAATATCATGATTATATAATAAATTAAGTATATTAAATTTACTAATATGTTTTTATGTTAAGGTTACAACCTAAAAACACACAAACTTCCATTAAATGGGTTATTAAATCATCATTCATGTATACACTAGAACACCACCTCACGAACCGATGTCGTTCATTTTTCCATTACCACCTTTAATATTTTGGAATAATTATGGAAATACTACTTAAATATTTATAATGTATCTATTATTATATATTAAATATATAATTCATACCTTAATGGTTTACATTTTGTGGGAATATGATAACGTTATTCGTGTGTATGATGGAGTACCGACTCACATAGTGATTCGATTTGTTTACTATTACATGGAATGCATTAAAGATGAGTTAAATAGAAATATTTGATAGATATGACATAAAAATTATAATAAAATTATTATTATATATATATATATATCATTTACATTTCTTTCTTTTAATATGACAAGAAAATGGAAACAACATTAATGTGTACCTACGACCTTCCATCTCTATGAACGGTGTGTTCCATTTCTTATCATTGAATTTTATCTATTTATATAAATACATATATAATGAATATATATGATATTTATATCATTATTTTAATTTTATAGATTATGAAATCATTATCTAAGTAACAATATCAAGAATAACAAGTCAAAACATGTAAGAAGAAAGCAGTTATTAACCAAAACTTAAATTTCACATGGGATTTTTAATAAATGGGTAATATAAAGTAAAAATAAAATCATAAATGATATAATATTTAAGAATATATTTCTTTTATATATTTATATTAATATTATATTTATTATACAGTTTCTTTTAATGAGTACGTTTAGTTTCAAGACTTATAGTAAGGGGATTTGTAGTATCACTTTTATTTTGTGAGAATTATGCCATATTCACCACCCATATATGTTTTATAGTGTATATAATATATTATGACATGATATATCATGAATTTAATTTAATTCATGAAATTAAATGTTTCAATTTATTTTATTCTATCATGTATCTCACAATTCGAATATTACTTATGTAGTAAGTGATTTCAGTCTCACTTTATACTTTTGTGAGACACATCCTGTATTCACCACCTCCTTCTTCTATGTGGTGTATATATTTACAATGAATGTATTTTATGATTCATATAGTCAAATTTATTTCTATTTGGATACCTATTTGATGATCTATCTTTCATGGGGGTTATGATTTAAAAGTTACCAAATTTGTAAAGTATTTTTTCTCAATTTTCCTATATTGAGATGTATGTTATAATATGAACCTATATTATTTAATGATGTGTATATACAACCTTATTGAATTGTAATATCATGAATTTATTTATCTTCATGATATTTTAAAATCCATTTTATGTTATTCTTTCATAGATATTACTATTCAATGTTTCCAAAGAGGTAATAATTTTATGTTAGAATCTCATCATTTATCAGGATTTTTTTTATTATGCTCCCAATGATAAAATATTATTATCTATCCCTCAATAATTATAATTAATTTTATTATACTATGTTTATTCATTATATATTCAAGTTATGTTACCAATTTTACATTATTTGGAACATAAGATAACTAATAAAGTGTCATTTATGAAAATCTGACCTTTTTCCCACTTCATTCGAAAATTTGTTTCATTTTAAAACTATAATTTATAAAAAAATGTAATAAAAAATATTTTTTAAATTATATTTTAAGATAATTTTCATGGAAAATTATTTTGAAATTTCTTTATGTTTTAAAAATTTATTTAAAAGATTTTGAAATATTGTTTTCTATGTTTTCAATGTTATTTTCAATGAAAAAGGTTTTGAAAAGGATTTACTTATTAAAATAATTTTCTCAAATATGAAAGTATATTTTACTCAAGAGATGTTTTTAATGAATTTTAAATGGTTCATTTATAATTTACCAGTGTTATTGTTAATGAAAAGTTTATCGAAAAGGTTTATGAAAGTGATCTTCAAAGAATGGTTACTTTCATTAAGAAACATTTGAAGTGATCTTTCCAAGACCTTCTCCATCTAAGATGTAACACTTTGATATAATTTAAGTTTTTTGGGGATATGACCCTAGTAAACAATTCATTTTATTTCTCTAAATATTTTTTTGACTAATGGGATGATTTTTATAAAACTGGTATCTCTTCCATGGGATATACCATTTCAAAATGATCATTAAACTCGATTATTTTCACTGGTTATACTATTATAAAATTATTATGAAACCTATATGATCTCCACACACTTTGATATGATTTTTATGACACCCATTTATTTTCATGGGTTATGATATAATGAATTTTTATGATCTTGTTTCACATATTGGTATGATTTCATTATGGGACAGGTGGGACCTATATCTCTCTCTAATGCATTATATAATGATAAATGTTCTATGAGTTTACAGGATTCATGGCTGAATATGAGAACCAAAAAGATGAGGGTACCCAAGTGATTATCCCATGCCCAAATATGGGGGTATAAGGGTGGTCATCCCAATAAAAAAGATTTGGGTATATGAGTGGTCATCCCAAGCCCAATGATGAGGGTATACAGGTGGTTAACCCCTACCCAAAAAGAAGGGTACAAGGGTGGAAACCCAATCCCAAATTTGGTACGTAGGTGGTCAGCAAAATCCTAGCATGTTATGAATGTATTGGTGGATATCATTGACATAATATTTTCTCCACTTCTGTGTATTCCACAAATTCCATGTCTTATGAAATGTTATGCTCTCATGGATCATGTTCTTTTTTATGGTTTTCAAATGTTATGCTCATTTTCACATACCCTTATGTTCATGTTATTCTCATGTATCTTCTTTATGTACCATTACTGAGCATATGAGTTCACCCTTTTATATGTTTCTTTTACCCATGTTATGAATAAAGGTTTTACGTAGGATTACTAGACAGGAAGATATTTTTGGGAGACATTAAATATATGTCACCAGATTAGAAGTTTTTGTTCCATGTTTCTAAAGATACTAGACTATTACAGTCCCTAGGGATTTGTTAATGAAATAAAATGAATACTCCTAAAAATGATATAATATCCATGTATGTTAATCCTTGGGAAGTATATATGATACTTTATCTCAATAATATAATGAATTATATAATCCATTGTCCAAGGTAATTTACAACAACATGATATTTTAATATATGATCTCCACTAATTAAGTAAAATATGTTCGATCACTCACTGTATATAAAACACCAAATCAAAATGGAATCATCATATATTTATACAATTAGCATTTTGAAAAAATTGATCCTTCAGGAAATTTAGGGCGGCTCCTTGACCTCGCGATGCTCTCTTCCCTCTGGTGACGACGGCGGTCGGGACACCGGCTCCTCCCCCTTGATGGGGGAGGGGGATTCATTGTCTCACGAGAGAGCTCGGTCATTTCAGCCTTTCTCTAACATGGAGTATCTACCTCCTTTTCCGAAAGCTTTGATTAACCCTAAGGTGCCTGACCTAATTGATGGAGCACCGAATATACATCTCTCTCTATCTGAGTTCACAGAGTCTTCGGCTTTGCTGAATCTCACCCTGGTGGCGTGCTTCAAGAACAGAAGACCTTCGGTGGATGATTTCGATCATTTTGTATTTGGTTCATGGGATCTTCGTGAAAGAGCGGTTGTGGGTTTACTGGATAGCAAGAAAATTATGATTCGATTTGAGTTAGATATAGACCTCATCCAGGCTTGGGCTAGGGCACCTCTTATATTCAAAGGCATCCGATTTATGCTCATGCGATGGTCGTTTGATCTTCATATGAATCGGGATTCTCCCTCCATCGCGGTTTGGGTTAGTTTTCCTAACCTACCTTTGCCGTTTCAAAACCCATCTGTTATTTGTTTATTGGGAAACATGGTAGGAAGATATCTTTGTTCCGATTGTAGCACGAAAGCGGTTTGCCATCCGGTAAATCCCAGGGTGTGTGTTGAAATGGATGCATCGCGCGTCCCTTTTGAGTATATTTGGATTACAATTGGGGAGGAGTATAGATATAAATAGAGGTTTGTATATGAAAGTTGGATTGATTTTTGTGGTTTCTATAAGAGGTTGGGGAATCCGATTGAAGTTTTTCATGAGAGGAGGGTCTGTCACAGTGGAAAGGAGGCTAGTATAAGCGCTGAGGAGGGTATACGACACAATGAACTGGGCAAAGATTTGAGGATGGGTCTGGATTCGAAGATGAAGGGGGTAACTGAAATAGGGAGGGGTCCTCAGATGAATACTTCAGCGAGGGAAAACCTCGACTCTGGTTTTGGTGTTATTGACTTGGAGGAAGATCAATCAATTGGTAATATCAACATTGGGATGAACCTGGATGAGGAGGGAGTTGATCGATCTCTTACTACTGCGGGTCTCGAACAGGTTGGAAAGGAACAGGAAGGCAGTTCTGTGGAGGTGGTTAACATGGCGAGACCGATTAAAGGTCTAGATCCTTTGGCCAAGCCTTTTATGGTTTTGAATAATAGGTTTGATGTCCTGGTAGAGGGTAATGTGGATGAGGTTCTGGAGGAGGAGGCCTTTTCAGGGGGCGAGGGTGTTGTTATGTTGGTGGAGAATATGCAGGAGAATCGCTTGGGGCTGGAATTAGTGATAGACCCTGTGGAAATTGCTGAGCAGGTACTTCATATGGAACTTGTTGGGGGGATAAGACCCCTTTGGTCCATCTGGCTAAGAGTAAGGGGAAGGAGGCAACAGTTATGGATGGTGAGGAACTTCCCATGCAGGAAGGGTGGAAACACTTGACAGAATGTCATCTTGCTGAACAGAGGCTGGGCGGCTC
The DNA here is from genome assembly GCA_963277665.1 of Viscum album. Lineage (NCBI taxonomy): Eukaryota > Viridiplantae > Streptophyta > Magnoliopsida > Santalales > Viscaceae > Viscum > Viscum album. The sequence goes on from OY728145.1 coordinate 14,899,807, forward strand.
TGCTGGAGGTCATGAAGAAGGGTTGAAGGAACAATCCAGGGTAGGGAAGGAGAGATCTAGGGTAGGAAAGGAGAACTGGAGTCCCCCTAATGGCCATTCTTTTAGAGATATTGTTCAAGATGGGATCTAGAAGGGGTCTACTGGTGTTAGACCTCCATCTACAACCTCAACAAGGAGGCCAAGAAGAGAATACTCATACCTTCCAAGCCTAATGTGGACAAGAACTGCTTCTATAAGGAATAGCCAGGTGGTCCTTGCCATCAAAAAAGGAAATGGGGTTAAGAAGCCATCATCTGTTATGAATAATTTGGAAATGCTTGGAAATCGGGTTCAAAGTGCCAATTTTTGGAGAAATCTGGAATGGGAATCGGCTACAGGAGAAGACAAATATGGTATGGGATACGAGGATGATTTTGGTTATTATGATGTTTAATTCTATGTTGGTTTAGGTTGTTTGTGGTTTTGGTTACTGTTGTACTGGATTGACGTTGTATGTCGGGCACCGGTCACCCATAATCCAGCTTTTATAAAATTAAAAAAAATGATTTGCGGCGGTAAAACCGAGTCACATAATTTTTTACGTATGAATAGGATTAATTGAATAATGAAATAATTAAATATATTTGTTAATATAATAGTTATTTAACATAAATTTACTTAAATTCATTACTATGATTAAGAATCTATCTTTTTCACACTGTAATTTTTATTAAATAAAAGTAAGTAAGATATTTTTAAATCATGAATGAAGAAAATATAATATTTATTGAATATTGATAGATTAATTATTGTGTTATAAAAATTAATTTTAAGAACAACTAAAAATTTAAAAAGTTATTTTCCTATAAAAATATTTTTTATTGTATTTTATAAATTCAATTAAATATTAATATATCAAACTATAGAAATTGAATTAAATAAACATAAAATTAATTTTTTATATATAATGGAAATATTGTTTTAGGATTATTTTTTAGGTTTTTTCAAAACATATTTTTTTAGGTTAATAGTGAAAAATACCATTTTTATAGATTAAATGAGTTTTTTCGGGAATTAACAGTATATAAGTACGCATTAGAAATTAATGAAACCTTTTTATAAAGTTAAAATATGTATTTTATAATTTAATTTAGTATTTTAATATTGTTGGTTTTAATTTTCAAACCATTATTTGAAATTTTAGAATATAAGTAATATTTTAAAAAATGATTTTTATAGATTATACGTTTAATTTTATAAAATAAATTTTTATCACATATATATTAAATATAATTAAAATACTTCCATTTTTTGATCCATAATTTTAAATTATATTAGGATTATTTTTTTTTGTATTTTTAAAAATAATTGATTTTTAGATGAATAGTGAAAATACTGTTTTTGACAAAACGATACCTTTTATTACCTTATCAGAATATAAGTGGATAATAAATTTTTATTAAAAATATTAATTTTTCAAATATTTATTTAAGGAATAATTTTATATATTTTATTGACATTATTTTCAACATGTAAAACCAAAGAAACAAAAGTAATATTTCAATTCTAAGAAAAACAAGTTTTTGGTATTTTCATTTAATTAAATACTATTTTTTAAAAATTAGGTTTTAGATTTCGTTTAATGCCAAAAGTTTTTTAAGATATAAATCAATATATTTAATTAATAAAAAAAATATTGATAATATTTTTCCACACTAAAATTAAATGTTTAAAATGAACTTTTTCTAAAAAATGGGTTTTATTAGTAATGTACACTAATACTATGATTAATTTCAATAAATCTTAGAAATACCATTTTATAAAATCATTTAAATATTTTAAATAATAATTTTGAAATTAGTAAACAACTTCAATTTCAATTTGGGACAATAAAATTAGTTTACCAAAGTGAAAGTGGAGTTACCCTGGTAATGGTAAATTAGGGTTAAAGTGGGTTTAAATAGTAAAAAAGGTTAAAACATGTAATTACCAATTTTGTTATTTTATGGTATAATTTTTATCAACATTATATATATCCCTACACCGTTATTAGCCATTTTTGAATCCTTTTCCTTGAATAATGTAGTGATATTTTTGAGAAATAATGAGTTATTTTACAAAATTTTTCTATTATTGACTTAAAAAATGAGACCACCCCCTCTCAAAATATCCAGCCATTACAAATCCTTGAATTAAAAAAAATATATGCGATCATACCTCATAAACACTCTCCCAATTCCTTTTAAGCCTTTTCCTCAACAAAATATAAAACTAAGGAACCTTAAAGAGTTTCTTATGGGAGAACTTCCAAGGGAAAGGTAATAATCTCAACCCGCATTTTTTATATTCTTTTACTCTTCTAAATCTCTCAAGTCCCATATATCCACGAAGGTATGATAACATCATTATTTTTAATATTCTCTAATGTTATTATACTTTTGGGGGTTTTTATACTTTCCTCTAAAATCATTGAGAAATAAAATAACTTCTTCATGTTTGTGTATGGACTACCGCCACCATGAAAGACATGTTTTATTTACCATTACCTCCTAAAATGGTTGGATTTAAAAATTTATTTATTATGTAAAAATTATATTTTTTAAACCATTATAAATATGGAAAAAAATATATAAAAATCTATAAGTAATAAGAATAATAAATTTTCATAGTATGTTTAACAACCATAATTGGGTTTATCAGGGAACCTTTTTTAATTTGGATTTATTCTCAGAAAACCTTTGAAACTGTATATGAATTGTACTAATATAAAAATAAATGACATAAAACTCCAAAATTATATTGGGAATGATGTTATTTTACAACACCTTTGAACATGGTTAATAAGCCAAAACTATTAGAAAGGAATTATTTGAACAACCTTGAGTAACTGATGTGAGAAGATAATATATTAAAAATAAGTACCAAAATATACTAAATAATACTTATAAAATTAAAAATACATGAACAAGGTTCTTGGGTATATACTTAATGAAATTAATTTTATTATTCATGAATTTAAGTGCAAGTTTATAGTGAATTTAGACATGAGGCAAGGGGTTTTCATCTCAATTTCTATTTACTGAGACATATTTTAATATTGCACACCAATTTCTTATTTATATGGTGTATATACTTCCCAATAATATTTTTTAGAATAATACATTATTTTAATCTTAGGTTGAATAAAACCATATTATTTTAAAGATTCCAATGACTATTGATTCAAAAATTACATAACCTGTAATGGTTTGATCTCAAAACTCACTTCTTTGTGACACATGTTATTTTGTACACCTAATTTAATTTAGATTCAGTATATACTACAAATTAGATATATAATATAATAAATTATATTTATTCATGGTATTTTAACTATGAAATAAATATTTATCTATTTCAAGAATATTTTGTTAAAATGTATCTTATATCTTAAGGGTTTCTTTCTTAATCACCCTTCATTGATGAATTCTTTGATTTCATGCACTAATATTAATTTTAATAGTGAAAGTACTTACCCATGAATTTTAATATCATATATTAAGGTTTAATAATTAAAATTCACTTCAATTCATGATTCTTCTTTCAATAGTCTTTGATTGATGTCTTTCTTAAAATATAAGGGCATTTAAAACTCATTATGAGTTCATGAGATATAATGTTCCTTCTTGAGTTTCACCTTTTATGTTATATGGTATACCCTATTTATTTCTTTATATATCAATTATTATTCATATACTCTTTATTTTTGAGTCCTAATTTTTATTAAAAATGTAACCATGGGAATAATACTTATTTTCCTCTTAAATGATGGCTTCACCTTATAGTCCACAATTTCCCTTCCCGATAATGTTCTCATTATTAATTGGAAACCAGATTCATTTTTTATCATGTGAAATTAATATTTACCATATCATATTTTAAAAATAATTACTTATCATTATTTATTATGTAGATATTTCAATAATCATGTTTTTTAAAATAAAATTAAGGGATCTTTCGAACCTCTTTCATGACTTTCTGGTTACAATTTATGTTTATTTTTCTCCCATTTATGAAATATTATTCTCAAGAACTTAACATATATTTTTTATATTTTTTCCTAAAATATAAACCTATTTAAATATTCTCATAATTTATATAGTTAATGTTTTTTAGTTCCTTTTGAAATTCCCACATTTAAGTAAAACCAATTGAAGAAAATTTCGTATTTTTGGTCTCATATTAAGAATCACCCTTATAAAATGATTTTAAACCATAAAAAACTACTAAAAAAATCATTATTTATTGGTTAAACCTATTTTTTAAATTTTATTTTTAGGGAAAATAATTTTCTCTTTCTATATTTAAAAATATCCTATACTTATTTTATAAAGTTTCACCCAAGTTTTACATTTCTATTCTCCCTTATCCTTGATCCAGCTCAAGAAATATCTATATTGGAACTCAATAATAAAGAAATGTGTTTTATTCTCAAAAATAAACTTAAAATTAGTTTAATTATTTATTGACTTGGGAATATTTATAATTCATCTTTTGGTTATAGATTGAATTATAATTATGAAACACCCTTCATTATAATGAGTTTGATCCTGCTTGTGGTTTATGTATGGTTTCATTTCCTTATATGAGATAAATAATTATGATTTTAATTATGTGATGAGGGGAATTATATATCCCTAATATGTATTGGGTAAATATTTATATCTCATGGGATGTTTGTTTATGGATTATGGAGTGAACCTAATCCACTAAATGATTTTACCACCATTTATGGTTCATGAGAAGTCGGTGTAAGCATGCTATGTTATGTGACCGGTGGGTCTAAAAATATATAGTCATCTAATTAATTGGGTAAAACATTATCTCATGAGATTATATATAAGTGATTATGGAGTCAGACTAATCCACCATGTGATTGTTTCTACAATGTTTATGGGAATGGGTAGTGAACCCAATCCACTATGGTGCTTTGGTCACTATGATAGTCAGGATAACGAGCCTTAACATATTATTATGGTGCCATGACTTATATTTTTTCTACATATTTCAGGATTCCAAGAAATTATTATTTAATTTACTTATTCCATGTTTCTATTCTTATGTTTATTCTATCTATGATATCATTTTATGCCACATGACACGCATATTATGCTTTATTACCATGTTTATTCATTTACTATACTTTCTATCTCACCCATTTCATCGTGTATTTTTAGAGGCCATCCTATGAATTTATAGTATAACAATGGGAGTTAGGATAAATATGTATAGTTTAAATTAGATGTGATTTATTAATTTTTAATATCATGTATTCATGTATCAAATCATTCAAATATACTAGACTTATAGATCCTCATTTTGTATTTGTTGGAAAATTATGTGAAAAATAATGAAATAATATGTTTTTAAGGACTATATTTATGTAGTTGGTATCAGAGGAATAACTAGTCATTTTTAGAGATTAAGATAAAAAAACATATCGATACTCAAATGGATAAGTCTAAGGGATAAGCCTATGTATATGAGAACATATTGAATGTTTGGTGAAGTAGAGTTTATGGGATTTTCCATGAAATTATATCCCACTCTAGATATTGGAAAGTGGATGTAGGCTTAGACACATCTGTATATAGGCATAATAAACTCGAAGAGATTTTTTTGGATATTAACTCAACTATGAACTAGTTCCTACCAAAGAGGCATAACTATACACCTAGATAGAAACTTCTGGGGGATATGCTTTGGTTAATCTTATGCACTTTATAAACTGCTATGGAGGTTTGATTTTCTAGGTACACTGAGAAAATATTTTGATAAGTATAAGACATCCCAACTTAATGTAACATAGGTTAAACTAATATTGATAAATTTTAAACCAAGTATTATATAAGTTGGTCTAATAACAATATATGTTAAATTGTGAATGATATAGTTTAAAACAAAGTGTGACATAGCATGAACTAAAACAATTATAGGATAAAATAATGGTTTTATAAATCGAGACATATTCAGTAAAATTTAACCTTTATTATATAGAACAATTCTATTTTTTGATAGTTTTTTATCACTCATGTTAACCACTCTTTTTTAATGGATGAAACTAGAAGGAAAATAGATAACAATAAGTCTGAGGAAAAATCCAGTAATTGTTCAAATGGTCATCCCATTGAACTGGGAGTTAGACTAAGAAATCTAGATATTATTCAATGAAAGATATCATGAGATATGTTTAACCTTGTGAATATAGTTAAAATCCGGAACCCATCAATTAATAGAAGGATGGGGTCTCATGGGAACTCTGATCAATAAGACGATGACATAAAGAATATTGAACTTCTTATATGTAAAAAATATTGGAAAAAGATCTAATGAAATTGAATCAAGGGTATTGGAAGATGATTATATTATGGTAAAAGAGGTAATTGAGAAAAAATATGTCAATGGGAAAAGAAGGATACCATTAAGAAAGAAAATTTTCTTCTTAAGTATTGACTAATTATTTTATGTTTTAGATGTGTGCAATTTGGTCACTATGCAGCCCCATGAACCATAACACCCGCGAATGATAAAGGGTTAAATTATTAAATGATACGACTCATGTCAACAAGGTGCACCTTCCTTTTCTGGAGCCTATCTGATTAGAACTCCACAGTTAAGCGTACTTGGCCTAGAGTAGTGGTCAGGATGGGTGACCTGCTGAGAAGTTTCCCAGGGTGTGTGTGAATGAGGACAAATCAAACTAGAAAGGACATGTGTTGTCAAGATAACCCATTCAGGCATGTGGGTGGACCCTAGGGCGGGCCCCACGTGTCTGCGAGGTAACTGGTGGTACCTGGTGGGCCAGGACCCAATTACTATGTTAAGGCGGGGTGGCTGTGCTGTCACCGGGGCCCACAATGAGGATGTTGTGCTCTAGGGGGGGGGGGGGGTGATTGTAACACCTCCAAATTAAAAAGGGTTAAATTATTAAATGATAAGACTAATGTCAACAAGGTGCATCTTCCTTTTTGGGAGTCTGTCTGATTAGAACTCCACAGTTAAGCATGCTTGGCCTGTAGTAGTGATCAGGATGGGTGACCCTATCAGAAGTTTCCAAGGGTGTGTGTGAGTGAGGAAAAAACAAACTGGAAAGGAAATGTGTTGGCCTGTGGGGACAATCATTAGTTAGATGACCCGTTTAGTAATGTGGATGGACCCTAGGGTGGGTCCCACGTGTCTGCAGGGAAACTGGTGATACTTGGTGGGCTAGGACCCGATGGCTATGTTAAGGTGGGGTGGCTGTGCTGTCACAGGGACCCGGTTGTCACAAATGGTATTAGAGCCAATACCTAGCCGGAAGTGCTTAGGCACCGCCTGGGTTTGAGGCTTGGGGTCCACAATGAAGGCGTTGTGATTTAAAGGGGTGGATAATGTAACACCCTTGGAAAAGTGAGACTTAAAAGGCTAAATGTTACTACCCATGTCAACAAGTTGCACTTTTCTTTTTAGGAGCCTACCTGATTAGAACTCCATAGTTATGAATGCTTGTCCTGGAGTAGTAATCAGGATGGGTGACCTTCTAGGAAGTTTCCCAGGGTGTGTGTGAGTGTGGACAAAACACACTGAAAGAACATGTGTTGACCTGTGGTAAAAGGAAAATCTTATGCATTGACTATTGTTGAGGTGAATAGTGATTTTTCACTATATATGACTCATGTCAACAAGGTGCATCTTCCTTTTCGGGAGTCTGTCTGATTAGAACTCCACAGTTAAGTGTGCTTGGCCGGGAGTAGTGATCAGGATGGGTGACCCTTTGGGAAGTTTCCCAGGGTGTGTGTGAATGAGGACAAAGCACACTGGAAAGGAAATGTGTTGGCCTGTGGGGACAATCATTAGTCAGATGACCCGTTGAGGCATGTGGATGGACCCTAGGGTGGGTCCCACGTGTCTACGAGGCAACTGGTGGTACCTGGTGGGCTAGGACCCAACGACTATGTTAAGGCGGGGTGGATTTGCTGTCATGGGGACCCGGTTATCACAAATGGTATCAGAGCCAATACCTAAAAAGATCATGTGTTGACCTGTGGTAAAAGGAAAATCTTATGCATTGACTACTGTTGAGGTGAATAGTGATTTTTCACTATATATGACTCATGTCAACAAGGTGAATCTTCCATTTCGAGAGTCTGTCTGATTAGAACTCCACAGTTAAGCATGCTTGGCCTGGAGTAGTGATCAGGATGGGTGACCCTCTGGGATGTTTCCCTAGGTGTGTGTGAGTGAGGAAAAAACACACTGGAAAGGACATGTGTTAGCCTTTGGGGATAATCATTAGTCAGATGACCCGTTCAGGCATGTGGATGAACCCTAGGGTGGGTCCCACATGTCTGCGGGGCAACTAGTGGTACCTGGTGGGCTAGGACCCAACGACTATGTTAAGGAGGGGTGGCTGTGCTGTCACAGGGACCCGGTTGTCACAAATGGTATCAGAGCCAATACCTATCCGGAAGTGCTTAGGCACTGCCTAGGTTTGGGGCTTGAGGTCCACAATGAAGGCTTTGTGATTTAAAGGGGTGGATAATGTAACACCCTTGGAAAAATGAGACATAAAAGGCTAAATGTTACTACCCATGTCAACAAGGTGCACTTTTCTTTTCAGGAGCCTACCTGATTAGAACTCCACAGTTAAGAATGCTTGTCCTAGAGTAGTAATCAGGATGGGTGACCTTCTGGGAAGTTTCCCAGGGTGTGTGTGAGTGAGGACAAAACACACTAAAAGAACATGTGTTGGCCTGTGGTAAAAGGAAAATCTTATGCATTGACTATTATTGAGGTGAATAGTGATTTTTCACTATATATGCATCATTATATTATTTCATATAAGATTTAACATATTTGGAATTAATCTATAAATAGTTTTTTTATAATTATTGTATCTATGGTGTATAAAACTTTATAAAGGATTAAGGAAAGGTACACCTTATATATTTATATCTTCATTACTTTCTAGCATTCTATTAAGAAAGAATTATCTATTTTTACCAAGATCTGATATCAAATTTTATATGTGGAAATATAACATTATATCTTAAATAAACCCATGAATAAATACCATGTTATGGTTAATTATGAGATCCCAATGGAAATTAATCCATACATTTATATTTTAAAATTTCAATGATGTAATTTATTTATGGGGTTTGAATGTAATGACATGATATTTTAATATATGTTTTCCTCTAATTAAGTTAAATATTCTAAATAGATTGCCCCACAAACAAAACTAAACCAAAATGAAACCATGATATTTTTAAACCATTAAAACCAAGACATTTAATTATTAGTTAAAAATATGAGTAATCAAATTATGAAATATATTAATATATATGTTTATATAAGGTTATTTTAAACAAATTTAATTAATTCCTTATTATTTTTAAGAATATATCCTTTTATACATTGTACTTTTTATTAAATAAAAATAAATATATTATTGTAAAATAATGATTGAAAACAATAATAATTATTTATTAATAATACATTTATTAGGGTTTTAAAGAAATTAATAATTATAACAACAAGTATTTTAAAGAGTTATTGTCCAATAAAAATTGTTTTTTTTGTAATAATTTATTATTTGTTTTAAAATTAAAAAATATAAAATTATAGAGATTATATTTGAAAAAACCAATATTAATTTTTTTATTTTTAATTTATATAATATTTTTAGATGAATTTTTGGGTTTTTTTCGAAAAATATCAATTTTTAGGTAAATAGTGAAAATTAAATTTTTTATAAATAACATGATATTGATTAAAACATTAGTATTAAATTATTAATTTGTAACTATTAAACCCATTTTATAGGACCATATATAAATTTTATAATTTAATTATTAATGTATATTTTTCTGTAAAATTTATGAGCTCATATTTAATATTTTAGAAATTAAGTTATATTTTTCAGAGAAATTGTTTTTACTACATTATACATTTAGTATTTTACAATTATTTTTTATCACTTATATAATTTTAATATAATAAAATTTATTAAATTTTAGGATTCATTATGTGGAAATGATATTAGGATTAATATTTGTGATTTTTATAAAAAAATTGATTTTTGAATGAATTGCGAAGAATATTGTTTTTTGCAAAACTATGACTTTTATTTATTTATGAGAATATAAGCGAGAGTTATAAATTTGTAAAAGATTTTAATTGATAAAATATTAATTATAATTATAATTTTATTCCTTTTAAAGATATTTTTTTAAAATTATTAAACTATTAAAAAAAGTAATATTTTAATTCTAAAAAATAACTTTTTTTGTCTTTCCATTAAATTAAATATTATTTTGGTAAAATTTGGTTTTATCTTGATTTGAAATCCAAATATATATTTTTTATAATAAATCAAATTATTTCCTGAAAATAAAAAACATTGAAAATCATATCCGACTCTTATATTTTATATCTGAAATGAACTTTTTCTATGAAATAACATTCACACATTATGTTCTCTAATACTAAAATTAATCTATATAACTCTTAGAAATATTATTTTATAAAATTATTTAAATATTTAAAATAATAACTTATATATTATTAAATAATTTTAATTTGAATTTTTTCCATTAGAATTAGTTTCCATGGGTGAAAGTGGAGTTAACACGTTAAAGGTAAATTAGGGAAAACATTGTTTAACTTTGTGGAAAGGTTTACAAAATGTGAAAATATTATTTGAAATTGGATTATGGAGGATTTATAGACTTATATATATCTCCAAACCTAATAAATTATACATTTTTATCTTTTTTTCATGGATAATGGATTGATATTATTGAAAAATAATGAGTTTTAATAAAAGTGTGTTTTTTTCACATATAAAAGGAGACCAAATCCTCCCTATTTCTATACCAATTCAAAATACTTGGATAAACCAAAACTCTACCCTATTCTATCCTAAATTCTCTACCCATGAATTTTAAGCCTTTTTTCTCACTGAAATAGCATACTAAAAAACCTTAAGGAGTTACCCATGGGAGAACTTCCAAGGGAAAGGTTATACCCTCAACCCAACTTTTCTATGTTGGTTTCTTCTTCTACAGCTCTCAAGTCCCCTATGTCCATTAATTTATGATAACATAATATTTTTTATATTCATAAATGTTATTATAATTATGGAATATTCTATTTATATATTACTCCAAAATTATTTAGAAAAACAAAAATGTCTTTATGTGTATTTCTGTGGACTATCGCCACCATGAATAACATGTTTTGTTTTCACTTAACTCCTATAATAGTTGACATATAACATGGATTTAGTATGTAGACATTATATTTTTGAAACTATTTTCATTATAGGATGATAATATATGAAAATATTTAATTAATAAGAATATTAAATGGTTATAGTAAGTTTGACCACCCTATATGGATTTATTAGGGTAAATTTTGTAATTTGGATCTAATTTGGGAAAACATTGAAATTGTATAAGTATTATCCTAATGGAATACTAAATTAAATAAAAATAAAAATTTATGGAGATATTTAATATTTTTTACAATATCTTTGACCATAGTTAACAAACAAAATATATTAGAGAAGAATTAATCGAACAACCCTGAGTAACCGACACAAGCTGAAACTACATTAAAAAGAAGTGCCAAAAGATAAAAAATTGAACTTATAAACTTAAAATATATGAATAACTATATTCTTTATATATTTAATGAAATTAATTTTATTTTTAAATAAATTAAGTTCATGTGAAGAGTTCATTCAGACATGAGGTAAGGTGTATTCGTCGCAATTTCTCTTCAGTGGAACATATTTAAATGTTACAAACCAATTAATTATTTATATAATGTATATACTTCCAAAGAATATATTTTATGATACTCTATGATTTATTTCTAGGGATTTATAAAACCATTTGATGTAAAATATTCTAAAAACTATTAGTTTAATAATTATAAAACCTATAGAGGTTTAATCTCAAAACTCCCTTCTTTATATCACGTCTTCTTTTATACACCTAATTCCATTTAGATGGGGTATATACTACAAAATAGATATATAATATAATGAATTATTTCCATTAATAGTAGTTAAACATTAAAATCAATATTTATCTCTTTTAAAGGGTTTTATTAGAATATATCTTAGCCGATAAGGGTTTCTATCTCAACCACCCTTCATTGAGGCATACTTTGATTTTATGCACTAATCTTCATTTTTACAGTGTAAACACTTAAGCCTTGTTTTTTAATATAATATTTTTTTTAAAAAAAACTAAAAATAACTAAAATTCATTATTTTACTTAACATGGCCTACGATGGACTTATTCCATAAAATATAAGTGTATTTATAACTCAATGTGTTTTTTTTGAGATATAATGTTTCTTCTTGAGTTTGAGTATTCCTTTTATATGGTATACCCTATTTCTATGTTGAGCTATCACGACTGATTCACATATTCTTCATTGGTGAGTTCTAATTAAGATTAAAAATATACATATGTTAAGAATAATTATTATACTCTTAAATGATGGTTTCAACTTCTTGTCCACATATTCCCTTTGGGACAATGTTCTCCTTTATAATTGGAAACCTCATTAAGTTTTATCTCACATGAAATAATATTTACCATATCCCATTTTAAAATGACTTTTTTTCATTTTTATGTTGTATTATTTCAATAATGGTGTTTTATGACCTAAAAGTAACATATCTTTTGAAACACCTTTATGACTTTATAGTTACACTTTCCCTTTATTTTTCTCTATTTTATGCGATATTCTGAAAAGAAACTTATTATATTTTGGTATATATATTCATTATATATATACCTAGTCGAATATTCTTATCATTTATATGGTTATAGAATATTTTAGTTCCCTTAAAAATATCCACTTTTTATTAATCCAAATTGAGGGAAATTTTTCTATTTTTAGCTTCATATCAAAGATATACCCTATAAAATGTTACAAACCATGATAAACTTCTAAAACACTAATTATGTAATGGAGAAACCTCTTGGTTAAGAACTTGGTTTATGAAAAAAAATTATTTCCTTAATTTTCAGTATACTTTACCAATTTTTTAAATCTTCACCCAAGTGGTATGTTTGTATTTTTTCTTTCCTAGATCATTCTGAGGAAATATCTATATTGGAACTTAATTATAATGTCCTATATTTTATTCTAAAACATAAAAATCTAAATGATTTAATTGTTTCTTATCTTGTGGATACTTATGATTTAATTTTCAGTTATTCCGAGAATTAAAATTATGAAACCCCATTTATTCTCATGAGTTTGATCATGATTAAGGTTTATATATGCTTTAATTTCCCCATCATACAAAAAGAAGATTTTTTTCATTATGTAATTGGGGATGGGGGATTTATATATCGCTATAATTTATGGTGTGATTATTTATATCTCACGAGATGTTCTGTTTGGATTATCAAGTGAAACTAACACACTAATAGATTTTTTCACCATTTATATAGCAATCCAATGAATTGGGTAAAGCCATATATCTGATGATATATTATGAAAGTGATTAGGGAGTGAACATAATACATCATTGAATGTTTTACACTATATCTGTGGTAATTGGGATTAAACCTAATCCACCATGATAGTTTATCCATTATTATTGTCTTAGTAGTGAGCCTTAAGATATTATTATGAAGTCATGAATTATGTTTTTTCCACATTTTCTAAGATTTTATGATGTTATTATTTAATGTTATTATTAAATGTTTCCATTATTGTGGTTACACATTTTTTGATATCATGTTATTCCTTATAACTATAATGTTTTGATTTATTACCACATTTATTCATTTACTAGGATTTATCACTGACCAATTAAATTATGTATTTTTCTCAGTGCATCCTATACGTTTTAATAATATATAGAAGAGTTTATGGAGACATGATGATTATTAAATAAATATGATGTTTTTATGTTTAATATAATTCATTAATGTATCTATTCTTTTAAATATACTATTCCTATAGATCCTTATTTTTAATTTATTGAATAATTATGTGAAAAATCATGAAATAAAATATGATTATGTATTGGGTTTATATATTTGGTATAAAATAAATAACTAGTCATATTTAGTGATTATGATGATATAACCATAGTGAGGACCCTAGGAAAAAATCTAGGGGAGAAGAAAAAGTATGTGATAACATATTAAAATTTTGGTGACATAGATATTGTGTGGTTTTCCTTGTAGTAATATCACTATCGAGATACTGGAAAGTGGATGCCAACTCTTACATAGTTATACAACCTCTTAATAACCATGAGTATAATCTTTTGGGTGTTCACCAAACCATGAACCGGTGCATTATATATTGTCCAAACTATAAACCTAGGTAGAAATTCCGAGGGGATACTAGTTGGTTAATCATATTCTATTTATGAACAACTATAAAGGATTTATTTTCTAGTTACTCTAAGGGATTAAGTTGAGAATTATAAAATAATGCAACTTAATATAACCAAGGTTAAACTAATATTGATATAGTTTGAACCAAGGATGATATACGCTGGTATAATAATGATATATGTTAAATTTTGAATGATATAAGTTAAACATAAAGAGATATAACATGAACTTAAAAAATTATAAACTAAAATAATGGTTTTATAAAGTGAATCATCTTTAGTTAAATTTATCTTTGGTTATTTAGGATAATTCTCTTTTGATAATAACTGTTCATCACTCATGTTAACCCCTTTCAGTTTTTTAATGGATAAAACAAGAAGGAAAATATTTAACAATAAGTTATAGGGAAAATTCATAGATTGTATAAATTATCAAACGATTGATGGGGAGATGGGCTCAGAAATATGAATTTTATTCTAGGAAATATTTCTTGAGAAATGATTAACAATGTGATCATAGTAAAAATCTTGAACCAACCAAATAATTGAAGGCTGGAGTGTCGTGGGAACTTGGGTGATGAATAGGATGATGTAATAACATTGAACATGTTACATGTCAAAAATATGGGAAAAATAACCAAGGAAATTTCTTTAAGGGGAAAGAAATATGCTTTTACTAGGGTAAATGAGGGCATTGAGAAACAAGATGTAGTGGAAAAAATAAAGATACAATGAAGAAAGATAATTTTATTTCTAAGGAATGAATATAGATTTGATGTTTTAGATGTGTGGAATTTGTTCACTATGAAACCTAATGAACAAATACAATGGTAAAAGTATAAAAACAACACCAACTACCTCCTAGATCATAGTCAAAGTTAATGTCCATACAATGACTATTGTTGAGGTAGACAATGTTTCTTCACTCTAGATTCATTAACATCTTATGTAATTTGAGATTTCATCTTTCAGGTATTGTTCTATAAATAATTTTTTTATAATTATTATATCCATGGTGTTTAAAAATTAATCATGGTTTGATAAAGGATACACCTCATAGATTGATCTCTTCATTACTCACCATTATTTTATTAACAATGAATTATCACTTTTTATGTAGACCACATATTGAATTATGTATAGGGAAATATCCCATAACATACTAAATAAACGCATTTAAAACTACCATTTTATGGTTAATTTGGATATCCCTATAGAAATTACTTCATATTTATAAGTTTTAAAATTGAAAAGATGAAATTTAGTTAAGGGGAGAGAGTGTAATGACCTGATATTTTAATATAAACATGTTCAATAGATTTCTTCTAAAGAAACCCTAAACCAAAATGAAAATGTTATAGGTTTTGAGCATTACAAACAATAAATTTAATTAGTAGTTATGAATATGATTAAAAAAATTATGAAATATATTAATATATATGTTCATATAATTTTTATTTTACACAAATTTACTTAATTCATTATCATGTTTAAGAATCTGTCTTTTTATGAAATAATTTTTTTATTAAATAAAACTAAGTATATAATTTTTAAATGAGTATTTTAAAAAACTATAATATTTATTTCTTAGGTAAATATTTATAAGTGTTTTATAGAGATTAAGAACAAGAATAACAAGAATTTTTAAAAGTTATTGTCCTATAAATACAGTTTTCCATTATATTATATTTTTTAATTATATGTTAAAAATAAAAAAATGTAGGCATTTAATTTGAAAAATAAATTTAATATTTTGATATAGAATTTAAATATTATTTTAATAATACATTTTGGGTTTTTTTAAAAATATTTATTTTTAGGCGAATAGTGAAAATTAACCTTTTTAATAAAAACACGACTTTTATTAATTTATTTGTATAAAATTATGAATTATAAATTATTTAATGATTTTATATGACCAAATAAAAATTTTATAGGTGAATTTGGAATTTTAAAAATGTTTTTTTAATTTAAAATCTCATATTTTACATTTTACAACTTAAGTTATATTTTTCATGAAAACTGTTTTTAATACATTTTACATTTGATATTTTACAATTAAATTTAATCAAAAAAATTAATTTTAATAATATAAAATCAATTATATTTTTATATTAATTATGTGAAAATGAGTTTAGTATTATGTTTTGTGATTTTTTAAAAATAATTTCTTTTCAGATTAATAGTGAAAACAGTCTTTTAAAAAGAATGACTTTTATTTCCTTATCAAAATATATGTGAGAATTTTAATTTTATAAATCCTTTTAAATGATAAAATATGTATTAATAGAATAATCTTATTATTTTTTTTGTTTTAAACATATTAAACCCATGATGAAAATGTAATATTTTAATTCTAATAAAATAACTATTTTTTGTCTTTTTCTTTTAATTAAATATTTTTTGGTTTAATTTTTCTTTATATTAATTTGAAATAAAAATAATATTTATTTTTTTATAATAAATAAATTTATGTTTTGAAAATATAAAACATTTAAAAATTTATCCTCCTCTTTTAATTTATGTTTAAAATGAACTTTTTATGGAAAATAGTTTTTACACGTTGTGAGTGATAATACTAAAATATATTCATCTAACTCTTAGAAATAGTAATTTATAAACTCATTTAAATTTTAAAATAATAATTTATAAATCATTAAATAAATTTATTTTTAAGTTTTTCTATTAGAATTGTTCTCTATGGGTGAATGTGGAGTAACCACGGTAAGGGTAAATTATGGTAATGGTTTTTTAACTTAGTGGTAAATATTAAAACCTTTTACTTTTATTGACATTGGATGGTGGAGGGTGGATCGACTTTATCTCTCTCTAAAAATCATTATTTTCCTCTTTTGGAGCCTTATTTATTGGATAATGGAGTGATATTTTTTAGAAATAATGTGTTTAAACAAAAGTTCCATTTTCACTTATAAAAGGCGACCAAATCCTACCCATTTATACACTAATTCAAAACACATTAATCTAAAAAAAATCTTTCCTAGACTCTCCTAAATTCTCTACCCTTGACTTTGAAGCCATGGTATCAACAAAATACTATACTAAGGAACCTTAAAGAGTTTTCCATGGGATAATTTACAAGGGAAAGGTAATACTCTCAACCCATATTTTTAAATTTATTTTATTATTATACAACTCTCAAGTCCCCTATATCCATGAAGTTATTATAACATTATAATTTTTAGTATTCTTAAATTTTATTATAATTATGGATTGTTCCTTTTGTACATTCATATACAATCCTTGATTAAAATGAAAACGTATTTATGTGTGTGTGTGGACTACCGACACCATAAATGACATGTTTCGTTTTCTATTACCACATAAAATGGATGACTTTAGAAATTAATTTGGAATGTCAAAATTATATTTTGAATCTATTTTTATTTTAGAATGATAAAATATGACAATCAATAATTAATAAGAATAATTAATGAAATAGCATGTTTAAGCACATTAAATATATTATTGAGGGAACCTTTCGTCATTTGGATCTATTTTGGAGAAAATGTTGATACTAAATAAGTATTAAAATAATAGAACAATCAATGAAATAATAATTATTAATTATAGATTTTCTGAATTTTTTTACAACACCTTTTTCCATGGTCAGCAAACCTATACTATTAGAATGGAATTAATCAAACAACCACGAGTAACTGATTTAAAAAGAAAATATATTTTAAATAAGTTTCAATAGATAGTAAATAAAACTTATAAGATATTAATAAAGTTATTGGATATATATTTAATTAACATAATTTTATTATTCATGAATTTAAGTGAAATTTAAGAGTGCATTCAAACACGACCTAAGAGTTTTCCATCTTAATTTCTTTCTAGAGAGACATATTTTAATGTTACACACAAATTTGTTTTTTTATTGTGTATATAGGGATGAAGAATATATTTTATCATATTATATTATTTAATTCCTAATATTTATGAAACCATATTATTTTTAAGCTTCTAATGAGTATTTATTAAAACTTAAAAACCTATTAGGGCTTCATATCAAAACTCCCTTCTTTGTGACACATGTTCTTTTACACCAGTAATTTCATTTAAATGGTGTTTATACTACAAATTATATGTATAACATAATGAATTACTATTATTCATGGTGTTTTAAATTTAAATTCAATCATTCTATCTTCTAAGGGGGTTTAATTAAAAATGATCTTAAGCCAGAGGGGTGTCTATGTCAATCAACCTTTATTGAGGCATGTGTTGATTTTATGCACCAATATTCATTTTTATAGTGTGATTACTTCACCCTTGATTTATAATATCAAAAATTATTTTTAAATAATTAAAAATCAATTCTATTCATGTTTTTTATTGACTTAGTCCATGATTGATGTCTTCCAAAAACTATAAGTGTTTTTATTAGTCAATATGATTTCTTGAGATATAATGTTTCTTCTCAAGTTTCACCTTTACTTTTATAAGGTATACCTATTGTATAATGTGATATATCAATACAAATCTATATATTCTTTATTTATGTGTTAAAATTATCATTTAAAGTTTTAGTACGTTATATATAATTATTATCCCCTTAAATTATGGTTTCCCCTTATTATCTACAATTTCCATACCCAACAATGTTCTCAATTTTATTTGGAAATGTATTTAAGATTTATATCTTGTGAAATAAATATTTACCCTCTCCTAATTTAAAAAGAATTTATTATCATTTTTATGAAGTGGGATTTAAATAATGGCGATTTAAGGCATAAATTTAAGGGATCTTCTAAACCTTCTTCATGTCTTTACAAATAAACTTTCTTCTTATTTCTCCTGTTTTATGAAATATTATTCTAAATGATTTATTTTATATTTTATATGTTTTCCTTTCATTTATAACTAGATAAATATTATTATCATTTATATGGTTATAGATTATTTTAGTCCCCTTTTAAATTCCCATCTTAATAAACTCGATTGACGAAGATTTTAATATTTTTATTTCCATGTCAACAATCACGCTCATAAAATGTTTTTAAACCATTGAAAAAATATAAAAAAAACAAATATGTTTTGGATAACCCTCTTGGTTAAATTATAGGTTTATGGAATGTAATTTGTTGTTTCGTTATTTTTAAACATCCCTTAATTATTTTATAAATCTTCACCTAAGTGGTGTATTTTTATTCATCCTTATGCTTCATCTATCCCATGAAATATCTACATTGGAACTCAATGTGGATGAACTATGTTTCATTCTATAATATAAACATCTAAATGATTTAATTACTTATTATATTGGTAATACTTGTGATTTCAAATTTCATTATTACTTGAATTAGAATTATGAAAACCCCTTTATTTTAATGAGTTTGATCATGATTATGGTTTATGTAAGGTTTCATTTCCTCATGTGAAAAAATAAGTATGATTTTAATTATTTTATAGTGGTGAATTATATATTCCTAAAATGTACTGGGTAAATATTTATATCTCATGAGATTTTATTTGTTGATTATGGAGTGAACCTAATGAACTATTGGATTTTTTACACCATGTATGGTTCATGGGAGGTTAGCCTAAGTATTCTATATTATGTGATGAGTGGGTCTAAAATTATTTTTCCATCCAATGCATTGGAAAAAGCTTTATATCTCATGAGTTTATATTTAAGTGATTTGGGATTACACAAAATCCACCAAGATAATTTTCCACTATGTGTTTTGGAATGGCGAGAGAACCTAATCCACTATTGTATCTTTTCCACTATTATAGTTTTAGTAGTGTGTATCAACTTATGATTATGATTTCATGACTTATGTTTTTCCCACATATTCCATTATCAAATGATATTATTATTTAATTTCATTATTCCATTTTCCATTATAATATTTATTCTATTTATGATATCATTTTTTCCTCTAAATAATCATGTTATACTTTATTACCACATTTATTATTTTATTTAGCATTCTATATCACCCATTTCATTATGTATTTTCCCTATGGTATCCTATGAATTTATAGTATATATATGGAAGTTTGGATAACTATGTAGTGTATTATATAAATAAGTTGTTTTATGTTTAAGAAGATTTATTCATGTATTTAATCAACTAAATATACTATACTTATAGATCCCAGTTTTTATTTATTAGAAAAGTATGTGAGAAGTCCTAATATAATATATATTTAATTCTTGGTTTTCCAAAGTTTCTATTAATGAAGGGATAATAATATTTATATATTAGGATGATATAACCTTATTCATAACCCTATAGTGAAGTCTATGTGATAATAATATGAATATGATATCATCTTAAAATTTTGGTAAATTAGAGGTTGTGTGGTTTTCTATGAAATTATATTCATGTATGGGGTGGATTTTGGATCTGAAATAGTTTTACCTAGCCATAATTACCTGAAAGAGATTTTTTTGGGTATTTACTCAACCATGGCTAGTGCATGAAAAATAATCCTAACTATACACTTGTATACACACTCTATAGAGGGATATTTTTTGTTAATCATATGCTCTTTATAAACACCTATGAAGGATTGATTTTATAGTTAATTTGAGGGAATATATTTAGAAGAATAAGATAATAAAACTTCATATAACCAAGGATAAACTAATCCTTATATAGTTTAAACCAAGTATGATATAGGTTGATCTAATAATGGTATATGTTAAATTGTTCCGATATAGGTTAAACAAAGAGTGATATAGCATGAAATAAAAAAAATTTAGGGTAAAATAATGGTTTCATAAAGTGAGGCATATTTAGTCTAATTTGCATTTAGTTATCAGTATAATTCTATTATGGTGATAATTGTTCATCACTAATGTTAAACCCTTTTTTAATAGCTAGAATAAGAAATAAACGACATATGAATAGGTATATGGGATAATGAAATGATTTTATAAATGACCAAACCATTAAAACATGAAATGGACTATGAAATTCATAAATTATGCCAATAAAACCATCAGTAGATATGATTAACCATGTAAAAATAGTTAAAATTCTAAACATACAAAATAATAGTTAGATGGTGTCTTTTGGGAAATAGAGTGATGAAGATGATTATGTAATGAATATTAAACATATTACATGTCGAAAACATGGGTAAAAGGACCTACCAAATTATCTCAAAGTGACTAGAAGATGATTTTCTTGTGGTAAATGTTGGAATTGAGCAACAAGACATTAAGGCAAAAATAATTATACAAAGAAGAAAGAAAATTTTCTTCCTAGATATTTACTGATGATTTGATGTTTTAGATGTGTGCAATTTGGTCACTATTTAACCAATTGAACTAATCCAATGGTTAAAGTAGACAATCAAAACCAACCACCACCTAGATCATAGTAAAAATGAAAATAGAATGTAATGAATACTATTGAAGTAAATAGTCATTTTTCACTCTAGATTTGTTGAAATATTATGACATGTAATATTTTACCTATTATGTATTGTCTATAAATAAAAAATCATTATTTGTATAATTTTTATTTCCATGGTGTATGAAAATTCATCATGTTTTGAAAAAAGTTATACCTTATAGAGTCATCTATTTTTTAATTACTATCATTATATTAAGAATGATTTTTTCTCTCTTTACTAAGAGCTAATATCAAATTTTGTTTAGGGAAATATCACCTCATTTCTTAAATAAACCCATGAATAGTCACTAATGTATTGTTAATTAGGACATCCCAAAAGAAATTACCCAATATATATAAGTTTTAAAAATTTTAGGATAAAATTTATTTAAGGGGGGAAATTTAATGGCCATATATTTTAATGTATGTTTTCCCTAAATTTATTCAAATTTTTTCAGTAGATTTCTCCACAAGCAATACTAAACCAAAAAGAAACTATGATATGTTAAAACTTTTAAAACCGAGACATTAAATTAGTAGGTATTAAATGGAGTAACAAAATTATGAAATATATTAAAATATATGTTTATATAATGGTTATCTTACACAAATATAAAATTCTAGATATTTAATTATAAAAAATAAAATTCATTATTTTTATTTATAATTTAAATATTATGTTAAGATGAATGCTTAGGTTTTTTCTAAAATGATTGATTTTGAGGTGAATAGTGAAAATTATTGTTTTATAAATAATAGAACCTTTGTGAAATTTTTAGTAAAAAATTAGGAATTAGTAATCAATGAAAACTTTTTATAATAAAAAAATATATTTTCTATAAGTGAATTTATAATTTTAATTTTTTTAGTTTACTTGCCCTTATTTGACATTTTAGAACATAAGTTATATTTTTCAGAAATATTTTTTAGATACATTATACATTTAATATTTTACAATTAATTTTTATCACTTATATAATTTTAATATAATAAAATGAACTAAATTTTGGGATTCATTATGTGAGGCTGATATTAATATTAGTTTTTGGGATTTTTTAAAAAATGATTTATTTTTAGATGAAAAGTCAAAAGTACAGTTTTTACCAAAATGGTGACATTTATTTTCTAATCGAAATTTAAATGAGACTTATAATTGTATAATACATTTTAATTGACAAAATAGTTTTATATGTAATGATTTTATTCATTTTAAAGACATTTTTTTAGAATTCTTAAACTTATAAAACAAAATTAATATTTTAATTTTAATAAAATAACTATTTTTGGTCTTTTCATTAAATCAAATATTAATTTGGTTAAAATTTTATGTTATCTTAATTTTTAAGCCATATAAAATTTATTTTTTTATAATAAAAAATTTATTTCTTGAAAATAGACAATATTGACAATCATATCCTGCACTGATATTTTCGGTTCAAAATGAACAGTTTCTATGAAGTAGTTTTTACATGATATGTGTGCAAATACTAAAATTAAGTTATATAACTGTTTGAAATGTTATTTCAAAAAATTATATACATATATAAAATCATAATTTTTTAATTATTAAATAATTTTGATTTTAAAATTTTCCATTAAAATTAGTTTCTAAGGGGGAAAGTCGAGTTACCACGGTAATGGTAAATTTGGGTAAATGGTGTACAACTTAGTCGAAAATGTTAAAACATGATTTTTTTAAAAGGTGAATAATGGAGGGTGGATCGACAGTATATATATCAACACACAATTATTTAACACTTTTGAATCCCCTTTTACTTGGATAATGGAGGGAAATTATTAATAAATAATGAGTTTTTTCAATAGTTCCCTTTTCTTCACTTATAAAAGGAGACCTCCTCCTCCCCATTTCTATACCAATTCAAAATCCTTGGATTAGAAATAAAATATTGGTTTTTCTCTCCTAGACACTATCCCATTTACGTTTAAGCCTTAATATAATGGAAATACTATACTAAGTATGCTTAAGGAGTTACCCATGGTAGAACTTCCAAAGGAAAGGTCATACTCTAAACACTACTTTTCTAAGTCATTTTCCTCTTATAAAACATTAGAGTACACTCTATCCATGAAGGTATGATAATTTTATTAAAATATAATTATGTTATTATACTAATGGAATATTTATTTTATACTTTAATCTAAAATAATTAATTTAAACAGAAATGTTGTCACACGTGTGTGTGGTCTACCACCTCCATGAATGATAAGTATTATCTTCCATGAACACATAACTTGGATGAATTTAAAAATGAATTTATCATCTAAAAATGATTTTTTTTGAAACTATTAATTTTATTTAATGATAATATATGAAAATATAAAAGTAATTAGAATAATAACTTCTTATAGTATGTTTAACCTCCTTAAAGAGATTTATCAAGGAACCTTTTATAATTTGGACCTATATTGGGAAAAAAATTGAAATTACATAAATATTATCCTACAAAAATAATAAATAAAACAAAACTCCAAAATATGGATATCCTAAAGTTATTTTATAACCCCATTGAACATATTCAACAAACCAAAACTATTATAAAGGAATTAATCGAAAAACCCTCAGTAACCGATGTATAAAGAGACTGCATTAAAAATAAGTACCAAAACATAATAAATTTAACTCATAAAATTTAAATATATGTATAATTTTATTTAATATTTGTTTAATTAACTTAATTTTATTATTGGTTAATTTAATTTCAATTGCAAGGTGTATTCATACATAAGGTAAGGCTTTTTCATCTCATTTTGTATTCATTGAGATATATTAAAATATTACACAAATATTTATTATTTATATGGTGTATATACTACCTAAGAATATATTTTATAAAAATATATGATTTTATTCTGGGTATTTAAGAAACCATTTTAATTTAATGATTTTAATTACTTTAGATTCAAAAATTACATAACATATAAGGGTTTCATCTCAAAACCCCATTTCTTGGAAAACATGTTATTTTATACACCAAATTTTATATAAATAGTTTATATACTACAAATAAGATATATAATATAATGAATTATATCTATTCATGGTATTGTAACATTAACATCAATCATTATATCTTTCAAGGGGTTTATATTATAATGTATCTTAATCCACAATGGTTTCAATATCAATCACCCTTTATTGAGGCATGATATGATTTATGCAAAAATATTCATTTTTATAGTGTATGTATCATGACATTTATTTTTAACATTATTTTTTATTTTTTAATAAGTAAAACTCAATTAAATTAATTATTTTTCTTTGCTAAGATATATGGTTATTTTCTTCCCTAAAATATTTGGGTATTGATAACTCAATATGATTTCTGGAGATATAATGTTTATTCTTAAGTTCCAACTTTCCTTCTATATAGTATACCCT
The DNA here is from genome assembly GCA_963277665.1 of Viscum album. Taxonomy (NCBI): domain Eukaryota; kingdom Viridiplantae; phylum Streptophyta; class Magnoliopsida; order Santalales; family Viscaceae; genus Viscum; species Viscum album. The sequence continues at coordinate 14,924,964 of OY728145.1, forward strand.
ATTTCTATATTGTGATATGACTTGTGATTCAAATATTATTTATTTATGAGTAAAAATTCTTCTTGAAAATACTACTATGTAGAGAATATTTATTATCCTCTTAAATGACGTTTTAGCCATCTTTTACCCCATTTCCCTTCTAAAAAATGTTCTCATTTTTAATAGAAAAACTAATTAAGTGTTATATCATGTGGATTTAATATTTATGCTATAATATTTTAGAAATAAATTTTTATCAATTTTTTAAGATGTGTGTTGTCAAAAATGGTGTTAGAAAACATAAAAGTAAGGGATCTTCCGAACCTCCTTCATGACTTGTCGAATACACTTTCTCTTTATTTTTCTCCCTTTTATGAAATATTATTATCATGAACATCTTCTATTATTTTATATATATGTACCTTAAATATATACCTAGTTAAATATTCTTATCCTTTTATTTTTTATATATTATTTTAGTTTCCTTAAATATTCCCACTTTTAAGTCAAAGTGATTTATGGAAATTTTCTTATTTTTGGTCTCATGTAAAACACCACATATTTAAAATGTTTTTGAAACATGAACAACTAATAAAAAACTAAATATTTTTTTGGATAACCCTATTGTTGAAATTATAGGTCTGTGTAAAATAATACGGTATATCCTTATTTGAAAATATCTTTTTCTTATTTTATAAAGCTTCACCTAAGTGGAAAATTTATATTCTTTCTTATCGTAGATCATTATTATGAAATATATATATTAGAACTCAATAATTAAGACCAACATTTCATTATCAATTATAAAAATCCAAATTATTTATTTCCTTCTTATTTTGGGAACCCTTATGTTTTATCTTTCAGTTATGCTTTAAATTAAAATTAGGAAACCTCTTATATTATCACGAGTTTGATCATGGTTATATATTATGTATGTTTTAATTTCATCATGTGATAAAAATAAGAATAATTTTAATTATGTGATTGGGGAAATTATATAACACAAAAATGGATTTGGAAAATATTCATATCCCCTGAGATATTATGTATGGATAGTGGAGTGAACCTAATCCACTATAAGATTTTCTCTATCAAGTACAGTATATAGGAGGCTAGCCAATGCATGATATATTATTTGACAGGTGGGAATGAAATTATATAGCCCTCCACTACATTGGGTAATGATTTATATATAATGATATGATATGTAATTTATCAGGGAGTGTACCTAAAACACCATGATATTTTTTTGCACCATGTTTATTAGAATGTTGAGTAAACCCATTCCACCATTATTCTTTCTCCACTATGATAATCATGATAACAATCCTTAACATATGATTATAATTTCATGAATTATGTTTTTTACATGTATTTCAGATTCCATGATCTTATTATTTAATCTCCTTATTTTACAATTTTATTGTTTGTGGTATTCTATTTTTCAAATCATGTTATTCCTCTTTACACTCATGTTACACTTTATTACCCTACTTAATCATTTATTAGGAATTTTAGAATTCCCATTTCATTATGAATTTTTCTAGTGTATCCTATGAATTTATAAAATATATATGGGAGTTAGGAGAACTATTTATAGTGTTAAATAAATATGTTTTTAATATATTTTTTCCATGTATGTAATCATACAAATATACTAATATTATATATCCGTAATTAGTATTTACAAGAAAATTATGTAAAAAATCATGAAATAATATGTGTTTAAGGATTGGGTTTCTATAGGTGGTATCAAAGGAAGGACAAGTAATATTTTGATATTATGATGATAGAACATTTTTGAAAACCCTATGGATAAGTATAAGGGATTGTTATAACTATATGATATCATCTAAAATTTTGTGTAATATATAGATTTTGTTGTTTTCCTTGTAATTATATCCTTATATGGATACTGAAAAGAGGATTCAGGATATGACACAATTTTACCTTGGATGAATAAACCTAAATAGAATGTTTTGGGTATTCACTCAACCATGACCTGGTTCATGATAAATAGTCCTAAATATACACCTGGACTGACACTCTTTGGTGGATATGCTTTGGTTAATCATATGTTCTTTATGAACAACTATGAACGAATGCTTTTCTAGTTACTTTGAGAGACTAGGTTGAGAGGTATAATATAACCCAAATTAATGTAACATAGGTTAAACTAATATTGATATAGTTTGAAAAAAATATTATAGATCAAATAATGATATATATAATGTTTTTTTGATACAGGTCAAATAAAGAGTGATATAACCTGAACTAAAAAACTTTTAGGCTAAAATAATGATATTATAAAGTGAGAAATCTTATTCAAATTTAACTTTAGTTATCTAGGATAAATATCATATGATTATAATTGTTCACCACTCATATTAACCCCTTTTGGTTTTTAATGGTAGAAAAAACAAGTAAAATAGATTATAATAAGTTCTAGGGACAATGCAGTGATTATCTAAATGAGAAACCCTTTGAAGTGAGATATGGACTAAGAAATTTAGAAATTATTCCAGTAAAACTATCATGATATATGACTAACCTTTTGAACATAGTAAAAATACCGAACTCACCAAACAATATAAGTTTGAATTATCATATTTACACAAGTGATGAAGACAGTGAGGTAGAGAATATTGAACACATTACATGTAAAAAATATAGAAAAAGAACCTAGAAAATGGCTTCAAGGGGACTATAATATGATTTTATTGCGAAAAATGTGGTAATTTATAAGCATTCCATTGAGCAGAAAATAAGGATACAATGAAGAAATATAATCGCATTTCAAAGGATTGACTAATGCCTTTTTTTTGGATGTGTGGAATTTTGTCACTATACAACCCATTACAGAAAACCATGGTTTAAAGAAGAAAAATGACACTAACCACCTACTATATCTTGGTAAAAAATAAAATCATATACAATGAATAATATTTCTTTAAATAGTGATTTTTCACTCTTGATTCATCAAAGATATATTTCATGTAATATTTCACATATTAAGTATTGATTTATAAATAAAAAATTCTTTTTTGTATAATTATTATATCTAGGGTCTATGAACCTTCATAAAGTTTTGAGTAAAGTTATACCTTATATATTTATCACTTATTTACTTACTATCATTATATTAAGAATGAATTATCTCCCTTTACCAATAGATCATATAAAATTATATATATGGAAATATCACATCCTATCTTAAATAAACCTGTGAACAATTACTAATGTATTATTAATTATGATATCCCTATAGAAATTACTCCATATGAATGAGTTTTTAAATTTGAATGATGAAATTTATTTAATGGGGGAGAATTCAATGACCTGATATTTTACTATATTTTTCCTCAATTTAAGTTAAATATGTTCAACAGATTGCTCCCTAAGAAAATATGATCCAAAATTAATCTGTGATATGTTTATACCCTTAAAACATATCCAATTAATTATTAGGTATTAATAGGAGTAAAAAATTATGTAATATATTAATATATATGTTTATATAAAGGTTATTTTACAAAAAAATATTTAATTCATTTTTGTATTTAAGAATCAATATTTTTATGCACTGTACTTTTTTATTAAATAAAACTAGGTAAATTATTGTTAATGATTATTTTTAAAAAATATTATATTTTTTTATTAACACATGCTTTATTATTGTTTTTCTAGAAATAAATATTACGAACAACAAGTATTTGAAAAATTTATCTTCCTACAAAAACAGTTTTAGTATATTTTATAATTTTAATTATAAGTTAAAAATATAAAATTCTAGATATTGAATTTGAAAAAATAAACTTCATTTATTGATTTATAATTTATATATTTTTTAATATTTTTTTTAAAAAGATTGATTTTTTCAGTGAATAATAAAATTTCCATTTTTAAAAATAACATGACTTTTATGAAATTATTTGTATAAAATTATGAATTGGAAATTAATTGAAAATTTTTATAAAAAAATATATATTTTATAAGTAAATTTATTATTTTAAAAATGTTTTTTAATTTATAATCCAATATTTGACATTTTATAACTTAGGTTATATTTTTGAGAAATATTTTTTTTATACATTACACATTTAGTATTTTAAAGATATTTTTATCAGTTATATAAATTGAATATAGTAACATGCAAAAAAATTATAAGATAAATTTCAGGGAAATTATCTTAGGATTACTATTTTGATTTTTTATAAAATAATTTTTTTTAGTTTAATATTAAAAAATAATGTTTTTGTGATAAAAAAGACTTTTACTTATTTATCTGAATATAAGTAAGAATTATAATTTTAAAAATCCTTTTAATTTATAAAATATTTTTTATAGGAATAATTTTATTTATTTTAAAATTATTTTGTTTTAAACTAAATAAACCTATGAGACAAAATTAATATTTAAATTTTAATAAAATTACTATATTTGGTCTTTTCCGAAAATAAAATATTATTTTTTAAAACTTTTTTTTATCTCTAGTTGGAAGCCACATTAAATTTATTTTTTTATCGAAAACAAAATAATTTATTTAAAATAAAAGAATTGAAAATCCTATTCCACAATTATATTTTATGTTTTAAAAATAATTTTTATATGAAATAGTTTTTACATGTTATATTCACTAATACTATAATAAATTTTTCCAAGTATTAGGAATATTATTTTATAAAATTATATAAATATTTAAAATCATAATTAACACATTATTAAGTAGTATAAATTTTATGTTTTTCCATTAAAATTATATTACAAAGGTTAAAGTTGAGTTACCACTATAATATTAAATTATGGTAAACGTTTCTTAACATAGTGAAAAAGGTTAAAAACTATGAAAAACATGTTTGCAATACGATTATGGAAGTTATATCAACCTTATATCTACCTTAGAAACATTATTTTTCACTTTTTATCCTTTTTCTTTGTTTAATGGAGTGATATTATTAAGAAAGAACGAGTTTCTACAAAATTTCCTTTTTCTTCAAATATAAAAGGAGAAAAACTCTCCTCATTTATCAACCTATTAAAAATCATTGGATAAATCATAAATCTTACCAAGTACCTCCATGAAAATTTTACCTTGACATTGAATCCTTGATCTATCTAAAATACCATATAAATGAACCATAAGAAGTTACTCACGAGAGAACTTCTAAGAGAAAGGTAATACTCTCAACCCAAAATTTCTGAATTATTTTATTTTTATACACACATAAAGTACCCTAAATCTATGAAGGTTTGATAACACTATAATATTTACAATGAATTAATGTTATTATACTAAGGGAATATTTATTTTATACTTTCCTCTAAAATAATTAATAAAAAAATATCGTTATGCATGTGTATGGTCTACCACCTCTATAAATGACATGTTTTATATTCCATGACCACATAACATGGATGAATTTAAAAAATGATATTTTATATGAAAAAACACTATTTTGAAACTTAATATTTTAGAATGATAATATATGATAATATTAATGTAGTAATAATAAAAAACATGTATAGTAACTTTAACTACCTTAAATGAACTTATTGAGGAACCTTGTTCACTTAGGTATATTTTTGGATAACCTTTGAAACTGTATAAGTATTATAATTATATAAAAATTGGAAATAATACTACATAATTAGGGATATCATTCTGTTATTTTACAATACCTTTCATCATGGTCAACAAACCTAAAGAGTTTTAAAGAAATTTACTGAACAACTCTAAATAACTCAAGTAAGAAAGAAATATAGGAAAAATAAGTAAGAAAATATAATAGATGTATATTATAAAATTCAACATAGATGAATAATGTTCTAGTTTACATATATATTTAATGTAATTTTATTATTTATGATGTTAATTTAAAAAATAGAGCGCATTCAAACATGAGGTAAGAGTTTTTCATCTTAATTCCTCTCCATCGAGACATGTTTTATTGTTTTTTACCAATTTATTATATTTTTATTGTATACAATTCCCAAAAATATTTTTTTGGGAAAATCAATTATTTAAATAATGTTATTTGTAGAACCATGTGATTTTCATACTTCCAATGACTTTATATTCAACAAATACTAAATTTGTAAGGGTTTCATCTCAAAACATCATTCCCAAAGACATATGTTATTTTATACAGCTAATTTCATTTAAAGGGAGTGTATACTTCCAAATTTATATATAATACCAGGAATGATATAAATTCATTGTATTTATACTTCAAATAAATGAATTTTGTCTTTCATGGGGTATTTTTAGAATTTATATTCATCCTTAAGGGTTTCCATCTCAATCACCCTTCATTGAAGCATTATTTAATTATATTCACCAATATTTATTTGTGGGGTGTAACTAATTACCCCTTGATTTCTAATATCATAACTTATTATTAAATGATTACAATTACATTCAATTCATTCTCTTTATTTGTGTGTTTTATGATTGATATTTTCCAAAAATATATGGGTCTTTTATAAATCAATACATTTTATTGAGTTATTATGTTTCCCCTTGAGATTTCCTTTACTTCCATACGATATACCATTTTTCATATTGAAAGATAACTTATATATTTAATAATATTTATTTTATATTTATAATTATTTTTGAAAAATAAATTATGTTAATAATAATTCATGTCCTCCTAAATTATATTTTCCACTCCTTACCCAGAATTTCCAATCCTACCAATGTTATCCTTCTTAATTGGAAACCTAATTAAGTGTCTTCTAATGTGAAAATAATATTTACCCTATCCTACTTTCATAATAATGTTTTATTAATTTTTCTGATGTGGATTTCAACAATGGTGTTTTAAAACATAAAAGTATAAGATCTTTAAGACATTCTTAATGACTTTCCGGTTACATATTCACTTTATTTTTATCTTGTTAATGAAATAGTATTCTAATGAACTTATTATCTTTTTGTATATATGTTCCTTAAATATATACCTTTTTAAATATACTAATTATTTATAGATTAATATTTGATTTTAGTTCCTTTCAAAATTCCCACCTTCAAGTACACCTTATTTCAGGGAATTTTCTTATTTCGGATCTCATGTGAAGAATCACACCCAAAAAATGTTTTTAAAACATCAACAGATTCAAAAACCACCATTACTATATAGATATCAATATTGGATGAATCTATGGTTTTATGGAAAATAATATTCTATTTCCTTCTTAAAAAATATCCTCTACTAATTTGATAAATCTTCACCCAATTGGTACATTTTTTATTCATTATTATCCTTGATCATTCTCATGAAACCTCTACATTGTAACTCAATGATGGAGAACACTGTTTCATTTTCAAATATTAATATCTAAATGATTTAATTACTTCTTATATGATTAATCCTTATTATTTATATTTTAGTTATCTCTTTAATCAAGATTAATAAACCCACTTCCTTCTCATGAGATTGATCATGCTTACTCTTTTCTTCATGTGACACACGCAAGTGTGATTTTAATAATGTGATGGGTGGTGATAGAATTATATATCCCTCCAAATTATTGGTTAAAGATATATATCTTATGATATGTTAAATATGGGTCATGGAGTGAATTTAATCCACTATGAGATTTTGTCTACTGTGTATGGTCCATATGTAGTCAGCCTAAGAACATTATGTTATGTTATGGGTGGGACAAAAATAACATATCCCTGTAATAAATTATGTAAATATTTATATATGATGATATTATATTTAAGGAATATATGAGTGATCCTAGTCGACTATGGTACGTTTTCCACTATGTTTAAGGGAATAGTGAGTGAACCAAATCCACCATTGTACCTTTTCCACTATGATAGTCTTGGAAGTGAGACTAGAAATATTATTATTATGTCATGACTTGTGTTTTTAACAAATATTACATGTTATAATGATTTAGTTTCATCATTACATATATCCATGTATATAGTTATTCTATTTAGGATATCAAGTTATTCTGTTTGAAAATTTTGTTATGCTTTATTACCATTTTATTCCATTACCCATCTTTCCAAATCACCGTTTTAATTTTGTATATTTCATAGGTAATCCTTTACAGATTTATAAGATCTATGGAAATTAGGAGTACTGTGTGGTGTTTTGTAAAAATATGGTGTTTTTACATTTAAGATGATTTATTCATGTATATAATCTTATAATATAACTATATCACTTGATACTCAATTTGTATTTATAATAAGAATATGTAAAAAATGATGATCATATGTCATTAAGGAATTTGTTTATACTACTTTCAACCCTAAATAAACAACCCAAACCCAAAACCTATTTCTTCATTCTAATCGACCTATATATCAAATGATTTGATGGAATTATAGTTGTATGTTTTCATAGATAAGAAATTCACTTTATTTAATCCATATTACACTGAATAAATTTCCATGAACAATGAAGATTAATTTTTAATCAAATTCATACCATTAATAAATATTAATCATTATTTTGATTCATCAATAATTGTAAAATCATCAATGTTTCAAAAAAATTGATATATACTTATAAATATATTTTAATATCAAATCTCAAATTTAAAAACTAATAAATAAAATTAATAAACAATTTTCATTATAATTAATACGCATGACATCTCTCGACTCATGAGAAAACCCCAATATTCAATTAAATATTTTTCAATCCCCATATATAATTATTAGGTGATAATTTTCCCAAAAATATTCATGTGGAACTAAAATTGTTATGATTAATAATACAATTATGCTAAATGAAATTTATTAGAATTGATACCCAGTCCAATACACCTAAAATACACACTATAAATTAATAATAATAAATCATTTTCAACTTTAAACTGTTAAAACCCACTAGATAATAACAATAAAAAACATTTTTATAAAAAATATTAAATATGCTAGAGAAACATATGTAAAATATGCTTCAATGACATACCATTAATCTTTCCAAGAGAATATGATGCTTTCTAAGGATCATATAACCATTGATCCAAAAACCCTAAAATATTTAACAAAATCCAAAATTTATATCTAACTAAATCTTAGGTTCAAATAAATGAAGTAGTGGAATGATATGGGATATAATTGATTCATGTTCCAATACCATTAATTTTTTAAATTTATATCTTGAGGTTATTGATATGGGGAATATAATTAGAGGGGTAAAGTGGAAAAGTTAAGTTTTATTTATTATGATGGGATAGTTTGAGTGAGGGTATTGAGTCACTTTATTTGAAACAAATTATATAATTTTAATATTATTAATATTTATAATTCTTTAATTAACTTATAATTTAAAAATTAATTTATATCATTATCCCTAATATAATTTTCCACATATTGATACTACATCCCAATTAAAGCTATTTAATTAACCAAATGGAGACTCATTAGGCTCTGAGTGAAAATCTAAAAAATTGTCACTATTTGATGTGTAAAAATAAATTTAATATGGAATGAATAATGAGTGGTTGGGTGAATGATTTTTTAAACTGCACATAGTAACCACTATTTTAATTAAAAATATTCCATTTTTATTCTCAAACATAAAATAAAATTAAAATTTAATGGTTATAATTTTGAAATAATAGGTAATATTTCCATCTCAAAATTAATATTTTTCAAAAAAAATCTATTATGATGTTTCCTTGAAAAAATAACTCAATATACTATTATCATATTAAAACATCTCTAATTAACCCTTTATTTTTCATAAATAAATTTTTCAATTTAAATATCTCCAAAATGAACTTCCCATGTAGTATTTTTAATGGAAGTCTAAACATTACAATTATTTTTTATGGTTTCCCAACATAAATATATAATGATTGATTTTTCCACTATTCATGGTTATATGTTTTTTAATTCTAATGACCTCTTATAAAACATAAAAATTGAAAATAGAATATAACGGTCATAATTGGATAAATACTCTGTAATGTTCTCTTAAATTTCTAAACAATAATAACCATAATTTTTATATTTTGAAATATCATCACCCTCTTTATATATAACTTTCCCCATATCCACACTAGGTATGGATATATGGTCAAATTTATATCCTTACCATACTATGTTTTTCTATTACTACATATATTGAACCCCATACCAAATGAGATACAAGTAACTCATTAGATGATCTCTATCACTTAATGTCATTTCCATCCATAGATAATATAAAGTTGCAATATTAGTAATTTACCTTATGTAATAACCAATAAATATCTAAGAAATCAATCCATAAATTCCTTAACATCTTCTAGGAAAAAATGTTTACCATCTCACACCATTATTCACATGTAAAGAACTAGTAAGTAATTGATATAAATAAGTAATTTAATTATATATAAACTCCTCTTGGGCCCCTTATACCATCAATTCAGGTGCTCACGAAGATAAAAATGTTGTCTTGTTTCTCTAAACCCATAACTAATCATTATCTTCAGTAAATCACGTTATTATACTAGATTTACCATCTAAATAGTATTTAAGAACTTGAGAATTGTTTAAAATATCCTTTATTTTCAATGTTACCTTCAAGTATGATACTTGATTTATCAATTAAAAGTCAACTATATCATAAAAATATAATATGAATCTTATTTTTAAAATGAACCATGTTAGAATACAATTGAGAATTGATGTTTTGGTTCTATTTTTTCCACTAAATTTTATTTTATTACTCAAATAAATAGGATTTGAAGTTTTTATCATACATTTAGTTACTTTTAATCAAATTTTAAACCTAAGAAGCAGATAAGTTGACAATGGTGTTGTCATTGGATAAACAATGAGGCATTATTAGAGTTTCAATTAAAGGAGTTTGTTGAAATTTGAAGTGCTGATTAATGAATTGAAAACTATGGAAGATGTCCTCTAGATGATCATTATATATATGAGGATTTATTAGATGGATCACGAGATGTATTAAAAGAATATTATAGTTAGTTAGGTAAATATAAAGAACTATATGCAAGAAAAGAAACAAGTTGAATGACTACATATCAGGATCAAATTTTCTTCCCATAAGATTTAATGTTTTATAAGTGAATGAATGGTTATACTAATATAAAATAGAGAACACCATAAATATGATACATAATAATACACCTGGGATATGTAAAAGTAATTCTATGATATAAGAAATTAAATGTTAATAGATCATGTTATAACAGTTTGGTTTATACTATGAATAGATGAACTTATTTTTTAGTACAACACTATAATGGGTTGATTGAGATATTATGTCTTGAATTATAGAATAAATGGAACTAACAATGTTATATAAAATTGACTACATGTTTCTACAAGATATGTAATATTAACTGAGTAGTTACAATATTTTCATTTGATTGTAATTCTAGAAACGTTAATATTCAAAAGTGACTTTAGGATTATAGAGATAGGTAAGAATAGTTTTTTAAAATAATATATAAGAATAAAATTTCCAAAAAGGAAAATTATGGTGATATAGTATATTTGATATAATTCTATGTAATATTAATATGGGAAGTCTAATGATTGTATTGGAGTAGCCCAGATACTCCTCATGCTATATAAGTGTATTGCTAGCTTGGAGAAGAAAAAATTGAGGAATATGTAATATTAAACTATATGTTTCAAATTATTAAAATAAATATATGTAGGTGTTATTTGAAGCTAATTGAATATTTATTGTGAATTAAATCAATTATTTTAGGATCATATATTTATAAATTTATATAAATAAAACCAAGGAGGACTTTATGGGAACCTGAGTAATGTTATATTGTTTGATTAAATGGAAGGAATTATTTCTATATTATAAGTTCAAAAGTGTTCAAACTTTTCAAGTATTTTCTTCAAGTCACTAGAATCAGGTTACCAGATGGAGGAACATTGATAGACACTCGATCATGTAAAGGTAATGACAATTAAAGACTTGAAAACATTGGTATGTTTTCTAGAATATGGGAATCATACAAATGTATGGCTATGATGGTTTTTATCCACAAAATGTTGAAATATTATGGGTTTTTTTGTTTTATTTAGGAATGTGAAAAGTCCATCATTTACTATGGTTGAGTTGGGACTATCTATAAAAGAATAGTGAATCCAAGGGATGGATAACCACTTTTCTTAGATGACAGTGAAAATTGTTCAACCAAATATGATCCTATAGAAAATTACTTTGGGATTAAGTACTATGATGTAAAAATATTTAAGTGTAATCACTGGATATTTAGCGGTAATGTTTGTAATAAAATATATTAGATTAAATAATTACTTTTCAGTGTTCTCCCATAGACATAAGATGAAAGTATAAACCACATATATTTGTGTGTTCCCTTTATTTACATAGCTTTCAATTTCTTGAATGTTTGTGAGTGAATTTTTCAAAATATTATGTGAGAGGTGTGACTTACTGGTGTTGATTAGGGTTTATGTTGACATCCTAATTTGTTTTCACTAATATATTGGAAACTCCAATTGTATTCCTTCCACAATATTGGACTATTTTTGTGTGAAAAAATTTGGGGAACTCTTATTCCATTATTTGGTGATTTTAGAGTTGGAAAATATCCAAAAAGTGTAATCTAATCATTAGTTATTCACAATCAATAGATTATGTATCTTTAAAACTTTTATCAGTGTTATATTGATTTCAGTTTTGTTTTTGATCATCTAAAGATATGATTTCTAAATATGGAAAAGTTTTAATTGATAAGTTTTATGGAAGATAATTTAGTTTCTATCTAATATAGATAGAGAACCATATCATCCAAAAGTATTCAGAAGTTTAATTAGATAAAGAAAAGATTGAAATGATAGATAAATGTTAATTGGAAATCTTGGATAGAAATCATTGGGATAAGTGATGATTTCATTTTCTTGAAATGCATCCATCGTTATCTAGGAGATGAAATATAAAATTGAGTTGATAGTGGCCCTAATAGATATTTATGATAAACAAAGGACACTAATTTTTTTTTCTTTATGTGATGATTGTTTATTATGAGGTTATTATAAGGGAGGCAACTACATATCATTTGAATTACTTTAATATATTATAAATTTATCTTTAAGTAGTGAATGATATATTTTTGAATGATGCGTTAGAAATTTTACTTCTCCTATATTTATAATATTATTAGGATATAATGGATAGACTGTCCCATTATTCTAATGAAAATATAGATTTGGTTTTTTCATGATGTCTAAGTTTGATCATAAATAAGGGACTCTAGGGAAGATAAGAACAATAACATTTCAATAATGTTATAATTCCCAAATGGGAGGGTAATTAAACTCAAAGGTGAAACCATCAATGACCAAATGATATATCTAGGGAGAGGAGTCGTAGAAAGTCAAATTTTCCAACACTTGTTAGAATTTTTGAAAATGTAGAAACCTCTAGAGGAATAGTAGAAAATAAAGGATAACTACTGATGTTCTGGAGGAGTCATTTTTGTTTAAATTTGGTTCATCCATTAATTCAACATAATATCATATATTCTTGATCAATTATGTATATGGGATATGTATTAAATCTAATTTTCTAAAGAATATTTTTTTTATTCATTAGAAAGGGAGATATGAACATCTAGATGTAAAATAGGTTCTTCTTATGATTTATTTTTGGAGAGACATTCCGGGTCTTTAGAAGAAAACTATATCTATGGTATTGACGGATAATGCAAGGAAGAGAAGCACATGTTTCTATTAGAGTTTGGAAGGTGACTCAAGGGTCTATTTTTATGGTATTTTGTGTAAAAGACGAAATACTCTACTTGATCACAACTTCAGATAGAAATAAAATGGTGAAATTTAAAAATAATAAGATCTAATGGTGTAGAATTAGAGTTTCTATCACCTTAATGAGAATAAAATTAATTTTATAGCTGGAAACGTTTTAATAAATCCTAAACACACAAACATTATAGGTTGTGTGCTAGGGGAAAAATTTATTTACATTTAATTTGAATATTCGACAACCTAATGCTTGAATTATTGAGATGGTTCAGTTTGAAGTTTGGTGATCATGCATAGTCCGATATCATGGGGGAACCCTTTATATTTTCATGTTTATTATATAATCGATGAGGAAGGTAAGGGTGTATTTATTTATGTATAACTTTGATATTTTTAGTTTATTTATTCATTATAAATCCAAGGTGTAATTATAATGTGATTAGAAGTTTTAGTACGCTAGATGTGATAATGCATGATAGTAAACTGGTAGAAACTTAAGAAACTATTTCTATAATAAGGGGTTTAGGATCAAAAGGATAGTACCAAAGAAAACAAAAAAAATGGTTTGATAGAAATAATAAAACAGTCATTGAATATGAAATGAAGATTAATGTGTGAGTACTCTTGAATGCTGAAGTCCATTTGGGAGGAAGAAATCAACACCATTGCATACTTATCCAACATATTTCTGCCATCTACTATGGGATATAGTCTATTAGAATAGATTTGGTTTAGTAAGCTACTACTATTTCGGTTCCTAAATTTTTTTAAATTTATATCTTATTCTTTTATTGATGAAATATATTGATAAAATATGGATTTGAAGTCCCAGACTTTATTTTTGATGGGATAGGGTGATGAAGACTTTTGTTTCAGACCATGGGGTGATTATAAACACCATATCATCAAACATGAAACTTTGAATTCAATGATAAGGTCCTACATAAGGACTTGAATTTTTATGAATCTGGATCAGAGAGTAAAAATTAAACAACCAAATTTTCATTTTATTTGAATAAAATCCCTAAATGATCAGAATTTCTAGAAACCCAAAATGTTATCATAAATCCATTAGAAGTTTGACCAGTGGAAGAAATTATATAATTTTCAAGGTATGATAAAGGAAAAGGTAATGCTTTTGAAGTTTATTAGTTGATTGTTGGTCAACCTAAAGTTATGAAACAAAACATTTTATCACTAGAAAGATATAAATCTCAATCATAGTTAAGAAGATCTTTTAAATTCCGACAACTATTCTAGAGGTATGGAAATCATTATAATTTATTAGTCTTAATGAATTATGGAGATACCAAACTCAAAAAATAGGTAGATAAACTTAATGAATCAAATAAGTACACGTAATAAATGAAGGATCTTATACATGACAAAAAAGTCTCAGTGATGATGATAAAATGGATAAAAAACATGGTACACTGGTGTTATTCAAGATATAACACACCTAGAAGATTATAGATAAATTTTGGTTGAATAAATGTAAATTTTTAACAACCCATCTTATTTGAAATTTCATGTTATCCAAGACACTAATACTTAAATTGGAATATAAGGTCATATGCATGGAAAAAGTGTCATGTGAATCAAATTCCAAAATTTTGCTGTAAATGAAGATTTGTATGTAGCCAAAAATTACCTTTACAGTAGGAGTAATAAGTCATTTTTTTTGTAAAACCTTAGAAGGGAGAACTGAGAAGTTATGAAATGGATCATAAAAAAATTTAATGGATTAGAAAATATATAATTGTTCACTAGGGAAGATTATTTGTTTAAGGGATTTGTGGATGTGTATTTTTTTACGCATTGAAACACCTATAAAATAACAACTTGTTTTGTGATTATGTTTAGTAGAACATTGGTGTGTTATATGTCTCAACTACAACATCTGGTTATATTTTTTATAATAAAATAAAAATATATAACAACTATGAAATCTAAAAAAGTGTTTTTGGATAATATTCATGTTAAATGATCTTATAAGGTAATCAAAAGTAGGAATTCTATTGAATGATAATTTTAGTGTATTTCACCTAGAGAAGAATCACGAGTTTCATGAAAGAAAGAAAACCATTGACTTAAAATTCTATTTCATTCATACTATATTGGATGAAAAGGTGTTAGAGTTATGAATAATATCCAAGAATGGATGTTTTTCTTACATGTTCAAAAACGTTTTACTTGGAAAAATATTCTGGTCAGACTATGCCTCAGTATTAGTCAGGTGAACAGAATATGGTGAGTAAAAATGTATGCATGAGGAAGGAGAAAGAATTTTCCTTAGTGTTGTAGGATAATAAATATATTGATGAGGTATTATTAAAGTGAATATTGTTTGGATTTGTTAATCCTTTTCACCAAGGCATGGAAATCAGTTTCATATACAAAGTAACTTTTGTATATCCTCAACCGTGTCATGGTAGTGATAGTTGAACACTTTAGTACACACAAAGGTTTTCTAGAAGATGGGGTTCTTATAATGGGCTCAGTGGGATAGTTTCCATCCATAGGAAGTTAGGATGTACTAAGAATAGTTTTCTGAATAGGGTCTATGAACAATACACTATTTTTATATGTTGTGTCATTACAGGCTATAGAAGAATGATTAATCCAATAGAGGGATGAATTAATTTTTCAGATGGTGGTGTAGCCTATTCCACCAGATGAAACCCAATATAAAATAGAGGTTGGTAAATGTGTTGAGATATACTTAAATTTTATTGTAATCTTATAATTTTTAGCTACAATGATTCTAATATTTTTGATTTCTAGTAAAATAATGATTTATATTTATTCTCATGGGGGTGTAGGAAAAAATCACTAACCATATAGTCCTTGTTCACCATATATATATTCTCAATTTTATATCTATTTTCATGTTTTTGAGTGAGTTACTCATAATTGTGTGTGAGAGGTTCAACTTAGTGGTTTTATTTAGTTTTTAAATAAACATAATAATTCCAGTTCTTTAAGATATGGTAAGTTCTGGTCTTTTTGTTTCTGAAACATTTGACTACCATTGTGTACAATATTATACTGATCTCTCATTATATCATCTGGTGATTGCGTCATTGTATTCTTCTCTACCCAAAGTGAAGGTCTTATCGATGATATTAAAACTATGAATATAGAATTATTTTAGATATATTATTTCATATCTGTGGAAATATTCGAGTGTAGTATAAAGATGAAAGTGCTGAAGGACTGTGAAAATTATTTTTGATAGGGATATTACATCATAATAAGAACTTAAAAATTGTTTTGGTTCGAGGATAGTTCCAGGCTGATTTTTGTTTCTCCACGAGGGTTGGTGGTCACATCTTTACATTGTTATATCAGACATATGACGATTCTTTAATTTCCTATATTTTATGAGGTATCTTTTCACCTAAATAGAAGAAGTTTTATTTAGTTTTTAAAGATATGGATGGATATATTATCCCATCATAATAAATATTTTATGTTGTTTTATTATAAAGGAAAAAATATAAATTTTCTATTTGATTATGGAAATATAAATTCTAGATAAATAAATTATAGATATATCTCTCTAAATAAATATATAGTGTTTTTAATTATAAAAAAAATAATTGTAGGAATGAATGAATATTGAAATATCATGAGAGAAACGAAAATAAATAAAATGAAACAATAAAACACCTTTAACATATTTACTAGGGAGAATGATGTTATATTATTCCTTTAAGATTCATAAAATATCACTACGGAATGTGGATCTACATTCATGGTGGTTTTTATGACTTTCTTGTGAAAAGGAGTAGTGTGTCAAGATCAATAATAACCTATCTATAATAGTGAATAGAAAATAATGGTTATATTTTTCTTTAAATATATTACATGAAAATTCCATTTCTATTCATGATTTGTGATCAATGAAAGGGAAATGAAGGAGAAACCACTGGAAAGTTGTTCACCATCCCTAAATCTTGTAAAGGTATTGAACGTTGACTTAGAATAACCTTTACTAAACCCAAAATTGAATAATGTTTTTATTAGATTTTAGAATATGAAAACACCAATGTTGTATACTACTTGGATAAAACATATTATAAGTGAACCAAGTAAAATAATTCACTACATTTGGCATACATTACTTATATTCTACAAGCTATAAATCAGTTTTTGTGGGTTATATAACATTCCTTAAAATTAGTTTAAGGAAAAAATAAGAAAAATAATTATCAAATCATCACAAAAATAAGATCTTAATTCTTACTATAGTAATAATTAAGTCAATATAATTTATTTTATTTATGGTTTTATGATTAAGTGGTTTAAATTAGAATATTATTTGTACCTTGATTCACCATCCTCTTATGTTATCTATTGCCAATGTTTATTATAGAT
Organism: Viscum album; assembly: GCA_963277665.1. Taxonomy (NCBI): domain Eukaryota; kingdom Viridiplantae; phylum Streptophyta; class Magnoliopsida; order Santalales; family Viscaceae; genus Viscum; species Viscum album. The sequence continues at coordinate 14,943,061 of OY728145.1, forward strand.
GTAAAAATCCACTATAATTTAGGAAAAAGTCACCCTTAGTCAATTAAGAGTGTTTATAAGGAATTTCTATAGGGGTTTTCATTTTGGGAAGGTTCACAATGATACTTCATATGGGGTTACCATATACCATTCTACACTACATGAAAATAAGAATACACTACAATATATGAAACTTAGATGGCGAATTACTTTACTGAGAAAAAAATGAATAATTAAATTCTACCTACCATAATTTGATTTTATCTAAAATATATGTTTTCTATATAATTGTTTTTAATATAATCATGGTTTTCCTAAAGAATATTAATGTAATTTCCCCGTTTGATCTCACTCACTTTGATATGTGTGACCAAAATGATCAAAATAGACAAAACTAACTAATGTAAAATGAGGTGATCTAGGATAAATAAATAAATTTATATCATTATATCACATGAATAAACATTCCATATGAAAAATTAATTTCACATACTGGATAACTAGATTTTTAGTTTTTTGATGGATTAGCTACATAGACAAATTATTTCACAATACTAATCAATACTTACTCATAACTGCTCAATCTAAACCCACTTCTAACCAAATAACATTTAATAAAAATATTCATATACTTTTGAATAAAAACATAATAAATTTTTTAACTCACACACTTAGTAAGGGAAAATAAAAAATAAATATATCACCATGTCATTGAGGGTGAAATTATAAGCATACGAGACAAAATAATGTTAGGAGAAATATCGTATCACTATGAGTATTAATCATAAGATATAATTGATCATTAAAGGACTTTACATTAGAACAAAATGTTATAAAATATCAATATAGAATCATAATAACTGTAACATGTCTTTGAAACATTTTAGATAAACTTTAATCCTAAGAGTATAAGATAATAATGAAAAACAACTTTTAGATATTACACTAACACTAGTATATGGAATATTAAATTCATGAGCCAAACCATTATTTACCATGTTTACAAGAAACTAAAACATAATTATGATTACTTATATCATGATATATAAAGATTTTACCAATGCACCAGAGGGAGATATAAGACCCCACTCTCCATTCTTCCATATGAACATGTGATACTTAAAAATCATTCACTTAAAACATCATACATAACCCATTTAAATAAAATCGGTTTAAGAAAAAGTTTAACAAAAAATAATTTAATTTTCTTAAAGAACCAAGGGAAATAAAAATCGGTTTTGTAACATTTCCAAATGGTATAAAATAACAACATTAATTATAATTATTGACTTTGAAATCTTTATCACCCAAAAATGATCACATAATAAAAGAAAAATGGAGAGTAAAACAAGAAACATAACCCTATTGAAAGAATGTGAAAATTTACATGAATGGTCATTGAAAACATCATCAATAGAAGACTTTCTCGTTATCTACCTCAATGGGTCTAAGAAAATCAACAAGTAGTTGTAAAGCATATATCATCTCAAGCTTCTATTTTAAGGGAGCATGAAAGGCTCTAGGATAGTAATAATAAAGCACTTGTCTCCAATATTTTGATCAAGATCGATATGCATAAATCCTCCAATAAGATGGAATGGGGTTACATTAACATGGTTTTAACCAACATATGTCTCTCCACATGGGAAAGTAATATCTTCTTCATGGTTTACAACTCCCCTTGTCTATCTATGTCGTTTATGGGAAGGAATTTTAGGTTTTTTAAATCCACCTACGTACATATGAAAGGAGATCCCATAACCACCAATATTTTATTCATAGTTCAAGACACTCTTTTTAGATATCTATACCAAGAAATCCTCAACAGTTCCATTTTTTCTTATCATAATAGTGCTTATGCTAGTGGAATTTCTCATGTTTTCATTGTTGATGACATGATTTTCTTTTTAACCACAATAAAAGTAACATTAAAAAATTCAATAAAATCATGGAAATTTATCATTGGTAGAGTGGATAGGATATCAAATGGTATTAGAGAAGTGATTTAATTTCTAAATGGTGCTCAAAAAGTTTAAGGAATAAAATTGAGTAGTTCTTAAGCTTTAAAAAGGGGAATGTTCTAATGGATTACCTTACAGGACCAGTGGCTCAAGGAAGTATTTGTCTCCATCACACTGAGGGTCAAATTTATAAAATCATGAATGAAATTAAAAACTAGAAAATCCATTTTATATCTTTTTGGGGTCACATATGTCTTGTTAAATATGTGTTATGTTCCATCCCCATGCACATGTTTTTGTTTCTTACTCTTCCAATGTCATTGTTAAGGAACATTGAAAAAATTTCGGCATGTTTCATTTTAGATTCCCATTCTGAGGGAAGATACCATTGGGATTCATGGGACAATATGGATAATGGAGTGCGATCATTTGGTATTAATCTAATGAGTGTTATGGAGGGAATCCAAATATTTCAGGAAAGGCATGCATGCGAAGCCTTGAAGGCTAAATCAATTTGGGAAAAGCTAAAATATAATAGATATGTATACTAGAATGAAAAAGCAATAGGTTGATGGTCTCAGATTTAGAACATGATTGCTAGTCATATTATTATCCTTTAGATCCACTTGAAATGGATTATTGGTAAGGGTAAGATTTGCTTCTAGAATGTAAATTATGTGGAATCAACGCTTGGTTTTCTATGCCGTTTAACTCCGGATCTCACATTCACTAAAGATAGAATATTTGAATCTTTCATCCTATCCATTCTTAAATCTCAAAAACTAGAGATCATTAAGTGCATCAAATTATATTCAGATCTAGATCATCTCATTTCAACAGGGATGATGTTAGACATCTTTTTATTGATGGGTTACCGTGTGATTTCTGAGCCGATTGACTTGTTGAAGGATTGGCATGAGTTTAGTTAGTGCAATGATATTCCAACTAAATTAAACTTATTTTCATCGAGCCTACATTACTAATATCAGCTGATAAATGATCAGGTTCGAAAAATGGGTATCTATCTTCTTTTGAAAGGCTTGTCTTTGGGAATCCATAAAGATGAAATCTCCGCACATCTCTTCTTTGAGAGAAAATGGGCTTAGGAATTTTATAGTACACTTATAGGTATGTTCGGAAAGGATATTCTAGGAAACAATAAGGATGATTTTCTAATGTTTTTATTTATGGATGCATGGAAAAAATGTGCACAAATGGTAGGTGAGTGCGTTGTTAATGGCAGTAGGTTGCTCGAGTATATGGAATGCTAGAAATTTTAGCCATCATGAATGATTCTCCAGTTCTTAGATGGGGATTATGGTGAAACGAAAAAGTATATTGGTATACTTTATACATGTTTATAAATTATGGGAAGTCTCTTAATCGCTTAGAAGACTCATGGATGGATCATGCTCTTCGTCCACTACCCATAATCTAACCAAGCAGATAAATATGGTGACAAAGAGAACTAAAATCACTAGGTATAAGCTTAATGTGGATGTATCTTAATCTAATGGTGTCATTCGAGGGGTTGGGGTGATTTGAGACCACCAAGGATCAGTTACTCTTAATTTTAGTGACAACATTGGATAAGTTGACTCTTCTGTGGAGGAGGTAAGGGCGATAATAAAGGGAATTGATCATTTCTATCTTCACAACATCAAGCTGGAATCTATTGAAACATACTCAAATATAACCCTGGGTTCACTTTAGGGTAACCTCAAAATTCATTTTTACATTATTTATCTCATTCATAAATGAAAAATAATCCTTTATTCATGGGTAGCGATCTATCACACTTCACGGGAGGGGAATAAAGTGTCATATTTCCTTGCTGCTCAGGTGGAGAATAAAAATCAATGTTTATTATTTTCCTGCCTGGGGACACTTCATCATTATATTTTCACCTTTTTAAAAGTATATTATCTTTATATACTTTATTTTACATGGTCGTGACTTTTTTTTTATATTTTATTTGGAAATTCCCTTTTACAATGGAAATTCAACATTGGATAGATGGTATTCAACATTGTACTCTATTTTTTTCTTTACTATTATTATTATGATAAGAAATATAATATGATAAATCACATCCATTGTGATTACTACACTAACATGGATATAATTGTATGTACAATGATTAAAATTCTATGATGTTATTAATCAGACTGAGTGTCAAGTATGGAAATCATACTTAAATATGCATTGGGTTTTTTTTAGTTTAATTATTTTAAACTATGTTTTTAAAACTAAAATTCATCACCACTTGTATGTATATACATATGATCATATTCAATTTATCATGAAAAAATAATTATAAGTAAACAAATCCTATAATTAGTATTAGTGTAGGTTTCCATTTTTCATATACTTGTTGAGTGCTTTAGTTTCTTTACTCATAAACTTTTGTTTAATGTTTTGATATAAAATTTTTGTTTATAATAATTTGTTTGAAAAAATTTTATTTTTGGAATATTATGTTTTTATTTTTATTTAACAATGGAATTTATGAATTTTAGTTCAATTGTCAATCTAAATTGAAAAATACCACCTTTCTTTGATGGTGTGAATTATGAGTACTTGAGTAATATGATAAAAACCATTGATATAAATATTGGGGTTGATAAGTTTTGTATGCATGCATGAGATTATAATATTACTAATAAGTAAGTATATAAATTTAATCATGAATAGAAATAAGAATATCAATTAAACTAGAAAGAAAGGAAAAATTTGTTTTGTTCTATAAAAAGAGGTATTTATAGTCATTTTTTATACAGATGTCAATAGTATATGGAAAAAATAATGAGGTAACACCAGAACATCTAAAGTTATTGAGACCAGTAGAACTATGTAAATAGAATATTTCAAATCCTTTAACTTCTTACGTGGAGAATCTATTACAAAGATGCATCATAGGATGATGAATATTATAAATAGATTTCAATATACTTATGAGAAAGGTCTTTGTGAAGAGATTACTTATAGAAATGATAATTCATATCTAGCCCAATTGGTGGGAATCTAAAATAAATTTAGATGATGAGACAAGAAAACTAAATAATCTTACCTTGGATGATCATATTGGCACCCTTATACCATACAAGGGTAGGCTCAACAGAGGTGATGAAAAAAAAGAAATTAGTGGTGTTTCCTTTTCTACAAAATCTACCTTACCATTTAATGTTAAATTTATAGGGAAAGTTGTTATGTATTCATGGAATAATAAATTGGTTGTTCAATATGATTTAGGTGTATTTGAAAATTCTAAAAATTAATTTTCAAAATTTCTTATAATGATGAATTAGATATTTAGAAATAAAGAGTTTCAATACCTATACAATAATGGACATAAAGAAAGATGTGATAAGAAATATGAATTCAATTCCAATATATGTAAAAAAAGTTGACACATCAGACCATATTATCCAAATGTAAATAAGAAATGTAGATAAGAAAAGGATTCAGGGAGAAATTTATAGAAGCATTATAAATCAAATGAAATAATATTTTAAAAACCTCTAACACATGGAGTGATAATATAGGTGACTCTTCAAAGAGTTCTATAGATAATGATCATTCTGATCAGAGGAACACAGGATATTTTCCAGTGTACCTAAAGTTTATTAAAATTTCATGATAAGGTATGAATGACTCAAAACATTACCAATATATCTTTAAACTAAAATTACCCTGACGAGAAGTATTATACATCTTCTGATAAAGAATCTACCTTAGTAGAAGATAATTATCTTCCATCTTATGATGAAGTTTAGCATTTTTTATAAATTTTTAAGAAATAAAATTATAAAATTAGAAAAAATTGATAATTCTAATGATAAATTTTCCAATTTTATTTAAAGGATAAATGTTTTTAAAAATGAAATATAAGATATTTTAAACGATATAGATGAGACTATTTCTGATAAAGAAACAATTTCGGATGATTTTGGGAAATTTTTTTATCAAAATAATGTTTAAAAAAAATATTTATTGAAATAATACTTACAAGGGTAAATATTTATTTGTAAAATCATTGTATGAAATATCTAGTTTATGAAAACATTTATCAAACATTACCACTGGTAAATTTGTTTTTGATAAAATGTTTAAACACATTAGACCTCATTATAATGGTTCTATAATGGGTTATACATATAAAATCCAAATTTGTTTTGCACCAAATGTCAAAGAAGTGGTAATTAGAAAACTAATTTCTCATTAAAAAATGTTAAATAATTATGACTACTTGAAGGCTATTTTTTCTAATCAAATGTGGATTCCTAAAGTTTTTTTTCTAACACTATTAGATCCAATAAGGCTTGGGTTCAAAAAATCTAATCTTTTTGTTTTCTAAAAACAAAGATAGTACCAACATAAAAAATATATTGTATATGTGTAGTGGGTGTTCCAGATTCATGACTAGAAATAAAAATAAACTTCAAAGAGATTATCCAAATGAAAGGTGTCAAAGTAACGTTTGGAGAGAATTATGAAGGAGATATTATCAGAATAGGTAACAATTTTCTTCTTGAAAAAGATCTTATTTCAAATGTATCGTTTGTTAAAGGTCTTATGCACAACCTTATAATTGGAAGTAAATTATGTGATGAAGGTTACCTCGTGATGTTTAGAAATGATATGTATCAAGTACATAGTTCAAATGATGAATGTATTCTTTCTTCTAATCAGAATGATAATATTTATAAACCTAACATAGAAGACCTTGGGAGAAAAGTCTTACATTTCCTAAGGGTAATGGAAGATCAATATTGGTTATGGAATATAATTCTTGGACACAAAAACCTTATAAAATTATCAATGTTGACTAATAAAGTTCTAGTAAAGAGTCTAATGGAACATAGGATTGATACTTAATAGGTTTATGACCCTTTTCAACTTAGTAAGAAACATAAGTCAAGTTTTTAATATATTAGTGACGTCTCAACTTAAAATTCTTTATAGTTACTACACATGGACTTGTTTGGTCCTATATAAACTTAATGTATTGGTGAAAAATAATTTTTATATGTTTTATTTGATGATTTTAATATATACACATGGTTTTATTTTATCACAAATAAAAACGAATCCTTTTTTAATTTTAAAACTTATGTATCCAATGTGTAAAATGAGAAAAAACTTACCTTGATTACTATTTATAGTGATCTTCATGGATAATTTGTTTATTGTTAATTTTTTAACTTTTTTTAGTATCTAATGTAATGAATATAACATTTCAACGCCTTGAACCCCCATGTAAAATGGTGTAGTTGAAAGAAGAAATTTAATTATTTGATAAATAACTCAAACTATATTGAGTGAATACTCAATTGGTTAACATTTTTGGGATGAAGCAATTATAACTACTTGATATGATATAAATAGAGTTTTAATTATAAATTTATTAATAAAACTCAATATGAGTTGTGGATAGGATGAAAAACAAAAGTTTCTTACTTCAATTTTTTGGTGGAAAAGTATTAATATTGAATATAGAAGAAAACATAAATATTTTTTTATCCAAATATGATAATGGAATATTTTTAGTTTATTACACTATTTCTACGTAGAATAGATTTTCTATTAAACATTCTTATACTATTCATGAAGAAGTGCATGTTATGTTTTATGAAATAGATCCCTTGGTTTTCAAATAAACCCAACGATCATATTTAGATATTATTTCAAAAAAATATTTTCATCCATTGTTAGAAAGTTCTTCTACAATGGAAATAACTTAAGATATTGTTTCTAAAGTTATTCCTTGATAATATTTTCTCCTTCTTATTGAATAACATGATTTTCAAAACCCAAGATGTCTATTGTTTCTATAGAAACATTTTAGTGAGAGTATCATTTCTGATTTTTGTCAACTAGTTAGGACTATATGTTCCTCAATGAATGAAACTGAACAACTTGATTTATTTTCCAAATTTAAACCAAATAATCATGATGAGGTTTTTATGTGAAGAAGATTGAATTAAGCAAATGGAAGTTGAGATAAATGAATTTGAGAAGAAGAATGTCTGGAATTTGGTGAAAAACCTTCAGAAACTTTTATAAATGAAGTAAAATGGGGTTTTCAAAGGTGTGTGATGTGAATGGAATACTTTTTATTAATAAATCTAGATATATTTCTATGTTTTGTAACCAACATGTATGTAATTATTATGATGAAACTTATTCACCAGTTGTAAGACTTGAAGCTTTTCGAATACTTCTACCCTTTATAGCATTCTTTAATTTCAAAAATATTCAAATGGATATGAAGTGTGATTTCTTTAATTGATATGCTTAGGAAGAAGTTTATATGGAAAATACATATGGTTTTAAAGATAAAAATAATCTTGGATATGTTAATAAACATACAAAATCATTATATAGAATTGAACAATCCCCTAGATCTTGGTATGATAATTAATAAGATTTTTTTGTAATTTACTTTTTTATGGGAGCTACAGATCAAAATATTGTATAAAAGAAGTTCAAAAAATATTATGATTGAATAAATTTTTATTTATGACATCATATTTGGACAAACGGAACAATATTAAAGAAATTTATTTGTTGATCTTATGAAATCAAAGTTTCAAAATATTATGATGGGTGAGTTAACATATTTTATTGGCTTCCGAATATCACAAAAAATAAAGAAAGAAATTTTAGATTTCAACATAAGTATATAATATATATTCTTATAAAATTTTGATACGACGATATTAAATGTTCTTTTACTCCCATAAATACCAAAAAATATGTTAGATCTTGGTGAGGCTGGGAAACTAGTTGATCAAAATATTTTTAGTGGCATTATGGGAAGTTTAATTTACTTAAATTCTATTCATCTAGATTTAATTTGTTTTGTACTTATATGGAAGATATCAAGAAAATAAATAGGATTGAAAGAAAAAAGCTGTAAAGTTTTTTTATCTTATAAAAACTACAGATTTAGGTGTTTTTTATACTTCTATAAATGGTTTCAAACATTTTTTTATGATGCTGACTTTTGCGGTTGTATAATGTATAGGAAAAGTACATATGGAACATATTATTATTTCGAGGATTCTTTTTTTTAGTCATGTAAGAAACAAGACTCAGTAGGACTTTCCACTACTGAAAACAAATATATGGAAGCTGTAAATTATTATTCTCAAGTGTTGTGGATGAAACACACACTCAATAACTATGGAATGAGTTTTAAAAAACCTAAAATAATTTGGTATAATACAAGTGACATTTACTTAAGTAAATAATCATCACATCACTAACTTTCTAAGAACATTTATATAGGAAACCATTTCCTTTGGGATCACACACTCAAAGAATCTAATGGCCACCAAAGAGTATTTTAAAATGTTGGGAATTTTTAGAGAAAATTTAATTTAAATATCCTTTTATGATCAGTATCATTCAACACTAAAAAATATTATCTATTTTCAAGGATAAGAGTTTTTTGTGTTTTAAAACTATATAAGAAAATTGATTTATTCTATCCTAATGTGGTTCATGAATTTTATCTATCAGTTTTTTCTTGGAGTATATTAAATAAAACATTTATTTCCTAATTTATGGAAAGAGAAATAAGTTATACCATTATAAACTTGTTTATTTGGTTGTAAAACCTTCTGAAGGAGATGCGTATTGACCTTTTGAAAATTTTCTAGATAATCATTGTATGTTTCATAGTATAAAAGCGAAGAATTCCTTATTTTATCAATATAGAAAGGTTAGGAATGTTTCCCATCTTACCCTGGATAATCACATAGTTTATTAATGGATGAAAGACTTTCTAATACAAATGAATAGAGATAGAGACAATTATAAAGTTTCTAATGTTTTCATTTTAGATTTTTTAGTGATTATGATAAAGAATTATCTCTTCCTGTTTTTCCTTCCCATTGTCGTCAGCATCAAGATCAGCATAATAAAATCCAATATAATTTTGTCGCTAGTTTTTATAAGTGAAATGGTTCTGGAATGTATTTATATTTTTAATTTTTCCATTAAATAATATACTATTATAGAGAAGGTTTGTTTTATAAGTTATAATACAATAAATTGAATGATATTTTTCATTGATGGAAAATCAATGATTTTTTTGAGAAAGTTGGTGGTGATATATCTGAGGAAGATTCATCTGGAATGTCAGAAATTGATGATAAGAAAAAGAATAGGAAGGTTGAGACCTCCCCACTAAAGGAAAAAATAATAAAAAGAAAGTTCTTCATGATTATTTTGAGGATTGTATGAAAAAAACGATATGAAATCTGGGGATCCAAATATCAGAATCAACCCTATAGAGGACACGACCTTAAATTTTTGTGCTAAAAAACCCCATGAAAAATAATATAAAGAAAATAAATATAAAAATAAGTTACAAGAAGCTCAGTTACATAAACCTTTCTTGAAAGGAGTATTAAGGGAATTTGAGAAGGTTGTCCTACCAAATTTTGATATCATTCATATGAATCCATGAGAAATGTTATCTTTTGAAGAAATAGATGTAGTTTATTAATATGTTCTATCCATGGTAGAAAAAGGAAAATAAAATGTTCTTAGTGAGGAAGTAGTTATAGAGAAGGATTTGGAATCAAAACAATCCCGAAATGAAACTCTACGAATATAAAGACAATTTCAAGATGAGATTGAAATGGAAATAAATGAATAATTTGATCAATTTTAAAAAAATGAAAAACATGAGAGGTAAAATAAGAATTAGGATTTGAATATTAAGAAATTGAAGAAGTGATTGAAGAAGAGGTGGAATATGAATAATAAGAATAACAAGATGAGAATGAATAGGCAGATGATAAGGAAGAAACTCAATTAGATAAAAATCCATCATATTTATCTTCTTCATCATTGGAACTACCTTCCAAAACTAATAAAGAAAGTAAAACAGATAGTTCTAAAAGATAATCATCATCAAAGAAATATGAAGATGATCAAAATTCCAAAAAAATTGTTTCTGAAAAATCAATCACTAATTTTGTGAAAATTTGGGAATTATATGATGATATTAAATTATCTGAGGATGTTGATAATGAATTTTCAAGAAATATAATAATAATGAAAATTTTGTAGAAGTTGTAACCAGTCAAATGATACCTCCAATGGTTCCTCGATATCAGTTGAATTTAGCTAGAATCATTGGTCTAGAAGGAATTGATTATATTGTAAATGTGTTGAAGACAATACAAAGAAAAATTCCATATTTTCATATATATAAAGAAATTGGGAATCTAATTCAAGAATGATTTGATCAGAAAAAAGGAATATATTTAATAGAGAAAGTGATTCGTAATGAGGTAGAGTTAAGCGTTTTTCAAGAAAGTTATTAGAATCGTAAAAAGGAATAAAACCACATGGTTATATTGTCTATTAAAGTTGATGATGATATAAAAATACATGATGAATAGTTTGATGAAGTTAAGAAGCTTTTTGTAGAATCACCCAATTATTTCAATGAATTATCTTCACACATGGATGAAAGATTAATGTTTGTGGAGGAGTTTATAGGTTACAAAGATGAAAGATCCTAGGATTTTAATGTTTTGAATAATAATATCCAATATACTAAGTTTAATATGAAAATACATAGATCTATATAAACCAATCATTTCATTGTCATTGAGGAGAATAATAATATTTTAGAGGAAGTCTAGAAGCTAAAAACTTTGGAAGAAAAAGATGATAATCTAGATAAATAACATAAAAAGTTGAAGAAAATTAAATACATTGACACAATCCTAATAAACAAAGATTGATTGATTTTTATTTTGAACTCTTGTTGCACTTGTTTTGTAAATCATTTTAAAGCTTGTTTTTAGATGATTTAATTCTTCATTAAATATGATTTCCTGGTTATTTTGCAATTCTGATTGGTTTAATTTTATTTCTTATTTTTGGATGATTAGTTAATTAATTATATTATTTTATATATTTTTTCAATTTTTATCATTTTAGGAAATTTCTTACTTTTACCCATTCTTTTGGAAAGTCACAAAGGGGGAGAAATGGTTATATGGGGGATAAATTCTTAAATGAGAAAGGGGAAACTGCTTTATAAAGGGGAGAATATCTTTCAAATGAAATAATGTTTTATTAAAAGGGAGATATATTATCCTAAGTAGGAGTTTATCATATTCAAAATCATATCTCTATGTATTAACAAGAATTATAAACTCGAGGAGAGTTAGGGTTAAATGAATGACTCTAAATATGATGTATTTAGAAGAAAAAAGGATTGTAAATTTTCATGATATTTATATTTACTTTATTAGATATTTTCTTTCCAAAAAGGGGGATATTGTTGAGTTACAAGTTATACTTCTTACATTTGTATTTCATTGCTTTTGGAAAACCCAAACACTTCCTTAAAAACATGTTTACTGACTTTTTTTGTCCTCAGTGTTTTAGAATATTTTTTATAGAAAAAACTATATTTTAAATACAATGAATAATTTATAATGTATTACAGAAATAATATTTACATTATCCATTATAATTACCATAATGAGTATGTGTCTGATTAATCAGACTTGACTTTATCAGAACTAGAAGTTATAATTTTTTCTTTTCTTTCATACTGACAAAGTCTTAACTATTGGACTGATACTGGTACTAATAACATTTGAATAATACTCATAAGTATAATAATATTGATATTGTTAAAAAATTACATTAGACTAGTTATGTTTATAATTGGATTATGAAGACTTATTTCTAATGTAATGAATATCTTAAAAATTGTGATGGTGTTTATCAATATGATGTGAGACATTAAATTACACAATATCCTTATGAGATTTCATTTCCCAAGTGTCTAAAGATGTTGCAAAAAATGGGAAGATATGAATATTGTAAGGATGACTATAAATAAAAGGTCATTTTAAGAGTTTTAAGTTGATTGATTATATATTATACCCAGTTTTCTAAAGATTACATATCTTGAAAAACTCATATATATTATTTTGTAATCCTTTAGAGAGAGTCATTCTAAGGAAACCTTATCAGGTTTTATCCTTAAGAAATTTTTTAACTGGAACTGTATCTAACCATTTTTATAAATGAGGGATTATGGGGATAGGAAGATGGGGAATATAATCCCTCATATCGATGGGTTACAGATATAGTAATATAGATATGGTCATCATGTTGAGGGCCTCATGGGATATGAATAGAGAGTTATTCTGATCTTTGTATCGAGACTTTTCTTGGTAAGGAAATGAAAATAATTCTATAAGTATAAAACATTGGATATCATTAGTATGAGTTATAGAATATCTTACTCTTAAGGTTAAAATATGGTTATATTTTAAATATATTGTAATTAATGCTTTCATTTTTAGCTATTCTATTTATTGTTCTTACAATTTTCAATTTTTCTTCATGTAATAGAAAAGTTGATCATCATATTCAAATTTCTACTTTGTTTGTTTAATCATTACTATTCTGATTATAATAATCAACATACTCTAATAAATCAGATCCATAAAGATTATGAGATTTAATTTGATATAATCTAATGTATTATGATTATGATTCTTTAACTCTTGTATCAAACTGAGTGTCATGTTTTATAATCTTACTTAATGGGGCTTTGGGTGTATTATGTTTCATTCTTTTTAAACACTATTTTAGAAACTAAAATTCACCCCATAGTTAATTATATCTATATGAGTATATTCTTACTAAAAACAATTATTATTATGGATATAATGATCCTACAAATTTGATTTATTTTTTACGTTTAAAGAATAATGTGAAAAGGAAATATTTTTTTTCGGTTTTCGTGTTTTTTATTAGACTAATATAATTATTTATTTTATATCTCATACTGAGTTTTTTGTTCTAATATAAGGATTTTAAATGTTTTCTATAGTGTTTATGTATGATTTTGAATAAAGAAGAAGTCAAGTTTAAATTCATCAATGTTTTTATTAAAAAAAATATTTGTAATTGTAAAAGTTTTTTATTGTAGAAAAAATAGATATTGTGTGTCGCTATCATAATTTTAATATAATTTTTTTATTTAACAGGTATTAATTAATTTATTTAAATCTCTAAATTAATTTTTTTTTGAAATATTAGAAAGTGAATTCTTATAAAATAACTCAAGATTATGTAATGTTTTAAAGTTATGTCCTTATAATGTGAATTACAAAATGGGTTATAAAATTTTAGAGGTTAGGATAATATTAATAGAATACCCTTTAGATATTATAACTTATAGTTTGGTTTAAATATTAGTGAATTTAAATATTATAAGATTTATTTGTATAATCTATGTCTATTTAGAATTGATTTCCACAGAAGAAACCAAGAATCTAAATTCAGAAGGTATTAAGAGGATGATATATATCCAAATCATCACCGTGGAATTATTAGAAATTGTATTGATCATTTTTTTGTTATTTCTCTTTGGAAACATGATATAAATTGTGGTGGTATCCACATTAGAGGTCAACAATACTAGTTTTAAAGTTACATTTCAATATTTAATAATTTCATTAAACAAAACCCTCTATCTATTGGAGGAACCATAGATCTATAGGTATTAAATTAATGGTCAATTTTGTAAAAACAATTCAAAGTCATGGGTTGTTTTAAAGATAAAAAGGTAACACTCACCATTTATCATTTTTAATGTGAAGATGATAAGTTTTGGTCATTAGTTAAGGATAATACTGAGAGAGATGATAATGATTCAATGGAATAATATTTATAATGACCTTAACACCAGTATCCCAGAGATGGTTTATGATATATTACATTGGAATAATTTATAAGTAATTGCATCTTAACCACCCATTATTTTAGTTGTATTGCTAAACAAGATATTCACTTGAAATTCAAATTAAATTTATACCATAAAATACCCAAATAAAACTCTTTGAGAATTACATTACTCCCATTAGAATATCCATGTACATAAATGAAAACATCCTTCCACGTATCATTGGGAAAATAAAAAATTAAAAACGTGTGATCTCGTAAGCTGAGTAAGGGTAAGCGCACAATGAAAGTTATGAATAAATATAGTATAATCAATATAGGATGTTAAACAACTAAAAAACATGACATTTAATCAATAAAATCAGCACAATATGATAGGAATAAAATATGATTACATAACTTCATATAAATAATCACATGACATTGAAAATTTTCCATAGATATTATAACTTATTTATTTATCACATGGAATATCAATGACTGAATTCATAATGATGGAATGCATAATTTTGTACATCTAAGAAACATCATAGAGGATTTTTCTAAGACATATAATAACATTAATTATTTTTCCAAGACAACTAATACCATAGAGTCTTGTGAAAAAACATCTATATAAATGGGTAAGGCTTCAGTTAAACCGTATCTTGTTTATGCCAGGAGAAAAACAGCTTAATCAAGGGGCTATTACAGGCCATGTCTATCACTTACAAAGACCAATTAATTTTTCCTATGAAATGGGAAAATTATAATATTCACAAAAAGTCACATTTAAACTAATATAAAAAATTTAAATTCATTCCAAAATGCATAAACATAATCCTAAACTATCCACTGAAAAATTAAAGATATCAACATTGTACATACCAAATCAAACTAATCATAAACAATCTAGAGAAATAATAAGGATGACATCATTATCGTATATCCCAAATAAAGAATAATTAACATCAAAGAAATTTCTTATTTTAAACAAAATTATTTTCAAACATCACATGGACCATATCTGGCAGGACATAACATTTATTTTAAAATCCCCGTATTTTTTTTAAACTAGAAAATTTAAAAAATATTGTCAAAGTCCTTATATTTTAAAATAACTTTTAAAAAATAAACTTCTATAGAATATTATGAAATAATTTTCTTCAAAAAAACCTTGTAATATTACAATGGAATCTTCAGATAAATGATTTTCATGATGATGTGCAATTTCTTACTTGTCGTATAAGTTAAAAAGAACATTCCTTTTGCACTATAAAGGGAATAGAAACTACATCATTCTAAAAATGACAAGAACATTCCCTTAAAATCTATTTTCAAAAGTTAAACATGGATAATCATTTCTAGAATAAATAATTTAGAGAAATATAAAAAAAATAAATATTTTTAGAATACATGGTTATAGAAGAAAATGATTTTTGGGTCGAAGAGAGAAATAAAGATAGATTAACTTAAAAGTATTTTCGTAATAACATTAATTACCAAAGAGATAAGAAATGTAGAATTACTTAAAAATCATCATAAATACTGAAATTATAATAAAATATATTTTTTAAAAAATAGAAATATCATCAAAGTTTCCCAAGGGATACCTAAATAAGAAAAATACAAAATAATAATGAGATTATGAAATAAACCCTCACCAGTTTGTTAACTTCTGAATCATTAGCCCCATGAAACAAATAACTCTAAATAAAATATTAAATACCATGAAGATAAATTAATTCATGATATGACAAATAGAATAAGGTATTATATACACCACACTATAGAATTAAGTGGTGAATATGGTGTATGTCTCACAGAAGTAAAATTGAGATGAGAAATGCTTACATTAAACATAATTTTGGTTGAATATATATTAACCTATTATAAAATGGATTTAAAAAAATATTAACTTATTATAAAATCATATTAATATTCATAATATTATATATTATCCTTTTATAACTTCTTACAACCCATTGTTTAGTTATCTTTCATTATTCTCTTGGTTTCAAGAAGTTAATTTTCTTATTTTCTAATCCGTGTTTTGTGACGAGTGATCTGGTTCTTCCAAATATAATATAATTACATGATCTAAATAATAATATTCATGAGATAATTATCATATTTATATATCAATTATTATTTTAAAACAAATCATGATAGATGTTATGAAAAATAAACTACGTTACAATCTTACATACATTAGGCTATACATACGCATGAGTAATGTTTAAACATTCCATAAATCATTATGGAAATAAGTTAAGTAATATTTTATCATTTAAGAAAAATAATAATATCATATATTTGACAATATGTAATTGAATAAACTTATATATACCATTCAAGTGCTGTGGTGATGAAATAAAGTCACATTTCTTCGTGAAGGCGGTAGCCTACAGGTTCCCGAATGATGTTATCCTATTTTTGTGTAAAACATAAATTGATATATTATCTTCTAAGAAATATAAATATATCATTAATATTATAATAATTTAATATATATCACATATATTCTGTAACATTGTAATTATAACCTTCCAGGTAAAGCGTTAGTGAAAAATGAATCACATCGCTTTACAAGGCAGTAATCTGCCGTACACACGAGCGATGTTACTGTATACACTACAAAATTGGAAGTAAATTATATTTTATATGATATAATAAATAAAATGGTATAAATATATTATAAATATTATTATTTTTATTTATAACCATCATCTTACACAACTTGGAGAGGTTATAATGCAAAAAATGAATGACATCGGTTCACGAGGCGGTAGTCCACCTTACACACAAATGATGATTTTGTAACCCATTTTATGGAAATGGTGGTGGTTGTAGGTCATGAACTTATTATAGCTACATATAATTATATTTAATAAATTGGGGTTATTATATAATCATGTATTAATAATAATTTAAGCAGGTGGAGAAATAAATATCATAAAAACTTATACCGAAGAACGTTACCTCTTCTTCAGATAACATCTTATGTTTCAACCATACACTTACATGGTTGGATTTAATCCAAAAATAATGCATCTAAGATTATTTTTGGTAATTTGGGATGTGTTTTGGGATGGTATTGGCTAAAAAATATCTGTTAGAGAATAATAGTGGAGAGGGGCTATCCTTTTATAAGTGATATTAATGGAACACATGTAATTGTTATATAAAAAAGTCACCCCACGTTTTTCACATATAAAAATGGTAACCAATGGAGTATTATATATCCCTTATAGGGTCAAAATAAATAAATCCAATAGATTTTAGATATGTTATTAGATCAATTTAACCCTTATCATTTTATCTTATCCCATGATAAATCAATTTTTACATAAAACGTAGTAATTATTTTTTATTATTATCACCATTAATTTTGGTAAAACATTTAGTTTAAATTATGATAAAATATAAATCATGATTATTCTAAATATTTAATCCATTTCTACAAATTATTTTCACAGAAGTGGAAAATTTTAATTTAAAATTAATCTGATAGATATGATGAAAAAGCGGGTTATCAAAGAGATAACTATTCATAAGTCTACGAAGTTGTCTATAAAAATTAAAATTAAAATATTCCAAATGAAATAAATAGTTATTATATATAACTAATTAAACAAATTTTACTTTGAAACAAATTCAAAATATAATTTTCCTTTATAAATAATTTAAACCGAAATGTGGATTTCAATTAAAATTAATAATTTTTCTCTATTCATTGGAAAACGAAACACTACAAAAAAATACCAAAAATTCACCATTACAAAAATTTTTTATTATGATTTTAAAAAATAAATTTAGTTTTTGAAATAAATTTTATTAATGTATTAAAAATTAATTGAAAATTATTTTCCTGAAGCGTGACTAAAGAGACTTGTACATACAATATTGTTTTTCATGAAATATTTCCTATTATTGTAAATGATTAATTATTTTATTTAAAATATATATATAAACTTAATTGTCAAAATTTAGTTAGTAATATTCATACCTAGAAATATAAGTTTAATTTTATAATGGTATTCTATAGTATGGTTAATTTCGACTCTGGGTTCCGTGTTCCATTCAACCCACATTAAATAAATTTCATCCCCACAATTTTAACTTTATCATAGTAATATAGGGTTGACATTTGGAAATACCATTGTTGAAAAACACACATTGAAAGGGGTTAATAAAACATCCTCTTAATAATAGATAAATCAAAGTAATAATTTCAAATAGAGAAACACATAAAAAGGTTTTTCATGTTGGAAATAAATGTGGGAAATAAAAACATGGATATTAAAGAAGACAGCAAACAATTATAGGGAGTGAAAAATTTTATTGATCATAACAATTTTTGAAATATTAAAGACTTAACCAATATAAATATGTGATGATTTAAAAGGCCGTATGATTTATCAGATAATAATTTAATAAGATAGTTTTTTTCAATATAATTTTCAACAATATGTTGAACTATTTTACTATCTAATACTATAAGGAAAAAATATTTACTTGATATGTTCAATTTTAATAAGAAACATTTCATCCATTGGTTTTCCTTCGATCCATTCATAATTAATGGCTTAATCTAAGCAATTAATATCAAAAAATGAATTTATTATTTCTAAAGCACTAAAATTAACATTTAATGGATCTTAATATCTATAATAAAATTATCAATCCTTCCTTCGACCGCTAGTTATTTTTATGACAGAATGGTTAGCACATGTTATCCAATATGCATGAATCACCATATGGTGAAGTAATACATTAAACTATAAAACCTCTACCAAAGATATAATTAAACCATTCAATAAATAGTTAACCATATGACCCTTTCAAAAGATTAAGACCCACAACCTTATAAATAATTTCACTAAATTTCCAAATGAAATTATCATCAATTAGTTCCATGGTAAATTGTACTATCCAATTTAATTTATCCATATCAATCATATCTTTCTCCCAACATCATTACCTCAAAATGAGAAATATATCAAGGGTTATATTTCCCTAAATCAAGTATTTTTTATGATGTTCAACTTTCCAATGAATCATTTTTCATGGTCATTAATACCATTGAACATATTCTTTAAAATCCTTAAAGAGAAATTATTGTAGTATAACCTTTATATGTTTCGAGAATATCACTTATAAAATAATTTTACAACAAATTTCAAAGATACAAATTCCTAAGAATAGTAATCATTCTCCTAATATATAGTAATATAATAATCTTGAACATGACCCTTTATCTCATTTTTATGTATTTCATATGTACAGTTGATGAATTCATATTCATATTGCCACATCTCCTTACATTGAAGCATTTCACATTGAACGATTCTTTATTTACCGTCCAATAATGAGAATGGTGGCCTCTTTATTCACACTTTAAGTAAACTCATTTTCATTTAAATCATGTACTAATGGGTTTCCTTCTACAAGTATCACATGTTGAAAAATATTTGTTTCCCTTATTCCCTTTAACCATAATTTCATGTCCATCATATTCTTCACATACTTACCTTATAATCCATATAACTTATTGGATTCCTTATTTACCATTATGGAACCTAATACTATGTCATAAAATTATGATAATGTTAGAGAGACCAGTTATTTTTGGGGGATTATCTTAATTCCATCAAATAAACTATCAATATTACTCTATGTATTACGTATGCAGTCCAAAGAACACCATGTTAACCTTGCAAAGTTGGATTTACACTTAGCAAAAATTTCCCCTTCTTTATTTCTTAGACTCAAGAATATCCTTCCATATCAACTCATTTCCCAGAAGGAATATATTTTCTAATAATATTACCTTAAAATCATACCTCTCCACACATTTTATTTTTTTACCATTCATAGTGTTTCAAATCAACGAAAAAAAATTGATTTGAATCTCCTAAAAAATGAAAAACATCCATGACCACATTATCTAATAAGTTACTTACTATAAAAAGAAATGTATTCTAAAAGTAACTTATATATCAACCCTATAATTTTACACATATCATTACATGTTTTTTAATATAACTAAACATAATATTACAAGCCATGGATCGTAAAGTCTAGTGTATTTGAAGAATACATACATAATTAAACATCATAAAAAACATTTATTTAAGATCCATAATAAGCTCCTAACTTACATTGTGATCATACATCATTTATAGGATAAATTAGGGATAACATGAATAAAGGGATGAGATAAAAATATATGTAGGTGAATAAACATATAAATAAATCATTAGAAAATTGGTTAGAAATGATGAAATAATTATATAAAAAGTAATGAAAAATATGGAATCATAACATATAAACAAGGGATCATATAAAAATGAAATCATAATATTGTGGAAAAAAGAGAATACATGACTCTCTTAAGAGTCATGGATCGTTTCACATAGAGGATCACAAGCCGAGGTTAACCACTGTGACCGTTGCACATGGTAGCATGAGTCAAGGATAATTGCCACGACCATTGCACATAACATCTCAAGAGACTCAACTTTTACCAATTAATTATAGCTCTATCTGATAAAATCCATCATAATATTTTCATGAATATTATTTCCATATATATAATCATACACAATCGATCATACATAAACATAATGGTAAGCCATGGTAAGAATTGGGTATCATAATCATGAAATAAAACATAACAATTGAGATTATCATAAAAATTTCCATGTTGGAAAGGAATTAGATTATTTAGAGACCATAATATGGTTTAATGAGAATATATCATGAATTTTGTTTTTCAAATTTAAGTAATAACATGTAAAAATAGTATGTAAGAAACTTTATAATTAAATCGTTTTAGTGCGGTTAATAGAGAATATCAAAGGTCATTTAAAATTTAAAAGGTAACACTCTTTTATATAAAAAATAAGTGAACCAATAATGTTTTCATAATAAAAATAGTGTTTTTATAAATTTAATGGTGGCTTAAAATAGATTATATAGGTACTTGAAAATGGGTATGAATTCGGGAAGTTCCCTTAAATAGGGCATTCTTATTAGAAATAATTGAGTACGGAACCTTAAAAAACATCTATATCCCTGAAAATAAGGATGAATGGATCTTGATACATGATATTGTCATATAAAAACATAATTTATAAGATGCACATATAAATAAAAATAGGAATTCATTTGGTTAAAATGAAAGAGAGAGTAACCTGAAGGAATAATGGATGTTCGGGTAGATGCCCTTACCTTAAGTCTAATGGGGTCCTTCACTTGATCTTAATATCTATGATAAACAAATTAAATTCATTAATTAATATCTCCAAAACCAATTAAACTTTTAATTTATTTATTATAACTTTATTATGTTCATTAATGGCCTTTTTTATGGGTTAAGAGGTTCAATTTCATTGTTTGAGAGCGTTTGTTTCCTAGGTTTTCATGATTGGTTTACTTATATACATTTAAGGATAAACATGTAACATGAGAATGGTTGTATAGAATTTAAGTTGTATGTTATTACTTAACATACATAAGATTACATGGCTATAAAATTCATTTTGTTTTTTGGAGTGAAGACGAATAATTATATAAAACTTTAATGATAACTGTTTTGGTTAATTTGTAGTTTTTTGATTACAACGAATTCATTTTACCTTTTAAATTATTATCATGTGTACAAAATATTACAGAACTTTAAATAAGACATAAGACATATATTATTATTTTTTTCAACCGTACAAATGTTTTCATGGCTAGAATTGAATATGGTAAAAGAAATTGAAAACCCATTGTCCTTGAATGTGATAAATTAACACATCTCAGATGATATTTTGATTTCTAGTATAAAATGAGGGGAAAAGACAGATGATGATGAATTATAACATTATAATTACTAAAATCCGTTGAATGTATGGTACTTGATTAATCAAAACATTTGGATTAAATGAGATGAAGAAAGAATAATAAATAAAGGAACATGAAAGAAACTAAAGGAAATGAAAATAGGAGTTTACCTCTTGAATTTATCTTCCTTGTGAGCATATTTAGGGGAGAGGATTTGGTCTTTTGAAGAGACCAAGGGATTATTAACATGGGGAAGAGTTTGGGAGAATATTTTATCAGAATTTAGACAAGGCCTAAGGCCTAAGAAGAGTAAAGAGAAGAGGGGGTGAGGGTGGTTTTTAAAGTGGAGAAGAGGAGGGGTTTTCCATTATTTTAATCTGTAGTTTAATATTTTTTCTCAAAAATAAGAATAGTCTTGATTCATGTTACTAATAATAATAAATAGAATATTTGAGATCGACTTAAGGGTTATTACTCAGTATAATATCATCCACGACTCAATAATTTAGGTATTTAGCTTATTTTTTAAATTATCATATTTCACTATACAAAAAAAATTCAAGTATTTTAGTAAAATCACAAAAAATCACCCCAATTTTTTCGACCTGTTGAATTCATAAATGAACACCATTTTTCAAAAAATAATTTTATTAATATCATAAAATTTATTTTTAATTGAAATCATAATTTACATGAAAAATAAAAATTTTAATATTAAAACTATTTTTCTAACAAATTAAAGAATTAATTAAGGTCTCATAAAATTCTAATATGTTCATAAGACAAAATAATAATTATTTATTAATTCATTTTTTGAAAATAAATTTTCATTTAATTTATTAAATTGTTCATAAAGTTTTAATTAAATATACATGGCCTACAAAAATACAAACACTTTATTAATAATTTTAAAAAATATTTATTAAATTATACTATTATATAATTATACCATATTGTCACTTATAAGATGGATAAATTTTATTTATAACTCCATTGGTGAGGTTACTATTAAATTGGTTAGTTTACTATTCATAAGTGTCGCATTACTATTACAAAGGTAATGTAACTATTCCTTAGGTATATGCACCTTAACTTCTATAGATACGTTTTAATTCACTCATTATTCATTTATAAGGATATTATATAGTTCTATAAGTAATATTATGTGATTTTACCATAAGAAATAATTATAATAAGGGAATTTTATTTATAAAACATTGGGTTATTACGTTCTTCCCCCCTTACAAAAATTTTCCCTCGAAAATTTTATTTTACATTCCAAGATGTAAGAAGGTGTGGGTGATTTTCCATTATTGATTCCTCTAGTTCATATTTTTCCACTTCATACTTATGGATCCTCCATAATACCATGACAAGTTGATTAGCCTTGTTATGTATCACTTTATACCAATGATCCAAGATATTCACTGGCAGCTCCTCGTAAAAAATATCATTCCCAAATATAACACCTATGAAGAGAGTGCATTTGAAGGATCTGGTATGTACTTCATTATGAAGGATACATAGAATACATCATGTACTTTAGACATGGTAGGAAGATGTACTAGTTGATGGACAATAGCTCTGAAACGATCAAGGATATAGAAAGATCTGATGTACTTGGGAGTTAGCTTTCTGTTCTTCCCAAATCTCATGAACTTCTTCAATGGGGATATGTGGAGAAATACTGTGTATCCAACTTTGAACTCAAGGTCCCATCAAAGATTATCTGTATAAATCATTTTTTGACTTTTGGATTCCTTGATGTGATGATGAATGGTTTTTACCTTCGCCCCCATTTCATTGAACAGCTAAGGTGTTAACAACTTATGCTCACCAACCCCATCCAACACTTTGGTGTTTTACATATTTTCCCATAAAGGGATTAATATGGGGACATTCAGATGCTGGAGTGGAATAATTTATTTTAAGAGAATTTGACCATTGGGAGATGTTGGTCCCATCATCCTTTAAATTCCATGGAACATTCTCTCAACATATCTTCAAGTGTCTGAATATTTTTCTCATACTAGCCATCAGTTTGAGGATGATAGACCGTACTGAAGTTCCGCTCAGTGCTTAGAGCATGATGGAGACTTTTCCAAAACATCGAGGTGAATCTCGAATCTCAATCAGATATAATTGATAGTTTTACACCATATAATCTTACCACCTATTTGATATATATTAATACAAGTTGATCCCATGGGAAGTCCTCTTTAATTTAAATAATGTGAGTTTTATTTTAATAATGATCCATAATGACCCATATAGCCTTGATTCCTCTTGATTTCCTTGGAAGTCTAGTGACATAGTCCATGGAAATATTCTACCACTTCCATGTTGGTATGGGTTGTGGTTGTATCATGCCCTTGTACTTTTGTCATATAGCTTTCACTTGTTGACATATCAGGCACTTAGATGTATATTCTGCAATCTCCTTCATCATATTTTCCCTCAAAAGGTTCTCTTGGAGATCTCAATACATATTTGTTCTCCCTGGGTGAAAAGAGAAGGTTGAGATATGTGCTTCATTAAAAATATCATTCTTTATCTCCAGATCTGATGGTACACTTAATAGTGACCCAAATCATAAAACACCTTCCTCCTCAAAATGATATACTTCCAACACAAATTTCTCTTCTTCTAAGAACTGGAGGATAGAGAATATATTTTCAATGGAGTTAATCTACTATTCCGAGAGGAGGGGATCTGATGATCCACTAAACATGGGAGGCCTCTTTTGCATGAAGGATTCTACAAAAACTTTCTCCTTCCATGGAGGAGGAGGGAGTTCCACATGATTGATGTTATTATTCATAACTTCATCAAGATGAGAAATTACTATCATAAATGTTTTATCAACAAATCCAATCATATCATGTATATCATTTGGGAAATCACCACATTGTCTATAATATTAACTATGGGAACATGTTCTCTTATTTGCCGATATTAACTAAGAAAAAGAACATACAATTATAGGGATTTAATACTGAGCTTATAAGTATAAAAAGGAAACTATAAACCTAAAATGATAAAATATTTATTGAAAAGTATATACGAACTTGTTATTCCCTAGGCTTCAAACTAGGTTACCCAGGATATGTTTCCTCTGATTTATTCTTATGGTACTATCTTTTTCATTTTTTACCTTAATAATGGTTTGTACTAAGTTTATAAATTTACAAAAGCATATCCCTCAAGAGTGTCAAACCAAGAGTTCATTAAGGCCTTTTTTGCACCAATTCCCATTTGATTCTAGCACAAAGCGGTGTTTTCAGGTTTTACCCCTAGATATATATGTGCCAGAGCCACATCCACTTGTTCATATCGAGACATGGATTTATTTTCTTGTCTAACCACTTACTCTATACTTTCCAATATTTAGGGATGTTTTCTTATACTATGTATTATCCATAAGGTTCTTACTAAAGTGATCTATTACTAATAAATAAAAATAACTAGACCTTACTCTAATACTAACTATAGTGACACTATCCTTTTACACATATCATTACATGGTTTTAAGCATAATAAAAAATCATATTACAATCTATAGATCATAATGTATAGTGTCTTGGAGTATTGGGTAAATAATTAAATATCATAAAAATACTTTTATTTAATCTTCATAATGAGATCCTAACTTCCATTGTGCCCATACATCTGCATAGGATAACCTAGGGATAAGATGAACAAAGGGATGTTCTAAAAATCCTAGTAAGGGAATAAATATACGAATAATGATTTAACACATGGGTTAGAAGGAAAGACATAATGATGCAAAAAATGCATATAACATATGGAATCATAACATATAAACTTGGGATCATATAAACATGGAGTCATAAAAATGTTTCAGTGACAAAAAGCACGACTTTAGCATGATTCCAGGCTTGTTGTACATAGAGGAGAACAAGTCAAGGTTAACCACCATGATCGTTGCACAAGGTAGAATGAGTCAAGGATAACCGCCAAGACTGTTGTACATAACGTCTCATGAGACTCAACTTTACCCAATGCATAGGAGAACTATCATGCTTCACCCATCATAACATGTTCATTTATATTATTTCCACATATATAATCATACCATATAAATCATACATAAACATAAAGGTTACCTATGGTTATAATTGGGTATCATAATCATGACATAAAGCTTAAGAACTGGGAGTATCACAAAAAATTTCATGAAGGAAAGGAATAAGATAATTCATGGAAAATCATAGGGTATAATTGGAATAAATCATGAATTTTTTTGCCAACTTTAAATATTAACATGTAAAAAGAGTACTTAAGAAACTATAGAATTAAAAAAATTTAGTGCTGTTAAAGGAAAATATCATAGGTCATTTAAAACATAAAATGGAAAAATCATTTATATAAAATCTGAAGGGAACCAATAATTTTTTCATAATCAAAATATTTGTTTTATAAAAATAATAATGGTTTAAGAACAGATTATATAGTGTACTTGAAAATGGGTCTGAATTCGGGAAGTTCCCTAAAATGAGGCTTACTTATTGGGAAGAATTAAGAAGGAAATAGTTTAAAAACATGTATATCCTTGAAATGAAGGTTGAATGGATATTGATACATGAGTTTGGAACATATAAACTGCATTTAGAATACATAAATAAAAATAAAATCTTACTTTATTTGGGTAAAAATAAAGAGATAGTAACTCGAAGTAACAATAGAGGTTTGGGTAGAATCCCTTACCATAAGTCTGATGGTGTCCTTTACTTTATGTTAATTTCATGGATAAAAAAATTATATTCATTAATTAACATTTCTAGAACATCTTATACATGTAATGGATTTAGTATAACCTTATTAAGTTCATTTGTGACCATTTTTATGGGTTAAGAGGTTCAATTTCATTGTTTGGGAGGGTTTGTTTCCTTGGTTTTCATGATTAGTTTACTTATATACATGTAAAGATTTACAAGTAATATGATAATGGTTTTCCAGAATTTATTTCGTATGTTTTTAGTGAACATAAAAAATATTACATGGTTATAAAATTCATTTGGTTATTTAGAGTGAAGATGAATCATTATATAAAACTTTAATGATAACAGTTTGGATAATTGACAGTTTTTTATCACAACGAACTCATTTTGAATTATAAATTAGTATAATGTATAAAAAATATTCAAGAACCTTAAAAAAGACATAATAAATATATTATTTTCTGTTTCAACCATAAAAATGGTTCCCTAAACAGAATTGAAGATGGTAAAAGAAATTGAAAACTCATTGTCCTTTAATGTGATAAATTAACACATCTCGGATGGTGTTTTCATTTCTTGTATAAAATCAGGGGAAGGAGAGATGATGATTAATTATTCCATTATTATCACAAAATTCTAGTACATTTATGGTACTAGAGTTATCATGAAATTTTGATTAAAGGAGTTCATGAAAGAAAAAAAACAAAGGAACTAAAAAGAACATAAAGGAAATGAAAAGTGGAATTTAGCTCTTCAATTTATCATCGTTGAGAGCCTCTTTAGGTGATACGATTTGGTATTTTGAAGATACTCAGGGTTTCTGGACATGGGGATGATCTTGGGAAAAGATTTTAGAAGAACTTAGACAAGTCATAAGGCTTAAGAGTAGTGAATAGAAGAGGGGATGAGAGTGGATTTTATAGTGGAGGAGAGGAAGGGTTATCCATTATTTTAATCTTTAGTTTAATATTTTATCTCAAAACTAAAAATATTAATTATTATTTTACCCCGAAACAGTAAATAGAGCATGTTAATTCTAACTATGGGTCCTTACCTCAGCAGAACATCATCTATGACTCAATAATTAATGTATTTAACTTCTCTTTTGATTATAGATTATCATATTTTACTATTAATAAAAAAAATTCAATTATTTCAAAATAATAAAAAAAATTCACCCTAAATTTTTTTGATGTGTAGAATTAAAAAATGATCTCCATTTTTCAACAGTAATTTTTTAAATATGATAAATGAAAATTTTAATTAAAATCATAATTTACTTGAAAATACAAACATGAAAATTAAAAATGCTTTTCTAACACTTTGAATAATTAATTAAGGTTCAATAAAATTATAATATTTTCATAAAGAAAAAAATAATTTTTTAATGAATTCGTTTTATGAAAATAAATTTTATTTTAAAACAATAAATTAATCATAAATTTTTAATTAAATATACATGACTAACAAAAATACCACACTTTATTTATAATTTTTAAAAATATTTGTTTTACTTATAATATGATATAATTATACAATATTTTTACTTATAAGAAGGATAAATTTTATTTATACTTTCATTGGGGAGGTTACTATTACATTGGCCGGTTTACTATTTATAAGGGTCACATTGCTATTCCAACGGTCATGTTACTATTCCTTAGGTATATGTTCCTTAACTTCTAGAGATACCATTTATTTCACTCATTATTCATTTATATGGTTTGTGGTTAGTTTTATAAGTAATCTTATGTGATTATACCATAATAAAAAATTTTAAGAAGGGAATTTTGTTGATAAAACATTCGGTCATTACAACTTATCCATTACTAGACTAAAAACGATTATTATTTACATTGACTAATGGATGGTTATTATGCATGGTGTGGTATAACATTGTGATATGGTAGGGTGGATTAATAGGATGCACCATATAGGAAAGGTTATTACTCATAACCTGAGTCATCTACCCTAATATTTTTAAAATTTGACCAGTTCTCCCTATAGATCCAGCTCCAAAATAATTATCTTGTACGTGAGGGAATTCCATATATGGGGTATGTGCAATGAAACTATCCTAATTCCTTCTATTTGGATCCATTTATAAATAATTTTATATTCTAGAATATATTATTAAATTGTGAAAAAAATTATAATCCCAAAGCTAGTTAAACACATAACAACGATTAAAATATTTATGCATATCTAATATCATTATCATAAATATGGTTTATTTGTGGATATATTTATCTTATAATATTTCATTGTGGTTTTTAATGAAAATTTGAATTATCCTAAGAATTCCCCTCATGATTGTAAAAGTTAGTGTGCACTAAGGTCTTTTTTCATATACTAGATGATGATTCGGTAAATCCCAATGCACCATTTTTGATGTCACTACCCCTAGGTACATTTTTTTAAGGATCAGATCCACTTTTAATATCCATACAGGGATGAATTTTATAAGAGAAAACAAATTCTCCCTTTATAATCAAAACATTATAAGATTATTCAATTCTAATCAACAAAGTCTATCATATGGTTATGCTCCCTAATATTGTTTTCCCAAATCTAATTTCCAATATTTCTACGAGACATACTCTAATTTAAATGATCATAAGACTGACCCAAGTGGCCACAAATAGCGTCTACTTTATTATATTTTCCTAAGATACATGTAATCCCATCTCGAAAGACTAAATATTTTTTGTAGTCTTTGTTAAATAGACATATACTTGAAATTGAGATTACAATTTCAAACCTAAAACATAGAAAGAGTTTTCTCTGAGAATTACATTATTCCCCTAACTATATCCCTAATTATAATTCACAAAATACATCTATATATCCTAGGCTAGATAAAAAATAATTATGGGGTGGGCTTAGATTCTTAATAAGGGTAAGTGTATAGTGGAAGTTATGAATAAATAATGAATAATAAATATATAGAGGTAAATAAAAAAAATTCCATTTACTAAATATCTTATTAATAATATGGACAGAATAAATGATGATCAAATAATTCCATATAAATAATATCATGAGCTTTAAACTTGACTGTGGATATTTTAACTAATTAAATAATCATATATAATATTAATAATTGAATTTATAATGATTGAATGCATAATTTTGTACATATAAAACATACCCTCATGGCTTCTTCTAGTATATATAATATCATATATAATAGTATGAAGACATCAATTATTTTGGAGGCTTGTTCCAAGACATCTAACACCCAAACAATTCTAAAAAATAACATCATTTTTTATAACGTATGCGACACACGACACTAAGTTTAGAAGAAAATACAATATTCTGAGACATTATAATATATTTATTTTTAAATAAATTTAATATATTAGATTTAATAAATTACATGAAATTACAATTTTATTTTGTGTTACATGAAACACTGTGTTTAGAATGTGTTTTACACAACAGTAAGTTTAGTTTACATTACACACAACACTGAGTTTAAATGATATGTGAAATATTATAAAAATATTATTATTTAATAGAATTGTTTTCAACTAGAAAATGAAATTCATAATGATAATATTACTAACTAAAATATGAAAATTATATCCATATATTTAATAAAAAAAGAATAATTATAATTTAAAATAGAAAGAAATGTTTTTAGAATAATAATATTTGTTTTAAAAGATAGATTAGTCGTGATTTCTAGAAATAATTTAAAATGACTATTATTAAATTTTTAAAAATATATTTGAAAAAAAAACTTAATTTCTAAAATCATATTAAAATAAAATATATTATTTTTATTTTTTTATTTTCCCTAAGGATTCATCTTTTGATCAATAGTGAAAAATACTACATTTTAATTGAAAAATGCATTTTAATTTTGATAATAAATAATGTTAAATTAAATTTTAATTTCATTTTAAATTAATATTACATAATCTATATATAAATTAATCTCATTTAATTTGTGGGAAAAATTTGTGTATTGAATTTTACTATTAAATCATTATAATCTTTTGAACATTTTCTCTCTAAAATCTTTCTTTCTCCTCAGGTCTACGAGATTACTTTTAAATTATATTTTTTAACTTCTATGAATTGAATTAAAAAAATTTAATATATATCTTTCATGAGAATAATTTATAATTTATAATAATTTACATATATTTTTTTACCAAAATGAATACTAAAAAGTGTAAAAATAAATTACTGCAGTTAGGGTAAAAATTGATTTACTGGGCGTTAAAAAATAAATTTTAGTGTTAAATTGAAATAAAAACTTGTATAAAATATATTTTCAATAACTTTATATATATATAATATCTTATAGTTTTGATAAGTGAACATTTTGGAAGATTTTTACGTGATAAGTACATGGATATGATTGAATCGTTTCAAAAAATTACAAGTGTGTCACTCATCTCACTTTAAAAGGCCACCCATTATTGTATATTCTTACAACATTAAAAACTATTTGGATCCGAAAAATACCAGAAAAAATAACTTCCCAACATCTATCCACTCATCCTATAAGACCAATTATAAGAATAATGAAATCCTAGGAAGGATATGATGTAAACCAAAGGTGGATACCCAAAAGATGGGGAATGTTCTTCAATGAGTACTTTTATTTTATTTTTTCATGAAACTTATTTAGTTAGTATTAATCAATGAATATTTAATTTACTAAATATATTCAATATACTATGATGTAAATATAATAAGTTCAATACCAATAACCTTCGCTACTTCCCTCAATTGGGTTAGAAAATCATCATTCTTGTTTACAGCGGACTACCGCCTAGCGAACCAATGTGATTAATTCTTCCATTACAACCATTGAAGGATGGGTATGACGTTGGATATAAATTATATATTAGATATTTATAAATTAATTATACCTCTAGAATGATTATATTTTATATAAATTATTTACGTTACATTACATAGGGAATAAAATAATGTTTCTCATATGAATGACGAACTACTGCCTAACGAAGCAATGTGATTCCTCTTTCACTAAAAATTTACATGGAAGGTGATAAGGATAATTTTAATTATTATATATTATATACATGAAATAATCATGATATTAATTATATAATTATATGTATTTAAATATAATATAGCATTTTCATACTTATATTTTAACTTACTTAAAGATGACAACATCGTTCATATACATGTGGACTACCACCTTCATGAAGTGATGTGATTCTGTTTCCATAACCACAAAATATAAATGATATATATATATATGTATTATATTATATTTATAATATTAATAACATTATGGGGATATCAAATTCAACTTACCACCTTTCCACAATGATCATTGGAAATGGAAATGTTACTCATGCATATGTAGAGCCTGCCATTTCAAAGATAATAACATACTTCATTTCTCAATATCATAAATATTTTTTTTGTTTTAAAAGTATGATTAATTTATAAATATGATAATTATTTTGTTATTATTATTTTGGATATGATTTATCTTTATAATATGTATAAAAACTGGATCTTTAATGACAAAAACATGAATTAGAAAACAAGGAAATGAACACCCGAAATAAAGATAATAATTAAATATTATTGAAAAGAGGGTAGTAAAAGTTTTTTATAATGGTAATATATGATATTATAAATATGAATATGATTATTTTATAAGATAATAACTTGAATAAAACCATTATATGGGACGCTAAAGTATGCTTAATCAAACTAATGCGTTAGGCGAGGGATTTCATTTCAATTTCGTTTTATGGAGCTATATGGTAATGTTATGAACCTAATTTTTTTATATGGTATATATAAAACCCATTTTACATGTAGTATCATGAATAATTAATTCTTTATTTTATATTAATTCTTAATTTTAATTATTTCATAAAAGGTTATTTTATTTTAAAATTACCATATAGTAAATAATTTCATAAATCAATTTATTTTCATTGGGTTATATTACTCATTCATTATCATTGATATTATATGATTTTGTATATAATTAATTTTTATTATATTATGTGATATTTCCACATATTTTATTTTTATATATAGTTGAAACATAATCAAAATATGTATTAATTCTCACTTCAATGTTATGATCGTTTGTAACGATTTATTTCAAAATCTCATTCTAATAGAGATTTTTTATGCTTAAATTTCAGTTTTGGAAAATTATTACATTATTCTCTAATAAACCCATTTAATATAATTATACTTTAGTTATTTCTGATTTCTTCAGGTAATAGTACCCTTTTCCACTCTTTGGTACATAAAATATTTTAGAAATTTGGTTTAATAAAATCCGACTTCATTTCTCCCTTCTGTCGGAGATCTGTTTTCTTCCAAAATGTTGTTTTCTAAAAAAGTACCAAATGTTTATAACCTTTTCATGATTATTTATTAATTTAATTTTTAACAATTTTTTCATTTTTTTCAAAGGATAATTCTTATCATTTTCTGTGAAAGGATCTTTTAAAACCATTTTATAGAGAAAAAGAAATGTCATTTTTTAAATTGTACATCACATACAGAATTACCCTATCTCATGAAAATATTTTATTTTAATATTATTTTTTTGTTTTTATAAGTATATTTTGAAAAAAAATGTTTTCATCAATTTTTTGAAAATCTTAGTTATAAAAACTTATTTTAAGAGAAAAGGATTTTAAAAATGTTATATTTTAAAAAATTGATTTTCAAAATGAAAAGGATATTTTTCTAAAAAATTTAATTATTTATTTATGGTATTTTAATTTTGGAATGGAAAAACCTTTCATTTTAGATATACTATATTTGTGATATTTTTTATTGATACCATCATTTTTCTTCCTTTGGATGGTTTATTATTATTTTGACCTAGGATAGTTATGGCATTCACTTAATTCATTTTGATGTCATTGTATTTTCCTGAAAATATTAACCTTTCTTTTATCATTTAATATTAAATTTATTTTAATTATTCATATCATTTATCATGGATTTGTTTATTCCTTGAACTGGATATCATTTTTAGATATGGCGTTCTCCATTTAACGTTATTTGTATATCTGGGAAAATATTGATATATCTTTATTCTTTACTCAATAAAAATATATAATGGTACGAAACTTTTTTTATTAAATTAAATTTATTATTTGATATATGGGGAATGATTTGGGTATGAAAGAAATTAGTAGGTCCTATATAGGGATATCCCTAAAATTCATTGCAAGTATCTTGAGGTGGTAAAAAATATAGTATTAAATGAGTTTTTACCAGTAGTTTAATCTTTGTATTGAAATGTATTTATAGTAGAGATACCATATACCTAATACATGGTGTCCAATAATTAAGTTTTTCCTTCATTATATATTTAGTCATCATTAACCATAATATTTTCATAATGATATTACCTTTGGATATTTTTTATTTTAAGGTTATTGATTAAATAAATTTTTTCGGTTATTTACCACCTTCTTTGATATGGAATGAATGCAATGTTTGATTAGTTATTTACATTTCCATACTGATTATTCTCATTGATTATTCATATATTCTTATGTACATAACCCTTACAGAGAACTTGAGATCACCCATATTTTTTCCTATTTTAATGAATCTATGAGGTGTAGTATAAATGATATTCAATGATATTCTAGAGGGAATAATGTTATTCTTGAAAAAATATATGTTGTAATTAGTTTATTCAAATGTAATATGGGAATAATGTATGTATCTAGTTTACCTATAATTCTAAACTATTTGGTCATTTGAGATAACATTTTTTGTATCTTATGAAAATGTATTAAATTGTATGTTGTCTATAGGATACTGGGTTTGGGGTCTCTACAAGACATATATATATATATATAAATGGGTAAGGTTTTAGCCAAACCATATCTAATTTGTCACATAAGACCTACCGATGCATCGAGGGGCTATAGCGGGATTCCCTCATCACATACAAACTCTAGTGAATTCCTCATATGAAAGTGGTGAAACATAAGTAATAAAAATATTCCTATTTAAAAAACATATGAATTGTAAATACTTTCCCCAACAAATAAACATAATCACAAACCATCCACTATAAAAAGAATAGTATCAATACAGTACAACCCCAGTCAAACAGATCATAAACCATCTAAATAAATAATAAGGATTGTATCAGTGGAGTACGTACCTATTAAAGAATAGGTTACACTAGATAAATTTCTTCTTATATGGAAAATAATTTTGAAATATCGCATGCAACATTTTGAGGAAAATAACGCTTCTTATAAAATTACACTTATTTTAATCTAGATAATTATTAAAATACTTTCATAAGACTTTTCTTTCAAAATAAATTTTAAAAGACAAGAATTTATAGAATATTAGGGAAAGGTTTTCCTTAAAAACATGTAACGTTTAAATGAAATATTTAAATAAATTTTGTTCATGGTGGTTGTTAACTCTATAAATCTCAAATAAGTTAAAAAGAATATTCATTTTCACTGAAAATTTTTAAATAACTTCCTCATTTAGAATAAAAAAATATTTTTTTAAACCATTATTTTAATCAATCATAGGTAAAAATTTCATTAATAAATAATTTGGAGAATAAAAAAATATTTTCAAAAACATTTTTAGAAGACATTATTTTGGAACAAAATTTGTTTTCGGCCAAAGATTTAATTAAAGTAATATTATCATAAAATTGTTTTATAAATCATTTTAAGTACCAAAGAGAAAAAAATAGAACTATTAATTGAAAATTTTCATGAATAAATTAAGGATAAGAAAATTTATTTTATTTAAAATAAAAAGATCCTGAAATTCCTCCCAGATAGGATTAAAAAAATAATCCTCGATAATGATGAGATTGGGAAATAAACCATTACCACTTTTGTAAGTTTTCGATCATAAGCCCCATAAAAAAAATAACATTAAATTTAATTTTAAATAACATGAAAGTGAATTAATTCATGGTTTAACTTACAAATATAGTTATTATATACACTACAAAAAGGAAATAAGTAGTGAATTTTTCATATGTCTAATAAAAGTAAATGTGAGATGAGAAACCCTTACCTCATGTTTCCTTTTGTTTGAAAATAATTTAGCATAATATATAGTGGTTTTAAACATGTTATTAAATTATTTTAGAACCATATTAATATTTATAATTTCTTTTGTTATCATTTTAAAACATCTTATCTACTTTTTTTTAATAATCTTTCATTATTCTCATTGTTTGAGGTCTTAATTGTCTTTTTTTCTTATATGTGTTGTGTCATGAAGCATTCAGTTCATTCACATATAATATTGTTCTATGATATCATGAATAAAAATAATAACATATTTTTCATATTAATACATCAATTATAATTTTTAACAAATCATGAAATATAGTTATGGGGAATGAACTATGTTTCAATCATGGAGACGATAGGTCATACGTACGCAAGAGTAATATTTAAATTTTTGAATGGTCATTATGGAAAGAAGTTAAGTAAAATTTTATCATTAAACAATGATAATAATATAATATAATATATACCATATTATTTGTTTAATTAATTATATATATATATATATCATTTATCTAGTTTGGTTATGAAAGAGAGTCACATCGCTTCAGGAAGGAGGTAGTCCACATATACATGACCAATGTCATAATTTTTCAATGTAAAAAAATTGATATATTATCCTTTTAGAATGAAAAATAATTAATTTATATCACATATATTCTTTAACATTTCCCATGTTACCTTCCATGTAAATTGGTAGTGAAAAACGAATCACATCGCTTTCATGAGGAAATAATCCGCTATACACACAAACATCATTGTCATACATCCTATGGAATGCAAAGTAAATAATGTATATATATGATATAATGAATCTATAGGTATAATTATTTTATAAATATCTAATATATATTTTAGATCTACCATCATACCAAACCGTGAGAGGTGGTAATAGGAATGAGAATGGCATCAGTTGAAGATTAGGTAGTTCATCATACAAAGGGATGAGGATTTTGTAAACCATTTGATATAATTGGGGATGATTATATTTCATTACATTATAATAAAAAAATATTATTATATGCAAGATAAATAGGTTAATATATAATCATTATTTAATAATAATTTATTGATATGGAGGAATAAATTAAATAAAAATGTTCGCTGAAGAACGCCACCTCTTCTTCAGGTAACATCTTTATGTTTGCACCAAATCCTTCCAATGTGGAATTTATTCAAAACCTAAGGATTATTAGATGAGGTAATGAATTAATGGAAGTAATTTTCTTAGGTATTTGACAAACCAAAAATGTCTGAATGTGTGAAGAAGATTGGGGAGTGGGTGGCCTTTTATAAGTGATGTGAGTGACATACTTTTATTTTTTGGAATACAAAAGGTAAAACCAAATTTCCACATGATTAAAAGGTAAAAATGGATTTTTATCGAGTATTAAACATTATTGGTTCCTAATGAGTCCATAAAATATATTTTATACACGTTTTAGGTCAATCTAACCCTCATAATTTTAGTTTAACCCCCCGATAAATCTATTTTTACCTCAACTTCGGTAACTAATTCTTTCTGTTTTCAATATTAATTTATTAGAAAATTAATTTTCCCTTATTAAAAAATATAAATTATGATTATAAAAAATATGGAATCCATTTTTAAAAATTCCATTCACATATGTGACAAAATTTTATTTTAAATAAATCTGGAAGACGTGAAGAGAATGATGGATTTTAAAGATAAATTTTTCCAAATTTTACAAAGTTTTTATATTAAATTTCAATATGAAAATGATTAAAATAACTGAAATTTTCATAATTGACAAATATTTTTACTAATTGTACTTAAAATCTCTTTAAATTATAATTTAAATTTTTAAATAATATAAAATAAAAGGCAGTTTTGAAATAAATTCAGTATTTTGACTATTCATTGAAAAATGAATCATTTCAGAAAAATAAAACAATTTAACCCAAAAATCATTTTGTTATTTTGATTTCATAAATTATATCCATTTTTTCAGAAAAAAATAAGTATATAAAATTTTAGTTTTAAATTATGTTCTGAAAACACAACTTACCTTTCTTTTAGAAAAAATAATGTTTTCAAAACACATTTCTTTTTTCTTTTAAATGATTATTTAGTTAATTTCAATTCATTATATAATAATAAGTCTAATAATTTTGTTAAAATTATTCATAACCCCAAACCTTCCATTTTCTCTCCCATCACCACGTCCCACCTCCTAACAACTCCCCCTCCCCTACCCATCATCCAAAGACCCACCTCCCTACCTCCCCTCTCATTCCTATATCTCTCCATGAATCCTGATCTCCCTATATCCACCTCCCACACATAGTGCTCACCTCCACACCACCTATCCCATTTCCTTATCTATCTCAAACCCCATGTATCCTCATCACTGCCCCACTCTTCAAAAAACTAGCCTCAATACCCCCTCCCCAATCATACCTATTAAACCAACATACCCCTTAATGGATCCATGAGTTTCTAACCTATGGAGTTTCTCACATCATTCTCAGATTTCCTTATATCACCCGGTCACATTCCCATTTCCTCACATCAACATTTACTTTCTGATTTTGTGGTTTTTTATTAACTTTGATTCTCATCATTATGATTTACAATGATTTTCATTAACAAAACTATTGATCCATCCAAATATCCATGTTCTTTACAATATCTACAGTTCCTATGATTTCTGATATCCCCTTCTCAGTGTTTATCCCAAGGAAGTGATTCCCCCTATGTCTAATACAGACACTACTATATTATTTCATTATGTTATGTTATTGTACCTGTATAAATTTCTACATGAATTAACCGACTCCATATTTAGGGTTTGATGGTGTTTTAATTATTATATGGAAAATGCTACATGAATCTACTCATTCGATATTACCGGTTCAAGTACCTTTTATTTTTAAAAATTTACCCAATATTTTATTTTATTAAGTGAATCTAATTAAATTTTTTAATCAATCACAACTATTATAAAATAGTTTCCAATAAATAATATTTTCTATTTTTCACCTAGCATCATAAAATATTAAGTTTTTTATTGCACCTATATTACCCATAAACATTAATTATTTTTACTCTCTCATGTTGGCAGGTTCATAATTCCACTCCTAGAGAATTTATATCTATATTTTAAGTGATTACTCAAATAGAAGGTATCCATGTTTCCTAAAATCTAGTTGTTTCCTAAACTCTAGCTGTTTACCTGAACATTTGAGGTTTATGTTTCCGTCGTCATATCTTTACATTAACTGACTACTAAAAACCACCCTCTCTATTATGATCTCTAATTCTCAATATTGAGAAATATATTGTTCTCCAATTATTGTAATCAAATTATGATCCTACTCGTCCATGAATGTTTGAAATCATCATCAATTGAATCAATATTTAATCAAGGGTTTATACTTTATTAATATTTATAGGAACTTTTATTTTTTATTCATCAATTTTTAAGTAGTTTCTTCAAAACTTATTAATACAACAAATGTTTTATAATTCTCCTACTAATAATCCATAATAACGATGAAATAATTTGGAAATTATAATTTACCTATAAATGATTAATGTAATCACAATGATCGATTTATACATCAATGTTTTCTACAAAATATCTTTTTAATAAAACACCTGTTTAATTAATTTCGTACTAATAATTTTTAATAATGTTGACATAATTTGGGAATTTAAATTTACTTGTAACTAATTATTTCAATTTCAATGGCAAACATTTTCATCATGTTTTGTTTTAGTTTACAAAATTTATTATAGGTAATTTGGTACTAGTTATAACTATTTTTTAGTGTTTTCTTCACATGTTATTAATATAACATTTTTTATAATTTTCCAATTATTAATTTTCAATGATTATGACATGCTTTATGAATTATAATATTCTCATGATAATCATCCAATTATCATCAGAAATATATATCTATCATATATTATTTAATATGGTTATTATGTATTTCAATTACTCTTAATCTATTATTTATCATCTTATAATATTTTATTTATCATCTATTATTTAATTCAATCTTTGTAATATGTTATTTATTATATGTTATTTATTTAAATTAATATAATATATTATTTAAATTATTTTTATAATATGATATTTATGTTTCTCTTAATCTATTATTTATGTGTGTTAGTTATGACTTTTTAGTTATTCTAAAAGAAGCTATTATTTAGAAAAATATATATGGAATTACATTTTATGTAAATTGTTTTTAGTGTGTACATATTTCCAATGAATATCTTAGGACCTCTTGATGATTCATTATAGGAAATTGAGCTTTTAACAATCATTGAATTCATACTCAGCATCCTCGAATGGTCTCTAAGGAGTTTTGTTTGTTGAGCTGAAAACTCCCAACATATCTCATATCGACGTAGACTCGTGGAACTACATTCCAATGGTAGGTGTGTATTGGGGAACATGGCCAAAAACACTTAATAATTCAAATTGTTCTATAGGATGGGAATTCAGGCCCATCACACCCTTTTGGGAGAAACTATTGGCTATTTTGGGACCTTATTATAGACTCAAGATATGTCTATGAATCCTTTGTTAATTCCCAATTATGTATAAAGTGGATCAAACTAAGGTAATGATCAATTACGAACATTAATGGGTTCTGAATAATCTGTATGTATAAGAGATTCTCTATTGTGAGGGATATTTATATGTATATTATGTTCTCATTCAATGGTACCATTTTATGTGTATGTTAAATATTATTTGGAACTTTATTAAAATGGTTTTTTTATTTTTTTCCATGTGGTGAGGGGCTCGAGAGTTTACTGTCACCTAGGGAGATAAATGTTGTTTTGATGTCGGGATCGAACCCATATAATGGGCTTCTTTCATATCCTCGTGAATGGAATCTTTATCCACACAGTTCACATCCACTTAGCAGGTCACTTTATCTTTTGTGGACATGAATCGAGGATCTAACCATACTGGTTTATTTTAATGTAGCAAGGACATCCAAGCGAATGGTTCCTAGTCAAGGATGGAGCACAACTTACGTAGAGGAGTCTTGAGGGATCAGAAAGAGATATGATTTCCTTGGTGGATATGACCCTATTAGTAATGTGGACCAAAGAATATCAGGGTGAATTTGGGTGTTATGTACCGACCTCATGGAGGCTTCTTATATATCCCAATCGTGTTGTAATCAAAGGATACATAGTTTTGTAAGTTGGGGCTTAAACCTGTGACGATTGAGTTTGAATTGGGGTTAGGGATTACATCTATGGAGAAGGACCATGATTTTGTGTCTTATAATCATAAGGATTACCATTTTATTTGGGACCATGTGGATGTCCTGTCCACAACTAGACTCTTATCCCACGTATGTCATGCTCTGTTTGAGAAATAAGAGGAATTAGTATATTTGAAGATCACATAATTGACTCTGTTTGACAATGGAAGATCTCTGAGCCCAAATTAATATAGAAATAACATTAAAATTACCATCCCCTCACTTTATTTATCGCCCCAGGGAGGTGGATAAGATAAATAGTTCTACCTTTCGCATGAAAACTAGGTTTCTACTCTAGGAGGGATTCCATCTTATTCCCTAGTGAATAGAGGAGTGACCTTCACTGTCCCTCTTAAAAGGGAAAGGCCAGTGGTTCCCCTAAATCCCTACAAAAATTTGGTTTATGCGAGGACCTCCAGGGTTGGTACCCTTTTTAGAATGGGAATGTATAATTGAAAGCATTCTGAGGGCCCACATTGTCAAGGTGGTTTCCATTAGGAAAATTATTTCAATGGGTATATAAATTGGAGAGGAAAAGCTAGTATTCCAGATGATATGATCATACATGTCATGTGTCTTTGAAAGGTTACTTTGTCTACTACCATTAAAATGGTTCACAAAGGATCCAAAATGAAACCCTATGGTATAAAGGAGGGATGTAATGGGAGGTGGAGAGTAGAAAGAACTAGGATTGCCCATTCTTTATAGTGTGTTCTTATATTGGATAGGGTCCCCCAACCTATATCATGATGCTTTTTAGGTAATGGGGTCATCCGCATAGAATTATGAAACTCCGACATGGGTTCTGTTTGTGTACCCTATTTCTACTTGGATCTAGGTTCTACTAGTGTAGTTTTTTTCTACGTGGGGTCAAGTTCCTTCCACATAGAACTTGTCTTAACATGGTAGAGTTCCACCCACATACTGTTTTACTATGAGGGGTGTTGGTCCACAAAGGGTCTATCTATTTATTCCCTATATAATTCTATCTGTAAAGGGATTTTATGTTTTTAGATGTCAAGTTGATTTTTATTTCCTCTATTGTGCTATGTGGTGTGTTTTCTTGTAGGGAATCGATGGATCTCTCCCAATTCTCCTATCGCATTCCGAATATTTTTTCCACCCCCAGTTTTCTTCTTCCTTGATTTGTAGTTTTCTAAGTTCCCCTTATGGGACCATAATAGAAGAACAGAGGGACCAAATACCGAAATGGTTAGTCATCTATGGTGGGCCACAAAGGTTTCTTTATGGGATCTCAAGGTGGATGACCCAAACCAAAAACGATTTGATTTACGGGGGCCGATCATTCATGGGGGACAAAATCATGTGTCGGGATAGAAAATGACATTATTTTATTTTTTAGAATTTTTTGTACCATCTCATCTCATTAATGATTTCATCTGAGGGATTCTTGGTAAAGAAACTAAAATCTATGATGGGTGGTATTCTGCGTCGCAATATTTACTACGCAGACTGAAACCTTCCTTCGCGGCTTCATCCCCTTTAAAATTTGTTTTCAAATTCTTATTCTTAATTTATTTCTACCCTTTTCCATGTTAATGTAATTAACTTATTCTTGTATGCATAATTTTCAGGGTTTAAAATATCCCCCCATCATAATGGTTTCCAATTGAGATTAATAGGGAATAGTATGTTGTATAAATTGTTACGTTTTGGAACCAATTTTGTGTACACAAGTGGACCCATAATTGGGGACCAAGCCTATAAATATGGGCCACATCTCATTTACCCATTTCCAATTTCTCTATTCAAAATTGAGCCCTCTATGAATTCAATATTTCCTACTACTTCCTCATAGAATTTCTCCTTTGCGGACACCATTTTAGCAAACTCAAAGTCTCATCCATGAATAGTAAGTCTAATCACTCACATAGTGGGTGAATACCTCCTGGATTGAGCACCCTAGGGAATAAAAGATCCATGAGTTTAACACATCAAGGTCCAATGCTTCACTGGCCAGTGCTTCTTAGTCCCGAACTTCATCAACTTATTCTTCACAAGATTACACATGGAATGAGAAGTGTCATACCACTTTCTATATTTTCTCTACATTATTTTTCATACTTTTTAAATATATCTCATAAATGTTTGATGATATGTCACATGGGACAAAATCGATCTTGCTCCAACCCCTATTTTTTTGATTGAGAGGACATCCATTACTAAGAACATTGAAGAGGATCTCTGACATCACATCATCCCTTAGGAGGATCTTATGAAGAATCTTATTTTACCAAGGTTTCCAAATAACCCATTTTCTATTAGAATACCATTGTAAAACTTTGGAATTCAAGATGATATTCCAATGAAATTAGTAGATCAAAATATATCATCTACATGATATGAGGTATCTTGAGATCATCCCCATGTTAGCAACTATCATGAATAGAAAATTGCATTCAGGGTCAGGATAAGAGAACGTGTCAAATCTGAATTGTTCTTTGTGGATTCAAAGTAATCTAAACATCCAAGAAATGTCATTTCAATCCTCCATTCACAATTATCAATCCATTTTCAACCTCTCGCAAGGAAATCCCAATGGAGGATGGATCTCCAAGTTTGACTTGTATTTTGGTGGGAGTTTCTCGTACGAATGGGGTTGGGAATTCTAGGTGCCCCATAATTTCATGGAATTCCCCGAACTATTATATGTCATCGACTTATACCATGAATTAAGGGGTTTTCATTTTAAAGATTATTCATGAACTGAGATGTTTCCAAAATTAATTAGGCATTGGTTTTTGAGAACAAACACTTTCCATTAATAACATGGTGAAGTATGGGTCATCTAATGGGACACCTATCTACTAGGGGGGTCTCCATTCTCTAAAATATGTGTAAAAAAGTTCTCTATGTAGACATAACATGGGAGGATGCTAAAATGGTCCCTTCATTAACCACATATTTACATACTGGGGTATACAAAGCACTAGGTTATCCTCTTAATACCTACTCACTCATTTTGGTTATAGATTGGGTAAATTTATTTCTATAGGATAGTGATCTGAGGTAGAACATTCAGTACACTAGGAATCACATTATCCAATAGTCGTAAGGTATATAGGGTTCAAAATGGTCCACCATTATGGTTGGCCAACATACTATGTGGGGCTACAGAACCCTACTAGAAACACCTCCAATCATTGGACTGTTAGACTTCTTCTCCATGTTCCTTAGTGTATGGACCTTCCAATCCAATGATGCTTTTATCAGTGTTAGAGTATATACGTTGAAGATGGTGTTCAAACTGAAGGGGGGACAATCTATCAACG
The DNA here is from genome assembly GCA_963277665.1 of Viscum album. NCBI lineage: Eukaryota > Viridiplantae > Streptophyta > Magnoliopsida > Santalales > Viscaceae > Viscum > Viscum album. The sequence continues at coordinate 14,987,901 of OY728145.1, forward strand.
TATCTATACCCACCCCTTCTCGTATTTATGAATTATTTTTCCATATGAAATATGGTAGGCCTTAATATCATCTTTGTGGTTCATCTTAAATCTTATAAAGCTTGGTGGTGGAACACTGTCGATGCTGTGAATATCAGCATACAACAACAATCCATCATTCTTCTTTCACCTAGCCTACTGATTAGACAATGAAAACACATATTTTTATTAAATATTAATGGTATTAAATGTTCATTTTTTATCTTATGGGCCTGAGTTAGGGGATTTTAATTTTGAACATCCATTCTCATCATTTGTGGACTTCATGCCAAATATGTACTAATTAAGGCCCAATGGTTCATCTGATTTTAAAAAAATTTAATTATCCATATTTTAATTTGATATTTTGTGAAATGGATATAAATTTAAATATGAACATTTTTCATTCAGGTATCAATGGACGATTCATAAAGGATGATGGGGATATTTGGTGATGAAAGAAAACAATTCTGAAGAAGGCCGATTGGATATCATCCCACTGATGAGAATGTGGTTCCCACAATACAGGCTCAATGAAGGCCAAATTTCATTGGAGTATTGAAGACATATATAATAACAAATCATTCCGCTGGAGACATTGCTAATTTTTCCAACATGGTGGTGATTCTGATGGCTCAAGTTGAAGATGCAATTCTGGGCCAGATTATACGGCCCAGAAAAACATCCCCCCAGTTAAATCATATATCGTGAACATATTATTATTTTGGGCTTCAATTTTACAGACTATTAGGGTAAATCTGGGGCTTCATTTTAGGATTATATGGCCCACTCCCATTCGGCCTTATAGAATGTCCTTTCTGTACATCTTTCCGGTGGATGCAAGCTGGATGCAACTTCCAGGAAAGAAGTGGAAAAGTCTTCTCTACATTAATGTTCCACCTACCATGGCCCACCAAATTTAATTAAATAGTCTTGAGGAGTGGTGGATAGGCCAAAGGATTCCTTTTTTCTTATTTAAGGTATTAGTGGTGGAGGATTTAGGGATCTTGGAGCTTTGTTTTTATTGTAATGTCATTATGCCAAATTGTCTTTGTAGAATTTTTCCTTCCCATGTAAGTTGTTCTAATCACCTTAGTTTTTAATAAAAGTTATTCTTATTCTCTTATTCCATTCTTATTCATATCACCCTAATACCTTTTCCTCAAGGAGTGAAAATTTTCACACCAAACCTTGTGATTTTGGTCACACAATGGTGGATTGATCATTATTTTTGTTGTTTTTTACTTCTTTAATTCCACCCTCATAAGTATACTTTCCGCTTTCGTTGAGAGCTTTTCATCAATGGAGGGATATATATTTCATGGGTTGATCCAAGGGAGTAGAAAGGGGCTAGATTGAATGTTATTTCTCACTCTCTAAATGTTATTGATTTCTTTTATTTGAGTTTCTTTCATTCAATGATATTTATTCTTCCTCTTTCTTATTGAATTTATTCACCCCACTTTCATGTGCTAATTAGATCCTTTACCTTGTAGTTCTCATGAAAATGATCCTACAAGTGTATAGGTGATTAGAATTTTTTTTAAGGTGTTTAATCAGAAATTTATGAGGTTAGTTTTAATTCATTGCATGAATCTATCTCAAGTTAATGAAATTAAAAACGTAAAAAAAGGAATTCATTCAATCCACCCCAAGCAATAACCTAGGACCAACTCATTTTATCCTAATATGAAATCACATAGATCTTTTAGTGCTATTTTAAAACCATCTAAAATAAATCCAAGTTGGCCAATTCATAGCCAAAAATCCATCTATTTTTATTGAGTGTCTAAAGGTTCTTCTTAGGTCTCTGAGGATTCGACAACCCAAGCTACACTGCAAGCGACCGCTTGACCCTGAAAACTTGGGTAAATTTGGGCGACACCAAATTTTGGATCCATTTCTGGGGACCAAGTAAGTTCCATAGACCAAAACCTACTTTCCCCACGCCCATTATTATATTCTCACCCAAGATCTCTTATCTTTTCCCTTTCTCTCTTTTTTTCTTTTGGCGCATGTCCGCCTACACCCGCGATAACTCTAACAGACTAGTTAGGGTGGAAAGTCATAGGATATGGGAGGTAAGTAAACCATTGGATCCTAATCTTCCTAATACCCCAGAGTCAAATATTGAGTCAATTTCAATGGAGGGTCTTCAAAGAAACCAACTCATAAACTCGGGTGGGAACCAAAATGAAAATCCAAATGAGGCTGTCCCAAATTTGGGGAATGCAGTCGATCAAACCATGAATGACTACCTTACACCTACCTAGAACAATGAACCCTCTTGCATTAGGAATTCTTCCCTAGGAGACACCCACTATGTCTTTAAACCTCATGTCCTAAACAACCTTCCATCCTTCCATGGGATGGAGTCAGAAATGCCTTACCTTCATGTCAAGGAGTTCAATGACATTGTTGAAACCATGTTCTCACCACATCAACTTGAGTCAGCTAATATGAGGATCTTTCCTTTATCACTTAAAGATCGAGAAAATAACTGGTTAAATAATCTGATACCTTCATCAATCCACTCTTGGGACCAACTGCAAAGAGAATTTTACAAAAAAATACTTCCCCCATCACAAAAACATTGTACTAAAAAAGAGAATCCAATTTTTTTTTGAAAAAGAGGGAGAGTAATTTTATGAAACATGGGAGAGGTTCAAATACACCCTAAACATGGTTCCAAACCATGGTTTTTCTATTCCTGAAGAAGTGAGAATTTTCTATGAAGGTTTGGGCCCAGGGAACAAACAATTCATTTGACATGATGTGTAACGGGACCTTTAAAAACAAATCCCCAAATGATGCTTACGAGTATCTAGAAATCCTTGCTGAACAAAACCAAACATGGGGAACATAACCTTATTCTGAAAACCCCAAAAGAACTACTAGAATGCATAAAATTAGAGAAGAGGAAAGCCTTAGGGAAAAACTTGCAGCACTCTCTATGAAGATTGAAGAGATAGACCATAGGAAAATTCATGAAATCCAAACTGTAGACCCTGGATGAAAAATCTTTGACAAACATGACCACAAAACAGACAACTTCCCAACCATTCCATCTATCAAGGATTTTCTTTTAGGAGGACCACTTGCTGAATTCAATGCTCTAAACTTTCAAAAGCCTCAATACCCAAACACATTCAACCAAAGGTATAATGATCACCCATGCTTTCGATGGAAAGATAACCAACAACCTATCCAACCACAAGGACCAAACCCTTAACCTATACAAAATTTTCAAAACCATAACCAATTCCAACCACAACCAGTCCAATACCAAAATCCTCTAGTCCAATACCGACAACCCATCCAACAACCAAAGTATTCCCCTGGGATAACCCAACCAACACAAGACCCTTCCCAATCTGTCCCTCTCCCAATCCTTGAACAACTGTGAAAAGAAATGGAAAGGATGAACTCATAAGTCTCTTCCCTAAAACAAGAACTTCAAACCATCAAAACTGGAAAGGAACCCATACCTACACAAGCCATTCCACAACAAACAATAAGATGAGAGTCAAGTTGTTCTCAAACATCTCATAAACAAATAAAGGCAGTCACTATTCTAAGAAGTGGGAAATCAGTTGAGAAACCTGAACAAATAATTCAGAAACCATCTAAAGCTTCAAACACTAATGAAAATTCTAATTAACCACATGATCAAACTGAAAAACAAGATAACATTGTCAAAGAAACAACCCTTCAAAAAACAACCCCACAACCTGCACCATTTTCTCAACGCATATTGGGGAAAACCAAGCCTGAATTGAGTGAAATATTGAAAGAAATATTCTCACAAGTCAATTTGAACATTCCACTACTCGATACAATTCAAACCATTATTGCATACTAAAAGTACCTTAAGGACTTGTGCAATTTTAAAATAAAATTTTCACATAAAAACAAAGTCCTTTTGGCTGCTAATGTGAGTACCACCATTCAAGGGACCGTTCCACCTAAGTTGAAAGACCTAGGTTTCCCTTACATCAATGTTGAACTAGGATAGAGCAATGTTTTCAAGGGATTATGTGACCTAGGTTCTAGTTTCAATCTCATCCTCTATGCTGTGTACTGCCAATTAGGCCTAGAAGAGCTCCAAGCCACATCTGTCACACTTCAACTTGCTGATCGTAGAATAAGGGTTCCAAAGGGGATCTTAAAGGATGTTTTCATGAAAGTTGAAAATTTCATTTACCCAGCTGACTTCATTGTACTTGACAATCACCCAAGATTAGGTCCTAGGGAGAAAACCCCAATCATCATTGGTCGTCCCTTCCTTGAAACAATCAACTCTATTATCCGAGTCTGAAATGGGAACATGACCATCACATTTGGAAACATGAGTCTAAACTTGAACATCTACACTGCAAACTCTCAAATTGGAAATGATGAAGAGATCTATGAGGTCAATTGGGTAGGTAGTGTTGATAGTGAACTCAAGGAACATCAAGGAATTACCGAAGGATTCTTAAGTTAAGAAGATATTGATTTTCTTTGTTCACATGAGGTAAATTTGTCTCCTTGGCTTGAATCTCTTTCAGATAGCTCTATTGATGATTTTATATAATCACCAATCAATGATACCATGGGTGAAATCAATAAAATCGAGCCTATACCCATTCAGGTCACTACTGTAGCTAATTTAGTGGATGAAAATTCTTTTCACAAGGAACCAATTTTGTCAAGAAATATGAACAAAGAAATAGAGTTCAATACAAAGTCTCATCAATTCTTGGAAAGTGATAACCACTCTAATCTTGAATTTAAGGTTTTACCTTCATCACTCAAGTATGCATTCTTAGGGGACAATCAATCCTTTCTTGTTGTCATTTCTTCCTTTTGGAAGCCCATCATGAGAGGATGCTTATAGATGTCCTTAGGAGACACAAGAAAGCCATTGGATGGACCCTATCTGATATTCCTGGGATTATCCCACTTATCAGGACTCATAGAATAGTTCTAGAATCTGATTCAAATCCATGTCGTCAACCTCAGTGGTGACTCAATCTTAATCTCATGGAACTAGTTAGAAAAGAACTTTTGAAATTGTTAAAAGCTGGTATCATCTATCATATAGCTTAGAGTGATTGGGTTAGCCCAATCCATGTGGTTCCAAATAAGGCTGGAATCACAGTAATAACCAACAAGGATGGAGAGATGCTTCCAATAAGGGTCAGTAGTTGATGGACAGTCTGTATTGACTATAGGAAGCTCAACTCTTGTACCAAGAAAGACCATTTCCCCTTACCATTTATTGATCAAGTCCTCAAGCGAGTGGCATGTCATCAATTTTATTGCTTCCTTTATGGATTCTCAGGGTATAATCAAATCGAAGTCTCCTTAGAGGATCAAGGAAAAACAACCTTCAGTTGTCCATTTAGCACCTTTTCCTTCAAGCGCATGCCCTTTGGGTTATGTAATGCCCATGGTACCTTCTAGCGGTGCATGATGGGAATATTCTCAGATATGGTGGGGGATTGTTTAGAGGTCTTCATGGATGACTTCTCCATATTTGGGGATACTTTTTAGGGATTCCTTCTAAAAGCTGAAAAGGTTTTTTCATTGTGCGAGGATAAGAATCTCATACTAAATTGGGAAAAATGTCATTTCATGGTAAGGGAAGGACTTGTTCTAGGTCATCTGGTATCTGGTAGAGGGATTGAAGTTGATAATTCTAAGGTTGACATCATTCATCACCTTCACTCTCCTAAAAATGTTAAGGAAGTGAGGTCCTTCTTAGGACATGCTGGTTTTTATAGAAGGTTCATTAGGAATTTAAGCTATATTTCTCGACCACTTTGTGCTCTATTAGTAAACGATGCTCTATTTTTATGGACAGAAAGCTGTGAGGAATAATTCTCTACACTCAATTCAACTGTTACATCTCCACCTATCATGAAATCTCCAAATTGGAAACATCATTTTGAGCTCATGTGTGATGCAAGTGACTTTTCTGTAGGAGAAGTCTTAGGAAAATGGTGTGAGAAAACTCCTTGTGTCATTGCTTATACAAGAAAATCTTTAAATGATGCACAAATAAACTACACCACCACTGAGAAAGAGTTGCTTGATGTTGTATTTTCCTTAGAGAAATTCAGGTCTTATCTCTTAGGATCACCTATAATTGTCTTCACTGACCATTCAGACCTAAAATTCCTTTTCCAAAAACTAGCTTCCAATGCTTGATGGATTAGGTGGGTCCTTCTTCTTCAAGAGTTCAATTTAACCATTAAGGATAAAAATGGTGTTGAAAATGTTGTAGCTGATCACCTATCTAGGATGGAATTCAATGACAACTCACACCACCTCTCTATGTCTGATTCAATTCTCGATGAGCACGTCTATTCAGTGAGTGATTGCCCTTGGTATGCTGACAAAGAAAACCATTTGCTGACGGGTGACATTCCAAAATTATTGGGGACCCAAGCTAAGAGGAAATTCCTTTCTGATGTCAAACACTATGTGTTTGTTGATCCTTACCTCTTCAAGTTCTTTCCTGATCAAATCATCATGAGATGTGTTCCCGAGTCTGAACAAGAGTCCATTCTAAAATTTTGTCATGGAGAGGCATGTGTAGGCCACTTTTCTACAAAGAAAACCACTAAAAAGGTCCTCCAAAGTGGTTTCTACTGGCCAAAACTCACTAATGATTCCTTTCAATTTTAAAAAAGTTGTCCTCAATGTCAGCAATTAAGATCCATTACCAAAATTAATCAAATTCCCCTCACTCCCATTCTGGTCGTTGAAATCTTTGATTGTTGGGGAATTGATTCCATGAGACTCTTTCCAAACTCTAAGGGATACCTATACATCATCTTAGTTATTGATTATTTCTCAAAATGGTTTGAAGACATTCCCATCAAGTCCAATGACCATCATGTTGTGATCTAATTTCTAAAAGAGCATATATTTTCTCGATTTGGAATTCTTAGGGCTATAATCAGTGATCGAGGAACCCACTTCTGCAATCTCCCATTCTCTTCACTCATGTCTAAGTACAGAATTTCTCATAAAGTTTCCACTGTGTACCATCCTCAAACCAATGGTCAAGTTGAGTTAGCAAATAGGGAGATTAAGATAATTCTTGAAAAAACGATCAACCCCTCTACGAAAGATTGGTCTGAGAAACTCCTGGATGCTCTTTGGGCATATCTTACAGCATTCAAAACCATCCTAGGAATTTCAACATATAGGTTGGTTTATGAAAAAGCATGCCATTTTCCTGTTCAAATTTAGCATAAGGCATTTTGGGCAATCAAAAAAATGAATTTCGACATTTGTTTAGCCAAAGAAAAGAGGAAATTAGATCTTAATGAACTTGAGGAAATTAGGATGGAGGCTTATGAAAATTCAAGGATAAATAAATCTAGAATTCAAGTCTACCAATCTAGGAATATCAAAGTCAAACAATTTGAACTGGGAAAATCTGTGCTCTTGTATAGTTCAATGCTTCATTTACACCTGAGAAAGTTAAGGTCTAGATGGTCAGGTTCATTCATAGTGCATCATGTGTACCCCCATGGGGCAGTAGACATTCAGGATCCCACAAGTGGTAACATTTTTAAGGTCAATGGTCATAGGTTAAAACCATTCATTGAATCATTCAATAAACATGAAATAGAGGTTGAGTTAACAGAGCCAACCTATGAACTAGGAAACAATTGATAGATTTTTGATCCATGTCGGGCTAACGGCGTTAAACAAAAGCGCTGCATGGGAGGCAACCTGTGGTTTTCATTTTTCTAATCATTTTGAATCATCTTTTGTTTCCTTCTTCTTCATTTTATTATTTAAAAAAAATAGAATGTTGACCTGTTCTTATTTTATGAGTAAGGATGGGTATGAAAGGGGATAATTGTATTCATCTGTGTCATGCAGTGTGATCCCTAAGTAATAACTTACCCATAAAATATAAATAAGACAATATATCATCAGTTTATTTTATTTTATTTTATGTTTTGTTAGGTTTTAAAAAATATATATTGTTGAACTATTCTTCTTTTTTTGAGTAAGGATTGGTATGAAAGGGGGGCATCGTATTCATCCGTGTCACACAGTGTGATCCCTGAGTAATACCTTACCCAAAATTTAAGATAAGACAATGTATCATTAGTTTATGTTATTTTTAGGTTATTTTAGGTTAAAAAAATTAAAAAAATATATATATTTAAAAAAAATTAAGGCATGGCATAGGTCATTGGGAAAAGCTGATCACAACCGTCCAAGCCATTGGGACTCAAACAAGAACTGAAGGGAGACAGGGGAATGAATTTTCAACATCAAACACTAGGTGACTTCATTCCATAATTTTCATTTTCAATGTCTTCTTGGAACTTCTATCCTACCCCTTCGATGTTTCAATTATTTAAACGCTGGAGACAGTGTTATTCTAAGTTGGGGGAGAGATGAAAATGTATGGAAGGAAAAAAGTCATTAAACTTGAACATGATAACACACATTCCAAACACTAAAATTGGATATCAAATAATTTTTCATGCCTTGATTCTGATTTTAATGAAAGTTATGTTCTTGTGCATAGATTTTGGAAAGTGCGGTTGTCCAATGTGATTTTTCACCATTTATATTTTCATCAAATTATTTAAGAAAAAAATAAAATGCACGTCCTCTATTTTTTGGGGTTTTAGTTTGAGTTATTGGGGAACCATAATAAATAGCATAGGATTTGTGATCATTTAAATTTTAACATGAGTATTCAAAAAAATCAATTTGCACGTAGAGCAATGGATTGACCTAATGTATGGCTTTCGACACTTGGGGATTGTGACTCCATAGTTGTCTGGCCCAGAGTTGGGCATTTTATCTATATTTGTGGTAATTTGAATTTGTTTTTGATTGAGTTAACTCGAGATGATGCTCGAGTATGTGAGCTTCAATTGGTGCCCTAAGGTCTTTGAGCCTGGGAGTCATCGACAAAGTCTTCCTACATGGGTTGAATCGATTGATTTCAATTTCAATTACAATAGAAAATTTTCAAAAAAAAACAAAGAAAAAATAAAAAAATAAAAAAATGAGTACTCATCTTATTATTAAAATTTTATTTCTCCTAGCCCTTCCATATTTTCTCCCTCAAATGAAAATGAACCCCCATGTCTATTATGACGCACAACACTTCATCATGCTTAATTGAATTTGGATAAAATATGGAGATGAATTTGAACAAAGGAATGTGCTTGGGCTTGAGATATTTCTATGGATATATCTTGTTTTAAATTATTTTGATGGGTTTCATAATTGTTTGGTATGAGATATTTCGGTGAGAAATGTGTATTAAAATGTTTTTGGAAAAGGTTCTTTGAAATTCATTTTTGTGAGATATATTTTTCTCGGGACGAGCAAACCTCAAGTTGGGGGGTGTGATTAGCCAATAAAAACAAATATTTTGATTAAATTTTAATGGTATTAAATGTTTATTTTTGATATTATGGGCTTGAGTTAGTGGATTTTAATTTTGAACATCCATTCATGGATCAATGGATGATTCATAAAGGATAATGGGGATATTTGGCGACGAAAGAAAACAATTATGGAGAAGGCCGATTGGATATTATCCCACTGATGAGAATGTGGGGCCCACAATATAGGATCACTAAAGCCCAAATTTCATGGTAGGCTAGAATACATATATAGGAACAAATCCCCCTTCTGGATCCAGTGCTAATTCGTCCTACATGGTGGTGATTACGGCGGCCCAATTTGAAGATGATATTCTGGGCCATATTCTCTGGCCCAGAAAAACATCCCACCAGTTAAATCATATATCGCGAATGGATTATTATTTTGGGCTTAAATTTTACAGGCTATTAGGGTAAATCTGGGGCTTCATTTCTGGCTTCTATGTCCCACTCCCATTTGGCCTTATAAAATGTCCTTTCAGCGCATCTATCCAATGGATGAAAGATGGATGCAACGTCCAGGAAAGAAGTGGAAAAGTCTTCTCTACATCAATGTTCCACCTACCATGGACCAACACATTTATTTAAATAGACTTGAGGAGTGGCGTCTTGGCCAAAGGCTTCCTTTTTTCCTATTTAAGGCAGTTTTGGTGGAGGATTTAGGGATATTAGAGCTTTGTTTTTATTGTAATGTCATTATGCCAAATTGTCTTTGTAGAATTTTTCCTTCCCATGTAAGTTGTTCAGATGACCTTAGTTTTTAATAAAAGTTCTTATTATTCTCTTGTTCTGTTCTTATTAATATCACCTTGACACTGTTACCTCAAGTTGTGAACTTTTCACACCAACACTTGTGATTTTTTTTCACACAACGGTGGAGTGATCATTATTTTTGTTTTTTTTAGTTCTTCAATTCCACCCTCGTAAGTCTACTTTCCGCTTCTGTTGAGAACTTGTCATCAATGGAGGGCTAGCTCTTTTATCGGTTGATCTAAGGGAGTAGAAAGGGTATGGATTTAATGTTATTTATTACTCTTTAAATGTTATTAATTTATTTTATTTGAGTTTCTTTCATTCAATGTTTTTTATTCTTCCTCTTCCTTATTGAATTTATTCACCCCACTTTCATGTGCTAATTAGATCCTTTACCTTGGAGTGCTCATGACAATGATCCTACAAGTGTATAGGTGATTATAATGTGCTGTGAAGGTGTTTAATCCATATGTGATGAGGTTAGTTTTAATTCATTGCATGAATCCTTCTCGAGCTAATGAAATTAAAATCGTAAAAAAGGAATTCATTCAATCCACCCCGATCAATAACCCAGAATCAACTCATTTTCTCCTAATTTGAATTCACATAGATCTTTTAGTGCTATTTTAAAACCATCTAAAATCAATCCAAGTTGGCCACTTCATATCCAAAAATCCATCTCTTTTTATTGAGTGTCTAAAGGTTCTTCTTCGGTCTCTGAGGATTCGACAACCCAAGCTACACTGCAAGTGACCGCTTGGCCATTAAAACTTGGGTAAATTTGGGCGACACCACCTACTCAATATTGTTTCCATTGGACCAAAACCCATAGGCCTTGAAAACATTTTTGACCTTTTTAATGAAAATTCCCACATTACATTCATCCATTACCCCATACCTTCATGAATGGTGGTTGATAATGGTAAAGGGAATTCAGATGGACTCTCTTACATCATCGATTTGTGAAATGGAACTCTACATGCATAGGTAGATAAAGTAAACATCATTAAAATCTATACACCTTATAGATATTTATGACAATTGGATTTATGAAATATTTTTTCTCTTTGCCTCTTCCCTGAATTATGTATACGCTCCCATTTACCATTACTTTTCTATGGGAGATGATGATGAGTTAAGATTCTATCATATAAATTTCCATCCCTTGGGTGGAAAATAGCATCAAACTATTATGGGATTATTATAGAAAGTGGATGGAATACTATACCCATATGATATAAGGGAAAGAAATCCAGAAGGTTCATAAACCACTAGCCTATAAAAATTAAGTGCCCAAAACACCTTCCCCATTAGTTTGAAATGGAATATTTTTCATCCTAATGCTTTAAGAACCTTATGGGAGCCTCATTATACATATCCTACTCAATAAAGGAGATATTGATCTGATGGTTTCAAATGGTAATCCTAGAATCCATATAGACATTGGCCCTAGTGGAATGGATTTGGGAACTCACCCAATTAATGTTGATCCTATCATCCGAGTTCTCAAGAGTAAATAGCATATAGAGATGGAAGAGTTCACACATTGGAGTCATTTTTAACAGAAACTTGTTTGTTGTAACTATAATTCTAGATTACAAACATGTTGTTGTGAGGTAATAGGTTAAAAATAGAATAATTTTTATTGAACACCATGCGATGAAAAAATATACCTAGAACCAAATTATTATTATTATAATAAATACCCCCAAGACCTAAATTGCTTACAGGGTGGAAAACCATCACCATATTTTCCTTGGTTTAGGCTCAGATGGATGTTATTACTAACACCTGCATATCCTTATCCACCATATACTTATTTATTTAGACCACTTAGATGCATTTTAATGTAAAATTATTTATTTTAATACTTCCAATCATCATTTAGAATCTTTATAAGACACTACCATTGAGCTGTATCACCTTGTTACTAAAGAATCACAATCTTATGATCAAGAGGTCACAAAGAATGTGGAGTTGTGATAATGTGGGGCTTACATTACTGGGTTAATGGTGCAGTTTTCATCAAAAAATGAACGTTTTGAATCCATCAACAAATGGAATGAGATCTTAAGCGATTCATTAAAAATATGTTTTCAATACATAAAACTAAATATGAGAAAAGTGCCAATTTGTAAAAGGACCATTTTGGATCACATTATGAGGTAGTTTATTTGTTGAATAAAGAGATTAGAGCTTCAATATAACCATTTCAACATTTTTTTCTTTTTTCCCTTCTATTTTTAGTATCTTTAGTGATAGAGTCCATCATTTGTATTATCCTCCATTATTATTAAATAGATAAATGAAAATTTTTTTCCCACCAATGAATATCTTTTATATTTTATAGCAATGTCATTCGATATCAATTTACAGTGTTTTTGAAAGATAATATATATGATGAATTTGATTGATTTATTACTAGATAAAAATATTGATAATTCCCAGGATTCTAGAGTCATCTCACTTGGTCGAGATATCATGATATGCTCTAATTTTTTTTGAGCTAAGGGACTCTGTGAGCATATATTTGACTCTTTCTAGGATTACAAGACAAAGCCTTCCAACTTTTTATGCTTTCAATTAATGCAATAATTTTTTCTTATGTTCACTATGGTGTGGGATTAACAGGCATAAGATAATTATTTCTTAGTCTTCCCTCTATGGGTTTTAAACCTATGATTATTTTGTATCTTTTTTTTTATTTCTTTATTTTTTCTTCAACCATGCAGAGTATACTTTTAGTGAGTTGGGACACAATATTACCATGTGTTCCATTTTTAGGTTTTTAATATGGAGAGTACTATATCTCCTTTAATGAATAGTTTAATGTCTTTCAGTTCTTACTAATGTGACTTGTATTTTAGTTCATACAAAATTGACCAAGACTCACGGGGTGATGACCCCAACATGTTTATTGGCCGATATTATCCCACTATTATTCATACATGAATGGGAGATTTTCGGACCTTAGTTAAAAGATTTTAGAATCCATGACATGATATAGTGAAAGTAAACGAGGGGTAACTGTAAGACTAGTTTTCAATATGATGTTGTTGGGGGAATCTGGAGATAGGAGAATCCCTTACTGGGGATGAATTGTACCTTGGTTGATAAGAATTTTATGTGGGAAACTTATGTAGAGGAAACTGGGGAATATTATACATAGTCAAAAAAGGTATCCTTTGGAGACTGACCCTCTATTTTCAATGCCTGGGTAATTTTTGAAATTTTGGATTTCCCATAATTATAAAGGGTGTATTGTCAAGGGAGTTATGTATGAAAACTATTAGGGAATATGTATCGACACTATCCATGAATGTGAAACGACTCCTATATGGATTGTTCTTGTGTAACATAGGGCTGAATCATGGTACAATTTAATTTTTTTCATCTAGGACATGGATCATGTAGTTTAATGTCTTACTTAGAGGTTATTCTAGGGATACAGTTTTTGGTCACTTAACTTTGACCAAGGGACAAATGATTTTCTCATTTCTTGGTAATCTTTACAATAATATTCCATCATCTTTAGGCATGAAGAGGAAAGGTTGTAAGTTGAAATCTTGGGGTTTCAAAATTTGATGAGTGACGTGGGATTAGAAATTCTATTGGAAAATATGGATATATGAATCATCTATCATAGGGATGAATTTTCCTTTGGTTCATAGGCCTTTTTTGGGGTGACTTATAAAGACAAAACTAAATAATATTGTGCATATTCAAAAATAATGTGTCCCCAGAATACTAACCCTCCAATTTTGATGTTCATAGGGGTTTATTGGTATTTGAACATCCATGGATAATGGTTTATTATTGAAAAATGAATGTTCCTGAATCTTAAAGGAGCATTGAGCATTTCATGTTGAAATTTCCCAGAAATTGGACCAAATTATTACCTTTTAATAGGTCTTACCTATATGAAATAAGTTTATGTTTTTTTATGGTTGATCCTGATACATAATGTCCATACAACACTATATATATTTCCAAAATGAGAATCAATCCATGCATAGTTCTATAATGGTTTCCCCACACATTGATCAAACTCTTTTATTGAGAAGGGGAATTTTCTATTGAATACGAACTCACTAGTGGGGTGAGAGACATATTGGGCCCTCCTGTATAGATATAACTCATGCATATAAGAGAAATTAAACTTTATTTTTTATGGATGGATGATGATATGAGATCTGAGTGTTACTACGCATCCCTTCAAAGAGAGAATAAGTACAAACCTTGTTCTTGTAGGGCTCTTCATGCATTTTGGAAAATTGAAATGGAAAAGGAAATTTTTAACTTTTTTTATGATTAGACCCAGGAATGGATATTCTGGTGTCACCATGTACACTACAGTGATAGGAATAAATCTACACATTTTTCTATATATCATGACGTCTATTGTCATGTGACTAGGACATAAATTATGCAGATTAATGTCATTTGGGGAGGACAACAATGGGGTATTATTTTTTTAGGTCATATGGACCATTTATCATTGAAATGATGAATAATATAAGGCTCATTATGTCTAGATATTCCAACATGCCTTAGGTTTGATGGGAAAGAATGTGTAAAGTATGATTCCTCGTATTCCCGAATTAGGAGAAATGATATGGGTCAATAACACCACTATATATTATAGATATAGAGGAGGCCTCTCATGGAAAAGAATTTTCCTTTAGTTGGTAAGACTTTTTTGTGGGAAACTTATACAAATCCATCTAGGGAATATTGAGTATTGTTAAATAATGGTTTCCTCCAAACTCTACACCCTCCATCACCAATGGCCTGAGGAATATTTTTAAGAACCTAAATTTCTGGGGTTAGAGTGTTTGATGGATGGAATGATTGTGTATAGGTATGTCAAAAACATTATGACCAATAGTATCCATGAAATGTGAAATTCCGTTCATATATTTGACTCTTATGTATGAGGGGATGTTTCTATTTCACTTATGGATTCTTGAATGAGGAAACCAATTTTATGATATCCTCTTTACATCATTGATTGTACACATGAGGTAGGAAAACTTATGTTTTCCTTTACCCTTTGGCTAGGATTAGGCCATCGGGTCATGGTGTCACTACATATCTCATTATATTGAGAATCAAGCTACATGTAGTTATTGAAGAACCATGATGTTTAATGCCATATATAAAGAAAATTTGGTGTGGCATTTAAGGTGTCTCAACTAGGACCATGAATACCCTAATTTGGGTCAATATTTCTTGATCTCATGGGGAATCACCTACCAAAACTCCTAATACCATGTGATATATGTTCAATGTGAGAAATAAGGGGTTTAAATGGTTTATTCTTCCACACATAGGTGATAAAATAAAGGACTACGTAATTTTTCAATTGTGGTTTTTTGGACAAGGATGAAAAAATATAGCATCGCTATGCATCTCCTCTAATTGAGAATAAATCCATATATATTGATTAGAATGATCCCTATATAGATATGACCTATACACTAGGAGGGGGAATTTTTATCCTTCATTTTCGCTGGAACTGTGATTAGAGATTTGGGTGTCACTGTATATCCTATGATGATATCAATCCAGTCACACATAGTTATGAATGGTAAATATCTATGAAGGTATGATCCGATTGAAGAGGGGATATTTTTTACAATTTTTTAGTATTGTGGTCGGACATGGGATTGGAGTTTTGTGTGTCACTACATATATTGTGTTCAAAGGGCCACTTGACATGAAAGAATTGTCATCACGGTTGGTCCCATGAAGATAAATATGGAAATATTCAAGGGTATGAATCATGCCACATGTATTTATTAATGTAAATAAACCTTCATAGGGATGACCAATACACACGGAGGGTGAATTTTTTACTTTTGGGGTGGCTAGAACATGATGTAAAATATAGGAATTTCTACATATCTTGTGTGGACAAGAATCAGGCCTCACATAGTTCATGAATATGACATGGTACATTAGAAATGTTGGGGATAATTTCTTATCATGTGAGAATATTATAGTGTTATATAGTTTAACATTATAAAACTGGGTCCTCAGTATCATTTAGTTTATTGTCTTGAGATATGGATTTTGGACCATACTATATAATGTCATGTGATCAAGATGATGTACTATGCCATTTAACATCATGGGATCGGGATGAGTATTTTAATTGATTACAAGAAATACTACTCTAAGAACCATAGATAGGGGGGTCATGGTATGTTATCCATCCATCATGTTACAAAATATGCTCCATTGGAGTAGAACTTTCATATTGAATTAGTTCCCTCCAACTTTGGCTCCAAAACATGGAGGTTTATTTTCATGTATCCTTAGAGTCTTGAGAACAAACACTATTTATCCCTCTAGGAAAGACCAATGGTGATCTTTTTTTAATACTTCTACAATATAGTATTTGTGGACTTATAAATGATGTAATGGGTGAAATATATACTCATATATTCATTTCAATTCATCAATCCATTTTTTGGATTTCTCATCTTTGGATAACTGATCGCAGATGGTGATGCGGAGCGGGGGAAGTTGAACTTCGATGCTTAGGACTGCATCTATCTTTTATACTAATGAGTATGGGGTTTCATGTGTTCTAGTGAATGTCATAGTCGGGTAATCCCAAAAGGCATGTATAATATTATCTGGACAATGCTTTTTATCATTTTCTACCATATTATTGATTATATTTGATAGGGTCTTCTTGATGACCTCTATATGTCTGTTAGCCGTAGCATGGTATCAAAATGAATAGCTAGACTTGATGTTATACTACTGATGTAGTATTTATATTTTAAAAGAACATAAATTAGTGTTTTTGTCCTTTAATATTATATGGAGGACACCCAACCTTGTTATGATGTGAGTTCTCACCAATATAACAATGTTAGTTTCCCCAACCTCTTTGAGGGGTACGACTTCAGCCTACATGGAGAAGAAATCAGTTTGAGTTAAAATGTTCATGAACTACTTGATTATAGCAGGAGAATATGGTCCCAAAAAATCCATTCCAAATATGAAAAATATATTGGTGTATTTGTGTATATAAAGAAACTTCAAATGTTGGTGAATGAAGTTGGCATGAACCTTGTCGGAATTGAACTTTTGGGTGAATTTAGTGTAGTCCTATGTTATAGTGGGAATGTAGTACCCAAGAAATCGGATTTGATATGAAATCTTGGATCCAGACTATTGGGAACTGTAGGTTCTATTGTTCACTCCATTCTTGAATGAAGTGGTCTCTTCTCTAACAATGCATTATAGAAGGACCCTATCAAGTCTCCTCTTATAGAGGGCATTTTGATGATTTCTGTCATCTTATGGAACAATGTCAATTTCTCATCTTCAAATTTGATCTCTCTTGGATCTGTCTGATGGGAGGTATCCCTTTAGAAGGTAATCCACAATGGGTTTCATCCACACAATGTTTGGACTATATAGTTTAGATATGGGGCTAATCTCTCCGATATCTTCTATGTTGTCTTGAACGAAACATGATACCATCCCGCGATGTCCATTGCTGATGACTATTTCGTCCTGATATAGATCAACTAGAGCTAAGGCTGCATTTTCCAATGCATTGTCTTGGGAATTCTATGACCATGGGACATGAGGAAATATCAGCTCCATTGGGAACTATTCAATTAGTCCCCAAGAGTTATTTAGTAAGGGGATTGTATCTTCATTTTTCATGGAATAATCCTCATTGATCAGCATGATGACCAATTCTAAATCTCCATTCTTCTTCAAGTTATTGACTTGTACATGAAGTGTTAACACTGGCCCAATGAATAGAGACTGATATTGTGCTTCAATTTTCATGCACCCTTATGATAGTAGGAATGAGTATGTTTTGATTTCTTTTTATGGGAAGACTAGAATGACTCTGAATCCCACTTTTTTGAGCCTTGGATCTCTTATCCTATTCTATTTTGGGCTTCTAGATGTACTATCGAAATACATCTCCCATATCTAGGGGCCCTTTTTGAACATAAAAGCCTTCTTCATCGGGATGTTCAGTATCCAAAGAAGTTATTTTGGACAAGGGTTTCTCTACCAAAAAAAAACTAACACCTAGGATTTGACAATTTTCGGAGAAACAAACTAAATTTAAAACTATTGATGGGTGACCACCCACCATGATAGATGTCTAATCAACATCAAATGACTAAGAATGTATTTAAGTGGGTTTGTACAAGAGACCAGACATACCTCTTGATGTTGAACGTAGTTTCTTAACTTCTGGACTACAAAGATTACCACCAGATAGCTCTTCTCGATATATGAATATTGATTCTCATCATCGATCAAGTTTGAACTGAGATATTAAAGGTTTTTTTCACTTCTAAAGTCATTATTTTGTGTGATGAAGGAACCCATTGATCTCTCCTACTCTTTCAGATAAAAAATAACAAGCCTTCCTTTTAATAGAAGCATCATCACGGGTGGGGTCCATATATATTTATTAATATTATTGAATTCTTCCAAAATATCATCAATCCACTAACATGTAACCATATTTTTATCATCCTAGTGAAGGGAACTGATTTTCCATCATGGTTTTCAATGAAGTACCGAATGTAGACCAAGTGTTGTTGATTTACTCTCAACTATGGGAGGTTTCAAGGAGGTGAAATTCCAAGGATATCCATTTTCATCTCAGGTTTGACTTGGAATCCTTGGTGGAATATAATGAAGAAAATAAATTTCCCTAAGTGAACGCAAAAATTACATTTCAAGGGGTTCATTTTCAAGATGTGTTGTCATAGTTTGTCCAAGTTAGTTTCAAGATATCTCATGTGGTTAGAGATTTATCAAGTTCTAACCACAAGTTCCTCAATATATTATTTGAAAAACTTTACTAGAATATTTTTGAAGATGTGATTAATGGAAAGGTTATACATAACACTATAATTATTCAAACCAAAGAGCACTACCCTATAAAAAAACTCATTGAGTGGACTTAAGGTGGTGGATTCTTCATTATATTAGGAAGTTCCTATTTTCATTTATTCAAAATATCCATACATAAAGGAGAGAACATGATGTATATTTTCATTGATCAATAGTTCTATGATTGGGACTGGAAAATAATCCTTTAGGTAGTATCGATTGAGATCCCTGAAATCGATGCAAATTTTGATTTTCCTATTCTACTTTTTTACAAGGATGATATTGGAAATACATTTGGGATATTTTTCCAACATGTATCAAGTGAATCATTCTATAATATTGTTTATTTCCCCATTGGTTCTCTGACTAGACAAGGAGGTGAGTGGCCACCTCGAGATTGAGACACATAATTTTTGTGTTGTTATAAGAGAGCACATCCTGATGTTGATTTTGGGAGGAGGTATATTATTATTATTCCTTATAAGAAAATAATTCACTAATCAATGTGGGTTTTGGGTCTTTTATTTTATAAGGATTTATTTCTCTGATTTCATCAATAGTGGTAGAGACATCATCCACAAATGCTACAGGGGAATTCTTAAGTTCTCATCCTCCTCTTCATCACCCTATTAATATTTTATTTATTTTTTCCATAGGAGTTCTAGTAGTTGGAAAAGTCCTCTAGGGTTTGGGGGGAGCTTATATCTTGTTATTTTGAAGATAAACCAACTACCACTTAGCCAGCTGAAATGAGTGATTTAATTGAAACACTGGATAGAGTGAAGTGAGAAATGATTAAGGATTTTCATAATAATATTAGAGTTATGTGACAACCACATCTGCCTCAGATAGTCACATAGGGATTTACAAGATCTCTAGTGATGGAATTAGGGAATTTCAATTCGATATTTCACCATTGTCACAAGAGTATGCAAACCTTTCAACAATGTTGGACTTAGTGGTCATGACTAAAACCATTAATATTTTGGAATATGTTCCTAAATTTGGGCTCATATACTCTAATTAATCTATTGGAACACCATTAAAATAGTAATTTAATAGTGATAAATATTTCATTTATCGTTTCTAGTGAAGCACTGACTACCAATGTAAGATTAAAAGCCAAAGGAATTTATCAGTGCTAAAAAACCGAGAAAGGAAATCATTTATCAGTGACGTTATATAGAATTGATTAATTGAAACTTTATCAGTGCTACTATAAGTATTGATAAAGGATTCGTTTTTCAGTGTTTTTAAAGGAAATTATAATGTGGTATAATGTAGTGTGCTGTAACAACACATTGTAGAACTAGTGTAGTGTGATGTAATAACACATTGGAACACTATAAAAACACCCAAAAATCCAAAAAAATGTACCAATATAGAATTTAAATGAAACTAATTTTTAAAAACAAATAAAATAAAAACAGTATATTATTGAAATTTCAATCTTTTGTTTGTACACTTATATAAGTAAACGCTATTAAGTACATTAAAAAACATCAATGTTTCATTTTCTTTTAATCTTAACCCCAACTCATGTTCTAGACAAACAAAGCACCCCTACTCGAGAAAAAGAATGAACCTATATAAGAAAAAACATCTTATGTTAGTAATAATAAAAATAAATAAATTAACAAAAATGGTTAATTTAACACTGAACATTGAGTCATACTAGGAACATTGGGTATTATATTGAGTTTTGGTTGATTCTAGTACATCACTCCATTTTTTTATTTTCCTTAAATAGTTACCTATATGAAAATTAACTAAATAAGAATAAGATAAAAATGATGATTAAATTAATAAATCAATATTATATAAATGATGAGAAAAAAATATTAGATTGTTTTCTTGGTTTTACAGATGTGATGGACGTTTTAAACTAAAATTTCACATATATATTGAAAATGTGCATTGCTGTCATACAAGTTTAAAAATGTATCAAATTTAGGTGTGGATGATTCCTACATGTCCAAAATGAATTTTGTATCATTTTATCAAGGTATCAAAACAATCAAAAAGTGTTTTCTCAGTTTTGAGAATGTCTCTTATTTTTTACTAAAATTTCATCTTAAACTAGAAACAATGTACTTTGAGTCATAGTTGAAACATCATGTTTCATTTGGATTTGATTTTGATTATTTCATATAAAAATGACTTATTAATAATTTTAATACATTATCTAGACAACCTGGGCATGTTGTCTCATTTTTCAGTGAGTGAAACTTTTTTGAACTAAAATGTTAATTTTAAACTGATAACAGGAACTTTGTTTCATACTTGGCACATAATGTATCAGATTTAGGTACATATGATTTTTATAAATTAGAAACGACTTATGGATTGTTTTCAGGAATTATAAAAACAATAAAAATTCATTTTCATGGTCTTGAGTATGTTAGTTGCGAATTTTTACTAAAATTAATGTCAATTTTAAATAAAAAGAAGCACTTGGATTCGTACTAGTCACACCATTTGTTAAAATGAGATAAATCTAATTCCTAAACATCTCAAATGACTTATGGATCATTTTCCTAAAATATCAAAACAATCCGAATGTGTTTTTTTGGGTTTGAATATGTCACTTGTCATTATTAATAGAATGGATTTTAAACTAGAAACATTCACTTTGAGTCATGCTGATAAAATCATGTATCAGTTTTTTGTGAGTCATATTTCTACACATAAAAAATGAGATATGAATCATTTTTGAAAATATGAGTGGATTCTCTCAGTTTTCACTGAGTGACACTTTTTAAAATAAATTTTTGATTCTAAACTGATAACGAGTACTTTGAGTTATATCAGGAACATCATGTATCAGATTGAGGTCTTGCTAATTCCTGCACAACAAAAATGAATTATGCATCATTTTCCTAATGTATCTTTACAATTATAATGAATTTCTCAATTTTGAGTATGTTGGTTATCTTTTATTCTAAAACGAATGATAATTTTAAATAAAAAGAGACACTATTAGTCATACCTATCATAACGTGCATCAGATTGAAGTTTACATGATTCATATTTTCCCAAATGACATATAGATTGTTTTCATTATGTATTAAAATAATCTAAATGAGTTTACTCAGTTATGTGTATTTTACTTTTCTTTTTTATGAAAATATAATTTTAAATTAGAATCATAGATATTGAGCCATACCAATCATATCATGTGTTTTTTTGATGTGAGATCAGTTCCTACAAGTACAAAAATGACTTATGAATCATTTTATAGATTTATGAATATAATATGTGTGGTTTCATGGTTTTCCATGATTGAGAATTTTTAAACAAAAATGTCATTTTAAATTGAAAATGGACACTTTAAGTAATATCAAGAATATTACGTATCATATTGAGGTGAAGGTTATTGCTACATTTCATGAAATAATTATGGATCATTTTCTTAAAGTATAAAAACAATAAAAATGTTTTTTCCTGGTTTTTAATTGGTCAATTGACTATTTTACTAAAATTGATGTCAATTTTAAAAAAAACAACACACTTGGAGTCATACCATTCCCACCATGCATCATATTGTGGCTAGGATAATTCTAACATGTCCCATTTGGGTTATGGATTATTTTATTAAAGTATGAAAACTAATTTATTTTTTTCTCATTTCTGAGTAGGTCACATGTATTTTTTACTTAAATGTCACTTTAAACTAGAATCAAATACTTTGAGTCATACTAGTCAGAACGTGTATCTATTTAACTTAAGAACTATGTATAAAAATTTAAAATAAATTATTAATAATTTTTCTAAAATATCAAGACAATCAGAACACACTTTCTAGGATTTCGATGAGTGACACTTGTTGAACTAAAATATTGATTTCAAACTCATATTGGATAGTTTGAGTCATACTGGGAACATCGTGTATCAGATTTAGGTTAGTTTTATTCCTAAACATTCAAATTTACATGTTGATCATTTTCCTAATTTATAAAAACAGTCTTAATTTATTTTCTTGGTTCTTAGTAGGTTAGTTACCTTTTAAAAAATTGATATCAATATTAAATAAAAAGATGAAATTGGGGTCATAACAGTCACATCATGAATCGGAATGAGGTGAAGCTGATTCCTATAAGTCTCAAATAAATTATGGATTATTTTCTTAAATTATTAAAACATTCCAAATTTGTTTTATTGGTTTTCATTATGTCACTTTTTTTAATAAAATGTATTTTAAATTAAAAATAATAACTTTGAGTTATATAGGATGCATTGTGTATAAGTAATATGTGAGAAAAATTCCTATATGTCATAAATAATATATGAATTACTATACAAAATAATGAAGAAAATTCATGTGTGTTTGCTCAGTTTTCATTGAGTGACACTTTTTAAAGTAAAATGTCGATTTAAACTGATAACAAAAACATTGATTTATACAAGGCACATTGTGTTTTGGATTGTGGTGTGACTGATTCCTACACATCAAAAATGACATAGGGATCATTTTATGAAATAAAATAATAATAATCTGAATGAATTTTATTTGTTTTGAGAATATCAATTGTCATATATACTAAAAATAACGTCTATTTTAAATATAAAATATTCATTAGAGTCATACTGGTCACACTGTATGTCATATTGAGGTTTTTATGATTTATACATGTCCCAATATCTCAATAAACATTTTTTCTACCAATTTTACCTTGATTTCCATTGGTTTTCTTTTTTGAATTCCCAACACTACATATTGAGTCGATGTTCTTAGTTTAAAATGGTTTTTTATCAAAGAACATCGACTTAGTATGTAGTGTTGGAGTTCAAAATAAATGACAATGGAAAGAGTGGTTACATTGGTAGAAAATAACATATTATCTCTTTTATTCCTTTTTGTAGTGAGTTGAAATAAAAATATGACTTCCCAAAAAATCTGTGAAAAAATTAAATAAGTTTTATATAAAAATGATGAGGAAATTAAATTAAATGTAGAAGATAAAATGATGAAAAAATTAACTTAAATAAGTAGTATGAATTCATCTTTTTAATGATGGATGCATGCATTCTGGACTCATTTACTTATTTTCATTATCTCAAATGTTGTATCGAAGTCCAATCCACCACGAGCATGAGCTTCATTGAACACCCACCCCAACTCAAACAAAAGAATTCATATGTATAAAAAAACAATCATTAAATGAGTAATTATAAAAAAATTAAATTAAACATAAATAAGAAATAGTTTAATAATTATATGGATAATGATTTTATAGTAAAAATATGAAGATTAACTATGTAATTGAAAAGAGGTAGTTTCATTTCCCTTCCTGTAAAGGTAGTGGAGGTAAATTTATGGAAAGTTATAAATGTCAACATTGTAGGGGAGAAATGATTTATATGTAGAAGAAATATGTGGATGTTTTAGTGTAGAAAAGAATAAAAGATGGAAAAAAATCGTCTAAAATAAAGGGTATGTGAAAATATATCTTCCCAAAAGACCTATTCAAAAAATTAAATAAGTATTATATAAAAATTATGTGGAAATAAACATACAAATATTAGATAAAATAATGAAAAAATTAATTTCATAGTTAGAAGGAATTCACATTTTTATGGTTTTATTTATTGTTGACCCATTTCCTTCGTGTCAATATTTCAATTATTTCCTCAAAGTCTAATCTCTCACGATTATGATTAGCTTTGAAAAAACCACCCCAACTCGAATAAAACAATCCAGATTTATAGGAAAACAATTCTTATGTGAATATTACTAAAAATAAATATATTTGACATAAATATGAAATAATACATTAATTCTTGGGATATTTATTTTACTATGAAAACATCAAGATTAACTCTCTGATTGAGGAGATTATTCATTGTTTCTCTGCCAACAAAGGCATAAGATAGAACATGAAGGAAAGTGGTAAATGAAAACAGTGTAAGGGTGAAAAGGTTTTGAGGGATAAGAATTAAGTGGAAGTTTTGTTGTAGAAAGGAATTATAGATGGAAAAAATTATCTTGAAATAAAAATGTTATGTATGTAATAATGAGAATTAAATCATTGTTTCAATATATGATATAATGGTAAAATTGTGAGAGTATATTGTAACATTACATTTACATATTACCAAATTATTTCCATTATTATAGTTTGGTCTAGCACTAGATTGGTAACATCACCATGAGTAGAAGACATAATCTACCAGAGTAGTCAAACATTTAATTTAGATTATGTTATTACAGTTGAGAGAAAATAATATTATGAGTAAAATCATTGTTTACTCAAAAACAATTTCACCATTTCATTGAACCCTATTTATTTTTTTATTTTTTTAGGGTTTTGGTTCCTATCTAAAAAATATAAATCCCCTATTTGTGGCTCCCTCCAATGTAAAAGACATTGTCTATATTAGGACTAACATGAACTGCTTGTGATCTCCCAATGAAAGGGTTATCATTGAATGAATTTTAATCTAATATGACATTTTTTTTAGTTTCCAACATAAAAATAGATTTATTATATTTTTATAGATCTATGAAATAAAATAAATTCACTACTTACGATTCCATTATGAATAGATCATCTATTTCTCCTTCCAAATTAAAATTCACCTTCACGAATCCCATTATATAAACTTTGAATACACTCATATTGTCCTCCCATTTTCATGAGAAAACAGATTGTTGAAATGATGTATAATCTAACTCGTATATTTTTTGGACAATGAAACAATATGACATATTTGAAATAATTGGATTTCTATCCTTGGAACCAGATATTTGTATTACTCCCACTGTAAGTGTAAACCCATTTTTTTATCATACTAGAGTCATCATTTTTTCTAGAACCTATAGACATTGATTAAAAAACAAATGTGAGATATAACATTTTAATTTGGTCCCCTAGATATCCATCAATGCAGTTTGGAAATTGAATTCATATTTTCAGACAACTTCTTATAAATATGATCTTGGAACCATCATATAAACTATTGATTATGAGTATTTTATTTCCATCCTTCCACCCATAATGAATTGAAATGAATAATAATTTATTTCCAGGATTCAACATAGGAATTAACATATCCACTATTATGTAAAATTTAAAGGTTCAATTTATCTCACTATGTAAATGTAATTGTAAATACATATCCTCTAGAAATTACTTCACCCATAAGGCATCTATTTTGACAAGATTTTTCGATACCGATGCTCTAAACATCTGATAGTTAATCAGTACATAATTCAACATCTTCTTTAATAATATATAGTTCAATAATACAACCTTATAGATGACTTTTATTCTTTACATACCCTTTAAAATCATCATATATCCTTAAATGGGATACATCCATCTATAATGGACTGACCATAAAGATGGAACTCTCTAATTATGTGAAACGTGAGGTGGAACATTATATCAAAGAATGATGGTGGGAATAAAATATCTAATTCAAATAATACGACTTCAACCACCATATTCATGATTTGAAAATTTGTGAGGTCTAAAAATATACTACATATTTATTTGAAAAATAAGAACATTCTTTTTAATGTATTCCGTACAATCTGAGGCTGAATGAAACCCAAAAAAATAGGTATCAAATCTTACATAAAAGCTTGATTGTGGTTTGATTTTAGTCCTTGTGACTTCACATTAGTCATTGAAATGACATTCTTAATATTTAATGAATACCCCTATAGAACATTTACATTATTAAAGTAAAGAAAAAATTGAAATATTTCATGTCTAGATAGTGTTTAAGCTACTGGAGTAAGAAACGTCTACCATTTCCCCTTCACAGGTTCCAACTCATCCCTTATCCCCATGTCACTCTTTTCCACCATATCCTTTATAACATATTTATTCTTTCCAAGAACACTTAGTAACATACCAATAAAAATATCAAATAAATTTTTTCTAAATGAAATACATTAATAAAATGTTTAACATATAATCAATTATAATATGGTAATTCAAAGAAAATTGATTGTTCTTCTAACATGATTTTTTATGGTTTTTTGAAAATGGTTTTACAAAAACAATTTCGATAACTTTTACTTTATTGAATTTTAGATCACCTGTTACTGGGGATGGGGTTATAACTTGTTTGATATTCCCATTAATGATTTCATCCATGATTGGTATTTATATCATCTAGGTAAATATTTCACATGTCCTAAAAAAGTGTCTTCATTAAATGTTTTAACTAAACTGATTGGTTTTTTCTCTTCACAAATTGGACACCCCAAACTTCCTTTAATATTATAGCCTAAAAAATTCCCATAAGTTTGAATGTCATTAGTAATCCCATACAACATGGCCATAAAATTTAATTATTTACTTCTATGAGTATCATACATTGTAACACCTATACCCAACATCAATTTCATATCTTTGATCAGCAGATCCAAATAGAAATTAATAACATTTTTGAGATACTTTGGTTAATATATAATAAGGGAAAACCTAATATATTATTTCTTCATCCATAACTGTGGTGAAAAGTTGTAATTTACCAAGATGATGGGCCATGTACTATGAGTAATACTCTTTACATCAAAAGAGTTTATTCCATATGTTGATAATGAAAGTTGAATGTTTCTCGGCTCATTTCCAAATTAAGGATACGTGTAATCAAAATTATTCCATTGAGTAAAATATTCTGGATGACGTAGGTTTCCATCTGTAATTCATGAATCTACATGCTATACTAATTGTCTCCTAATCACATGACATCCACAAAGTATTATAAACCATGGAATGATATAAAAGAACCATAAAAAAGTTCGGAGTACTTGATTTATTTTACTTGTATCGATCTACACTACACTTCGGGAATTTTATGGGTGATTCACAGTCCTTGAAAAACAATATTCAATGAATTGGAAAAGAATGTATTTTTTAGTGGTAATTCCTACTGAATGTATAATTTGTTTATCATTATATTTTTAACATGGTGGTTAATTTTATTATGTTGTCATATCATTCTAGAGACCACGTAGTTTTGACAATATGGTTTCACTCAATCCACTACTAACATTAAAATTAGATAACTTCATTATTGCTTCCAAAGTTCTGAATTTAGTACAAATGGTATACAATGGTCTTTTAGAACAATAATTTAACTCCCCAATCAACATTAGAAAATCACTAAGGTAATATAAACTTTCTATTGTCATTTATTTCATGTGATCTCCATCATCATTTACACTAGTATTCACATGAAATGATCCATCAACCGCAATATCACCCCAATTGGTGTGCATGCTCAGTTTTCCACATGTCTAGTCCAACATTTATAGCACTGAAATATTCCATGCCAAATTAAATGTTCTTCAAACTCTTTTGGACTAATTTTTCTTGAATAAAAATAATTTAAACACAAACAAAGGATTTAATAAGGGTTATATACATTCTCTATTAAAAACTTGGTGAACTCTTTAACTCTATATTCATACTGTTTTTTCAAATGATGACCATGCACCCCTTTTCGATTCATATCATTCATATTGGGTTCATAAAATATTCATTTTTATAATAAATAAATAAATACACATAAGATATTCATTATCAAAGGTTAATGTTATATATAATTATAATAAGGAAAACCTGACATTTTATTGTTTGAAATAATTTCTGTATACTTTGAGGAAAATGGGAAATTGAATTTAAAAAAGTAATTACTCAGTTATGGTAGGTTTTATACTATGAATTAATACAAATGTGAATATTATATACAACTATCATCCCAATGGTCTCATCTCCTGAACAGTTATCACTTCATTTTGTTGTTTGATCCTCAACCTCTCTATCTTATGGACATGTACCTCTATTTCTTCACACACTCTTATAATTAGTTATCCATGGGGTGACTACTACTCATAGTATTACAAGAAACATGAAATAAATGGAGTATAAGTCTCAAGAAACACATTACAATACATACAGTTCGGGAGTTGAAGCCGATGATGATGAAAATTGTACTCCATTATGTTCTCTAAAATGGGTAGTGCCACACATTTGTGCGAGTTACACCATTGATACTAGTTACTAACTGTTTCCCTATTTAAGGTGATATTTAGAGGGTATACTTGTTTTTTTCTGTGATATAGGCTCTCTATGGAGACATGTTATGATATATGAATCCTTAGGACCTTTATGAATTCTGTATTTATAGAATTAATCCCACTTTTGATACATTAAATCCTCTAACTAAGACTATCACTACCTATATTAAAATGAGCCACATATTATTTCGTAAGATCCCTAAAATAGAAAATATAATATAGGCAATTAAAGAGTAATAAGAAACCCAAATATTATAAACAATAAAAATAAAATATCATTCTATAAAATAGAACATATAAAAATGTTTTGATAAATAATTTTACTATATAAAGAGATATTTCATAACATGAATAGTAATAATAGATTCCTAGAGGTGGAACCGATACATTTAGACATAAAGTAATGAATACCTAAAAATAAGGTCTAATAATTATTCAAACATATATATAATTTGATAAACTTCATTCTATTTTTTGGAATTTGTTTTGTAACTAACGAAGGAATTATTATATTTAATATTAATCCTCTATAAAATATTTAAAAACATCTCAAAATTAGAATTAGAATTTCAATTAAAAATCATTAAGGAATGAGAAAAATGATTTTTTGAAAAAAATACCTAATTAAGATAATGTTTTTAAATATCAAAAAATTATTATCTAATAAATTGATTCAATATTTATGTCTAGACAGTATGAAAACTAGCAATATTTTCAATCATACAGAGATTAGGATTTATAAGAAAATTTTATTTTCATGGAAACTATGGGTACTATGGTGATTTTGGAATCATGGTATAAAATTTTAGTCATAATGAGATAAATAATAGTAATTCGGGAAGATATGGAGGATTTATGTTAAAGGAGTGATGACCCACTCTTACAAAAACAAATTTGAAGTTAGATTAATCTTTATAAGTAAAATTGGATGATGAATTTTGATCATTGAACAAACTCTATTGAACATATGACAAATTAAATGGATGTATGAAGCATTTTCATGATTTTATAAAAACATATATTAATGTGAAGAAAGAATGAGAAATGTATTATATGAAAAATAATGGAATATAATAGGAATTTAATATTTATTTTACACTAAAGTATTTACAAACGAAACATATATTCATATTAGAAATTGGTTATTCATCTCACATATGAAATGTAAATTGATGTATTTAATGATTTTTGACATGTTCAAAGGGTACTTATTGTTTTAGAAATTGTGGATCTCTTAAGATATATTGTTTTCATTTAAATGTTGTTGGAAATAAAAGGCAACGTAAAATAATGATCTATTTTTAGATGGATCAAATTAAAACATATATTGTGTTTATTATATATGTGATAAAGGAAATGAAGTGATTTTTGGAAATATTAATGAGTGGGTTATAATTTCAAAGATTAATATATTTTTACAAAGGTATAGAAAACTATATGAACAATATTCTATCTTAGTGTCGGTAAAAATTTATAATAATCATGTTTTAAAGGGAAAATTGATTTTTGATATTGAAAAATTGATCATATTAGATAATGATGCATTTAAATACTATATTTAAAATGGTAGTTTGAGATATTTTTATTATGAAAATATAAAATTGATAGATATTTTTTACTAATTAAAATGGGGATATAGTTAATGATTAAAATAATAAATTTGAGATTTAAATGAGACAACCCTTGGAGTTTATTCACTAAGATATATGTGGAACCTTAATGTATAAATCAATGAATCGTGATAAGTAATTCATTACACCAAATTGTAATTATACATAGATCAAATGTATTTGGTTTTAGTTATATATATATATAATTCTCTAAAGGGGATTACAAATTGGTGAATAAGAATATTAAGAATGAGTTTCAATGCGTGGTAAATAAGTTTGTATTAGATTACAAAGTTTTTGTCAAAGGTAATCACCTCAACATGCCTTTGCATGAGGTGAGGAAAGGCTCAACTAGGGTACCTCCCCATTAGAGAGAAGATACAACCTAACCAAGGAATGTGCCTCGCACGCTCACTCAAGAGGCACTGTAGCACAAGGCACATTAAAGGCACACACCCAGCTACTAAAATAGGGGGATATGCAAGAGAAAATTGTGGATATAGGGGAAGTGGAAATCTAGGGTGAACTGAAGGAAATATGGAGTGGTGGTGAAAGTAATGATTATAAAAAATTAAAATAGATAACTCCAAACATGAAATTAATGATCAAGGAGGATGAGAAAATAACATACCCCAGATTGAATAATTGAATCATGTGAGTGGAAGTATATATACCACCAATCATGGAATTGTTTCGAGCCTTAGATTCACATGAACAAGGAATCCTTCAAGCCTTGGATTCAAGCCTTGTAATTGTTTGATCTTGGATTCAAGCCTCTATTCATGCCAACATTCAATGAGGATGAGTGTTTAGTGTAGGTGGCTTCCACGCAAAGCTTCGAATATTGCGACTGGTTCATTACTAGCTAGGTTTCTAAAAATAGATCGGGTCACTTTAATCATATCTTCAAAAAAATATTTGATAAAGAATCCTTTTATCATCACTAAATTAATGATCACTAAAAAATGGCATCTTTACTAGTGAGCATTTAGCACTGAAAAAGAGAGATATTTATAAGTGTTAAAAAACTGATGATAAAGTATTTATAGTGATAATTATAAATAAAAATATTTTTTGAATATATTTATATAATTATATATATATAGTAAATATATATAAATATAAATATTTTAACTATATATATTATTTTAATATATTTATAATAACTTTTTAAATATTTAAATATAAAATTATTTAAATATAAAATTATTTATTTATAATTATATAAATACTTTAAAAAAAATAATATTTATATATTTATATATTTATATCATTATTTATATTTATATAATTCTACATATATAATAAACATATATAAATTTAAATATACTAAATAATGTCATTATTTAAATAAATCTATTATAATTTTATATTAATTTGTATATTTGTAAATATTTATTTATGATTACACAAATACTTTTTTTTAAATATAATTTTTTTATTAATAATTATAAATATATAAATCTATAAATACACTAAATTTACATTTATTAATACTTATTTAGAAATATTTCTTTATCATTATTAAGGAATATTTAATTTTAAGTGCATGTACGTTAAAAATGAGAGAAATCTAATAGTTAAAAATGAGTACACTTTAATAATATTGAAAAAATTGAGATGTTTTATTAATTAAATATAAATTATTAACATTATATGGATATCGAAATAAATATGATTAAATAGTAAAAATATTAAAACATATTAAATAAATATATATTAAAAATTAAAAGATATTGATTAAATTACCAAAAAATAGAAATAACAAAATATTAAAAATGAATCAATCCATAAAAATAATATAATAAAAAAATAAAATTTACCAATTAAAAATATCATATATTAAATGTATCATGTGTTATAATGAAATTCTAAAATGATTACTAAAATTTAAATAAATTTCAAAAATGTTAGGCATATGTGTTTCTATACAATATTTCATTAATTAAATAAATATTTTTAGGCATGTATTGTATGTAAAAATGCATTAAATACATATATGTATGTAAAATTAAAAAAACACATGTTTGATATTTTTTAAATTAAAAATTCAAACGACATTAATTTGTGTTCATTACTTGATGTAATTCGTCAATGTTTTTTACTCATATTAATTTTTTATTATAAATAATACTTCAGTAAATATATTACTATTTAATTTAAACCAATGCTATTTTTTATTATGTAAATTATCTTTATATACATTTATAAATATCTCTATATGTAATATATACAATTTACTAATGTTATCAATAATTATTTAATTAATTAAATTTTTTATATTTTAATTTATTTACTTATTATTAATTTTAATTTGTTTAATTTTTATTTTACATATATCCATATATTTAATAATTATCATTTCTTTATATTTTAAATTTATATATACTAGATTCTATTTCTTCATTTTTATCAATAATTATTTAGTTAAAAAAAATTTAAATATTTTTTTAATAAAATCATTTTTAATTTTTATTTATTTAATTATTGCATTTTATAAGGGACCTTTAATAGAACTAAAAACATTGATAAATGATCCCTTTATTAGTGCTAAAAATAAAGCGCTGATAAAGGGTACCCTTTATTAGTGCTAAAAAACACTAATAAAGGTTACCCTTTATCAATGCAAAATAAAAAGAATAGATAAAGTGTACATTTTATTAGCACAAAAACGTTGATTAAATATTCCCTTTACCTGTACTTATTTTAGTATTGATAAAAGGATATTTTAGCAATGCTTCTTTTTAGTGCTGATAAAGTCCAATGCTGTTAGAGGCCTGTTTTTTAGTAGTGGAAAGACATACTCTATGTCATTCTTCTTGATGGGGTTGTTTAGGATCATTTCCAAACCATTTGGGATAATGAACCACACAACATCATCGACCAGAGGTTATTTCCCTTACCTGTAATTGAATCCTATGCCGATATATTGTGACTTAAAATATTATAATAAGGCCTTTTTGGAGGGAAAGATCATGATTTTTCCATTAATGTTTTTTTGATGCATTGATGGTTCTATGAGGGTATTTACACATGTTGGTGAAACTAGGGCCTTCCTAGAAAGACATTGAAGGTTGTGTTCTTCCAAACCAATAGAAATTCTAAGTTGGCTATGTGGACTTCAAATTGATCCTTGAACATGATTTGACCCAATGGAATATGATCTGTATTGTCATATCGTTGCAGTGTTATGGTGGAAGGTGCTAGGTTCTCCCCATTACATCCTAGCTAGTGAAGTGTTCATACTAGAATGATCTTTACTCCAGATCCATTATCAACGACTGCTTTTTTTGAAATCAACACTATTTATCTTATGATATGAATACAAGTGTATAATGGGTTCTTAAAAACATCATCTACATCTTGATCTACGAGATAGATAACCTCATTTTATTCCACATGATAAATCTATTTCCTATAGACCTCAGTACAAGCAACATTTGCTTCAAACTTCTGAGATCATATCAAAGATTCTATGAGTGCTTCTCCGAAGTATTTTGATAAACTTAGGTCATTAAGGATCGACAGTTTGGTCAGTACTGTTTCCCTCAGAATTCGGGGATGACCTCCTGGATTGGAGATTCAAACGTTCCGATCCGTTTCTAGTGGGTTTGTTCGTAGAACCGGAAACATCCAATGATTCCACATCCATTTGGACATACTTTCCAAAGGTAGGTTCTCATTAGCTTGTGGACTGATGAGGCTTAGGAATTTTCATTGGTCGAGAGGATGGGAGGTAGGACTCATCACACCTTTTTTAGGGGAATTATTGTCTATTCCGGGACTCTCTTTATAGATTATGTTATGTTCGTGAATCCTTATTACATTACCAAGTATAAAATAAGCTTTTCCTTTAGTTTTGACAATCAATGATTAAATATGTAAGAAATTTAGAGAATCTTTTATATGTATTCGAGGTTCTTCATCAATAGAGAATCATCTATATCTATTTAGAGATTCCTGATCAATGGTAGCCTTCAAAACATTTATATAAAAGTATATTGGTCATTATGATGACCAGGATGGTTTTAAAGCCACTCTGTAACACCCCAAGATTTCATAGTGTGTTAGTTCTTCAAAATAATTCAATAACTTTCACTACATGCAACACCAAGTTCAAGCACACCATGACTTACCAAACAAGCCATTCAAAAGAGGTTATGAATAGTATTAGATAAATTTTAATGTTTATATAATCCTTATAATTTTAGAATCCCTATTATGAGTTTCTTAGTCATAATGCAAGAACAGATTCATTTTCAGTATTTCACTTTTATCAACTTCTAATAGTGAAACCTTTTTAAATACAATATTTTAAACTTTTTGACTAAATGGGGACATCAAAAATTTAAAATGAAACACCCCAAGCTTCCACGGTACGTTTCCCTTTGAATAATGTGATAGCGTGTGTTGTACGCAACACCGAGTTCTAACACACCATAACCAATCAAACTAGCCGTTATAAATAGTAATACCTACTTTTTGAAAATATATATATTTTATATTTCAAAATGGACTTCATTTTTGGATTCGGAATATCGAATTTAGCCTAAGGTGAAATTTTGGTACTTTTCGGATAACTTTCATATTTTGATGAATAGTGAAAATTACTAAATTTTAATTAAAAACAACTTTTTTAATCAAAATAATTAATAGTGATAAATTATGAATTTGAGTGGTTTTAAAGTATATTTAGAATATATTTTTACAATTTAATATAATGTTGGTCATTAGACATAATTTTACAATTAAACCGAACATAAACAAGTGTCAATCTTTTGATAGTTATTATCTCTTAAAAACACGCTTTTTGTTTTGACAGCGGGAATTAATTTTAAATTAATTTCTGCCACTTCTGTGTTTTGAATTTAGAAAAATGGATTCCATATTTGGAATCAGGATGTTCAAATTGTGTAAATAGGTAACTTTTATTTTTAGACATTTTGAATAATTACTGCGGTAAATATTTTATTTACCATGGTTAAAGGGTAAATCCGGTAAATAAGGGTTAACAATATAATATTATAATAATACAAAATTACCCTAAAACGTGTCTTAACCCTATTGGTTGATACATGGTCGACCATGGGCATCTTTGTGTCAATTTTGGGACCCCATGGATCCACTTGTAAGTGATAATGACACTTTATTTTAATTAAGTTAAAATGAATACAAAAATGACACAAACATATATCTTTTAGAAGAACAATTTTTACATAGGGTTATACATGTTGGATTTTCGATTATAAATATTCATTAGAAAGATAAAAAGATTTCCTACATAATGATATTTTATTTATAATTTTTAGACAATAAATAAGTAATTTTATTTATGACACAATAATGATGCAGTAATTACTATAATAGTGAAAAATTAAAATAATTGATATTATAAATACCCAAATAAATATAATATGAAACTTTTAATGAATTAAACTAATTTTCTAGGCTAATATGATATATTAGGATTTATTTAATGTACTTTGTTCGAAGTAATCAATCTGTTATGAGTTTCACAAAAATCAACTATTGAATAGTGTCAAAATTGACATAAAAGAGTTCTTAAAACAAATATTATATTATTAATTGATATTAAATTCCTAAAAATCTAAGGTTCGGCCAAGAGACTTATATTATGATAGGTTAATCATTAATGGACCACTTGGGGGTCGCTTGGATGTATATAGTAAGTTTATTAACCATATTATATAAAAATACAAAGAGACATTGTAAAAGTGAAACTAATTAACTTAGAGTTAATACTTAAAGATAAGGTTAATATAAGTACCCAAACCTATCTAAATTCTATTGGATGAGTTGTTTTAGACCTATCCCCACCTCATCCTTTGAATAGTCAACTTTGGAGCCTTTAGAAACCGAATATGAATTTATTATAAATTAATATTTCTAGCTTTTCCAAAGGTGCCCCTCACCCCTCTTATAAAAGGGCACTCCTCCTTCTCATTTCTTCACACCTTCAAAGCCTTTTGGTTCGGCCAAACTCTGCCCACATACTCTCCCAACATCCCTCAATACAACCTAGAGGCCTTAGTTTGATCAGAAAGCCAACCTAAGGAGCCCTTTTGATCAAATCAAAAGGAAGAACCCGAAGAAGAGGTAATGATCTCACCACCCTTTTCTAAGTTCATTTCTTCTTCCACTTCTTCTTCCTTTGTTCTTACCATTCTGAAATAATAACTCCAGTATCTCACATATACTGTGATGTTATTATAAATATGGTACAATCATATTCAGTATTCTATCCACCCTTTGAATAACATGTCACCATACGTGCGTACGTACGGCTTACCGTCTCCACGTCGTGGTGTAATTGTTATTCAATATAATATTATTTGGATGGGTATAATAATGATGTGTAACTCATGTAAATAATAAATATAACATGTTAATGATTCTGTATATATGATATAACATCCATTTATATATTATTTTAATATCAAAAGAATGATATTGTCGCTCGTGCGTACGTACGGACTACCGTCTCCACGAACGCGATGAGATTCATTCTCCATCGTAACCATTAAAGCGTAATTATCATTTTATGATTTAAAAATGATGTTTAAGGACTTGATATCATTCTGGATATGAATAATATACAACCTATCCTTTACAAACATGTCTTACGTAACAAAACATATGAAAGAAAACAAGTAAGTTAACACCCGAAACAACGATAATACTAAGATATTATTATCAAATCAATATTAAAAGATCATATATGATATCATATTAATGTATATGATTCTTGTATAATTTAATAACAATTATTTCACCATTATACAGGAGGTTAACCTACCACAACCAAGGAAAAGTACAAGGTAAGGGTTATTTCACAATCTCTTCATTATCCGAGGTTGTTTATACGTAATAATCTACTGGGATATCTTTATCATCCACATCCATGTTTCTTAAAAATGTATTTCAAAACATTTTTACTATTTACAAGAATATGGGTTAAAGTCATTTATACCCTTGTTTTACTTTTTATAAGAGGTTTATAAAGGAATCTTTCCGTCGTTTTCAAAACAAGGTCCTTTTTAACGTTTTCGACAGAATTGAGGTAAGAATGTTTTTTTTAACTTATACGGCGGGTGCGGTTATTTTCCGCCGTTATAAAATCGTCGAAGCTTTCCTTACAAGCTTACAAGAATATTTTCAAGAAAATGTTTTATTTTATATGGCTCTTAAATGATTTCAAAAATAGAAAGAGATATTTCTCTAAAAAGTGTTTTGATTTCATCTATGTCAACATCCTTTAATGGATTTTACGCTTATTTGAAGTTGATTTATTATAATACAAAACTTCTATATTGTATTGAAGGTTTTGTGATATGTTTGACTGTGGATGTGCTATTTTATACCATTCATAGTTTATGGTAAAACTATTGACATTTCGTATGCTAGTTTTAATCCGAATGATTATGTTATATTTCAAACTTTTCTTCAGATGAATGTGCTAAACAAGTATGTTCCGGGTTGGGGACCGGTAAAAGTAAGCCCTCCAGGTTGGGGACTGGTAAAAGTAAGCCCTCCAGGTTGGGGACTGGTTAAAGTAAGCCCTCCAGGTTAGGGACTGGTAAAAGTATGCACTCCGGGTTGGTGTCCGGTTATTAGAGGCACTCCGGGTTGGGTTCCGGTTAGAAGTAACCCCTAGGTCTTGGGATGAGGCCTAGACAAAGAAATTAACGTTTAGCATTATGCATTCCAACATTATGAAAGTGGTTATTGATTTTTGCATGTGATTATTCGATTAGTAGAATATCCATGTGAATAAGTAAATGGCATTATTTCATTTTACTTTTGCCATACCATGTTGAAGTTCAATTTTAAAAGGCTTTTGTTTTAGTAATGCATTGCCTTAAATGTTTATTCTTATTTATGAAAGTTTCTGCTATATTGTTATCCTTACTGGGCATTTGAGCTCACCCCTTTTCTATGTTTTATTTTTCCCCAGGATGTGAAGAAGTAAATTATGAATGACCTGCAGGGATATTATGAGGGGATAGTAGTGTGGATTATGGAGACATTATGTTGTTGTAGTAGTTTTTCATTTTATGATGTAATGTAAAACTTATGAATATATCTAGTGTTTCCAAGGCTACTAAACCAATCGGTCTTTCGAGATTTGATCTTTCTTGTGATCATGCCAATGTTATGTAATTAATGCACCGACTCTGGGTAGCTGGGGTCGGGGCGTTACAGTTGGTATCAGAGGAAGTTTAGTACAAACCTTGGAAGCTAGATTTAGATAAACTCTGATTAGAGCACGTAGACCTAAGATGAACTTTGAGGATTAGTATAGAAGAACTTCCTAGAATTTTGGTATTGTAGAGATTTTGTGAGTTTTCCAAGCAATACATCCCTGTCTGGATACGAGCAGGTAGAGGCGGCTCTGGCACAGATGTACCTAGGGGTAAAACCCGAAAACACCGCTTTGAGCTAGACTCGAACGGGAACTGGTGCACGACAACGGGCCTTGCTGCACTCTTGGTTACGACACTCCCGGGGGATATGCTTAGGATAACTCTCATTTTCTTTACAAATCATTTTGAAGGGATTATGAGTATATACTTCCTCAAAGAAAACATTCTTATGATTATGGATTATATCCATAAATAGTCCAATTTATGTTAGGTGTTTTATAAGTATGGGATTATGTATTTTGATTCATAAACTGATCTAGTTTATGCCATTGTTTAGAAATGGCGCCCAGTAGAAGGAATGAGAACTCCAGAAATGCACATGATCCAAAGAGAAGGAAGGATCATATCTTTCATGGTCTTAATCTAGAATTGACAAGAGAAATAGTCTCCCATGTATTATCATCATATGAAGAAATAATATCATGTGTTGATAAGATATGTAAAGAGTTTACTGAGTCCTATGGCTTTGAAGGGAAGCAAGAGAAGAAAAGGATGGAAGAGAGAAAGATGGATAAAGGGAAGAGGGAAAAGAAGAATTTTCCCATATGTGGTAACTGTGGAAAGAAACACCCTGGAACTTGCCTGAAAGGAATGGGAGTTTGTTATAAGTGTGGAGGAAAAGGGCACAAAGTACGTGACTGCAAGGGTAAGAAAATGGTTTTAAATGTACAATGCTTCATTTGCAAGGAGTTTGGACACTACGCGAACCTATGTCCCAGTCATCAGACTATGCCGCAAATGATGTTATTGGATAATAATCAAGTTATGATACTACCACAGATGAAGAGGAATGATTAGAGTTCTTATGTTGATTATGTCAATTGAGCTTTGTATCAACAATGTACTTGTTATAATAATTATGGAGTATATAAGGATTGTACTGCAGTACTATTTCATTAAGGACTTGAGATTGTGTGGAACAAAGAAAAGTGACTCATTATCAGGATAGATTTTTGGAAAATATATGGTTGAGAGAATGATAAACCCTAATATAGTTCTAATACTGAGGTAGTGATTTTGGAATAATACATGATTGTTTTGGATAAATTATATTGGATATTTTTGACTACCTTGGAACTGATTAATGATTTGTATATTCCATCATTGTTGGGGTTTAAAACATTTTTGGATTAATGAAGTATATCCAGCATTCTATATGGAATAAGGGAGCATGAATGTAATCAATAAGGAATATGGTAATTCAGGATGTTTCAGTGTATTAAAAGAATACATGATGAAGGTATTCATATGCTATTACGGGGTAAAAAGAATCTACATTATGCTTACCTTCCTTATAAATGTTGGACTATGAGTTTGGACAGAAGTATTTTGGATAGTTCTAGTTGGGATTATTTTGGATTGCCATAAAAGGACAACCCGGAGGTCGGGCGGCAACCCGTCGCGTCCGGCAAGGCCGCGAGACTTGAACCCGCAACCGAAGGGCGACAAGGGTGTATCACCTACCACTGGCCCACGAGATGTCCTGGATTAAATAATGTAGTTTTTATTAAAAGATCTTTTAGATGAATTATAAATTCGTTTATTTTGGAACCCTATACGAATAGTGTAAATAGAATTTTTTTACATTCTATTATCTTTTAGAGTGAAAGATGAGTATGTGGTAGAAATTTATTAATGGATAAAACTCTAATTATAAAGTAAGTATATCTCCTTATGATCTTAGCCAATCTCATAAATAAATTCCTCAACATTAATAAAAGGAACTTAGAACAAAAATGTTGTCCTAGATGGTACCTTAAATCATCACTAATTTATGGCTTTGGGATTGTTGGCCTTTTCATAGCCATGTTCTCTACCACTCTCCATCAGATAATTGATGGTTAGATTTTTCTTCCATATCCATATTTTCCTACATGGAACCCTAGTATGTGTTATATTCGGTAATCTTCATACTTTCGACTATTTATTTTAAATAGAGGCCTCATTAATTCATTTTTTGATGTGGGATTTCAACTAGGATATTTTGAAACATCAAAAATGTGTTATCCTAATACCCTATGTTTTGTTGAACCGATGGTATTTAAAATCATCATAGATTGATGAATTTAAGGACCTCAATTTTATACTTGTTTTTGATTGATGACCTCAATCACTACCTATAAATATTTACGTTTTTCCTCCAATTATATGTCCCTAAATGCCACCAATGTTCTCCTAATCGAGATCATAATTTGGTGGTGACCCTTTAATTTCTCTTTTCCTCATATTAAGACTAAATTTTAGTAACCCAATTTCCGATGTGGGGTTTCCCACAAATATATTATCTATTTTCCACCTTTTATTTTCTAAGAACAATTTCAAATTGCGAGGACGCAATTTATTGAAGGAGGGGAGAATGTAACACCCCAAGATTTCATAGTGTGTTAGTTCTTCAAAATAATTCAATAACTTTCACTACATGCAACACCAAGTTCAAGCACACCATGACTTACCAAACAAGCCATTCAAAAGAGGTTATGAATAGTATTAGATAAATTTTAATGTTTATATAATCCTTATAATTTTAGAATCCCTATTATGAGTTTCTTAGTCATAATGCAAGAACAGATTCATTTTCAGTATTTCACTTTTATCAACTTCTAATAGTGAAACCTTTTTAAATACAATATTTTAAACTTTTTGACTAAATGGGGACATAAAAAATTTAAAATGAAACACCCCAAGCTTCCACGGTACGTTTCCCTTTGAATAATGTGATAGCGTGTGTTGTACGCAACACCGAGTTCTAACACACCATAACCAATCAAACTAGCCGTTATAAATAGTAATACCTACTTTTTGAAAATATATATATTTTATATTTCAAAATGGACTTCATTTTTGGATTCGGAATATCGAATTTAGCCTAAGGTGAAATTTTGGTACTTTTCGGATAACTTTCATATTTTGATGAATAGTGAAAATTACTAAATTTTAATTAAAAACAACTTTTTTAATCAAAATAATTAATAGTGATAAATTATGAATTTGAGTGGTTTTAAAGTATATTTAGAATATATTTTTACAATTTAATATAATGTTGGTCATTAGACATAATTTTACAATTAAACCGAACATAAACAAGTGTCAATCTTTTGATAGTTATTATCTCTTAAAAACACGCTTTTTGTTTTGACAGCGGGAATTAATTTTAAATTAATTTCTGCCACTTCTGTGTTTTGAATTTAGAAAAATGGATTCCATATTTGGAATCAGGATGTTCAAATTGTGTAAATAGGTAACTTTGATTTTTAGACATTTTGAATAATTACTGCGGTAAATATTTTATTTACCATGGTTAAAGGGTAAATCCGGTAAATAAGGGTTAAAAAAATAATATTATAATAATACAAAATTACCCTAAAACGTGTCTTAACCCTATTGGTTGATACATGGTCGACCATGGGCATCTTTGTGTCAATTTTGGGACCCCATGGATCCACTTGTAAGTGATAATGACACTTTATTTTAATTAAGTTAAAATGAATACAAAAATGACACACGCATATATCTTTTAGAAGAACAATTTTTACATAGGGTTATACATGTTGGATTTTCGATTATAAATATTCATTAGAAAGATAAAAAGATTTCCTACATAATGATATTTTATTTATAATTTTTAGACAATAAATATGTAATTTTATTTATGACACAATAATGATGCAGTAATTACTATAATAGTGAAAAATTAAAATAATTGATATTATAAATACCCAAATAAATATAATATGAAACTTTTAATGAATTAAACTACTTTTCTAGGCTAATATGATATATTAGGATTGAT
The DNA here is from genome assembly GCA_963277665.1 of Viscum album. Taxonomy (NCBI): domain Eukaryota; kingdom Viridiplantae; phylum Streptophyta; class Magnoliopsida; order Santalales; family Viscaceae; genus Viscum; species Viscum album. The sequence goes on from OY728145.1 coordinate 15,030,869, forward strand.
TTTATGGACTTTGTTCGAAGTAATCAATCTGTTATGAGTTTCACAAAAATCAACTATTGAATAGTGTCAAAATTGACATAAAAGAGTTCTTAAAACAAATATTATATTATTAATTGATATTAAATTCCTAAAAATCTAAGGTTCGTCCAAGAGACTTATATTATGATAGGTTAATCATTAATGGACCACTTGGGGGTCGCTTGGATTTATATAGTAAGTTTATTAACCATATTATATAAAAATACAAAGAGACATTGTAAAAGTGAAACTAATTAACTTAGAGTTAATACTTAAAGATAAGGTTAATATAAGTACCCAAACCTGTCTAAATTCTATTGGATGAGTTGTTTTCGACCTATCCCCACCTCATCCTTTGAATAGTCAACTTTGGAGCCTTTAGAAACCGAATATGAATTTATTATAAATTAATATTTCTAGCTTTTCCAAAGGTGCCCCTCGCCCCTCTTATAAAAGGGCACTCCTCCTTCTCATTTCTTCACACCTTCAAAGCCTTTTGGTTCGGCCAAACTCTGCCCCAATACTCTCCCAACATCCCTCAATACAACCTAGAGGCCTTAGTTTGATCAGAAAGCCAACCTAAGGAGCCCTTTTGATCAAATCAAAAGGAAGAACCCGAAGAAGAGGTAATGATCTCACCACCCTTTTCTAAGTTCATTTCTTCTTCCACTTCTTCTTCCTTTGTTCTTACCATTCTGAAATAATAACTCCAGTATCTCACATATACTGTGATGTTATTATAAATATGGTACAATCATATTCAGTATTCTATCCACCCTTTGAATAACATGTCACCATACGTGCGTACGTACGGCTTACCGTCTCCACGTCGTGGTGTAATTGTTATTCAATATAATATTATTTGGATGGGTATAATAATGATGTGTAACTCATGTAAATAATAAATATAACATGTTAATGATTCTGTATATATGATATACCATCCATTTATATATTATTTTAATATCAAAAGAATGATATTGTCGCTCGTGCGTACGTACGGACTACCGTCTCCACGAATGCGATGAGATTCATTCTCCATCGTAACCATTAAAGCGTAATTATCATTTTATGATTTAAAAATGATGTTTAAGGACTTGATATCATTCTGGATATGAATAATATACAACCTATCCTTTACAAACATGTCTTACGTAACAAAACATATGAAAGAAAACAAGTAAGTTAACACCCGAAACAACGATAATACTAAGATATTATTATCAAATCAATATTAAAAGATCATATATGATATCATATTAATGTATATGATTCTTGTATAATTTAATAACAATTATTTCACCATTATACAGGAGGTTAACCTACCACAACCAAGGAAAAGTACAAGGTAAGGGTTATTTCACAATCTCTTCATTATCCGAGGTTGTTTATACGTAATAATCTACTGGGATATCTTTATCATCCACATCCATGTTTCTTAAAAATGTATTTCAAAACATTTTTACTATTTACAAGAATATGGGTTAAAGTCATTTATACCCTTGTTTTACTTTTTATAAGAGGTTTATAAAGGAATCTTTCCGTCGTTTTCAAAACAAGGTCCTTTTTAACGTTTTCGACAGAATTGAGGTAAGAATGTTTTTTTTGAACTTATACGGCGGGTGCGGTTATTTTCCGCCGTTATAAAATCGTCGAAGCTTTCCTTACAAGCTTACAAGAATATTTTCAAGAAAATGTTTTATTTTATATGGCTCTTAAATGATTTCAAAAATAGAAAGAGATATTTCTCTAAAAAGTGTTTTGATTTCATCTATGTCAACATCCTTTAATGGATTTTACGCTTATTTGAAGTTGATTTATTATAATACAAAACTTCTATATTGTATTGAAGGTTTTGTGATATGTTTGACTGTGGATGTGCTATTTTATACCATTCATAGTTTATGGTGAAACTATTGACATTTCGTATGCTAGTTTTAATCCGAATGATTATGTTATATTTCAAACTTTTCTTCAGATGAATGTGCTAAACAAGTATGTTCCGGGTTGGGGACCGGTAAAAGTAAGCCCTCCAGGTTGGGGACTGGTAAAAGTAAGCCCTCCAGGTTGGGGACTGGTTAAAGTAAGCCCTCCAGGTTAGGGACTGGTAAAAGTATGCACTCCAGGTTGGTGTCCGGTTATTAGAGGCACTCCGGGTTGGGTTCCGGTTAGAAGTAACCCCTAGGTCTTGGGATGAGGCCTATACAAAGAAATTAACGTTTAGCATTATGCATTCCAACATTATGAAAGTGGTTATTGATTTTTGCATGTGATTATTCGATTAGTAGAATATCCATGTGAATAAGTAAATGGCATTATTTCATTTTACTTTTTCCATACCATGTTGAAGTTCAATTTTAAAAGGCTTTTGTTTTAGTAATGCATTGCCTTAAATGTTTATTCTTATTTATGAAAGTTTCCGCTATATTGTTATCCTTACTGGGCATTTGAGCTCACCCCTTTTCTATGTTTTATTTTTCCCCAGGATGTGAAGAAGTAAATTATGAATGACCTGCAGGGATATTATGAGGGGATAGTAGTGTGGATTATGGAGACATTATGTTGTTGTAGTAGTTTTTCATTTTATGATGTAATGTAAAACTTATGAATATATCTAGTGTTTCCAAGGCTACTAAACCAATCGGTCTTTCGAGATTTGATCTTTCTTGTGATCATGCCAATGTTATGTAATTAATGCACCGACTCTGGGTAGCTGGGGTCGGGGCGTTACACACTCAGTGGGGAACTTGAAGTTTATTGTCATTCAGAAGGACAATGAATTATTTCAGAGTTGGGATCGAACCCATATATGGGCTACCTACGTATCCTTTGTTTTGGAAAAGGAATCAGAACCCACGTAGTTCGAGTAAAAGAGTATGATGTTTTATGATTGATGGCTCAAAGAAGGATGTCATAGTTACTTTTACACTCTAAGCTCACGTGAGTCATGCTCGGTGTGAGAAACAAGAGGTATTGGTAAAAATTAGACAATTGTGCCATGAAATATGCAATCATAAGAAATGGTTTGGGGCTTATGTATGTATGACTGCCCAGAGGTTTTACTTTAGGGGTAAAATCCAGGAATAGGGTCCATAAAGGTATATGTGCTTCATGGAGATTTGAATACTCTATCTTGGGACTTATTCATGAAAAGGAAACCCAATTTAGGAGAGGATTGATAACTGGGTTTTACTCCTGAGAAGGAATCCCAGTTCAAATGTAAATTAGGACTGGTTAAAGAGAATTTAAGGCACTTGGGGCTTATTAATTAAAAGGAAGCCCAAGATTATGACTGGGACTTATTCCTGAAAATGGAAGCCCACGTTAAGCATTAAGCTTTGGGGATTACTCCTGAGAAGGATGCCCATATTTGAGATTGGGGCTTACTCCTGAAAAGGAAGCCCAAATTAGAGGATCTGGGGCTTACTCCTAAGAAGGATACCCAAACATTTAAGGGACTTGGGGATTACTCCTAAAGAGGATGCCCAAATTTATGACTGGGACTTATTCCTGAAAAGGAGACTCAGGTTAGGGGACTTGGGGCTTACTCCTGAGAAGAAATCCCAAAATTATGACTGGGACTTATTCCGGAAAAGGAGACCCAGGTTAAGGATTAAGGTTTGGGGATTACTCCTGAAAAGGATTCCCAAATTAGAGGACTTGTGACTGGGGATTATTCCTGAAATGGAGACCCAGGTTAAGGATTCTCTCATCATAAAGGATGAGGTTGAATGAATGAACTCTCCATATTTAGTGACATAAGGATATTTAAATCACTAGGTTTTGAGAGATATTTCACTGAATTCTTTTCAGATAAGGAATTCAAATCAAGAAATCATGCCATAAATGGCTTTGAAGAGTGTCTTGAAGACTAAATCTTTAAAAGGAAAGGTGTAATGACTAAAGAGGGGTGAAATGGGAAAGAAAGGCACCCAAAAAGGAAGGGGCACGCAAGTCTTGGAAGGCGCGCAAGTACTGCGTGGGTGCGCAAGTATTGGTCGCGCAGGTATACCTGCGCGACACGGGGTGTACTTGCGCGATGGTCAACCAGCATTGAAATACTTGAGAGACTTTTTATTAAAGCCTTTAGAATTCTCTTGAAGTTCTTCCAGAAACGGGACGCTCATGTTCTGTCGAAGGAATAAGGCGGCGCGCAAGTGGGACCACTTCCCTTAAGGGCTGGCCACTCAGGCGCGCAAGTGTTGATGAGTTTCAACACTTCGGCCTTCCTCCCTCTCTTTGGATCTTCCATTATAGGTAAGAAATTACCTTATAAGTGTTCTGGAAGCTTTGAGAAGAGACTTGGGCGTCGGGAGCTTCAATCCGAGTTTCTGGAAAAAAACTCCTCTCGAATGGGGGGCCCACATGGTCTATTTATAGGCAGGAGAAGACCCCGGATGGTTACCGGGCGGTTATCACTTAGGCCGCGCAAGTCACTTGCGCGACCAAGGGCATCGCGCAAGTGGACTTGCGCGACAGTGATATAACTTGCGCGGTAAAGTGTCTTTTGATCCTTTGTTCATGCCTTGTCGATTTTTGATATTTTTCTTCAAATGTTGAATCACTTTGAGCTCAGATATTCCCCTTTTCCGATTTTTAGATTCTGTGACGAAAGGAGCATCAACAAAAGTCCCCCCTCAGAGTTGGATCCGGAGAGAAATGAGGATTTGAATCTAAGGAAATCGAATCCATCCAAAGTAAAAGGGGGAGCGCAAGTCTTCAGGGCATAGAGGACGGCGCACAAGTGCACATCGCGCAGGGATACGACCCTCGGTCGTGCAGGGTCCGGCGCGTAGTGTCCCGGCCGCATCTATAAATAGAGGGCCTCACTTCCGTACAAGCATCCAGATTTCCGGACTTCATACCTTCGATATCTCGCCGCGTAGGTCACCTTAGCCACGCAGGTTTCTCTGTTTTCTAGTGTTTTCCTTGATGTTGCGCTACTATAAAGGTATTTGTACTTGCGCGATTTATACTTGCGCGTCAAAAACTAGCGCGGCACACGAATACTTGTGCGCCATTTTTTAGACTTGCGTGCCTTAATGCCTTAGCCATTTTTTCGAAATCTTTCACAAAATTTATGAAAAATAAACCCATTTATGAGTTTAATTTATTCAACTTTTGGGCAGATTCAATGGCTACTAATGGAATTAAAACGTCTGATGAACTGGCTAGCAAGCGGATTGATGATATGATGGACATCATTGGCCCTGATTACTATGATATCTGCAACAGAACTCTCCCAGATTTGGATAAGTACTTGAATAAATATCATCCTAATTTCCCACAGAGCACCTACCTGCCTTCATATGGTCATGGTCACCTACAAGGAGTCAATGTTTCAGATGCAAAGAACTATACACCTGAAATGCAGCTGCACTGCTACTCCTCTATTTCGGTTATGTTGTACATTAAGAGAAACAAAAATGGTGTGAAATTTCAAGTTCTTCCTCTATGTCATTTCCTTGCAGATATGAAAATGGCAAACCCATGGTCTGAAATGTTTTCCACTACCGGTTGGTGGAGAGAAGACAAACATGGAATTAGAGAAATATCTGAAAAGAGTACTCTCTCCACATGGCTCTTTACTTCCAATGATCCATTCTCAAATCCATGTATCCATCTTCCAAGTCTCTTGGACAGAAACAGAGTCACTGTTTGATCAGCAGAAAATTTTCTCAAACCGCACTCAAGAACATCCTTTTACAATTGTTCCAAGAAGAGATGGTATCACTGCATCTCTTATTGTATCCAGTTGAATGAATGAATTCCAGGTGGTTCCTAATGAAGCTCGGAATGTCGTAAATCAAATGAAGTGTTATGTTGAAAGCCTCTTGTAATTATTGAAAAAAGAAAAGAGACTCCAGTCTGTGGTTGTCCTTCTAACTCTTGTGCATCAATTAAAAACACTTTCACTTTCACTTATTTGTACCAGCATTCTCTCACTACCTGCTTCAAATTTACTTAAGCCAATGGGCTTAGTAAGCATAGTTTGATCTTTACTAGGATTATTACAAATAACCCTACAAACTTTGAACCTTTTAATTGCTCAATATTACCTAAATCATACAAAATGTATGTTTAGTGAGTTGGAACTTGACTTTTATTCAGAGTTCCTTTGTCTTTTGTGGGCAGTTTAAAGTCATGCATGCCAGACATAAAGGGGCTAATGTTTAAGGTCGAAATAGCTTTGACCAAAATGGATTAAAATTGATTCAACTCCTTGACAATTTATCTGAAAACATATTACCGTACTCAAGTATGAGTGAAAATATGTAAGCTATGACTTAAGAATTTTTGAATCTGAGGAATGATATGAAAAAGATCTAAAAGGCATTAGAAGAAGTAGTTTCCAAGAATGAAGTTACTATTATTTAACAAAACCTATTAGGGGGTTGAAATATGCAGGTCCAACTAAGGGCATTGGCTGCATGGTCAAATAAATAGTATCTTTCGGCTGACAAGTCTGTTATGTGGACTGTTTATGCGAGGCCACCTATGGGCACGTGCTGCATAGTAAGGCAAAAGAACTCTCATAAATTTACTTTCCTAGTGCTAAAAGCCAGTGAAAGTTTATGGAGATTCAAATTTTCTAAAGTATAGAGTTTGTTGTATGGAAAGAGGTACTTGAATATGGAGAAGATATTTCCGAACAAGAATATCGGAGAATTGAATGAATGTCACTCCTACGAAGGTATAACCCAAACATAGGGAAAGAGAATATGGAGAGTATAAACCATAGAATTGAATACTTTCAGATCATGAAAAATGACAGGGGACAAATATGTTATGGATGGCTATTTTTTGCAGATCCCTACATACCGTCATTTAAGACAAATAAGGAAAAAAGAGGCATTCTTCCCAAGAATGAAGTTACTATTATCCAAAAAACCCATTAGGGGGTTGAAATATGTAGGGCCACCTAAGGGAATTGGCTGCATGGTCAAATAAATAGCATCTTTCAGCTGACAAGTCTGTTATGTGGAGTGTTTATGAAAGGCCACCTATGGGCACGTACTACATAGTCAGACAAAAGAATTCTCAGAAGTTTGACATTTTTGTGACTAAAAGTCATGAAAAAGGTTATGAAGATCTGAAAATATTTAAGGTTAGGATTATAACACATAAAGATGGGTATTGTCCAATGTATATAGAGATACATAGGTCAATAATAACCATAATTATGTTGTGGCTGGGTCCTGAATTGAAATTTTGGACTTCACTACGTATCTCATAAGAATGAGAATCAAGCCATACGTAGTTCTTGAAATGCTGTTTAACGTCGTGCAGGACGAAAGTATGAGAGATCTTAGTTTATGGTCATAGAGTTCGGACCATAATAATGAATACACAGTGTGTGTTTTCATGAGGACTTTTCAGCCAAGGGACTGAAAGTGAAATTTGGGGTTAGGCCCAAAAGACTTGGGGCTGGATTCGAGGGATACTCGAACGTTCCTACGTATCCCATAAGGATGGTAATCAAGCCCACATAGTTCTAGAACTACCCATTGTACAAATTTGGTTCGTACATGTGAAGGGTGAAAGGGGACATTAGTGCAATGATGGTTTAACCTGAGATAAAAAGTTTAGGCATTACCATGTATGCATGTAGTCTTTTGAAATGAAAACATGATTGAAAAAATCAATGTCAATAATAGTTCTCTCTCAAATGAGGAAATCAAAGAGTATTGTAGTTTATTGACGTACTGGACAAAAGTGTTTCATAGTTTAACGTCATATAACAATGACGACAATGAATCAATGTAAAAATATTGATTTTAGGGGCGGTTTCACGAATCAACATCATATGAGATGGTGGTGAACAGATGTGAAGAGATTGTTTTTGGGCTTGAACCCTGGGAGGTTGCCGACATACCCAGCCTAAAGGGAAAGGATCAAAGTCCATGTAGTTTAATTAAAGAATGAATTAATGATCAAGTTGTTCTTGGGGACAACGATCTAAATAAAATGTTGTTGGGACTTATACATGGTTAGCGGCCCAAGGAGAGTGTTACGGTTGAGGTTTTCTCTAAGCTCATGTGAGTCATACTTGGTGTGAGAAACAAGAGGTAACAACAACCTTAAAAATTCATAGTTTAATGTAATGTAGGACATATAAAGGGACTATGCAGTTTAAAGTCTTGTAGTTAGGACTTTTGGTGCTGCCCAGTTTAGTGTCATGTAGCAGGGACAAAATACAGTTTAATGTCATGTAGGACATATCATGAATTTTATGTACAGTTTAGCGTCATGTAGTTAGGACGATGGGGACAATAGAGTTTAACGTCATGTTGGATGAAAGGGGGACTGCACAGTTTAATGTCAGGCAGTAAGGACAAAATAACACACCATTTACGTCATATTGGACGCATTGGGGATTTTTTTCCCACAGTTTAACGTCATGTTGGACGAAAGGGCGAATAGTTTAAGGTCATATGCATGGACCGTGGATGGTGCAGTTTAATTTCATGCTGGACGATGGTGTAGTTTAAGGTCATACATGACCTTTGATGATTATGTAGTTTAACGTCTTTTTGGACGTAAGGGACTTTTATACAGCTTAGTATTATGTAGTTAGGACGTCACAGTTTAACATCTTGCCGGATGTAAGGGACTTGAAAATAGTTTAGGGTCATATGCATGGACCGTTGATGATGCAGTTTAAGGTCATACTGGAACATTTAGGGAAATGTTTCATAGTTTAACGTCGTGTGGGACGAAGTTGCAGTTTAAGGTCATACAGGACCATTGCTGAATAGTTTAACATCATATAGCAAGGACGAACTGGTGCTGCACAGTTTAGTGTCATGTTGCAGGGACATAAGGTGACACAGTTTAATATCATGTTGGACGTATGTGCAAATAGTTTAGGGTCATATGCTTAGACCGTTGCTGTATAGTTTAACGTCATATAACAAGGACGAACTGGTGCCGCACAGTTTAGTGTCATGTTGCAGGGATATAAGGTGACACAGTTTAATGTCATGTTGGACGTATGTGCAAATAGTTTAGGTTCATATGATTAGACCGTTACTGTATAGTTTAACGTCATATAACAAGGACGAACTGGTGTCGCACAGTTTAGTGTCATGTTGTGGGGACATAAGGTGAATACTTTGTATTTTATAAAAAATATTTCTTCAAAAATCTGGCATTAGTTGGAGTAGTAATGATTTCTCCATCCATCGAGATTAATGAATAAGCTCCATTGGAGTAGACCCTTTGTATTGAATAAGGTCCTTCCCATTTTGCCTCAAGCTTGGGAGGTTTCTTTCCTGGTATCATTGGAGTTCTGAGAACTAATACCAATTCTCCCTGAATGAATGAACAAAGACGAACTTTTTTGTTAAAAGATCGTGCTATTCGATTCTGATAGATTTCCAAGTGGTGCAAAGTGCACAATATTTTCTCATCTAACCATTCCAATTCATTCAATTGCTTTTGGGATTGCTCATCTGTAGATAAATGATCACAAATGGCTAATTTGAGTGAGGGCAATTGAACTTCAATTGGCAAGACTGCTTCTGTTCCATATACCAACGAATATGGAGTTGACTGCGTTTCATTGCGGGTGGTAGTCCGATAAGCCCATAAAGCATGAAAGAGTTTATCAAGCCATGACCTCTTATATTTATCCACCATCTTTTGCAGTATATTTGAAAGAGTCTTGTTAAAGGCTTCTATTTGGCCATTGGCTGCCGCATGATACCGAGATGAATGGTTGGATTTAATGTTGTATTCTTGATACAATTTCTTCACCTCAGAAGAACAGAAGTTGGTGTCATTGTCTGTCAATATGGTATGAGGGACACCAAATCTAGTAATGATGTTAGACTTTATAAAGCTAACAATGCATTTAGAACTGACTTCTTTGAGAGGTACTACCTCTGCCCATTTGGAAAAGAAATCAGTAGCAGTAAGAGTGTACTTAAACTGCTTGGCCGTAGCTGAAGGGTAAGGTCCCACCACATCCATTCCCCATGTGGAAAATGGCCATGAGTATTTAGCTGTATGAAGCAACTCTGGAGGTTGATGAATGAAGTTGGCATGTACTTAACATGAATGACACTTCTTTGTGAAATCAACACAATCTTGTATCATTGAAGGCCAAAAGTTTCCAAGCCTTCGAATTTGATCAGACAATCTATGTCCAGACTGGTGGGCACCACAGACTCCTGCATGCACTTCTTTCATGAAAGCCATTGTCTCTTTACCATCAATGCATCTGAAGAGAACTCCATCAAAACCACGTTTGTAGAGAATTTTATCTAGGTGGTTTGGGCTATCATAAAGAGTAAAATTGACCACACGTCGCCAGATTTGTTCTTTCTCGGCTCTATCAGGTGGAAGTGTTCCATTTTGAAGGTATTACCTGATAGGTGACATCCATCCTATAGTATGACCATACAGTTCAGGAATGGGACTAATTTCATTAATTTCCTCTGTTCTGGCTTGAACATAAGGTGAAATTGCATGACGGTGGGCAATACTGATGGTTGTCTCGTCCCGATTTGGATCTGCTAGAGCTGTGGCTATATTATCCAATGCATCAGCTTGAGCATTTTGTGATCTTGGGACATAAGAAAATGTTGGTTCTGAAGGGAATTCCGCCATTAACTTTATGATATAATCATACAAAGGGATTAAATCTTCTTTTCTGATGGCATAATCCCCATTGACTTGTTTGATTACCAAGTCTGAATCACCTTTCACCTTTAAGTGATTCACTTGTGCTTGAAGTGATTACTCCAAGCCTGTGATAAGATCTTGGTATTCGGCTTCATTATTGGTACCACCTTCCCACAATAAAAATGAATAAGGTAACAATGCCTTATCTGGAGAAATGATTACAATTCCTAAACCAACTTTGTTGAATTTAGGATTTTCCATTTTCTTCCCTATTGGACTTCTGGAGGCACCATCAAAATACATTTCCCATGTTTGAGGATTCTCTTGAATAGAGAAAACATCCTCATCAGGGAGTTCAATATCTGAATAAGTGTCTTCCATTGAAGGATGTTCATCCAGGAAATCAGCCAGAGCTTTGCCCTTTATTGCCTTTTGAGATACATACTGAATGTCGAACTGCTGCAAAATAACTTCCCACCTTGCTAGACGTCCTGTAAGCATTGGACGACTAAGGATGAATTTGAGCGGATTATTGCGAGATACCAATTGGACCACGTGATGTTGCAAGTAGTGTCTCAGTTTCTGGACTACAAAGTTTAATTCTAGGCAGTACTTCTCAATACATGAATTCCGGGTTTCTGCTTCAAGCATAGTCCTACTGAGATAGTAGAGGCTATTTTCATTCCCAGCATCATTCTTTTGAGCGAGAAAGGAACCCAATGGTCGCTCTAGAGATGTCACATAGAGGATAAGTGGTCTTCCTTCAACAGGTGGCATGAGTACTGGTGGACTCAAGAGGTATTTCTTGAGAACATCAAACGCTTCTTGACATTCTTCAGTCCACTGGTAAGTGACTCCTTTTTTCAATAATTTGGTAAAGGGTAAACTTTTTCCTACCAAATTGGCGATGAAACGCCGAATATAGGCTAAGTGTCCTTGATGTCCTCTTAATTCTTTCAAATTATGAGGATGTGACATACCAAGGATTGACTTGGTCTTCTCAGGATCGACTTCAATACCACGATGGCGTACAACAAAGCTGAGGAATTTTCCTGAGGTTACCCAAAAGCAGATTTTAAGGGGTTCATCTTCAAATTATGTTGTCGAAGCTTGTGGAATATGACTTCCAAATCAGCCAAGTGATTAGAACGTTGTTTGGATTTAACCACCAAATATTCTACATAGCATTCAACAAACATCCCTAAGAAAGGTTTTAAGATACGACGCATGGCGTGTTGATATGTTGCACCTGCATTCTTTAAACCAAATGGCATCACCCGGTAACAAAACACACCTTGAGGAGCTCTGAAGGCTGTAGATTCCTCATATTCTGGGGCCATTCGGATCTGATTATATCCGGAATATCCATCCATGAAGGAAAGTACTTCATAACTAGCCGTCACATCAATTAATAGTTCTGTAATCGGAACTGGGAAATCATCTTTAGGACAATACCGATTAAGATCTCTGAAATCGATGAAAACCCTAATTTGTCCTTTCTTCTTCTTTACAAGGACAATATTAGCAAACCAATTGGGATATTTAACTTCTCTGACGAAGTTAGCTTTGATCAGCTTATCCACTTCAACTTCAATTTTGGAAGCATAGGTTGGGTGTGTTCTTCTCGCGGCTTTCTTAAATCCTCGATGTTCTTTTGGTAAACCCAAATGATGAGTAGCAATATCAGGATCAAGCCCAGGAATTTCTGTATAGTTCCAAGCGAAAATATCTTTATTTTGCTTTAGAAAAGAAATATACATCTCTTGCTCTTCAAGGGTCATGGCCGAACTAATTGAAGTGGGGCGTTGATCTTTCTCCGTACCCAGATTTATTTCTCTGAGTTCATCCATAGTGGTAGAGATACCCTCTTCAAATGCTGGAGGAGCATCACTAAGATCTTCCTCTTCCTCTTCATCATGTGCTATTTCTTTTGTTTCTACTTGCATACTAGATGACAAAACGAAATTTTCATGATCATAAGAGATTTCAAAATTTCCACATTTTGAAGAAGACGCTTCCATTTCCGACCCTACTGATGATAAAGGGCCTTCTTTGGGAAATAAAGAGGAGATGATGGATTGAGAATTGACATCATTATTCACCTCTGATGTTGCTATAACTTCTTCTGGCCTGATTGGCGAAGTATAGACCTGTTGGATTTTAGCAGATGAAATGAAGACGTCACCACTTGTGCTTTCATCACTGTTTGGTAGGTTACCAATTTCTCCCATGTTGTCTGGATCAACTGTCGTAATTGACATTATGGATCTTTCTATAAGAGTATTTTGATTTGGGCCTATTTTGACAATTTGACTGATAGGTAACACATAATCTGTACTCACATGTGTAAATGGATTTATTGGAATTTTCTCCAAACCATATGGAGCATTAACTTTGGTAATTTCCTTCATTGTAGATTTTTCTCTTCCCTTCATGTGATAAAATTCTACCTCAATGTATTGAGACTCACATGTCTTGAACAGGGCCTTATCACCATACAATGTTCCAACTTGACCATTGAAACAGTATTTGAGACATTGATGGTATGATGAAGGGATAGCCGCATGCTGATGTAGCCAGGGTCTTCCAAGAAAGACGTTGAAAGATGAGTCTTGATCAACAATCATGAAATCCGAATTGGATATAAGATCTCCAAACTGAGTTCTGAGTGTAACTTCGCCCAATGGTTCTTGTTCATTTTTATCATATCCTTGTAACATCATGGTCGAAGGAGATAAATCAGATTCTGTGAGTCCCAATCGACGAATTGTACGGATGGGAATGAGGTTCACTCCTGAACCATTGTCAATGAAAGCTCTTCGGATATCTACACCATTGACTTTGCCAGATAAGTAGAGAGGTTTTATGTGCCCATTCACAACATCATCTTCATCTTTATCAGTAAAAGATATCACTGCATGGCATTCTGCAGGATTATTCTCTATGTGATAGACTTCAGCTGCAGCAATTTCAGCTTCAAACTTCTGAGGACTTGACAAAGCTTCGATGAGTGCTTGCCGAAGATCTTTTGATAGATTAAAAGCATCCAAAATTGATAACTTGGCTGGTACTTGGGCCAAGTGTTTCAATATATCATACTTTTGATCTAAAGGTCTGCGTTTCCCAACAGGAATATGCGGTTTAGCAGGTACCTTGGAAGCAGATGCTTTGGAAGCTGATGTATCTTGTATTGGGATAGAAGTTGGAAAAATCCTTGGTTTTGGAAGATTAGACCGATTAGATCCATTTACTTGCTGAGATAAAGAAGATAGAATTTTCAATCGGTCTTCCAAAATAACTGTACCAAGACTGAGTTGACTATTGGCAGAAGAACTTGCTTGTTCTTTTTGAGCTTGCTGAAGGGCTCTACCACGAGTTTCTGCTGCATACACAGTTCTAGCAGGGGTAGAATTGGAGTAGTGGCTTCGGAAAGATCCACGTCTTCCTCTGTATCCTGAACCTCTGGAACTTCCTCGGATTCCCTTATTTGATATAGGGAATTCCAGCTCATCAAAATTGAAATTACGACTGGAGTAAGGATCTGTTAATTGAATCGTATTAACAGAACCGAAGATTAACTCTTAGTCTAATAAAGACTCTGCCTGACTAGCATGTTTAAGTTGTGCCGTTTGATGGGGCGGTGCCCGTTGTTTTGAATTAGATGGCAAAAAGTCTGCCAGAGTCAAAGATAATTTAGGCTTTGACACATACTCATCTTCTTCTGATTCTTTTTCCTTCTTTGAATCAAACCATTTCTTTGAGGACTTTCCCTCTGATGAAGAGGGTTTTACCGCAATATTCATGGAAGAAGACACAATTGGTTCCTTTAATTGTGTTCACAAAATGGCATGAGTCTGATTGATTATCTTTCTGACCATCCAATCATCATATTTCTGTGCATTTCTGGTTTTGACTTCTTTCCATTCACCTTCCTACTCTGGAACTGTAGCAGTAACACATGCTACCTGAGACGAAGAACCTTTCAACTTGACTTGTCCCAAATCGACCATCTTTTGCAGGAGGTCTTTAAAGACAAAACACTCCTGGATGGGATGCCCTAACATTTGATTAAAGGGAAAATAATTTGGACGGTCTTCATATCCTTCTTTGTTTGGCCTCTTGGGCACTGGTAATTGAACCAAATTATTTTCCAGAGCTGAAATGAAGTAACCAGGAACTTTCTCACTTCAGAAAGAGTATGTTTTACTCTTCATATCCTCAAATTGTTTTCGTCGTTGATCTTTTTGATCATTTGGAAGAAACGGCCTTTGTTGTTGGCGTTCAGAAGGTGGAGCCCTTCGAGAAGATGAAGGTTTTGAAGTAGAAATAGGTACAGACGCTTGTTTAAGCATAACTGTAGAAGTTTCTACTTTACCCATTCTCCTTCCTGAAGCTGATGGAATTTCATGAGATTTAACCTTAGCCTGTACAAGGGAATCTTCAATCTGCTGAGCGATTGAAGTAAGGTCTCGAAACCCTCCTTTGTATTTCACAGGGATCAATGGCGTGCGTAATTCGTCATGCAAATTTTCCACACAGATTGGCAACAACTCTTCCTGATGGAGTGCTAAACTCAGGGAATACGTTAATCCCTTCCAGCGAGCAATGAAATTAGAGACTCTTTCATTCTCCCTTTGCTTGCAGTTTGTAAGATCGAAAACTGTCGTCTTTGGCAAAGTTGAGTTCAACTGAAGAAGGAATTTTTGGCGAAGATCCTCCCATCCGATGATTGATCGGGATTACAAGCTTGTATAACAGACAAAAGTTGGTCCTTGCAAGGTTTGCACGAAGCATCTGAGTTTCACTGCTTCTTGATACTCTAGAGTTCCCATCATAGGATCACAACAAGACACGTAATGCGTCAAATGTTGTTCAGGGTCACCTGATCCATAGAAAGTAGGGAAAATAGGGTTTCCAAAACTAGATGAAGGAGAAATTGAATCTACCCATTCAGGGTAAACTTTCTTTTCTGGTTGAAATTGCGCCCGTTTCCCTTCCATAGTTTCTAACCGAGCTGTTAATGACTAAATAGTAGTTATTAACTTTTGAGAAACATCCGGTTGAATCTGGTCTTGAGTAGGTGTAATGAATGGAGCTTGGACAGATGTGGTGGTTGGTGCTGCAACTGATGGTAGCACTGCCAACCGTTGTTGCGTTTGACCCATAGGATTAGACCTCTGAGGGTGTACTGATAAAGGAGGATATTCCTGATCCATCTCTATAACTGCAACAAATTCCTTCGGCTGTCGGACTTCAGCATTATTAAGAAGAAGACTACTCTGAAGTAGTTCTGCATTCAACCATCTTAATTCTTTCATTTCTTCCTCCTGTTGTGCAAACCTTTTCTCTAATGAGAGCGATTGACCTTCTCCAGAGGAAGGATATGTAACCAGATTTTTTCCCCTCCCTTTTTTGGATACTTTTTGGAGAGAAGGAAGTGGATTACCTAGGTTCTGAGTAATCCTTTGACTTCGTGTACACACACCTTCTTCATTTGTATCGTTGCGTACATTTTATTGAGTAGGACGCTCTTCATCTAAGTCCACTGAGTGAGTCTCCTCTGGTGGATTAGCAACAACGGCATTGATGAAATTGATTGATTCATAATGAATCACATCCCTTTTATCAACATTTCTGTGATATTGTCTTCTTTCATATCTTTGATGAGACATTGCCTTTTGTTGATTCAATCCTTTAGGAACTTCTTGATGAGCTATAATTTGGAGGGAATCTCCTAATAATTTGGCTCTTCATTCCTCTTGGGGCTTCTTCCCTAATCGAGAAAAGACAGACATTCTCTGAGAAGGGGAATGATGATTTGAAAGAGTCCACAGTCTCGTGAACTGGGGATGTTCCTGCTGATTCCGCTCAACTCCTCGAATCCCATTTGTTGACACTGAGGGTTGGGTTAAAAGAGTCCCCAGTCTGACAAGCTGGGGTGGCTCTTGACATGCCATGTCCGAGACTTTCTTAAAATATATCTTGAGCTTGCGAATCTTAGTTCGGAAATTAGCTGGATGCATTAACCTGTATCCACTTTTATCACCTGGTTCAACAGACCGTTGGATGATTTCCGAGACTTCTGTCATTTGATGATTTGTTTTCTACATACGAGAGGCTTGTGCAATATTATCGCCTGCTTGATGTAGGAGTAATTCAACAACTTGTTCTCTACATGCTTGATTTTGAGAGGAACTAGTTGAAGCATGTTCTTGAGCAATATTTTGATTATGAACAAAGCCCATTGACTGTGGCCGGCCATGGGCAATAACATTGCATGAGACCATTTTCGGCAGGCTTTGCTGACTGGAAAGCACTGTGAAATGTAGTGCTCCGGGAACACCCCATCCTCTGATATGAACACCAGATGGAGCATTGGAAATTAATTGACGTAATTTTCTTAGTGCGCCAAGGCATGAACGTTGAAGGGTTCTCTATTTCTTTTCAGCCTTCAGATACCGAGAGACTGATAGAGATGCCAAATCAATCTGACGTTGTAGCCCTTCTATTATCTTAAGATGATTTTCATATTCATCATAAGATAATACCTTCTTCTTTAATTGACAAAGAGTTTTCCATATGTTGAGACGAATATCATGGACTCCATCTTCCGTAAACATCTTTGGAATATCATACTGGGAGTCAGCCAAAGGCCAAAACATGACTGGTACTTCACTTTTCGCCAGTTTTTTCCTCATGTTCAGCATTTCCTCTATATCATTAAATGAATATTCTTCTACCTGTTTTGACCAAAGTTTGTGTTTCTTTGTTGCTTCATCGGATTCAACAATATTGGTAGAGAGATAATTGATCAAACTAGATGATGCATGACTTAGGGGTGGTTCGGAGAATGACCTACACCCTGTGCTATCTTCTGATTGAGAAAGTATTTCACTTGCTAGCGATAAAGCATCAGACATGACTGGTTTCACATTTGCAAGTGCCTCAAGATAAGAGGGCTTTCTCGGCACTACATTGTCCACTGGAGTATTTTCCAGGCAATGTGAATCACTACTGCAGAGAGGACTTTCGCAGCTAAATTCATCATCATGGGGAGGACCACCATAATTGGTTACATCAAAAGATGAGATCTCTTGCTCCTTGGTCTTCTGACCACACAGAGGGTTCCTGTGGCTCTCATCTGAAGAAGAAACTTCAAGATTGACCGAATTTTCATGAAGCAAGCCTTCATGAGGAAGTATCTGTTGAAGACCTTCAGAATTAATGTTCCCGTTATTGGGAACTGAGGGAGTAGAATCTTGAATCCCGACAGATAAATGCCTGAGGGCTTCAAGAACTCCAGCATCGAGCAAGGCTTGGTTACAGATTGGCCTTTGATCTCCTGACTGGGTTGGGCGGATCTTTTTCTTAGATTCCATTTTACTCTCTTTAGAAACCACTTGATGATGAAAGTGATTGCTCTGAGCAGGTGTATGTGACTGATCAGGAAAGATGGTCAGGTTAGGCTGACGATCTCCACTCAAATCAGGTGTATGTGCCTGACTTGGTTGTCCGTATGATATGTGGGAGTATGCCCGATAACCCTCTTGGACTGGAACAGATGTGTGTGTCTGTTCTGGAGTGAATCATTGATGTGTCACTCCACTGCTAGGGATAGATTTATGTGTCTTTCCCTGAGATGATGCTGAAGCTGTTATGATATCCTGGCAAGCATCCAGAATATGAGCAGAAATTTGCTTCTGCTCTTTCACCATTAACAAAATATGCTTGGTGACTTCAGTCGCTGGAGTGGGAATATATGTCCATTCCGGGTTTGGAGTAGGTGTATGTGCCTGCTCCTGTCCTCCTTTTCTTTTTAGTGAATCCTGACAGTACTTAAGTGTGGAGGGAGAGAGTTGAGTCTGCCTCCTGTTTGTCGTCGGAGCTTTCCGACTAACTTCTCCGTGCGCTACCAAGCGAGACTGTTGGTAGGCTTGATTAGTACTAGCAGGTGTATGTACCTGCTGATTACACTTCACCAAAGGTGGTTGACGAGATCCATCATATGTAGTTAGACGAGTCTGCTGACTAACTGGTGATGTATAAGAAGGTGTATGTTCCTGCCTATAGTACTCCGTCGAAATTTCCTGGCGGGATTGGCTTGATGCTGCCAGACGAGTCTGCTGGACAGTGGAATTAAAACAGACAGGTGTGTGTGTCTGCTCGTTGTTTTCCACCAAGTTAGTTTGGTAGACTTCTCCGGAGATGGCAGTAATGAAAACCTGTCCATTGTTAACCGGATTCCGTCTCTGGCGGTTCTTCTTTCCTGCTTGGGTTCGAGGAACCTGAGCTGAATGCCTGGAGTCGGTACCCTCATCATGTTGAGGGCGCACTGTTGCACGAGTCTAGTGGCGATTGTTTATGGGAGCCCTCGGGAAGGACTCCTATCTTTTTGAATTAAGTCCCTGAGGGACCTTCTCATTCACTTCCTCAAAGTAAGGGAGTGAATGGAAATTGCGTTCCGGGGATAACGACCCGAAACGGTTGGAGACGGTAGTCAGCACCGCCTGCCTCTTGATCACTGGTCATCATTGTCTGGATGACCTGTGTGAGTTGTTCACTTGGAGGGCCTGTTGGGTAGCCTCCAGAGTTGGGATGGTACCATGTTGACGGTACTCCTTAACTAGCGCATTTGATACCCAACATTGAAGACGCTGAGTAGGTGATGTCATCCTCAGAGTGGATGACGACCAAGTAGGAATATCAACAGTGGTATTTTCAGCTGCAGTATTCACAGATGTGAATTTGAGAGCATCCATTATGGAAATATAGAAGATCTTGGAAAAGAGTGCCTGATTGATATAACAGACGTAATCAAGATAAAATTCAGCCACTTGATCCTTTGTATGAGCACATATGTCAATGATTGTTTTTGTTAGCCCTCTTATTGAATTTTAAATAGGGGCTTAACATATAGGTAAAACATCATTTTAACTTCGTTAAGGATTCACGTCGGGTTCACCATTTTTTTTCCCTCGGAATTCGTGGATGGCCTCTTGGATGGGAGATTCAAACGTTCCGATCAGTTTCTAGCGGGTTTGTTCGTAGAACCGGAAACATCCAATGATTCCACATCCATTTGGGCCTACATTCCAAAGGTAGGTGCTCATTAGCTTGTGGACTGATGAGGCTTAGGAATTTGCATTGGTCGAGGGGATGGGAGGTCAGACTCATCACAACTTTTTGAGGGGAATTATTGTTTATTCCGGGACTCTCTTTATAGATTTAAGTTATGTTCGTGAATCCTTATTACATTACCAAGTATAAAATAAGATTTTCCTTTAGTTTTGACAATCAATGATTAAATATGTACGAAATTTAGAGAATATTTTATATGTATTCGAGGTTCTTCATCAATAGAGAATCATCTATATCTATTTAGAGACTCCTGATCAATGGTAACCTTCAAAACATTTATATAAAAGTCTCTTGGTCATTATGATGACCAGGATGGTTTTAAAGCCACTCAGTAGGGAACTTGAAGTTTATTGTCATTCAGAAGGACAATGAATTATTTCAGAGTTGGGATCGAACCCATAGATGGGATACCTGCGTATCCTTTGTTTTGGAAAAGGAATCAGAACCCACGTAGTTTGAGTAAAGGAGTATGATGTTTTATGATTGATGGCTCAAAGAAGAATGTCACAATTACTTTTACACTCTAATCTCACGTGAGTCATGCTCGGTGTGAGAAACAAGAGGTATTGGTAAAAATTAGACAATTGTTCCATGAAAGATGCAATCATAAGAAATGGTTTGGGGCTTATGTATGTATGACTGCCTAGAGGATTTACTTTAGGGATAAAATCCAGGAACATGGTCCATAAAGGTATATGTGATTCATGGAGATTTGAATACTCTAACTTAGGACTTATTCCTGAAAAGGAAACCCAATTTAGGAGAGGATTGATAACTGTGTTTTACTCCTGAGAAGGAATCCCAGAGCAAATGTAAATTAGGACTGGTTAAAGAGAATTTAAGGGACTTGGGGCTTATTCCTTAAAAAGAATCCCAAGATTATGACTGGGACTTATTCCTGAAAAGGAGACCCAGGTTAAGGATTAAGGTTTGGGGCTTACTATTGAAAAGGATGCCCAAATTAGAGGACTTATGACTGGGGATTATTCCTGAAAAGGAGACCCAGGTTAAGGATTCTCTCATCTTAATGGAGGAGGTTAAATGAATGAACTCTCCATATTTAGTGACATAAGGATATTTAAATCACTAGGCTTTGAGAGATATTTCACTGAATTCCTTTCAGATAAGGAATTAAAATCAAGAAATCATGCCATAAATGGCTTTGAAGAGTGTCTTGAAGACTGAATCTTGAAAAGGAAAGGTGTAATGACTTAAGATGGGTGAAATGGTCAAGAAAGGAACCCAAAAAGGAAGGGGTGCTCAAGTCTTGGAAGGCGCGCAAGTACTGCGTGGGCGCGCAAGTATTGATCGCGCAGGTATACCTGCGCGACACGTGGTGTACTTGCGCGATGGTCAACCAGCATTGAAATACTTGAGCAACTTTTTATTAAAGCCTTTAGAATTATATTAAGGTTCTTCCCGAAAAGGGATGCGCAAGTTCTATCGAATGAATAAGGCGGCATGCAAGTGGGACCACTTCCCTTAAGGGCTGGCCACTCAGGCGCGCAAGTGTTGATGAGTTTCAACACTTAGGCCTTCCTCCCTCTCTTTGGATCTTCCATTCTAGGTAAGAAATTACCTTAGAAGTGTTTCAGAAGCTTTGAGAAGACACTTGGGCATTGGGAGATTCAATCTGAGTTTCTGAAAAAAAAATCCTCTCGAATGGGGGGCCCACAGGGTCTATTTATAGGCAGGAGAAGACCCCGAGCGGTTACTGGGCGGTTATCACTTAGGCCGCGCAAGTCACTTGCGCGGCCAAGGGCGTCGCACAAGTGGACTTGCGTGACAGTGATATAACTTGCGCGGTGAAGTTGCTTTTGATCCTTTGTTCATGCCTTTGTCAATTTTTGATATTTTCTTCAAAGGTTGAATCACTTTGATCTCAGATATTCCCCTTTTCCGATTTTTAGATTCTGTGACGAAAGGAGCATCAACAAGTACCAATGCTAACTTTTTCAAGATTTCATAATTCTAATCTAAATGACTTCACTTCCATAGGTGGGGATCATCTTTTATAGGATCTTTATATGATTTTGTATTTTATGTTTATGGATCAACCATCCAAATAGGATTTGGAGTTGCTCCAATCCTAGGTGGGTTGGGCCCAGTTGGTCTATCTTTCCAATGAGGATAATCCGATACATTTACCCACTCTGATTAATATTCCAGACTGATAGGGTCAGGGTGTATTTTGGCTGATATAGGGGAATTTTCCTATTCCCATCAAGCTCACAGAAGTAACCTTCTTTGAGTTTCTACAACATTAAAGGTATAGGTAGGGATGTTCATCTCGTTACCGTGCCCTCCCTAGTATCCTTGAATCCTGTAACTTCTTCCTTCAGTTCCCTAACTGGACGCTGGGCTATCCGGTTCATATATATTATCATCATTGGATAAGGGATTCATTAAGTGAGTGAAATTATTGCAACTGAAGATCAACTCCTCATTCTATAAGAAATTTTTATGGCGGACTATTTTTGGGGGAGTTGTTTGGAGAGCAGGTACCCACTGTTTCAAATATGAGGGTATATAGTCTGAGAGAGTGAAATCCAACTGTGTCCAATATAAATTTTTATCCACTTCAATTCCTTACCACCTTTTCAATCAAGCCACTTTTTTAAAGGATGACTTTTTTTAGGTCTGTGGGGTCAATGATGTCAGCTATGGTGCAGCGGAAGCAACTCAGAGTATAGTTTATTGTTTTACATATTCTTATAGAATACTATGAGTTTCGTTTATTTTATATTGAGTCACCCAACTGTAACACATGTGTTCCATTATTATTCTTTCCTCTCTCATCTTTCTTTAGGGGTAGTAGTAGAATCAGATTCTAACTACATTAGTTGATTTCCCGACATTACATGCTTGGAATATTCCATTTTCTACAAGATGAATCTAAAGGCTTATAATTCTGAAATGGTGTGCCCCAACATTCTTTAGAGGGATAAATAATATATTTGGTCATAAAGATCTATCGAATCACCGTTTCAGTTTATGGAAGGTCAAGTAATTCATTTTACATTATGGATATAAAATTTCCACAGACTTGGACATCCTAAAATGAGTATACTTTGGTCCTTCACTCCTCAAGTTGGATTTTCCTGGGCCTCATACACTCATTTTTTTGAGTCAAGGGTTACTGTAGATTCCCAAGGGATTCTATATGATACATTGTAGGTTTTAGAAAACAATTAGCCATGGGGGATAGTTTAAGTGTGAAGGATGATACCTCCAATTTTCCTGATCTTTTCCCTGATAATGGTGGAGTTATCTAAGTCTTAGGATGGTTACCTTGAATGAAATCTTCCATTATCTAGGAAATTTTTATGAAATACCAAAACAGACCTATATAATTCAGTAGGATGAGGGGTGTTCACAGCTCATCATAGAGATTCTCTATGAAAAGATAGAGAAGGTCTTCATGGGTAATTGATAGATTCTGGGAGTAGGTCAACCCTTTCTATCATGAAATGAAATCTCTGACCCTCTCATTTTAACTATTTGTAAATTTATAGATCAATGATTGTTTTATTTTATAGAATTGAGGTGAGCTAAGAGGGGAACTTCTTATGGTGGTCTTCCCATCCTAAAATTGACCAATATGAAAAAATAGTGTACTATACAAAGGTCGGTCCTTGAAGGTTTCAGAAAAAGAATTGCAGTTTCACAGCTTGTTTTTTCTCAATAGTTCCCATCATCGAATCACAATGGAATGAATAGTTTACCAAAAAAATTTCCAGGTCACCTGATCAATTGAGTATTAGAAACATAGGACTCCAAAAGTTTGGATGTGGGTATTTCTCACCCATTCAGGGTAAGGTTTTTATTCAAGTTGTGTTGGTGTTTCCTACTACTCCAGGGCTTCCAA
Source organism: Viscum album (assembly GCA_963277665.1). Taxonomy (NCBI): domain Eukaryota; kingdom Viridiplantae; phylum Streptophyta; class Magnoliopsida; order Santalales; family Viscaceae; genus Viscum; species Viscum album. The sequence continues at coordinate 15,054,522 of OY728145.1, forward strand.
TTGAACTTCCAATGGACCGATGGTGTCGATAATCCCTTGATGAATGTTTGGTAAAATAGGATCTTGGATGGGTTTTTTAATTTGAAGCACCTGACATGTCAGTTCTACCCTTATTTGTTGATAATATATGGTTTATGACATCTATTTAGGATCTTCTTGAACCCATTCTTTTTGTCTCTTTAATAGAGGACAATATTGATATATGTCCATCCTCAGGTCTAGGTAAACCGATGTTCCTAGCACCTAGTTATGTGGATTTATTACCCTTGCTTCAATTACATGGATGACTCCTTATTATTTAGGTACACATTTTGGATGTGTACATTAAGGTTCTTCATAGAAATCATTTTTGATAGGAACACTACCTCGAAGCAACTCAGTGTTGAGTCACCTCAAATCTTTTTTTCTTCCTCTGACAGATTGAATCCTTATTTTAGCATAGCGAGCTCACCCTCATTGATAGGAGGAGGAAAAATAAAAGAAAACATTATTTTTTTTCTCTTTCATAGAGATTCACCAAGGAGTTAGTGAAGCATTTATCGATAAAACACACAAATTTAGGGTGATTCTATAATTCTGGGTACACATGCCTTTGTTTGTATTAGTGTGGACCATCTTACGGATGGAGTTATCCTCTCGTTTAGCCTCTTTTTTTCATTATCTATCATACTGAAATCCAAGATGTTCACCAATGTATAATGCATTGTGGGTGCTATACTGGCTATTGAATAGTAGGAGGGTTGTTTGCATCCTTTGTTTGACCTCTCCCATTGTTTCTAGAATGTTCTTCAAGATTATAGGAAATGAGTGACTCTAAGGGAACCTCTATGAAGCATAGTCAGGTGAATCCCTTATACGGGAGATGGTTCACAATACATGATATATTGGGAGAACTTACCACTTTTCTTCCTCCCTAAATGGGAAAAGACTGATTTCTATTTAGGGGTGGTTAAAGAAAAAACTTCCTTAGCCTTGTCGGCTGTGGTTTCTCTCGTTCTCTTGTTATTGTTCTTTGGGCTGGGTTTATTAGCCTTTATGGGATTTTAATTAGAAATTACACATCCAATCCATCTAGCAATAATGCCATACTATAGAGACAACAACTACTATTGTTTATATCTTTATCTCAAGAATCCATTTTCAATCGTGAACCTAATAACATGTCGAGTCTACACACAAACATATTTATTCTGAGGAAATTAATAGTGCATGATGATTAGCTTCTTCGAAGAGAGTAGCATGCTAAATGTTTCAATTTCCTGGTCCAGGAGTTTTTTGATGGATTCCACTTGTTCATCCTGATTCTTTTTGAGACATATTCAATTCTAATTCATGTAGCGTGTGACATCTTTCCTAAGCATGGTTTTTTATATGTAGTTGTCTTGTATTAATGAAATTATAGGATGTCATATATAGTGGGTTGTAATGATTGGGGAATTAGGTGAAATGAAATGATCAATGATTTCCCCATCCCTTGATATGAACACCAAGTGCAGCGTCGATAATTAGATGACCCAACTCCTATTACGCATTGAGTCATAATGATTAAAAATATTTCCATCACTTCTATGCTCGCGTTCACTGCATTGATTGAAGCACTTCAAATTCCATTTGAATGAAAATATCTCACAATATTTTATCATGGTCTTCATACCCATTGTACAGAAAGAAATTTTCTTTCATATGAAGGATAGTTTTCTAGATATTTAGATGGACTTTTTTATGAATTATTCTGACAATGCCTCTAAAATGTAAAACTTAGAAGGATGTGAGTTCCAAAACATGATGGGTATTTCTTTCTCATCTAGTTTTCTTTTTATGAGTAAAGTATCATTTTTTATCTCCTATAAGAGACTCTTATACTTGATCATCCAAACATGAGTGCTTATTGGATATTTTTTAATAAACAGCAGGGCAAGTGGGGGTCTCATTAGTATAGAGATGGTCAGAAGCTAGATTATAGAATGATTTTTCCCCAATTCCATTTTCATTATGAGAAATGAAGTATATTTTAATTGTCATGGTATCTATCATTATTGAATCATCTTTTCAAATTACTCAAGATATGAGGTCTTTCTCATATTTGACTTGACAAGGGGAGTACCTTCTTATCAACATAAAATTTTACTACGGGGATAACCTGTAACGCCCCGACCCCAGCTACCCAGAGTCGGTGCATTATTACATAACATTGGCATGATCATAAGAAAGATCAAATCTCGAAAGACCGATTGGTTTAGTAGCCTTGGAAAATGCCAGATATATTCATAAGTTTTACATTACATTATAAAATGAAAAACTACTACAACAACATAATGTCTTAATAGACCACACTATTATCCCCTCATAAAATCCCTGCAGGTCATTCATAATTTACTTCTTCACTTCCTGGGAAAAATAAAACATAGAAAAGGGGTGAGCTCAAATGCCCAGTAAGGATAACAATATAGCGGAAACTTTCATAAATAAGAATAAACATTTAAGGAAATATATAACTAAAACAAAAGCCTTTTAAATATGAACTTTTAACATGGTATGGCATAAATAAAATGAAATAATGCCATTTACTTATTCACATGGATATTCTACTAATCGAATAATCACATGCAAAAATCAATAACCACTTTCATAATGTTGGAATGCATAATGCCAGACTATCATAACCACATAGTCAAGGCCTCGTGCCAAGACTACAAATAAGATTTTGTCAAGGCCTTGTGACAAGACACTAGTTTGTCTCATGAGACCTACCGATGCATCGAGGAGCTATAGCGGGCTCCACCCGTCACTTATTAAGTCCAATGCATTCCCATATGAAAAGGTTTAAACATAACATAAACATTCGTATTAAAACTAGCATACGAAATGTCAATAATTTCACCATAAACTATGAATGGTATAAAAATAGCACATCCACATTCAAACATATCACAAAACCTTCAATACAATATAGAAGTTTTGTATCATAATAAATCAACTTCAAATAATCTTAAAATCCATCAAAGGATGTTGACATAGATGAAATCAAAATTCTTTTTAAAGAAGTATCTCCTTTTATTTTGAAAACATTTAAGATCCATATAAAATAAAACATTTTCTTTGAAAATATTCTTATAAGCTTGTATGGAATGCTTCGACGATTTTATAACGGCGGAAAATAACCGCACCCACCGTATAAGTTAAAAAAACATTCTTACCTCAATTCTGTCGAAAAGGTTAAAAAGGACATTGTTTTGAAAATGACGGAAAGATTCCTTTATAAACCTCTTATAAAAAGTCAAAAAGGGTATAAATGACTTTAACCCATATTCTTGTAAATAGTAAAAATGTTTTGAAAAACATTTTTAAGAAAACATGGATGTGGATGATAAAGAGATCCCAGTAGATTATTACGTATATACAACCTCAGATAATGAAGAGATTGTGAAATAACCCTTACCTTGTACTTTTCCTTGGTTGTGGTAGGTTAACCTCCTGTATAATGGTGAAATAATTGTTATTAAATTATAAAATAATCATATACATTAATATGATATCATATATGATCTTTTAATATTGATTTGATAATAATATCTTAGTATTATCGTTGTTTCGGGTGTTAACTTACTTGTTTTCTTTCATATGTTTTGTTACGTAAGACATGTTTGTAAAGGATAGGTTGTATATTATTCATATCCAGAATGATATCAAGTCCTTAAACATCATTTTTAAATCATAAAATGATAATTATACTTTAATGGTTACGATGGAGAATGAATCTCATCGCGTTCGTGGAGACGGTAGTCCGTACGTACGCACGAGCGACAATATCATTCTTTTGATATTAAAATAATATATAAATGGATGGTATATCATATATACAGAATCATTAATATGTTATATTTATTATTTACATGAGTTACACATCATTATTATACCCATCCAAATAATAATATATTGAATAACAATTACACCACGACGTGGAGACGGTAAGCCGTACGTACGCACGTATGGTGACATGTTATTCAAAGGGTGGATAGAATACTGAATATGGTTGTACCATATTTATAATAACATCACAGTATATAAATGATACTGGAGTCATTATTTTAGAATGGTAACAACAAAGGAAGAAGAAGTGGAAGAAGAAATGAACTTGGAAAAGGGGTGGTGAAAACATTACCTCTTCTTCGGGTTCTTCCTTTTGATTTGATCAAAAGGGCTCCTTAGGTTGGATTTCTGATCAAACTAAGGACCCTAGGTTGTAGTGAGGTATGTTGGGAGAGTATTTGGGCAGAGTTTGGCCGAACCAAAAGGCTTTAGAGGTGTGAAGAAATGAGAAGGAGGAGTGCCCTTTTATAAGAGGGGTGAGGGGCACCTTTGGAAAAGCTAGAAATATTAATTTATAATAAATTCATATTCGGTTTCTAATGGCTCCAAAGTTGACTATTCAAAGGTTAAGGTGGGGATAGGTCGAAAACCACTCAACCAATAGAATTTAGACAGGTTTGGGTACTTATATTAACCTTATCTTTAAGTATTAACTCTAAGTTAATTAGTTTCACTTTTACAATGTCTCTTTGTATTTTTATATAATATGGTTAATAAACTTACTATATACATCCAAGAGACCCCCAAGTGGTCCATTAATGAGGAACCTATCATAATATAAGTCTCTTGGCCGAACCTTAGATTTTTAGGAATTTAATATCAATTAATAATATAATATTTGTTTTAAGAACTCTTTTATGTCAATTTTGAAACTATTCAATAGTTGATTTTTGTGAAACTCATAACAGATTGATTACTTCGAACAAAGTCAATTAAATCAATCCTAATATATCATATTATCCTATAAAATTAGTTTAATTCATTAAAAGTTTCATATTATATTTATTTGGGTATTTATAATATCAATTATGTTAATTTTTTACTATTTTAGTAATTACTGCATCATCATTGTGTCATAAATAAAATAAATTATTTAATGTCTAAAAATTATAAATAAAACATCATTATGTAGGAAATATTTTTAGCTTTCTAATGAATATTTATAATCTAAAATCCAACATGTATAACCCTATGTAAAAATTGTTCTTCTAAAAGATGTAAGCTTATGCCATTTTTATTTTTATTTTAACTTTATTAATATAATGTGTCCCTACCACATACAAGTGGCTCCAAGGGGTCCCCAAATTGACCCAAGGATGCCCATGGTCGGGTATGTGTCCACCAATAAGGTTAGGACACGTTTTAGGGTAATTTTGTATTATTATAATATTATTTGTTAACCCTTATTTACCGGATTTACCCTTTAACCATGGTAAATAAAATATTTACCGCAGTAATTATTCAAAATGTCTAAAAATAAAAGTTATCTATTTACACAATTTGAACATCCTGATTCCAAATATGGAATCCATTTTCCTAAATTCAAAACACAGATGTGGTAGAAATTAATTTAAAATTAAATCCCGCTGTCAAAACAAAAAGCGTGTTTTTAAGAGATAATAACTATCAAAAGATTGACACTCGTTTATGTTTGGTTTAATTGTAAGATTATGTCCAATGACCAACATTATATTAAATGGTAAAAATATATTCTAAATATACTTTAAAACCACTCAAATTCATAATTTATCACTATTAATTATTTTGATTAAAAAAGTTGTTTTTAATTAAAACTTAGTAATTTTCACTATTCATCAAAATATGAAAGTTATCCGAAATGTACCAAAATTTCACCTTAGGCTAAATTCGATATTCTGAATCCAAAAATGAAGTCCATTTTCAAATATAATATATATATATAATTTCAAAAAGTAGGTATTACTATTCATAGCGGCTAGTTTGATTGGTTACGGTGTGTTAGAACTCGGTGTTGCGTACAACACACGCTAGCGTACCGTGGAAGCTTGGGATGTTTCATTTTAAATTTTTTGATGTCCCCATTTAGTCAAAAAGTTTAAAATATAGTATCTATAAGGGGTTCACTATTAAAATTTGGTAAAAGTGAAATACTGAAAATGAATTTGTTCTTACATTATGTCTAAGAAACTCATAATATAGATTCTAAAATTATAAGGATTATATAAAGTTTAAAATTTAGTTAACACTTTTCATAACCTCTTTTGAACAGCTTGTTTGGTAAGTCATGGTGAGATTGAACTTGGTGTTGCGTGTAGTGAATGTTATTGAATTATTTTGAAGAAATAACACACTATAGAATCTTGGGGTGTTACATTCTCCCCTCCTTCAATAAATTGCGTCCTCGCAATTTGAAATTGTTCTTCGAAAATAAAAGGTTGAAAATAGAAAATATCTTTGTGGGAAAACCCACATCGGAAATTGGTTTACTAAAATTTAGTCTTAATATGAGGAAAAGATAAATGAAAGGATCACCACCAAATTATGATCTCTATTAGGGGAACATTGGTGGCAATTATAGACATATAATTGGAGGAAAAACGTAAATATTTATAGGTAGTGATTGAGGTCATCAATCACAAACAAGTATAAAATTGAGGTCCTTAAACTCATCAATCTATGATGATTTGAAGTACCATCAGTTCAACAAAATATAGGGTATTGGGATAACACATTTTTGACGTTTCAAAATATCTTAGTTGAAATCCCACATCGAAAAATGAATTAATGATGCCTCTATTTTAAAATAAAGAGTGGAAAGTATGAAGATTACCGAAAATAACACATACTAGGGTTCCATGTAGGAAAATATGGATATGGAGGAGAAATCTAACCATCAATTATCTGATGGAGAGTGGTATAGAACATGGCTATGAAAAGGCCAACAATCCCAAAGCCATAAATTAGTGATGATTTAAGGTACCATCTAGGACAACATTTTTGTTCTAAGTTCCTTTTCTTAATGATGAGGAATTTATTTATGAGATTGGCTAAGATCATAAGGAGATATACTTACTTTAAAATTAGAGTTTTATCCCTTAATAAATTACTACCAAAAACTCATCATTCACTCGTAAAAAAAATTCTATTTATACTATTCATAGAGGGTTCCAAAATAAACGAATTTATAATTCATCTACCAGATCATTTAAAAAAACTACTTTATTTAATCCAGGACATCTCGTGGGATAGTGGTAGGTTATACACCCTTGTCGCCCTTCGGTTGCGGGTTCAAGTCTTGCGGCCTTGCCAGACGCGACGGGTTGCCGCCCGACCTCCGGGTTGTCCTTTTTTGGCAATCCAAAATAATCCAAACTAGAACTATCCAAAATACTTCTATCCAAACTCACAGTCCAACATTTATAAGGAAGGTAAACATAATGTAGATCCTTTTTACCCCGTAATAGCATATGAATACCTTCATCATGTATTACCATATTCCTTATTGATTACATTAATGCTCCCTTATTCCATATATAATGCTGGATATACTTCATTAATCCAAAAATGTTTTAAACCCCAACAATGATGGAATATACAAATCATTAATCAGTTCCAAGGTAGTCAAGAATATCCAATATAATTTTTCCAAAATAATCATGTATTATTCGAAAATCACTACCTCGGTATCAGAACTATATTATGGTTTATCATTCTCTCAACCATATATTTTCCAAAAATTTATCCTGCTATTGAGTCACTTTTCTTTGTTCCACACAATCTCAAGTCCTTAATGAAATAGTACTGCAGTACAATCCTTATATACTCCATAATTATTATAACAGGTACATTGTTGATACAACACTCAATTGACATAATCAACATAAGAACTCTAATCATTCCTCTTCATCTGTGGTAGTATCATAACTTGATTATTATCCAATAGCATCATTTGCGTCATAGTCTGATGACTGGGACATAGGTTCGCGTAGTGTCCAAACTCCTTGCAAATGAAGCATTGTACATTTGAAACCATTTTCTTACCCTTGCAGTCATGTACTTTGTGCCCTTTTCCTCCACACTTATAACAAACTCCCATTCCTTTCAGGCAAGTTCCAGGGTGTTTCTTTCCACAGTTACCACATATGGGAAAATTCTTCTTTTCCCTCTTCCCTTTATCTATCTTTCTCTCTTCTGTCCTTTTCTTCTTTTGCTTCCCTTCAAAGCCATAGGACTCAGTAAACTCTTTACTTATCTTATCAACACATGATATTTTTTCTTCATATGATGATAATACATGGGAGACTATTTCTCTTATAAATTCTAGCTTAAGACCATGAAAGATATGATCCTTCCTTCTCTTTGGATCATGTGCATTTCTGGAGTTCTCATTCCTTCTACTGGGCGCCATTTCTAAACAATGGAATACATTAGATCAGTTTATGAATCAAAATACATAATCCCATACTTATAAAACACTTAACATAAATTGAACTATTTATGGATATAATCCATAATCATAAAAAATGTCTCCTTTGAGGATGTATATAATCATTAACCCTTCATAATGGTTTGTAAAGAAAATGATAATTATCCTAAGCATATCCCCCGGGAGTGTCGTAACCAAGAGTGCAGCAAGGCCCGTTGTCGTGCACCAGTTCCCGTTCGAGTCTAGCTCAAAGCGGTGTTTTCGGGTTTTACCCCTAGGTACATCTGTGCCAGAGCCGCCTCTACCTGCTCGTATCCAGACAGGGATGTATTGCTCGGAAAACTCACAAAATCTCTACAATACCAAAATTCTAGGAAGTTCTTCTCCACTAATCCTCAAAGTTCATCTTAGGTCTACGTGCTCTAATCAGAGTTTATCTAAATCTAGCTTCCAAGGTTTGTACTAAACTTCCTCTGATACCAACTGTAACGCCCCGACCCCAGCTACCCAGAGTCGGTGCATTATTACATAACATTGGCATGATCATAAGAAAGATCAAATCTCGAAAGACCGATTGGTTTAGTAGCCTTGGAAAATGCCAGATATATTCATAAGTTTTACATTACATTATAAAATGAAAAACTACTACAACAACATAATGTCTCAATAGACCACACTATTATCCCCTCATAAAATCCCTGCAGGTCATTCATAATTTACTTCTTCACTTCCTGGGAAAAATAAAACATAGAAAAGGGGTGAGCTCAAATGCCCAGTAAGGATAACAATATAGCGGAAACTTTCATAAATAAGAATAAACATTTAAGGCAATATATAACTAAAACAAAAGCCTTTTAAATATGAACTTTTAACATGGTATGGCATAAATAAAATGAAATAATGCCATTTACTTATTCACATGGATATTCTACTAATCGAATAATCACATGCGAAAATCAATAACCACTTTCATAATGTTGGAATGCATAATGCCAGACTATCATAACCACATAGTCAAGGCCTCGTGCCAAGACTACAAATAAGATTTTGTCAAGGCCTTGTGCCAAGACACTAGTTTGTCTCATGAGACCTACCGATGCATCGAGGAGCTATAGCGGGCTCCACCCGTCACTTATTAAGTCCAATGCATTCCCATATGAAAAGGTTTAAACATAACATAAACATTCGTATTAAAACTAGCATACGAAATGTCAATAATTTCACCATAAACTATGAATGGTATAAAAATAGCACATCCACATTCAAACATATCACAAAACCTTCAATACAATATAGAAGTTTTGTATCATAATAAATCAACTTCAAATAATCTTAAAATCCATCAAAGGATGTTGACATAGATGAAATCAAAATTCTTTTTAAAGAAGTATCTCCTTTTATTTTGAAAACATTTAAGATCCATATAAAATAAAACATTTTCTTTGAAAATATTCTTATAATCTTGTATGGAAAGCTTCGACGATTTTATAACGGCGGAAAATAACCGCACCCGCCGTATAAGTTAAAAAAACATTCTTACCTCAATTCTGTCGAAAAGGTTAAAAAGGACATTGTTTTGAAAATGACGGAAAGATTCCTTTATAAACCTCTTATAAAAAGTCAAAAAGGGTATAAATGACTTTAACCCATATTCTTGTAAATAGTAAAAATGTTTTGAAAAACATTTTTAAGAAAACATGGATGTGGATGATAAAGAGATCCCAGTAGATTATTACGTATATACAACCTCAGATAATGAAGAGATTGTGAAATAACCCTTACCTTGTACTTTTCCTTGGTTGTGGTAGGTTAACCTCCTGTATAATGGTGAAATAATTGTTATTAAATTATAAAATAATCATATACATTAATATGATATCATATATGATCTTTTAATATTGATTTGATAATAATATCTTAGTATTATCGTTGTTTCGGGTGTTAACTTACTTGTTTTCTTTCATATGTTTTGTTACGTAAGACATGTTTGTAAAGGATAGGTTGTATATTATTCATATCCAGAATTATATCAAGTCCTTAAACATCATTTTTAAATCATAAAATGATAATTATACTTTAATGGTTACGATGGAGAATGAATCTCATCGCGTTCGTGGAGACGGTAGTCCGTACGTACGCACGAGCGACAATATCATTCTTTTGATATTAAAATAATATATAAATGGATGGTATATAATATATACAGAATCATTAATATGTTATATTTATTATTTACATGAGTTACACATCATTATTATACCCATCCAAATAATAATATATTGAATAACAATTACACCACGACGTGGAGACGGTAAGCCGTACGTACGCACGTATGGTGACATGTTATTCAAAGGGTGGATAGAATACTGAATATGGTTGTACCATATTTATAATAACATCACAGTATATAAATGATACTGTAGTCATTATTTTAGAATGGTAACAACAAAGGAAGAAGAAGTGGAAGAAGAAATGAACTTGGAAAAGGGGTGGTGAAAACATTACCTCTTCTTCGGGTTCTTCCTTTTGATTTGATCAAAAGGGCTCCTTAGGTTGGCTTTCTGATCAAACTAAGGCCCCTAGGTTGTAGTGAGGTATGTTGGGAGAGTATTTGGGCAGAGTTTGGCCGAACCAAAAGGCTTTAGAGGTGTGAAGAAATGAGAAGGAGGAGTGCCCTTTTATAAGAGGGGTGAGGGGCACCTTTGGAAAAGCTAGAAATATTAATTTATAATAAATTCATATTCGGTTTCTAATGGCTCCAAAGTTGACTATTCAAAGGTTAAGGTGGGGATAGGTCGAAAACCACTCAACCAATAGAATTTAGACAGGTTTGGGTACTTATATTAACCTTATCTTTAAGTATTAACTCTAAGTTAATTAGTTTCACTTTTACAATGTCTCTTTGTATTTTTATATAATATGGTTAATAAACTTACTATATACATCCAAGAGACCCCCAAGTGGTCCATTAATGAGGAACCTATCATAATATAAGTCTCTTGTCCGAACCTTAGATTTTTAGGAATTTAATATCAATTAATAATATAATATTTGTTTTAAGAACTCTTTTATGTCAATTTTGAAACTATTCAATAGTTGATTTTTGTGAAACTCATAACAGATTTATTACTTCGAACAAAGTCAATTAAATCAATCCTAATATATCATAGTATCCTATAAAATTAGTTTAATTCATTAAAAGTTTCATATTATATTTATTTGGGTATTTATAATATCAATTATGTTAATTTTTTACTATTTTAGTAATTACTGCATCATCATTGTGTCATACATAAAATAAATTATTTAATGTCTAAAAATTATAAATAAAACATCATTATGTAGGAAATATTTTTAGCTTTCTAATGAATATTTATAATCGAAAATCCAACATGTATAACCCTATGTAAAAATTGTTCTTCTAAAAGATGTAAGCTTATGCCATTTTTATTTTTATTTTAACTTTATTAATATAATGTGTCCCTACCACATACAAGTGGCTCCAAGGGGTCCCCAAATTGACCCAAGGATGCCCATGGTCGGGTATGTGTCCACCAATAAGGTTAGGACACGTTTTAGGGTAATTTTGTATTATTATAATATTATTTGTTAACCCTTATTTACCGGATTTACCCTTTAACCATGGTAAATAAAATATTTACCGCAATAATTATTCAAAATGTCTAAAAATAAAAGTTACCTATTTACACAATTTGAACATCCTGATTCCAAATATGGAATCCATTTTCCTAAATTCAAAACACAGAAGTGGCAGAAATTAATTTAAAATTAAATCCCGCTGTCAAAACAAAAAGCGTGTTTTTAAGAGATAATAACTATCAAAAGATTGACACTCGTTTATGTTTGGTTTAATTGTAAGATTATGTCCAATGACCAACATTATATTAAATGGTAAAAATATATTCTAAATATACTTTAAAACCACTCAAATTCATAATTTATCACTATTAATTATTTTGATTAAAAAAGTTGTTTTTAATTAAAACTTAGTAATTTTCACTATTCATCAAAATATGAAAGTTATCCGAAATGTACCAAAATTTCACCTTAGGCTAAATTCGATATTCTGAATCCAAAAATGAAGTCCATTTTCAAATATAATATATATATATAATTTCAAAAAGTAGGTATTACTATTCATAGCGGCTAGTTTGATTGGTTACGGTGTGTTAGAACTCGGTGTTGCGTACAACACACGCTAGCGTACCGTGGAAGCTTGGGATGTTTCATTTTAAATTTTTTGATGTCCCCATTTAGTCAAAAAGTTTAAAATATAGTATCTATAAGGGGTTCACTATTAAAATTTGGTAAAAGTGAAATACTGAAAATGAATTTGTTCTTACATTATGTCTAAGAAACTCATAATATAGATTCTAAAATTATAAGGATTATATAAAGTTTAAAATTTAGTTAACACTTTTCATAACCTCTTTTGAACAGCTTGTTTGGTAAGTCATGGTGAGATTGAACTTGGTGTTGCGTGTAGTGAATGTTATTGAATTATTTTGAAGAAATAACACACTATAGAATCTTGGGGTGTTACATAACCTTCATATTGAATTCTATCAGAGAGAGGCCTACCATCATTGATAAATGTATGGCTATAGGGAAAAAATTTGTAGAATATACCTCATGGAGAACTTTTAGGGAAAAAAATGACAAGGGGAGGGCTATATTACTATGTGATATTCTAGCCATTAGGATAGCTACCATGACACAAATCGAGAGATAATCTCTCTCACTCGATCGACATAAAATTCAAAGGGAATACTTCATTGTAGATACTCTTTGGAGTACCTCTAGTGTTACTGGTGACAATGTTATGGGCTGGACCTTAACAACCACTATTACCACTTTATCAATTTGGTAATGGATTGGTAGGATCCGGATGCACCACTTATAGATGTTTAATGGATTCATGAACTCCATATTCAAGAAGAGTAGGGTTATGATTCTAAGCTTCATTTTAAAATTGTCTTTGGACCAATTTATTTTTAGGTGATCTCTTTCTATTGACTATGGCCCCTTATTGTGAGTAACAACCTTCTTATATAGTTGCTTTTCAAATAGGCTCCGGTGGTTTCATAGAAATATACCGATAAGATTCTACAATTATGGAAGGGATATATGTCTACCCTATAGTGGAAACTGTTATGGACTAGTGTCCCTATGTCTTAAAGAGTATTTGTTCCCAATAATTTTGTTCATTTATTGCAGAATGTTGTTGACCACTCTCCTAGATGGGAGTAGGGATGCATGTATCCTCTTGTGTGGCCACACTGTTGTATGGATGAGTCACCCACATGAGGAGGTGGGGTCATGGGCCGAAATCCTAGCTACATCCATATAGAATATTACATATTTTTAACTCTATAAGATATGTTCAACAATTTATATCATACCCTCAATCATTTCTAAGACGTGTTGATAGATTTCCTTTTTGGGAATGGGAATATACACGAACTTTGGTGTCAGAGTAGAAATATGTGTCTACTGTGGTCCCCCATTTGTTTCCAATAAGTACTGGCAGTCCACATATGTGGGTGAATAGTTATGAGTATTCCCCTAATTCAAAATAGTGATATTCCATATTATTTCTCCAATTTTTATCTTATTTACCTAATAAGCATGAAATAAATTTTTAGTAATTTGAAACTTCTTGTTTGGTGCTGCCGAATTTACATAACGATCATTAAGTGCATTAAGAAATATATTCCCCTACCAATAATTTGATTACATATATTCATGGTGGTTTTTATATGAAAGATCAAGAATTTCAGTTCTCTCATAGTTTGATTCCATTGGTTGACTAATGGGCTTCATAAGAGTGAGTAGAAAGATACATGTGCCCATATATTTCTTCAGTATTTACATATAAGGATTCTTCTGTAGGAACAAGGATGATGTCCTATTTCAGGTTATTTGATTATCACCCTATGTAAACCAACCTAGCACCTCAGGCCCATATTAGATCGGATGGGGCCCATATAGTGTTATAATTTTCATAGTGAGGATATATTAAAACATATAAAAAAACATTCAATACAATATGGAGGATTGTATCAAAATAAATCAACATCAAATAAGTGTAAAATCCAATAATGATGTTGACATAGATTGAATCAAAACTATTTGAGAGAAATGTACTTTTATATTTTGAAATCATTTAAAAGTCATTTAATTATAAAAGAAAACATTTATGCTTAAAATATTCTTATAAACTTTTAAGGTAATCTCATAAGGTGTTATTATGGGGGAAAATAGTTTCACCCTCCATATAAGTTAAAAAACATTCTTTCTTTAATTTTTCTAAAAGGTCATAAAGTACATTGTAAGGAAAATGATGGAAGGATTCCATTCAAATTTTTTTCTAAAAAGTAAAACATGGGTATAAATGACTTTAAATTTTTGTCTAGAAAATAGTAAAAATGTTTTGAAATACATTTTAAAGAAACACATATGTGGATGATAAATAAGTCACAATACATATTTACGTATAAACAACGTGGGATAATAAAGAGATTGTAAAATTAAACCTTACCTGGCACTTTTTGATTGTTCGAGGGTACATTAAACTCCATATAATAGTTAAATCATTGTTATTTAATTATACAAGAACCAAATACATAAATATTATATCATATATGATCCTCAAATATTGCTTGGTTAATAATATTTCAGTAGTATCATTTTTTAGGAGTTAACTGATTGATTTACCTTCATCTGTTTTTTTTCATAAGTCATGTTCATTACGGTTAGAATGTATTTTATTCATATCCATAATGATCTTATGTTCTTAAAAATTATTATTAATCATCAAATGAAAATCATCCTTTAATGGTTACGATGGGGAATGAAATATCATCGCGGTGTGGAGACGATAAGTCGTATGTAAGCACGAGCGACAATATCATTCTATTGATGGTGAAATAATATGTAATTGGTGGTACATTTTATATACAGAATCATTAACATGTTATATTTATTATTTAGATCAAGTGTACTCATTATTATATTCATCCAAATAATTAAGTGTTGAATAAAAAACTACACCACGACGTGAAGACGGTAAGTCGTACGTACACATGTATGGTGACTTTGTCATTCATAGGATGGATAGAATAATGAATATGGTTGTAAAATATTTATAATAGCATCTCAGCATGTAGAAGGTACTGGTGTTATTATTTTATTATATAAACAACGATGAATGAGTAATTGGGAGAAGAAAAGAACTTTGAAAGAGGTGATGAAATAATTACCTATTCTTCAGGTTATTACTTTTGATTTGAACAAAAGGCCTACTTAGGTTGTCTTTATGGTCAAATTATGGCCTCTAGGTTGAACTGAATGATGTTGGGAGGATAGTTTAGTAGGGTTTGGCCAAGAAAAATGGATTTAGAGATGTGAATTTGAGAGAAACTAAGTTCCCTTTTATAATAGAGTTGAGTGACACTTTAGGAAGAGCATGAAATATTAATTTATTATAAAATCATTTTTTTGTTTATAATAGATCAAAATGGATTTATTTAGAGGCTAAGGTGGGGATGTGTCCAAAACCTTTCAACCAATTGTTTTTACACAAATTTAGATCACCAAATTTACCTAATCTTTTAGATTTAACTCTTAGTTAAATAGTTTAACATTTCACATATCTTCTTGTATTTTTATATTACATGGTTAATAGACTTTATATAAAATTCAAAGAGAACCTAAAGTTGTTCATTAATGAAATATCTAACCATATATTATTAATTTTGATATGACTTAGATTTTTAGAACTATTATATAATATAATAAAATAGTATTTGTTTTAAAAACTCATTTATGTCAATTTTGACACTATTTAGTATTTGGTTTTTGTGAAAGTCATAAAAATATGATTTCCTTGGAAAAAAATACATTGAATCACCCCTAACATGTCATATTAACTTATTAAATTCTGATAATTCCTCAAAAGTGTAAATTTTCATTTTTTTAATATTTATAATATTAATTATTTAAATATTTCATTAATAAGGTAATTACTATATCATCATTGTGTCATAAATAAATTTAATTATTTTATGTCTAAAAATAATAATTAAAATACCATGATTTAAGAAATAATTTTATATTTTTAATTAATATTTATAGTCTAATTTATCTTATGTGTCTCCCTATATTAACAATGTTTCAGTTATTAAACTTTCAATTTAACAGTTTTAACACTTCTTTAAATAAAATATAATAAATGTCCTGATCTAATACAATTTTATCAAAAAGGATCATATGTTTTCCATAAGGTTGATTTTGGTAGAAATAAAATTATCTAATAGAATTAGGATATGTGTTAGAGTAATTATAATATCATTTTTACCATTAATTACCCTATTTAATTTTAACTATGCTAAATAAAAATCAAAAGTTACTATTCAACCAAAATTATTTTCATCATATTGAACTAAATTTTAATTACTGATTTCAACTGTGTCTCTCGGATTTTTGAAATTCAATTCGCAGAAGAGGTGAAATTAAATTTTATGAAAATGTGCAAATGTGCCTAAAAGGTGGGGAAAAGACGGTAAAAATTTCAATAAAATTTTATATATATAATCTTATTATAAAATGAATTCCATGAATTATATTGAACTAATATAGGTATTATGTATCTATTTTAATTTTAAAATAATTTTAAATTAGTAAATATTATTTAAATAAAATGTTTGTTTTAAACAATAACGCAGTGTTTTTCACTACTCATCAAAAATTGAAAGTTTTCAGAAAAATACCAAAAATTCATGCTAAGATAATTTTGATATTATGAATCCAAAAATGAAGTCCATTTTGAGAAATAAAATTTATAAAATTTCAAAAAGTTGGTGTTACTATTTATAACTTTTTTTTAAATGGCTAGTTTGATTGGTCGTGGTGTGATAGAACTCGAAGTTCCGTACAATGTAAGATATTGCATTATTTAAAGAGAAATGTAATGTGGATTATTGGGGTGTTACATTCTTCCCTCCTTAAAAATAATTTCATCCTCGAAATTTTTAGAATATTAATGCATAAAAAGATTTGGGTGGTTCTTCACCATAAATTCCTCAGGTTCCCACATTGCCTCTTCCATTTTATGATTTCTCCAAAGATATTTTACCAGATGAGTTTTCTGGTTTCTCAACACATGTTCTATGGTATCAAGAATCCTGACAGGCTCTTCACAATAAGACAGATTAGGTTCCAGTTCAATTTCTTCATTGTTGAGTACATGTGTTGGGTCAAGCATGCATTCTCTCAACATTGATATGTGGAACACATCATGAACATTGGAGAGACTTGGAGGCATCTACAAAACAGTAAGCTACCACCCCAATTTGTTCTAGAATTTTGAAAGGTCTAATTCACTTGGGACTTAACTTACTCTTCTTACTGAATCATATAATACCCTACCATGGAGATACCTTCAATAAAACATGATATCCTACTTGAAATTACAAATCCTTCCTTCGGTTATCGGCATAACTCTTTTGCCTACATTGAGTTTCTTTGTGGTGGGTTTGGATAATCTTCACCTTTTCCATTGTTTCCACAACATGTTCTCAGCCTACGAGTATAATTTCAACAACATCATCCCAACAAGTTTGTGTGCAACATCTCTTTCCATATAACGCTTTATATGGTTCCATCTAAATAATTTAATGTAAGCTATTATTATAGGAAATACTACTAGAATTCAAGGTATTTGCGATGAGATCATGTCACAAATAAGATTTAGCGATGGGGCCCCACCGCAAATAGCTCGTTGCAGAAAACGACGTCGCAAAAAATATTATTTGCGACAGGCCCGTCGCAAATAATATTTTTTGTGACGATAAACTTCACTGTCGCAAATAAGTCTCTGATTATATACTTTATATATATATAATCTCTTTTGCGATGGGCACATCAAAAATTCTTTTTTGCGGCGAGCCTCTAATCCCGTCGCAAATTCATTTTGAAAATATTTTTTTAGACTATTTGCGACGGGCCCATCGCAAATAGTATTTGCGACGGGCCCGTAATCCCGTCACAAATACCTTTTTTAAGAAACAATTATTTATACTATCTGCGATGAGATCCCGTCGCAACAAATCCCATCGCAAATAATAAATAAATTAAAAAATAAATAAATTTAATAAAATTATGATTATTGGAAAATTAGTTTTAATATTATTAATATAATAAAAAAATAAGAAATATTAAAATTATCTATATTCACAAAAAATATAAAAACATCATAAAATATTATTATTATTATTGAAAAAATAATTTTAATATTATTAAAATTATAAAAAAATTAAAAAAATTAAAATTCTCAATATTCACAAAAAAATATAAAAAATAATAAAATAATAATATTATTATTATTAGTAAAATAAAAAAATATTAAAAAAGTATAATACTAAAAAAATATATTTAATAAAATTATGGTTAATGAAACAATAATATTAATATTATTAAAATAAAAAAAATAAAAAATATTAAAATTCTCAATATTCACAAAAAAAATCATAAAATATTAAAAATTAAATTATGTAATAATTGCACCGATATAAAAGACAGAAACTGTAAATAGTTCATATTATAACAAATTTAAATTCAAATGTTTTTGACATAAAAATAAATCACTAGGGGTCATCTTCTAGAGGAGGTGGAGGAGCTGAATGAGCTGGTGGAGGAAACTTCATCCCTAAACTATGAGTCAGACGACGCATGTACTCTATCTGCTCAAGATGATGATGCTGTCATCGACACATCTCATCCTCATGTTGCTGCTTCTGCTCCTGCCATCGATGCATCTCCTCCTCGTGCTGCTACTGCTACTACTGCTACTGATGCATCTCTTATTGATGCTTCTACAAACTCTCTATAAGGTCATTCTGAGCTCAGAACTGCTCCTGATACTGTGAGATAGAAGATGATGCCTCTCCAAGAGCTCCTCTTGAGATGGATGCTGAAATCACAACAGTACCATAATAAGTACCTTGAGTCACATGAGAGTCGATACCAACTACTCGACACTTCTAAAATCCATATTGAGTCGCCTACATCCATGCTACCACATAGAAATGGTGGGCACTGGTCTGATTAGTCACCTCATCCTGACCCTCAGCCTATGTCGAAGAAGTCGCAACCTCATATGACTCCTTTAATTCCAATTTGAAATTAAAATTGTGAAAATATTATATGCAGTTAATTGTCAAACAGAAAAAAAATAAGACTAACCACAATCTGACGCTGGCGATCAACTCTAATCTCTCTGGTGGCTGGATCTCTGTACATCCTTCGATAAACATCGTGCTCTGTAATATCAGGATGCTTGACTACCTATATGAATATAAAATAAACTATTTCTATTTGAAGTTATATAAATTATTTTTTAAAAATACTTACCAGATGCTCTCTATGAGTACTGAATGTACGACTACCAGCTCGACGTGTCACCTCCTCCCTCACCCGGTTCTACCGACCCAATAAAGACCTCCTCTGAAATCCACCACCCAACCAGTGTTCACATAATCCATCCCAAACATGGGATGAAATGTACTCTGGTCAGTGGGCTCTACACGACTCATCAAATACATTCGCTCCTACTTTCTTAATGGCGGTCTTTCTCAAATTTTGCAAAAAATGACACCAACGCTCACGCATAGCCACCTCCCATACTGCATGGATATTGTCACGCATGCTATCATTGATGGGATACCATTAAAACTAAAAATAATTTATAATATAAAGTTATTAATAAAATAAATTTCAAAATAAATATTATTTATTTACGTACCAACTAATGATTGTACATGTTGAGCTGCACATCAATGGGAATCTGTTCCCAAGTGGTCCATGGCTGATAAAAATAATTGTGCAAGATAGCGCTCCCCTATCCAACAGATACATGTGCAAAACTGTGAAAAAAGAATAAATAATCAAACAATTCGTATATATATAAATAAATTAATGAAATCTAACTAAAATATATAGGTTATGATACTATAGTGTGCGTAGATCAAAGCCAAGACATGGACGTCACTCGAGGATAGGGTCAGGAATCATCAGTCGTGCAAGACAGCGCCCCCTCCGCGTACCTCCTAAACCACCAGTAGGCTGAGGGTCAGATGATCCCACATCCCCATCATCTAATGGTAGCTCAGCCTCCTCTGACTCACGCAATAGATCAGATTCCATCTAAAACACAAAATGATTGTTGTTAGCAGATAGTTGAAAATAATTATTATATATATATATTAGTTTTGATCATAACCAGCATTTAAATATTCCCATGTTCACCTTCATCATCAACTTCATATCTAATGATGTCAATGTCTTCATATTCTTCCTCGGAATCATCAATATCCATATGAGTTTCAATTTCATCATCCCTTGTCATTTCAATTTCATTTGTAACGTCATTAACATCTTCGTCACCATGGAACCTTAATTGTGGGGCATCCTCATCCATATTCACGTTTCTTTGTGAAAAAGATACATTTTGAGTAGTATCTTGAAAAATTTCAATTTCTTCCACTTCAGTGGAACTACATTCAGTTTGAGTAAATTGGTTTTCCTGAGATTTCATTTTTATTATGCTCCACCAATCACCCAGGTGTCTTAATGTAGCACAGTACTTTGCGTAATAAATTTGATGTCCATGTTGAGCCAGTAAAAATGGTTCATTTACGGTAAGAAGAATTTTATATTTAATATCGCCGATTCCATGAGTCGGACGAACACGCAAGACTCTCTCAGTATCCAGCCACCGACATTTAAACATCGTTATGTAAATTTGTCCCAGATAACATAGCTCAATAATTTCATCCAGAATGCCGTAAAAGTCAACTTCAGTTTCTCTATGGTGAGATCCTGTCAAAAAAACTCCACTATTCTTTGTTTTTTTTATTCCCCATATTCACGTGTATGAAATCGAAAACCATTCACCACATATGCATTATAAGATTTAACCATTTTGGATGGTGGGTTACTCAATATAAAGAGTTGCTTATCAATTTTATCAGCATGTTGAGACACCTGAAATTTTTTAAAACAATTATCAATATAATAAATAGTAAACTGAATTGATATTAAACCATCAATTATTTATGTTACTATATTTTGAAACCATTGAGATTTTTTTTGTCTGCATTATTCAAGAGGAGCTGCTGTAATTTGTGGAAATTGTTTATTAATATGATTATTACATAACCTAAAAGTATAAGTTTACATATTGTAACAAAAATTATAGAATATGTGATACAAGCACTCACAGTACAAATGCTGTCATTTCTTCACAATTGAGCAGAACATATGTTTGAGCTATGTGATGTTCATCATCTGAAAGCCATCATTATTGAACTCCACCAAAGCCAATACTTTACTGATTAAAAACTGATAAATTACTGTCCATTTCATCATTAACATTTCCTTAATTCCATCCCATGGGGTTTTGTTTTGAGGGATATTTAGATTTAAAATAGTGAGAGCATAAAAAAGAAATTTCCTCTTGAAAATAAGTTTCAGCAATTGAGCCTTCAACTGATGCTTTGTTTGGTACTTTTTTCTTCAATTTCTGTAGGCATCTCTCAAATGGGTACATCCATCGAAACTGTACTGAACCTCCATATTTAGATTCTTGTGGAAAATGTAATATTAGATATTCCATTGAGTCAAATAAAGCAGGTGGAAAGATTTTTTCCAGTTTACATATAATTACAGCAACATCTTCTTCTAGTTTTCTTAGCACATCATAGTCAGTTGTCGCTGCACAAATGTCTCAAAAAAATATGATATGTCTGTTATCGAATCCCAAATCATATAATTAAACATACCTCTGAATCAAATCGTAATAATTCATTCCATTATAACATGAAAATCATGAATTTTTAATCCAGTAATATGACCATTATTAACACATCTGCTTAAATTGGAAGAATATCCATCTGGAAGTCTCAAATATGCAATCCACTAACAAAATGATAAATGAATCTCTTTGGACAGTGTATAAGCTACTTTTGGCTTCATTAACCTCTATGATCTGATATTTTCAAATAGTTTAACTTTTGGTCGCCTGCAAATTGGGGCAAGATATAATTGTGCTTTTACAGTATCCTTGGTCTTACCTAGTGTATCCAAAACTGTATGAAATAAATTATCAAAATAGTTCTTCCCAATTTGCATGACATCCAACATGTGGCGTACTAACAAATCAGACCAATATTGGAAATCCCAAAAAAATGCTTTGTTTTATCCAATTATGTTCTTTCATAAAGCCATGAATTTTCTGTTGCTTTACTATTTCCCCAAATGTGATGGGAGATAATGAAAATACAACTGATTTTAACTCTCTACCAGAGATCATTTTTGGAGGTTCATCCCTTTCAATTGTGCCTTTTCTGAAATGAGATTTTTTTCTTTCGATAAGGATGATCGTTTGGAAGAAATCTGCGATGATAATCAAAATAGAAAGGTTTTTTCCATTAACGATCATAAAATCTTTTTTGTCTTTCATACAGTAAGGACATGATTACAGACCATGTATACTCCAGCCAGATAACATTTTATATGCCGGAAAGTCAATAATTGTCAACATCAATGCATCTTTTAATGTGAAATTTTGTTTCACAACAACATCATATATACTAACACCATTACTCCACAATGCATTTAACTCATAAATCAATGGTTTCAAGTAAACATCAATATTCTTTTTCGGATGTCAGGGGATTAATAAGGTCA